>OY821757.1:34002054-34602054 GCA_963682095.1 Potentilla sterilis | reverse complement strand
CGTCGGCAGCTATCTCCTCGTGAAACAGCTGCCGACTAAACCTCGGAGCCACAGCGGGACCGGCATGCGGAAGTGAAGTGCTCGACGGCCGCGCCCCGCCTGGAGAAGGGTCTGGTGCCGAGCACTCACACTCCGTCGCGGCTGGTCTGCATCCACAGTCCTCTGCGGCTGGGATGAATCTACACTCCTCCGCGGCTGGCTAGTGGTCCTCTCAGGCTGGCTAGCGGTCCTCTCGGAGTCTGCGGAACCGCCGGAATTTCTAGAACCTCTAGATCTGCTGCCACGACGGCCTCCGAATAGGTTTCTTAATGCATCGGCCATCTAAAGCCCGAGGCATTAATACATTAATTGATATTAAATTATATTATATTAAATAAAAAATTCTAATTAATATAATAACCAATAATACTAACATATTTTAATATAACAATTTATATACTAACATATTAAATTATATTATATTAAATAAAAAATTCTAATTAAATATAATTAAGCTATATATATAATTAAGCTAAATTATACAATTAAATTATACGTATAAATTATATAATTAAAATAAATTTGGAAACAATTACCTAAATTAACATAAATACCTAAAATTTATCTAAATTAACATAAATACCTAAAATTTACCTAAATTAACATAAATACCTAAATTATACCTAAATTAACATAAATACCTAAATTATAAATAAATTAACATAAATACCTAAAATTTACCTAAATTAACATAAATACCAAAATTATACCTAAATTAACATAAATACCTAAATTATACATAAATTAACATAAATACCTAAAATTTACCTAAATTAACATAAATACCAAAATTATACCTAAAATTAACATAAATACCTAAATTATACATAAATTAACATAAATACCTAAAATTTACCTAAATTAACATAAATACATAAATTAACATAAATTAACATAAATTAACAATTATAACTAAATTAACAATTAATTAACATAAATGAAAAAAAAAAATTTCCTTACATTGCTTGATTCGGGCAGAGGAGAAGGAGGCCGGCTGGAGGAGGGAGGAGGAGGCCTTTGGTCGGCACCGGAAACGGAGGAGGGAGACGGCCGGAAAAAAATGGAGGAGGAGGGAGGCAGGAGGTGCCGGGGCTGCCGACGTGGAGGGAGGAGGAGGGAGGAGGTCGGGCCGGGGCTGCCGACGTGGAGGAGATAGAGGGAGGAGGGCCGGATTGCACGTCGAAGAGGAAGATTGGAAAAATGCAGCAAATGGAGGCTAGGGTTCGGCTGCAACAAACTTATACCCGATAGTATAGTATAGCCGACGAAAATTTAAAAAAATTTCGTCGGCCATAGTTTAGACGCTCAGCAACCGTCCGATCTCCCCCATCCAACGGCGAACAATGCAAAGGCGCGGATCACTAGAGTTTAGCCGACGAAATTAAATATTTCGTCGGCTATACTTTGGAAAATCACAGCCGTTCGATCTGAGCCATCCAACGGCGGACACTAAGCGGATGGCTAGAGTTTAGCCGACGAAATATTTGATTTCGTCGGCTAAACCTTTGGTCAAACTACAAGGTCAAACCTCTAAACCCTATAAATTAAAACGAAAATTGGGCCGTCTAAATGACGTTTTTTGGCCTTATCTTCAACAGAGAATAGTTTCAAATCGATGAGACGCGACTAATCGTATAAAAATTTTCCTCAAAATATTTACCGACCGTCATGCTACCCATAGGAAAACGGGAGTAAAAAACAGTTAACCGCAACATTCCGCACACAGATTTTGTCGGAATCTGCTCATTTTTCAACCGTAGACGTTTTTCAATATTTCGGTCATATCTTATTTCACAACACATTTGCATTTGAAGAGTCTACGTCTAGTAACTATTTGAAACTATACATTCATTTAAACACTTAGTAAACAAGTTAAGGAACATTAGTGCATATGTTCCGACTTTGAATCTAAAAGTTTGGAAAATCTATTCCAACCGTCAGATATCACCGTTAAGATTAACTACATGTATGAAAAAAAATCCAACTACATCTGACAACGTTAAAGGCTCGATCGGGACGGTCAAACTGCAAAGTCAAACCTCTAAACGCTTTAAAACGGAAATTGGCCCGTCTAAATGACGTTTTTTGGCCTGATCTTCAACACAGATTTTGTCGGAATCTTCTCATTTTTCAACCGTAGATGTATTTCAATATTTCGGTCATATCTTATTTCACGACACATTTGCATTTGAAGGATGAAGCAACGGTTTGACGACAGTGATAGAAAATGGAAGCTGCTCATTTTTTGTTTTTTTTTTTAAATCATAGCCGACGAAATAAAACCTAGTATTCGTCGACTATTCTTTTGTCGTTTTCGGTAAAAAATAAAATATTTATTTTTAAAAAAAACTTATGGCCGACGAAATAATGAAATTTTCGTCGGCCATTGTTCGTAAAATAATTATTTTTAAAAAACTTATGGCCGACGAAATAATTCATTATTCGTCGGCCATTGTTGCTATAGCCGACGAAATAATGCATTTTTCGTCGGCTATTCTCAGAAAAAAAAAACCAAAAAAATCAGTGGTTTTACACCTCTCCTATTTCGATGTCCTGTTCACATATAACCAAAATTGAACATAAAAAACCAGAAACCCAACAGTCAACATATTTCAAATTTTTTTTTAAGGGGTTTGGAACCCAGCCTAGCTGGGAGGCTCATCCCCACGCCCGTTCATTAGAAATGAGTTGATTGCAAATCAAAGGATTACATCATTTAAATTACTTAATCCGTCGGATTGTAATCGGAATCATCGGATGAGTCTTCTTCGGTTTCTGAATTGCTCGATAGGGGTAATCTATGTCTTTCCTCACCACTAGAGTCCTCGTTAGTTTCTTCAGTTGGATCAACATCAACAAGCAGTGGCTCTTCACGTCGAATTCGCACCGGCGTGTCTAGGCGAATAAAAGAGGAGTCAAGAATACCGTTTGAGTTGGGCTCTTGATACGTGGTGCCCCCTTCCTCGTTCTCTTCAGCCACTCCAAGTGTAGACGCCCGGTAAATGTTGCGATGGTGGATAGTGTTGACTACTTTCCACGGGTCACCCTTGGCGAGATCATCAAGATAAAACACTTGTTTCACCCATGTGGCTAAAACGAAAGGGTCGTCCTCATACCATGATGTACTAGTGTTCACAGAACTTACGCCGTATTGATCGGTTTTCATGCTCTGCGGCCGTGTGTCAAACCATCTACACTTGAAAAGGTGCACTTTCATGCCTTCTCCGTAATGCAGTTCCACAACTGAATGGAGAACACCGTAATAGTCAACTCCACCATCCCCACCATGTGCCATAACCCCTGAATTTTGTGTTTTCAGTCTGAGGTCTCTGTCTTCACATCGAAATAACACACCATTCACCTTGCAAGTCGCATAAACTTTTGAATAGACCGGCCTCCTCGCTAAAAGTCTGAATTCGTGCGACCAGTTTGGGTGATTATCATTTGCAATAAGGTCCATCTGCAACCATCAGAATCAACTATAAATATGAATAAATATACACAATAATATATGAACACGTATAGAATAGTGTTAAAGGTACGTACCCAGCGGCCGAAATACTCTGCGAATGTCTAGTTGTGGTAATCGCGATCACCTGCTACTCCTTCACAGCGTAGATGTATGTCCTTCCAAAACTGAACTTCTGGACAGTTGATTAGTACCCACCAATGTGCAATGGCTACCTCATAATCTTTCAACTTGTAGGAATCTGGCATGTTTCCACCGAGTACAACATTGTCGGAGAGTATGGAAAGATTGAACTGTGACGGTACATCTTCCTGTATGCTTTCCTGTAACGCTCCGAAATACAACTTCATGTAGGTGACGCACTCGTGCGCAATATATGCTTCAGCTATACATCCTTCAGGTGCGGATCTGTTTTGGACAAAACCACCGTATTGTCCAAGTTGCCTATAAATCAAGTTTTTAAAGTGTTATGATAATACATTAACACTATATCACATATATTGATGAGGAAATTAACATAAGGTGTAAAATACGTACCTTTCCATCGGATACATCCAAGTGAAGTGCACAGGACCGGTAAGCAACAACTGCCGAGGAAGATGGATCATGAGGTGAGGCATGATGTCGAAAAAATTTGGAGGAAATATCATCTCAAATTTACACATGATATGAACGATGTCTTGTTGCATTTCCCGGAGGTCAGATTTTCTCACTTCCCGTGTGCATACCTTCTGGAAAAATCTTGCCAACGCTATTAACGGCTCCACAACGTGACGGGGAAGGAACGGTCGAATGAAAACAGGGAAGAGACGTTGTAGCAGGATATGATTGTCATGACTTTTCAACCCGTACAGATTGTTGCATTGTCTGTTGACACACTTGGCTATATTTCCAGCAAAGCCTGAAGGATACTTGGCCCGACTTATCCAATGGAAAATTTCTGATTTATGCTCAGGCTTGACGGTGTAAGGAGCTTGAGGCATTTTTCTCTTCCCTTGTTTCAACCATAGTGGTTTTCTGATATTCATGTTTTGCAGATCAGTGCGAGCCTTAGGACCGTCTTTCGTCTTCCCCTCCAAGTTCAGCGTTGTGCCCACCACACTTTCAGAAACATTTTTTTCTATGTGCATAACGTCTAGGAAGTGACGGATCAGCAACTCACACCAGTACGGGAGTTCCCACAATATGCTCCTATGTGTCCAGAATTTGTACTCCTCAGGCCTTTCAGGTATTTCCGCTACAATATCGGGATGATTGCTGAGGGGCCCAAAATCGTACTCATTAAGTCTTGCTAAAATTTCTCTTCCTGTCCATCTTCTGGGAGCACGGCCGTGTTCTTCGGTTCCATCAAATGCGGCGGACTCGTAACGCCAGTGGTGATCCGCCGGAAGGAACACACGATGACCCATTCGGCATATCTTGTTGCAATGAGGGGTGCTCCCATAATCGCTGAGGCACTCTGGACAAGCCTTGTATCCCCTAACAACGCTGCCCGACAACATCCCATAAGCAGGAAAATCACTGATGGTACCAATAACCATGACATGCATCTGGAACGTCTCCTGCTTGTACTTGTCAAAAGTGGGATGACCAACGTCCCACAATACCTTAAGCTCTTCAATCAATGGTCTCATATACACATCGAGACATTTTCCTGGGTAACCAGGCCCCGGAATCAACAACGTCAACATATTATATTCCTTCTTCATGCACATCCACGGAGGAAGGTTGTAAGGTACCAAAACCACCGGCCATATACTGTATGAAAGACTCATGGTGTCGAAAGGGTTGAACCCGTCGGTTGAGAGCCCGAGCCTGACGTTTCTGACATCTGACGCAAAATAAGGAAACTCATTGTTTATATGCTTCCAAGCCGCTCCGTCAGAGATGTGTGTCATGATATCTGCGTCTCCCGCGTCCCGCTCACCGTGCCACCTCATCGCTTTTGCGGTGGTTTCTGACATGTACAACCGCTCAAGCCTATCTCTCAACGGAAAATACCGAAGCACTTTCACAGGTTTCCTATTGCCTGCTCCCGTCAACTTATATCGGTCAGACTGACATATCGGACATGCGTCAAGGCTAGCAAGGTCATTCCCTTCTGCATCTTCACCCCAGAAGAGAACGCAGTCAAATGCGCATGCATGGATCTTAATGTAGGAAAGCCCTAGATCTTTGAGGATACTTCGGACCTGACGGTGATTGGTAGGATTACGATGACCCTCCTCCAACAACGAAGAAGTATACTGTAGATATTCATCCACTTGCCTGATGCTCCCTTTTGTCTCGACTTTAATCCTTATTACCTCCATCACACTTTGAAGAACTGTCTTCTCAGAACTTGAAGACACAGGGGTCTGTTGCAATGCAATCAGTTTGTTGTACTTGTCAAAGGCAGCAGTGTTGACAACTTGTGGGAACGGCTGCACCGGGTCCTGCATATATTGTTCCCCACGTACACCGCTTTCAAAAGGAAACACGTCGTTGACGAATCCCATTGTTGGATCGTTGGATGTACTACTACTCCCCGCCTCAAAATACTGCCCATGATCATGCGATCCATCTAATGATGGCTCACCGTGATATATCCAACGTGTGTACTTCGGCCAAAACCCATTACTCTTTAGGTGCTCCCATACTGTCCTAATCGGAAATCGACACATATCACTGCGACACTTACATTTCTTGCACGGGCAATAATGGTAATTCCCCTTTGCATTTTCCTCGACGAACTGCATAAAATCCACAACTCCTGTAGTGTATCGTCGGTCATGCCTTGGAAGCGAAATCCAACTCTTATCTCGATCCATATATAGCCTGATAATAATATATATGTATAACTTTAATTAATAATAAATTAATTAACACATATATATTACAATATATGTTATTATCAACATCAACTCATATATATATATATATACCATTAATTAACAACCATTATTTAAGTTCATTACACTATCAACAACCATTAATTAATATATTAATTTATATATATTTTAACACTAATTAAAATAATATTATTAAATTAAAACACATAATTATACTCTAACTGAAAATCAACTCAACTACAACTCAAAATCAACATATATACATACATTCTAACACTAAAACAACAACAAAACAAAAAATCACTTACTATATCAAAATCACTAAAACTCAAAATCAACTCAACTAAAACTCAAAATCAACATATATACACATATACGTACCTATATATAGCTCCACAATGTAAGAGAGGACGGATTTCAACAATACCCACAGATTTTTCACTCTTTCTCCCGTTTTTTTTCAAATGAGCAGCTTCTGTCCAGATCTGAAAATATAAAGACTTATAGCCGACGAAATTGCCAACTTCGTCGGCCATTTTTCCAAAATTTGTATAGCCGACGAAAAATTTAATTCGTCGGCCATTATAGGAGTATAGCCGACGAAACTTTTTTTTTAGGGACGACGGAAAAATTCGTCGGCCATTCTTGTAGAATAGCCGACGATTTTTCATTTTTACCGACGACAAAAAAGTGTTTCGTCGGCCGTTTTTTTTTTTCGTCGGCAAAGCCATATTTTCTTGTAGTATAAGCTCATGGAAAGTGTTTAAGAGTGATGAAAGGAAAGGCTAAACGTCGGCTCAAGGGGGTTTACTAAGGTGTCCCACGATGGGCTCAAATAGGGCACATGCTTTATTTGGCTATGGTGGTAAACCTAAAAGATCTTTTGTAATCACTTTCAAAATCAAGATATTTTTATGATAAAAACGTTTTGAAAATAAACAAGAGTAAGTTCTAGCATTCTAAAGTTCATTAAAAATCAATGGCACATAATCGTTGAATATACAAAGAATAATGAAGTTTAAAGACTAAGCATGCTAGAAAATTTTTAATTTAGCACTCATGAAGAAAACAATTCGGCTATAAAGCTCACAAGGTTATTATGGAAACAAACTAGCTAAAACATGTATGCTTTATTAATCCACAAGTCCTACATGCTCCTACCAATGCACATTATCCATGAAACTAACAATTTTTAGAATATGCAAAACTATCATCTATGTATGCAAAGAGGAGAAAAACATCATTGACTACTTTAGGTGCATCCTAAGACTCGAAACATATAAATAAACACTCTATTTTTGTCTTACAATTTTCTGATATTTTTCTTTTCTAAACTAAGCACACAAAAACATAAACGAAACATGTAACCCTACCCCACACTAAGAAAATTACATTGCCCTCAATGTAAGCATAAAACTATAGCAAGTAATTCCTAAGCATGTAATAATCGACATGTTTCCAACAATTCATCACAAACTAATGAAAAAAAGAAGGGTTAGAGAATTCAAACGCTAATCGATGGCTCCTTCGATTTTCATAGTCGACATGGGTTGTCTCCCATGTAGCGCTTAAATGTTTATAGTCCTTTAGCCTAGACTCATGATCGTGTGTTCATTCGATGCTTAAGATTTTAAGCTCGGCAGCTAGAATATCAATGAGGTGGTTTTTGCCATGATTCATTCGTCTCGGCAGCTCGGTAGGCGCTATCAGCAGTGTGCCCTGTGCTGTCGGCAGTTGTGGCTGCAGTTTGCGCAAGCTCGGCAGCATTTGTGTCATTGCGTGTGGGCTGCGCATCAAGCATCTTAGCAAAATCGAAATCAACAGGGACTGTATCGGCATGGGCTGCATCGGCAGTGTAGGTACTCTCTCTGAAGTGGGTATCGACAGCGTGCGAAGGTGCTTTCAACAGGCTTAGCGCAGCGTCAACATCGACAGAGGCAAGTGTCTCGGCAGTGTTGGGCTCGGCTGCGGTAACTCGCTGCGTGCTTGGTGCATCGGTGAGGACTTCTTCCTCATCTTGTGCATTGTATGGCTCATAGTATGGCTTTAGTCGATGACCATTGACTTTAAATGTACTTCCCGTGGCTTCATTTTGAATCTCGATGGCTCCATGAAAGAAAAATTGAGTGACAATGAAAGCGCCAATCCATCGAGAACGTAGCTTACCCGGAAAAAGTTTGAGTCGTGAGTGAAATAAGAGAACTTTTTGTCCAACTTCAAACTTCTTCCCTCGAATCATCTTATCATGGTAGGCTCGTGTCTTTTTTTTGTATATCCATGCAGCATCATAAGCTTCATTGCGGATTTCTTCTAGTTCGTTGAGTTGAAGCTTCCTATGAAGGCCGGCGGCATCTATGTCCGTGTTGAAGGCTTTTACGGCCCACCAAGCTTTGTGCTCTAGTTCCACGGGTAAGTGACAAGCTTTTCCATATGTTAGTCGAAAGGGAGACATACCTATTGGCGTCTTATACGCGGTTCGATAGGCTCACAAGACATCGTCAAGTCGATCACTCCAATCCTTCCTTGTTGGTCTAACGGTTTTCTCAAGAATTTGATTGATCTCCCGGTTGCTCACTTCAGCCATGCCACTTGTTTGAGGGTGATAATGTGTAAACACCTTGTGTGTGACGACATACTTCTTCAATAAGGCTTCTATAGTACGGTTGTAAAATGGGAGCCTCCATCGCTTATCAAGACTCTTGGAAATCCAAAACGTGAAAAGATGTTGCTCTTGAGGAATTCGGCAACCACCTTGGCATCATTGGTGCGTGTAGCCTTAGCTTCTATCCACTTTGATACATAATCAACAGCTAGTAAGATGTAGAGGAAGCCTTTGCTTGAAGGAAACGGCCCCATGAAGTCTATCCCTCATAAATCATGTATTTCGATTGTGGTGATTGGAGTGAGTGACATTTGATCCCTTGAGCCGATATTTCCTGATAGGAGCACAATGTGCGACGATATTACTATGCTTATGCTCCCGTTTATGCTTTGTTTAACCCTTATTTATCTAAGATTGAGTCATAATATAATTTAGTGTCGATTTGGTAGAGTTTTTATCAAATATGCTTTAGAATCCGAAAAAATGACTAAGTTTGAGAAATCTGGAAAATAACGCAATATGTCTTTTTCATGATTCTGAGATGAGTAAAAATGCGATCTATCCTTGTCCGAATTTAATGAAATTTGGTGTGCTTATTATTCATATACTGAGTAATGTTTTTTTAAAATTTCAGATCAATCGGAGTCCGGGAAGTCACCCAAAAGATGGCTGCAACTTGGCAGTCCGAGCAAATATCACCAGGGACTTCCAGGATTTTCCTGGGACTGTGTCCCAACTTCGAAAAATCATTCCCAACGACTCACAAGGAATTTGATCGAACTGTTTTATATGAAAGTAGCTATGTGTGTCTAGTTTATCTGAAACTTGCAATCACAACAATCGGAGCTCCGAGGAGGGAGATATGCCGGAGTTACTACAGCAAGGTCTTTTCTGCCGATTCCAGTATGCTACTGCCTCTTTTCCTTGATTTCTGTTTCAATGGACCATATGGTGTACAAATGCATATGTGAAGATGGTCCAAGCTTAAGGAAGGAAAGAGGAAGACACCAAGCTAAAGCAATAAAGAAAAAGACGAAGAAAGAAGTTCTCCTAGTCAAGATAGGAAAAGCTGCCGGAAAAGGCAGATTTGTGCCAATTGTTTGATAGGCCGGCTGGGGCATTTGTCCATGGATCAAGTGAACGGAGCCGAAGCTCGCATGCAATAATAACCCTACAAAAATATCGTTAGTAGTATGAGCAAGTAGGGATCGTTCTAGGCCGGGGATTAAGGGTACCTGAGATATGAAATTGTTAGACAAACAAATATACATATATACAAAACGTCACATATGGGGGGAATGATAGGATCGGCAGCAATGCTGCCCTATACTAGGTTCGGCAACAATAAGAAGAAAAACAGAAAATAAAATCCTAGATCTAATATTTACAGGTGATCATCATCTTTCACAAACATTTGGCACAAAAGACTCTTTAACGAATAAATTCACATGCAAGAAGGTAAGGATCAAGTATTAACATGCTCAAGTTCAAAATTAGTTCCAACTACAACTTAGTTGTAAGACCTCTCAAGTTTTAAGACCGAACTTTTGGTTATGGGCCCTAAAGTTATGTTAATCCTTTTGAGACTTAACAATTGTGCGCAATGGTCTAAATTGGAGACATGCAAAACAAGCAAGGTTGTCAATCATCTTATTTTAACATGTAAGAAATCCAAAGTATTATACCCTAGGTGAGCAAAACAAATCAAAGCAACCTTTTGAGTATCTAGCCATATTTGTTATTACTCGGGTTTGATGAAACCTAACATCTAGATTTACATGCTTCCAGCCAATACTAATGTTTCGGTTTTTAAGTCCCACTCCTTAGATTTCTAACCAATTTTGAACCTAAAACATGCATCTATACCACTGTCCTAATTATCTAACATACGAATTTACAAGTTACATGTTACAAATTAGCATGCAAAATTCATTGTTCTTGTCGAAACCTAAACATAAATCTAAGCATCGATTTAAACAAGTCTTTAACATACAATTTATAAAACCAAAATCGGTTCACACATAGACATATAAACCAAAACCAAACATACATGAGTGTTTCATAGACAAAATCAAACATAGCTAAACAAAAAGTACTAAACCGAAGAAGGGAGTGGATCACACTTTGAGACACCTTGAGAGCTTCTTTTGGTGTGGATCCGGTGCTGTGTAGGTGAAGGGATGAGGCTGCACGGCTTAAGATGGCTCGGCAGGGAATTTTACAAGTTTCGGCAGAAACTTGTATGGTGGTGGAGGATGGATTCGGGTTTAGGTTTTTGTCTAGGAAGTTTGGGGAATTTTGGTAGAGTTTCGGCCTTGTGTTTAGCTTGAGATGAGATGATTTTTCTGTAGAAAAAGTGGGGTATTTATAGAGAATAGGGGAGGCATTGCCGGCAGCCCTTAAGCAAAGAGGAGTTAGAAAACCTAGTTCAATAAGGTTTTGCAACCTTCCTTTCTTAGTCCAATTAGGTTTTCTTTTCTGAATTTTTCTTCAAGGCTTGGGCTTCACATCTTCATGGACTTCTTATATGGTCTTGGACTTCAATTGGTAAGCTTTGATCCACCAAAAATGCTCCACAATGCCGGCAGCTCACAAAGGCAGCAATCTGCCAGAATCGGCAGCTTCTCCTAGTGTGACTAGGAGACTTGATTTCTTCATGTTTTTCTTCAATGCCATGGCCTAGTGTCTTCCTCTTCCCTTCATAAAGCTTGGACCATCTTCACATATGCATTCGTACACCATTTGGTCCATCAAAAACAGAAAACACAAAAAGGGGGCAGTAGGTTCCTGGAATCGGCAGATTTGACCTTGTTGCAGTAATTCCGGCTTATTTCCCTCCGTGGAGCTCCGATTGATGCGATTCCAAGTCTCACGTAAACTAGACACATATGGCCATCTCCCCATAAAATATCTCGGCCAAATTCCATGCAAGTCGTCGGGAATGATTTTTCGAAGTTGGGACACAGTCCCAGGAATTTCCTGGAGGCCCCTGGATTGGAATGTTTGGACTGCCATTTTGCGGCCAACTTTTGGGTGACTTACCGAACTCCGATTGATCTGAAATTTTAATACAACATTCCTCAGCATATGAATATTAAGCACGCCAAATTTCATAGAATTTGGACAAGGATAGATCACAGTTTCATTTATCTCAAAATCGCGAAAAAGACATATTTTGCATTATTTTCCAGATTTCTCAAACTTAGTCATTTTTCGGATTCTTAACCAGTTTTCACAAAACTCTACCAAAATTGACACTAACTATATTATGACTCTATCTTAGACAAATAAGGGTTAAACAAAGCATAAATGAGGGCATAAGCATATAATATCGTCGCACATTGTGCTCCTATCAACTACCCCACACTTATCCTTTGCTAGTCCCTTAGCAAACTAAATTAAACTACGCTCTAAACAAACTATTGCCCCTAACAATTTGTCTCAGGCTCGTATGTACACATAGCTTTCAAGTTAATGCATGAGAATGCTAAGCACGAAAATTCCAAGTTTCATGAACATGCGACATCAATATGAACATATAAGAGCAAAATGGTAAGCATGTAGACATGTTAAAGCTAATTCAAATCACCTCACTAGGCATACTCTCTTCTTTTCTCTCGAAGCATGGTTATTCACACATAAGTATATGCAAGCGAAAGATCATGAATTACAAAGAGTGACTTGCATATATCAAAGAAACGAAAGCACTTTGTGAAATTTTTATGGAAAAACCTCATATGACAACTATATGCACCAATGAACCAAAACCATATGCTTACTCTTGAGATAATCTCCACAATCAAATTTAACCATCTTAAGAATCATGAAAAAGATCAATAAAAGGGTTGTAATGGGGCTAGGCTAAGAGGTATTCGATATTTGGATAAGGAGGCTCAAAACGTCACCGTGGCCTTTGGCAAAGCTCAAATCTCCTTATGTCTTCTCATCAAGGGCCGAATTTCTTCTTGTTGGACCCACACTTCATTCTTTTCTTCCCATACAACATTACAACAATAATCTAGACAATAGCCATACACAAAATTTTTCTTTTCATGCCTATGCCGTACCCCTTTTTTTCTTCTTTTGCTCTCGGCTCTCTTTATTTTCTTTTCAATCCGAGCCAAAATATTTTTCTTTATCTAGGTACGGCATGCATATATTTTACATACAATTTCATGGCTAAGTCTACCCCACACTTGTTCTTCTTCATCACACACGCAAAAACGCCTTCAAAATTTTAAGCTTTGCCGGAACACACAGTAAAGGCATCACTATACTAAGTTCATGGAAAGTGTTTAAGGGTGATGAAAGAAAAGGCTAATCGTAGGCTCAAAGGGGTTTTACTAAGGTGTCCCACGACGGGCTCCAATAGGGCACATGCTTTATTTGGCTTTGGTGGTAAACCTAAATGATCTTTATTCAATCACATTCAAAATCAAGGTATTTTATGATATAAATGTTTTGAAAATCAACAAGAGTAAGTTCTAGCATACTAGAGTTCATTAAAAAGCTATGGCACATAGTCATCGAGTAGTCAAAGAATTATGAGGTTTCATGCTTCCTACGAATTTATCGAATTTTATCTTTTTATCACTCACGAAAAAAGCAAATTGGCACAAAAAGCTCACATAGGTTATAATCGAAATAAACTAGCTAAAACATGCATGCTTAATAATCAACAAGTCCTACATGCTCCTACCAATGCACAAAATCCATGAAACTCACAATTTTAATAATATGCACAACCATCATTTATGTATACAAAGAGGAGAAAAACATCATTGACATATTAGGGGCATCCTAAGACTCGAAACAACAATTTAAACACTCTATTTTTATGGAACAATTTTCTGAATTTTTCTCTTCTAAACTAAGCGCACAAAAAGGCAAAAACAAAAACGGAACATGCTATCCCACCCCACACTTAGAAAATTACATTGTCCTCAATGTAAGCACAAAACAATATCAATGAATTCCCTAAGCATGCAATCGACTAACATATCCCAACATATCATCACAAATCAAAGGAAAAGAGAAGGGTTAAGAAATTTCAAACTCTCGGTGATGGCTCCTTCACTTTTCTTTGATCGACATGGGTTGCCTCCCAAGTAGCGCTTTGTGTTTATAGTCCATAGCCTAGACTTTTCACCGTGTGTCATGTGTTCATCGTGCTCCAAAACAGCTCAAATCGGCAAGAAGAAGTTCAACGAGAAGATCGTTGCATGTCGGAGCCGAATCTGTCCTGTTCTGCGTATCCGATACGTGCTGCGTATCCGGCTTGTTTTCTGCAGTTTCCGGCGTATCCGAGTGGTTCCCCTCGGTTTCTAGTGGCAGTTGATCAACCCTGCCGGCAATGGCAGGTCCGGCAGGTCGTTCTCTTGCAGCAGGGAGGGAGGACGGTTGCTCGGCATCAAGTTGAGGCGTGTCCGGCTTGTTGGCATCTAGGTTCGTTTCCGGCCTTGTGTGGGTGCTGCCGGCAATGGCAGGTCCGGCAGCATCTTGACTTGGTGGTGGCTCGGCCACATCTTGTGGTGGTGATGGAATAGCCTCGGTTGGTGTAGGTGGACCGGCATTTGGCTTGTCTTGCACATTGAGTTCCTCGATTGTGGGGTGTGGAAAGGGCTCGTAGTAAGGCTTCAACCGGTGTCCATTAACTTTGAATGTATCTCCCGACACCACACTTTGAATCTCGATGGCACCATGAGAAAAAACTTTAGTAATAATGAATGGTCCAAACCAACGAGATCGAAGCTTACCCGGAAAAAGTTTAAGCCTTGCATTGAATAAGAGAACTTTTTGTCCAACTTGAAACTTTTTCCCTCGAATCATCTTGTCATGGTAGGCTCGAGTCTTCTCCTTGTATATCCATGCGGCATCATAGGCTTCATTACGTATTTCTTCAAGTTCGTTGAGTTGAAGCTTTCTATGAAGACCGGCATCATCTATGTTCATGTTGAAAGCCTTGATTGCCCACCATGCCTTGTGCTCTAGCTCAACCGGTAAGTGACATGCTTTGCCATAAACTAACCGAAAAGGGGACATACCAATCGGTGTCTTGTATGCAGTCCTATAAGCCCACAAAGCATCATCGAGACGATCACTCCAATCCTTCCTTGAAGGTCCAACGGTTTTCTCAAGTATTTGCTTGATCTCTCGATTACTCACCTCGGCCATGCCACTCGTTTGGGGGTGATAAGGTGTAGAAACCTTATGTGTGACTCCATACTTCCTCAATAAGGCTTCAATGGTGCGGTTACAAAAATGGGATCCTCCATCACTAATCAAGACTCTTGGAACTCCAAAACGTGAGAAGATGTTGGTCTTGAGAAACTCGGCTACCACCTTGGCATCATTGGTGCGTGTAGCCCTTGCTTCGATCCACTTTGACACATAATCCACCGCAAGCAATATGTAGAGAAAGCCCTTACTTGAAGGAAACGGTCCCATGAAATCAATACCCCATAAATCGAAAATTTCTACCTCCATGATCGGCGTGAGCGGCATTTGGTCTCTAGCTCCAATGTTCCCCATTCTTTGGCATCTATCACATGCCTTGCAAAACATGAATGCATCCTTAAAAATCGTAGGCCAAAAGAATCCACACGAAAGTACCTTCAAAGCCGTCTTCTTTGGTCCAAAATGTCCACCACAAGCTTCACTATGACAAAAAGCAAGGATGGAGCGATGCTCATTCTCCGGCACACATCTTCGAATAACTTGATCACCACATTGCCTCCATAAGTACGGATCATCCCACAAGAAGTGTCGAGCTTGCTTCCTTATTCTCTTTTGTTGGTGGCTCGGCATCTCTTTGGGAAATCGGTTTGTGGCAAGAAAATTGGCAATGTCGGCATACCAAGGCTCAAGTACTTCAAGTCGAAAAAGTTGCTCATCCGGAAAGGTCTCTAATAGGGGTAGCCGATCCTCCTCTTGCACAAGTCTACTCAAATGATCGGCTACAACATTCTCTACTCCTTTCTTGTCTTTAATCTCAATGTCGAACTCTTGAAGCAAAAGAATCCATCGAATAAGCCTCGGCTTAGCATCCTTCTTTGTCATAAGATATCTCAAAGCGGCATGATCACTATAAACAATAACCTTGGAATTCAAAAGATATGATCGAAATTTTTCCAAAGCAAAGATTACCGCTAAGAGTTCCTTCTCCGTTGTTGTGTAGTTGAGTTGTGCATCGTTGAGAGTCCTTGAAGCATAGTAAATGGCGCATGGCTTCTTCTCAATTCGTTGTCCAAGTACCGCTCCAAGTGCATAATCACTAGCATCACACATCAACTCAAATGGCTCATCCCAATTAGGGGAAACCAAAATTGGTGCCGTACACAAGCAAGCCTTCAATCGGCAAAATGCCTCCTCGCATGCTTCCGACCACTCAAACGTCACCTCCTTTTGTAACAAGTTGCTCAATGGCTTGGCAATTGAAGAGAAGTCTTTGATAAATCGTCGATAGAACCCCGCATGGCCAAGAAAACTTCTCACATCTTTCACACACCTAGGGCTCGGCAATGCTTGAATTAGCTCCACCTTGGCTTTGTCAACCTC
This sequence comes from Potentilla sterilis, assembly GCA_963682095.1. NCBI lineage: Eukaryota > Viridiplantae > Streptophyta > Magnoliopsida > Rosales > Rosaceae > Potentilla > Potentilla sterilis. The sequence goes on along the minus strand of OY821757.1, from coordinate 34,585,556 downwards.
TAAGCCTCTTGCCGAAATTATGTGCCCTAGCACAATGCCTTGCGTGACCATGAAGTGACACTTCTCCCAATTGAGCACAAGATTTGTCTCTACACACCTCTCAAGTATCTTCTCCAAGTTTCCCAAACATGCATCGAAGGTGCCTCCATACACACTAAAATCATCCATAAACACTTCGATAATGTCTTCAATAAAATCCGAGAAGATAGCATACATACATCTTTGAAAAGTGCCGGGTGCGTTGCAAAGTCCGAATGGCATCCGCCGATATGCAAAAGTGCCAAATGGACAAGTAAAAGTGGTCTTCTCTTGATCGTCCGGGTGTATCATGATTTGATTGTAGCCACTATATCCATCAAGAAAGCAATAGTAGGAATGACCGGCCAACCTCTCTAGCATTTGATCCATAAACGGCAAAGGCATGTGATCCTTCCTCGTTGTAGCATTGAGCTTCCTATAATCGATGCACATCCGATGACCGGTTACAAGTCTTTGTGGCACAAGCTCATTCTTCTCATTCTTGACAACCGTTACACCACTCTTCTTCGGCACTACTTGTACGGGAGATATCCACTTACTATCCGAAATTGGGTAGATCACCCCACAATCGAGCAACTTGATAATTTCTTCCTTCACAACTTTCATCATGGGAGGGTGAAGTCGACGTTGAGCTTCCTTTGTCGGCTTAGCTCCTTCTTCTAACAAGATACGATGAACACAAGTAGTAGGGCTTATTCCCTTAATATCCGCTAAGGTCCAACCTATGGCGGTCTTGTACTTCTTAAGCACACCAATCAAATCCTCCTCTTGCTTCTCACTAAGCATTGAAGACACAATAACCGGTAGTGTGTCTCCTTCTCCAAGATACGCATATTTCAAATGACTAGGGAGTTCTTTTAGTTCTAACTTTGGGGCCTCTTCCACACTTGGTCGAAATTTTGTTGTGGCACTTGGAATTGACAAGAACGAATCAAATATCTTGGCATAGGGCCGAGCCTCTAGCTCGGCAGCAACCTCCTTTTGGCTCGGCATCATCATAAATGGTTCGGCAGAAATCTCTTGCTCGGCAATGTTTGGCTCAGCTGTGGTACCTTGCTCGGCAACTCTTGGTACGGCCGGCCCTGCTTTCTTATTCTCTTGCATGATTCGTTCTCCCCTCTTGTCAAATCCGACCCCTTGCTCAATCGCTAATTGCTATGCGTCGAGCGAGGTCGACATAACTTGCTCGACCTCCTCCAAAACATCAATGGAACAACCCTCCTTCAAATCAACATTAGGGAACTTCATGGCGTCAAAAACATTAAACTTGATCACCTCACCATCAAACTCCATAGTTAGGTTGCCCTCGGCCACATCTATCTTTGTGCGCGCGGTCCTCATGAATGGTCGCCCTAAAAGCAATTGAGTGTTGTTGACCGGCGAATCCTCCATCTCAACCACATAAAAATCGGCGGGGAATATCAATTGGTTGACTTGCACCAACACATCCTCTACATAGCCTTCCGGATATTTGCTTGAGCGATCCGCAAGTTGAATGATGACATTATCCTTCTTGAGAGGCCCTATACTCAACGTTTGATACACATTGAGTGGCATGACATTGATCGATGCTCCCAAATCCAACATGACATCATCAAATCGTGTATTGCCTATGACACAAGGCACATTGAAGCTCCCCGGATCTTTCATCTTTTGTGGCAACCTCCTTTGAATAACGGCCGACACCGTTTCACTCATTGTTACCACACGAGTCTCTCTAGTATGCCTCCTTGCCGTGCAAAGCTCCTTTAAAAACTTAGCATACTTTGGCACTTGTTTAATGCATTCCAACAAAGGGATGTTGACTTGCACTTTCCGGAAGATCTCCAATACCTCCTCATCGGATTTATCCTTCTTCGTTCTAGCAAAGCGTGAAGGGAATGGAATGCTTGATGATTGCACCCCTCCCTTGCTTGCTTGGCTCGGCAATACCTCATTCTTGGACGTGGCGGGATCGTGCTCAAGCTCGTTACGCAGCCCCCTATCTCTCTTATTGTGGCCGGCATCATTACCTTGCTCGGCAATGTGACCCTCGGATGCAGCCCTGCCGGCAGTGACAGGTCCGGCAGCCCTCTCATCCTCATTAATACCTTTGAAAGTCACTCGTTTCTTCTTTGGACTTGTTGGAGGAACCAACTCTCTTCCACTACGAGTTTGAATCACTTTGGCTTGCTCGTTCCTCGGATTAGGAATCGTATTGCTCGGCAACTTTCCTTGCTCATTAAACCTTCCCATAAAATCCACAACTTGCCCCATTTGAGTCTTGAGCTCACCAATGTCCTTTTGATGATTTTGTTGCCCCGCGAGTAGTGCTTGAGTAGCACTTGACAACGATTGAAGCAAAGCATCATAATTCGGATTGCTCGGCGAAGCTTGGCCTTGGCCTTGGCTCGGCCCTCCTTGACCTTGGTACGGCACAACTTGTGCTTGGCTCGGCAATGCCCCAAATTGTCCTTGGTTCGGCTGATAAGGTTGCCGAGGCACAAATGGTGGCCTCGGTGCAAATGGCGCTCCTCCCTCTCTTGGTTGCATAGGTGCCCTAAGCACGTTATCATTATTCGCCCATCGAAAGTTCGGATGATCATTGAACCTTGGATTGAAATTGCCAAATCGTTGGCCTCCTTGAAAACCAATGGCATTGCACTCCTCTACTCCCTCATTAACTCCAAATTGAGGGCATTGTTCGGTCTCATGGCCCTCGGTGCAAATTCCACAAACACTAGCACGCTTCTTCATCAAATTACTCACCAAGTCGGTAAGCTTGTCCACTTTCTCCTCTAACTTTGAGCTCGAAGACGTCTCATGCACTTTTTCACTCCTTTGCACATTGCCTCGTGCCATGCCAAATTGTTGGTTGTTCAAGGCGCGAACTTCCAACAAACTTCTTGCCGCTCCAGCGTTCAACTCCAAAAAGCTACCTCCCGCGGCCGAGTCAAGAAACTCTCTCTCCATGACGCGCAATCCCTCATAGAAATATTGTAGCAAGAGTCCATCGCTAATGCCATGCGATGGACACAAGGAAACTAGGGACTTGAACCTCTTGTAATAGTCGAAGAAAGTCTCATCTCCGGCTTGCTTCACACTTGTAATTTGCTTCCTCAGATCAGTGATACGTGAAGCAGGAAAATACTTGAGTAAAAACTCATCCATCATAGTACTCCACGAAACAATACGCCCACTAGGCACCTCAAACAACCACTCCTTCGCTTGATCTTCTAGAGAAAACGGAAATGCCTTCATTTTGAAGTGTTGCAAATCGGTCCCTCTTGGACACATAGACTCCGTGGTGAAGTTAAACCACTGTAGATGCTTGTTAGGATCCTCACTTGGCATCCCATAAAATGACTTCAGCTTATGGAGGAATCCACTCCTCAATTCAATCTCTCCAGTCTTGTCAGCTTCCAAGGGAGGATAAGTAATATTCGAAGGAGCAACTCCAGCTCCAGCAACATGACCATTCTGTGACCTGATTGATGCCATGATCTCTTCTTCTTCCTCTGATTCGGCAAAGGCTTCAAACTCTGGATTCTGAAGATCACACGATGATGACACAACTGATGGTGAACTCGGCCCTGATGATACTGAAACTGACGGCACAATAGGGGAACTCGGCAGGGATGATGACACTGATGAACTGGTTGGTGACGATGGCGGTAATGGCACAAAACGAGCAATAGCGAGTTCTTGCTCTAAACGTTGCAAACGGCCTTGAAGATCTCTTGCCCAAATACTAGATTCGGACATGCACTATTTCTGAAATTTGCAACATTTAAACAAGTTAGAACCTCGTAAAGAAATAGAAAACAAGAATATACATCATTACAAGCCACGGCATTGGCAATTACATAATCATATTTCAAACAATAACACAAAATCACAATCGGCAAGATCATACAAACACACGGCAAAGAACAAAAATTTCGGCAAAGAATTAATATGGTTCGGCCACAAGAGTAGAAAAATCGGAAAGTTCATGAGCATGTAATCGCTAAGTCTAATTTCTTTTAAATTTGTTCTAACTCTCGAAGTACGTGGAGCAGAGGAGATAACGGTGCAATGGACTGATACAGCCCCTGGTAGTATCATGCTTAATCCGATATACCTCAAGAGTTTGAACCACACAACATGTTTTATCTTTGAAGAAAATAGGCCACATATGTCAAGTTATGTTCTAGCGTCTAAAGTGAGGTGATGCTTCGGCACAAGCTGTCGACTAGGTCGTGCGGATTTTACGTTTCAAAGGTCATTACAATCACGGAGGGCGAACCCCCTACAGGAACCAGGCAGGACTCGTTGTTGGACACCATGGAGGGCGAACCCCCTATCGACTCACTCACCGAGAATGAACATCAGTCTATGGGCCTTGAGATCCAGTTAAACAAACCTGAGAACCATATCTATGAAAATAACTTCCCCATACTTTGTAAAACAAACACGGATCCCTAGCGGTCTCAAGTGTTGATTAAAACCGCCCTCAACCTCATAGAAGTAATACTATTACCGAAGAAACGCTTATATGCGTGGGGGGGAAGTATCCCGCGTTTCCCAATCTACATAGAAACGGCCTCCGACAAAGCACCATTCACATGAAGGGTTTTGGTTATGATCAACAAAAGAGGCTTCACCTACATGTTACACTTTAGAAACTACAATAAACTCAAACATATACAACACTATCAACTCCCTAGAAATTAAACTAAGTGATTACCAATCATACATCAATATACATCATACAACTTTCGAAATTTAAACTTTACATGCCGAAGCATATTTCTACTTTACAAAATCCCAAAATAAACTTAAAATTTAAAACTTTACAACTTCACAACAAAAATTTCCAGCAACATTATATACACAAGCAAATTCATAAAACAAGCTTTTATAATCCCCGGCAACGGCGCCAAAAATTGAACGGAGCCGAAGCTCGCATGCAATAATAACCCTACAAAAATATCGTTAGTAGTATGAGCAAGTAGGGATCGTTCTAGGCCGGGGATTAAGGGTACCTGAGATATGAAATTGTTAGACAAACAAATATACATATATACAAAACGTCACATATGGGGGGAATGATAGGATCGGCAGCAATGCTGCCCTATACTAGGTTCGGCAACAATAAGAAGAAAAACAGAAAATAAAATCCTAGATCTAATATTTACAGGTGATCATCATCTTTCACAAACATTTGGCACAAAAGACTCTTTAACGAATAAATTCACATGCAAGAAGGTAAGGATCAAGTATTAACATGCTCAAGTTCAAAATTAGTTCCAACTACAACTTAGTTGTAAGACCTCTCAAGTTTTAAGACCGAACTTTTGGTTATGGGCCCTAAAGTTATGTTAATCCTTTTGAGACTTAACAATTGTGCGCAATGGTCTAAATTGGAGACATGCAAAACAAGCAAGGTTGTCAATCATCTTATTTTAACATGTAAGAAATCCAAAGTATTATACCCTAGGTGAGCAAAACAAATCAAAGCAACCTTTTGAGTATCTAGCCATATTTGTTATTACTCGGGTTTGATGAAACCTAACATCTAGATTTACATGCTTCCAGCCAATACTAATGTTTCGGTTTTTAAGTCCCACTCCTTAGATTTCTAACCAATTTTGAACCTAAAACATGCATCTATACCACTGTCCTAATTATCTAACATACGAATTTACAAGTTACATGTTACAAATTAGCATGCAAAATTCATTGTTCTTGTCGAAACCTAAACATAAATCTAAGCATCGATTTAAACAAGTCTTTAACATACAATTTATAAAACCAAAATCGGTTCACACATAGACATATAAACCAAAACCAAACATACATGAGTGTTTCATAGACAAAATCAAACATAGCTAAACAAAAAGTACTAAACCGAAGAAGGGAGTGGATCACACTTTGAGACACCTTGAGAGCTTCTTTTGGTGTGGATCCGGTGCTGTGTAGGTGAAGGGATGAGGCTGCACGGCTTAAGATGGCTCGGCAGGGAATTTTACAAGTTTCGGCAGAAACTTGTATGGTGGTGGAGGATGGATTCGGGTTTAGGTTTTTGTCTAGGAAGTTTGGGGAATTTTGGTAGAGTTTCGGCCTTGTGTTTAGCTTGAGATGAGATGATTTTTCTGTAGAAAAAGTGGGGTATTTATAGAGAATAGGGGAGGCATTGCCGGCAGCCCTTAAGCAAAGAGGAGTTAGAAAACCTAGTTCAATAAGGTTTTGCAACCTTCCTTTCTTAGTCCAATTAGGTTTTCTTTTCTGAATTTTTCTTCAAGGCTTGGGCTTCACATCTTCATGGACTTCTTATATGGTCTTGGACTTCAATTGGTAAGCTTTGATCCACCAAAAATGCTCCACAATGCCGGCAGCTCACAAAGGCAGCAATCTGCCAGAATCGGCAGCTTCTCCTAGTGTGACTAGGAGACTTGATTTCTTCATGTTTTTCTTCAATGCCATGGCCTAGTGTCTTCCTCTTCCCTTCATAAAGCTTGGACCATCTTCACATATGCATTCGTACACCATTTGGTCCATCAAAAACAGAAAACACAAAAAGGGGGCAGTAGGTTCCTGGAATCGGCAGATTTGACCTTGTTGCAGTAATTCCGGCTTATTTCCCTCCGTGGAGCTCCGATTGATGCGATTCCAAGTCTCACGTAAACTAGACACATATGTCCATCTCCCCATAAAATATCTCGGCCAAATTCCATGCAAGTCGTCGGGAATGATTTTTCGAAGTTGGGACACAGTCCCAGGAATTTCCTGGAGGCCCCTGGATTGGAATGTTTGGACTGCCATTTTGCGGCCAACTTTTGGGTGACTTCCCGAACTCCGATTGATCTGAAATTTTAATACAACATTCCTCAGCATATGAATATTGAGCACGCCAAATTTCATAGAATTTGGACAAGGATAGATCACAGTTTCATTTATCTCAAAATCGCGAAAAAGACATATTTTGCATTATTTTCCAGATTTCTCAAACTTAGTCATTTTTCGGATTCTTAACCAGTTTTCACAAAACTCTACCAAAATTGACACTAACTATATTATGACTCTATCTTAGACAAATAAGGGTTAAACAAAGCATAAATGAGGGCATAAGCATATAATATCGTCGCACATTGTGCTCCTATCATCAAGTTCACCAAATGAAGATGTCAAGATCACATATGAAGTTCATGAAGATGTGAAGCCCAAGCCTTAAAGAAAAATTCAGAAAAAGAAAACCTAATTGAACTATGAAAGGAAGGTTTCAAAGCCTTATTCCACTAGGTTTTCTTATTGCCTTATGCATCTAGGGCAGCCGACAACCTATTCTCCTATATATAGGGACTGTTTTCCTACAGAAAAATCATCTCATTTCAAGCTTAAACACAAGGCCTAAACTCTACCAAAATTCCCCAAAGATCCTAGACAAAAACCTAAACCGAAAACCATCTCCACCTCACTTCAACCAAGTTTCTGCTCTTGCAGGACCTTGGACTTTCTGCCTCCATAACCTACTGCCGACGTAACTTACTGCCGTGCAGCCTCACCCCATCCTCCATACTTCGCCGGATCCACACAACGTGAAGCTCTCAAGGTGTCTCAAAGTGTGATCCACTCCCTTCTTCGGTTTTGTAATTTTTGTTTAGTTATGTTTAGTTTTGTGTATGAAACAATCATGTATGTTTGGTGTTGGTTTATATGTCTATGTATGAATCAATTTTGGTTTTATGAATTGTATGTTAAAGATTTGTTTGAATTGATGCTTAGAATTAAGATTAGGTTTCGACAAGAACAATGAATTTTACATGCTAATTTGTAATATGTAACTTGTGGTTTTTGTATGTTTGATAATTAGGACAGTGGTATTAGAAGCATGTTTAGGATTTAAATTGGTTAGTAATCTAAGATGAGGGCATGAAAATCGATACTTGGTGTTGTCTTTGAACATGATCTAGGTATTAGGTTTAATCTGCTAGAGTAATTACAAACTAGATGGACCTGACGAACTCTATGATTTGTGGTATTCACTTAGGGTTATTAATCTTAGAACTTGCATGTTAAATAAGATGATTGACAACCTTACTTGTTTACATGTTTTCGATTTAAGACTCTTGTGCGATATATGTTAAGTCTTGACCAGATTAGCATAAAAATCTTTAGTGCTAGAACGGAAGTTTGTTCTAAAGAACTTGAGGTGTCTAGTAACTAGGTACAGAGCGGAAGCTCTAGTTATCGTCGAAACTAATTTGAATCTTGAACATACTAAATACTTGTCTCTTACCTTCTTGCATGCAAATCTACATGTTAAAGAGTCTTTGGTGCTAAATGTTTTGTGAGAGATGATGATCACTTGTAAATAATAGACTTAGGATTTGTTTTCAGAAATTTATTTCGTGTCTTGTGTTAAAGGGCAGCAAGCTGCCGACGCCATACTCATCCCCCATGTGATGTGTAATTTTGTATATATGTGTATATATTTGTCTAACAATCTCATATTTCAAGTACCCTTAATCCCCGGCTTAGAACGATCCCTACTTATGTCTATACTACTAACGATTGTAGGGTTATTATTGCTTGATGCTCGCTCAGGCGACTCATCAATTTTTGGCGCCGTTGCCGGGGATTATAAAAGCTTGATTTATGTTATTGTTGTGTATATAATATTGCTGGAAATTTTTGTTGTAAAGTTGTAATTTTTAGTTTTATTTTGGGATTTTGTAAAGTAGAAATATGCTTCGGCATGTAGAGTTTAAATTTTGGAAGTTGCATGATGTATATTGATGTATGTTTGTAATCACTTAGTTTAATTTCTAGGAAGTTAATAGTTTTGTGTGTGTTTGAGTTTATTGTAGTTTCTAAAGTGTAACATGTAGGGAGAAGCCGCTTTTGTTGGTCTTAGCCTTAACCCTTCATACGAATGATGCCTTGTTAGATCCGTCTTTTATGTAGACTGGGAAACGTGGGATACGTCCCCCCCCCCCACGCATACGAGCGATAACTTGGCAAACCCATTTTTATGAGGTTGAGGGCGGCTTTGATCAACACTTGTAGACCGCTAGTGACCCGAGTTTGTCTTACAAAGTATGGGGCAAGTTAGTTTCATTGATATGGTTCTCAAGTTTGTTTAATTGGATCTCAAGGCCCACAGACTGATGTTCATTCTCGGTGAGTGAGTCGATAGGGAGTTCGCTCCCCGTGGTGACCAACAACGAGTCCTGCCTGGTTCCTGTAGGGGGTTCGCCCTCCGTGAATCTTAACAACACCGCCTTTGAAAAGTAAGACACGCTCGAACTAGTCAATAGCTTGGGCCGAAGCACCACCTCACTTTAGACGCTAGAAAATAACTTGACATATGTGATCTATTTTCTTCAAAAGATAAAACAAATTGTGTGGTTCAAACTCTTGAGGTATATCGGGTAAAGCATGATACTACCGGGGGCTGTATCAGTCCATTGCACCGTTATCTTCTCTGCTCCACGTACTTCAAGAGTTAGAATGAATTTAAAAGAAATTAGACTTAGCGATTACATGATCATGGACGTTTCGATTTTTGCTCTTTATTGCCGAATATATTGATACTTTGCCGATTGTATATATCGTGTGCCATTGTTTGAAAGATGTTGTGCAATTGCCAATGCCGTGGCTTGTAATGATGTATATTCTTGCATTTCTATTTCTTTACGATGTTCTAACTTGTTTAAACGTTGCAAATTTCAGAAAAGTGCATGTCCGAATCTAATACTTGGACACGAGATCATCAAGGCCGATTGCAACATTTGAACGAAGAGCTCGCAATTGCATTGTTTGTGCCGTTGCCACCGGCTGTATCAAACAGTCCGTCGTCTCCATCATCGTCCGAACCATCATTGCCAACGTTACCTAGTTCTGCAACAACTTTGCCGAGCTCTCCATCCGTTGTTTCGTCATCGTGTGATCTCGAGAGTCCAGAATTTGAAGCTTTTGCCCAGTTAGTTGAAGAAGAAGAGAGAATGACTTCAATCCGATCACAGAATGGTCATGTTGCTGGAGCTGGAGTTGCTCCGTCAAATATAACTTATCCTCCCTTGGAAGCTGACAAGACGGGAGAGATTGAATTGAGGAGTGGATTCCTCCACAAGCTTAAGTCGTTTTATGGGATGCCAAGTGAGGACCCTAACAAGCATCTACAGTGGTTTAACTTCACCACGGAGTCTATGTGTCTGAGAGGGACCGACTTGCAACACTTCAAGATGAAGGCTTTTCCGTTCTCAATTGAAGATCAAGCGAAGGAGTGGTTGTTTGAGGTGCCTAATAGTCGCATCATTTCGTGGAATTCTATGATGGATGAGTTCTTGCTCAAGTACTTTCCCGCTTCACGCATCACTGATCTGAGGAAGCAAATTACTAGCGTGAAGCAAGCCGGAGATGAGACTTTCTTCGACTACTATAAGAGGTTCAAGTCCCTAGTATCTTTGTGTCCATCGCATGGCATTAGCGATGGGCTCTTGTTGCAATATTTCTATGAGGGATTGCGTGTTATGGAGAGAGAGTTTCTTGACTCGGCCGCGGGAGGTAGCTTTTTGGAGTTGAATGCCGGAGCGGCAAGAAGCTTGTTGGAAGTCCGTGCCTTAAACAACCAATAATTTGGCATGGCACGTAGCAATGTGCAAAGGAATGAGAAAGTACATGAGACGTCTTCGAGCTCAAAGTTAGAGGTGAAAGTGGACAAGCTTACCGACTTGGTGAGTAATTTGATGAAGAAGCGTGCCATGGTATGTGGAATATGCACCGAGGGCCATGAGACCGAACAATGCCCTCAATTTGGATCGAATGAGGGAGTAGAAGAGTGCAATGCTATTGGCTTTCAAGGAGGTCAACGGTTTGGAAACTTTAATCCGAGGTTCAATGATCATCCTAACTTTCGATGGGCGAACAATGACAATGTGCTTAGGGCACCTATGCAACCGAGAGAAGGAGGAGCACAATTTGCGCCGGGGGCACCCTTTGTCCCTCGGCAGCCATTTCAATTGAACCAAGGTGGCTATGCAGCCATGCCGAGCCACAACCATGCCGTGCCAAATCAAGGAGGGCCGAGCCAAGGCCAAGCCGCACAAAGCAATCCCAATTACGATGCTTTGCTCCAATCTTTGTCAAGTGCGACTCAAGCATTGCTCGCGGGGCAACAAAATCAACAAAAGGACATTGGTGAGCTCAAGACTCAAATGGGCCAAGTTGTAGACTTTATGGGAAGATTTAATGAGCAAGGGAAGTTGCCAAGCAATACAATTCCCAATCCGAGGAACGAGCAAGCCAAGGTGATTCAAACTCGAAGTGGAAGAGAGTTGTTTCCTCCAATAAGTCCAAAGAAGAAGCGAGTAACTTTTGATGTCATTGAGGATGAAGATAGGGCTGCCAGACCTGCAATTGCCGGCAGCCAAGTGAGCAAGTCAAGCAGCCATGCTGCAGCCGGCAAGGATGCTGCCGAGAATGAGAAGGCTGCCGAGAGCCATGCAGCCGAGAGACATAGTGCCACCGGCAACAATGAGAGGAAGAACAAGGGGTTGCGCAATGAGCTTGAGTATAATCCCACAACAGTAAGGAGTGAAGTAGTGTCGAGCCAAGCAAGTAAGGGGGGGGGGGGGGGGGGTGCCGACCTCAAGCATTCCATTCCCTTCTTGCTTTGCTAAATCGAAGAAGGATAAGTCCGATGAGGAGGTGTTGGAGATTTTCCGGAAAGTGCAAGTCAACATCCCTTTGTTGGAATGCATTAAGCAAGTACCAAAGTATGCTAAGTTTTTGAAGGAGCTTTGCACGGCTAGAAGGCATACAAGGGAGACTCATGTGGTGACTATGAGCGAGACGGTATCGGCCGTTATTCAAAGGAAGTTGCCACCAAAGATGAAGGATCCGGGAAGCTTCAATGTGCCTTGTGTAATAGGCAACACTCGTTTCGAGGATGTGATGTTAGACTTGGGAGCATCGATCAATGTCATGCCACTCAATGTGTATCAAACGTTGAGTATAGGGCCTCTCAAGAAGGACAATGTCATCATTCAACTTGCGGATCGCTCTAGTAAGTATCCGGAGGGGTATGTGGAGGATGTGCTTGTGCAAGTTAACCAATTAATATTCCCTGCCGATTTCTATGTGGTTGGATTGAATGAGGGAGTAGAAGAGTGCAATGCTATTGGCTTTCAAGGAGGTCAACGATTTGAGAATTTCAATCCGAGGTTCAATGATCATCCTAACTTTCGATGGGCGAACAATGACAATGTGCTTAGGGTACCTATGCAACCGAGAGAAGGAGGAGCGCCATATGCGCCGAGAGCACCCTTTGTGCCTCGGCAACCATTTCAGACGAACCAAGGGAACTATGCAGCCATGCCGAGTCACAACCAAGGAGGGCCGAGCCAAGGCCAAACCGCATGGAGCAATCCCAATTATGATGCTGTGATCCAATCTTTGTCAAGCGCGACTCAAGCATTGCTCGCGGGGCAACAAAACCAACAAAAGGACATTGGTGAGCTCAAGACTCAAATGGGCCAAGTTGTAGACTTTATGGGAAGATTTAATGAGCAAGGGAAGTTGCCTAGCAATACGATTCCCAATCCGAGGAACGAGCACGCCAAGGTGATTCAAACTCGAAGTGGAAGAGAGTTGTTTCCTCCAACAAGTCCAAAGAAGAAGCAAGTAACATTCGAGGTAGTTGAGAATGCCGAGAGGGCTGCTGGACCTGCAATTGCCGGCAGCCATGGTGATGGAAACGGAGGGGCTGCAGCCGGCAAAGATGCTGCCGAGAAGAAGAAAGAAGGGCTGCGCAACGAGCTTGAGCGTGATCCCGCAACATCAAAGAGTGAGTTAATGCCGAGCCAAGCAAGCAAGGGAGGGGTGCCAAACTCAAGCATGCCATTCCCTTCTCGCTTTGCTAAATCGAAGAAGGATAAATCCGATGAGGAGGTGTTGGAGATTTTCTGGAAAGTACAAGTCAACATCCCTTTGTTGGAGTGCATTAAGCAAGTACCGAAGTATGCTAAGTTTCTTAAGGAACTTTGCACGGCTAGAAGGCATACGAGGGAGACTCATGTGGTGACTATAAGCGAGACGGTATCGGCCGTTATTCAAAGGAAGTTGCCACCAAAGATGAAGGATCCGGGAAGCTTCAATGTGCCTTGTGTGATTGGCAACACTCGTTTCGAGGATGTGATGTTAGACTTGGGAGCATCAATCAATGTTATGCCGCTCAATGTGTACCAAACGTTGAGTATAGGGCCTCTCAAGAAGGACAATGTCATCATTCAACTCGCGGATCGCTCAAGTAAGTATCTGGAGGGTTATGTGGAGGATGTGCTTGTGCAAGTCAACCAACTTATTTTTCCGGCCGATTTCTATGTGGTAGAGATGGAAGACTCGCCGGTCAATAGCACGCAATTGCTACTTGGTCGACCATTTATGAGGACGGCACGCACAAAGATAGATGTGGCCGAGGGAAACCTAACTATGGAATTTGATGGTGAGGTGTCAAGTTCAATGTGTTTGATGCCATGAAATTCCCCAATGTTGATTTGAAGGATGGTTGTGCCATTGATATATTGGAGGAGGTCGAGCAAGTTATGTCGACCTCGCTCGACGCATAGCAATTAGCGATTGAGTATGGGGTTGGAGTTGACATGAAGGGAGCACGGGTTGAGGACCATGATGGCGTCACCGAACCACTTTGGTATAGTATTGCCGAGCCATGCATAGATGAAGTAGTTGCCGAACTCAATGCAACGCCAAAGTATCCCTCAAACTCGTTCTTGTCAATTCCTAGTGCCACAACCAAATTTCGACCAAGTGTGGAAGAGGCCCCAAGGTTAGAACTTAAAGAGCTCCCTAGTCACTTGAAGTATGTTTATCTTGAAGAAGAAGATACTCTACCGGTTATTGTGTCTTCAATGCTTAGTGAGAAGCAAGAGGTTGATTTGATAAGTGTGCTTAAGAAGTACAAGACCGCGATCGGTTGGACCTTAGCGGACATCAAGGGAATAAGCCCTACTACATGTGTTCATCGCATCTTGTTAGAAGAAGGAGCTAAGCCGACTAAGGAAGCTCAACGTTGACTTCACCCTCCAATGATGAAAGTTGTGAAAGATGAGATTATCAAGTTGCTTGATTGTGGGGTGATTTACCCAATTTCAAATAGTAAGTGGATATCTCCCGTGCAAGTAGTGCCAAAGAAGAGTGGTGTAACGGTTGTCAAGAATGAGAAGAATGAGCTTGTACCACAAAGACTTGTAACTGGTCATCGGATGTGCATCGACTATAGGAAGCTCAACGCCACAACGAGGAAGGATCACATGCCTTTGCCGTTTATGGACCAAATGCTATAGAGGTTAGCCGGCCATTCTTTCTATTGCTTTCTTGATGGTTATAGTGGCTACAATCAAATCATGATACACCCGGATGATCAAGAGAAGACCACTTTTACTTGTCCATTTGACACGTTTGCTTATCGACGAATGCCATTCGGTCTATGCAACGCACCCGGAACTTTTCAAAGATGTATGTATGCTATCTTCTCGAATTTTATTGAAGACATTATCGAAGTGTTTATGGATGACTTTAGTGTGTATGGAGGCACCTTCGATGCATGTTTGGGGAACTTGGAGAAGATACTTGAGAGGTGTGTAGAGACTAATCTTGTGCTCAATTGGGAGAAGTGTCACTTCATGGTCACGCAAGGCATTGTTCTTTGGCACATTATTTCGGCAAGAGGCTTAGAGGTTGATAAAGCCAAAGTGGAGCTCATTCAAGCATTGCCGAGCCCAAGGTGTGTCAGAGATGTGAGAAGTTTTCTTGGCCATGCGGGGTTCTATCGAAGATTTATCAAAGACTTCTCTTCAATTGCAAAGCCATTGAGTAACTTGTTACAAAAGGAGGTGACGTTTGAGTGGACGGATGCGTGTGAGGCAAGCTTTTGCCGATTGAAGGAGATGTTGTGTACGGCGCCGATATTGGTCTCCCCTAATTGGGACGAGCCATTTGAGTTGATGTGTGATGCTAGTGATTATGCACTTGGAGATATCTTATGACAAAGCGGCATGGTCACTATAGACAACGAATTGAGAAGAAACCATGCGCCATTTACTATGCTTCAAGGACTCTCAATGATGCTCAACTCAACTACACAACAACAGAGAAGGAACTCTTAGCGGTAATTTTTGCTTTGGAAAAGTTTCGATCATATCTTTTGAATTCCAAAGTCAGTGTCTATAGTGACCATGCCGCTTTGAGATATCTTATGACAAAGAAGGATGCTAAGCCGAGGCTCATTCGATGGATTCTTTTGCTTCAAGAGTTCGATATTGAGATTAAAGACAAGAAGGGAGTAGAGAATGTTGTAGCCGATCATTTGAGTCGCCTTGTTAATGAAGAGGATCGGCTGCCCCTATTGGAATCCTTTCCAGATGAGTAACTTTTTCGACTTGAAGTACATGAGCCTTGGTATGCCGACATTGCCAATTTTCTTGCTACACGCCGATTCCCCCAAGAGATACCGAGCCACCTACAAAAGAGGATCAAGAAGCAAGCTCGACACTTCTTGTGGGATGATCCGTACTTATGGAGGCAATGTGGTGATCAAGTTATTCGGAGATGTGTTCCGGAGAATGAGCATCGTTCCATCCTTGCTTTTTGTCATAGTGAAGCTTGTGGTGGGCACTTTGGACCAAAGAAGACGGCATTGAAGGTTCTTACTTGTGGTTTCTTTTGGCCTACGATTTTTAAAGATGCATTCATGTTTTGCAAAGCATGTGATAGATGCCAAAGAATGGGGAACATTGGAGCTAGAGACCAAATGTCGCTCACGCCTATCATTGAGGTAGAAATTTTTGATCTTTGGGGTATTGACTTCATGGGACCATTTCCTTCGAGTAAGGGCTTTCTCTACATATTGCTTGCGGTTGATTATGTGTCAAAGTGGATCGAAGCCAAGGCTACACGCATCAACGATGCCAAGGTGGTAGCCGAGTTTCTCAAGACCAACATCTTTTCACGTTTTGGAGTTCCAAGAGTCTTGATTAACGATGGAGGATCCCATTTTTGTAACCGCACCATTGAAGCCTTATTGAAGAAGTATGAAGTCACTCATAAGGTATCTATACCTTATCACCCCCAAACAAGTGGCATGGCCGAGGTAAGTAATCGAGAGATCAAGCAAATTTTAGAGAAATCGGTTGGACCTTCAAGGAAGGGTTGGAGTGATAGTCTCGATGATGCTTTGTGGGCATATAGGACTGCATACAAGACACCGATAGGTATGTCTCCTTTTCGGTTAGTTTATGGCAAAGCATGTCACTTACCGGTCGAGCTAGAGCACAAGGCATGGTGGGCAATCAAGGCCTTCAACATGAACATTGATGATGCCGGTCTTCATAGAAAGCTTCAACTCAACGAACTTGAAGAAATCCGTAATGAAGCCTATGATGCCGCATGGATCTACAAGGAGAAGACTCGTACTTACCATGACAAGATGATACGAGGAAAGAAATTCGAGGTGGGTCAAAAAGTTCTCTTATTCAACTCAAGACTTCGACTCTTTCCGGGTAAGCTACGCTATCGATGGGTTGGCCCTTTCATCATCACTCAAGTTTTTCCTCATGGCGCAATAGAAATTTCACATCCTACATCGGGCAATTTATTCAAAGTCAATGGCCATCGTCTAAAGCCATATTTTGACTCCTTCTTGAAACACACCATTGAGGACTGCATTGTTGACGACCCCCCTTCGGCGGCACATTTTCAACCGGCAGCAACTCAAGAGGCTACTGCCGAAGCTATTACTAGGATTGTGCAGCCTTGTCCCGGCCACGAACTAGCCTTACTAACTGCCTTCCACGCCAAGACACTTGCTGCCAAGCTGCAGCCTTCACAAGCGCCTACTCCAGCTGCAACTGCACCACCTGCCGGACCTGCCATCGCTGGTAGGATTGACAGGAAGATACAAGAAACTGAGAGCAAGGCAGTTGAGCTACCGGATACGCCGATCAAGATAGATGCATTGCCAGACACGTCGCTGCTTCAACCGGACACGCAGAATGACGCTGACACGGATGCAACGTGCAACAAGCTTCTCATCGAGCTACTTCTTGCCGATTTGAACTACTTTGGAACGAGATGAACACATGCAATCAACAACGGTGAAAAGTATAGGCTATGGACTATAAACACAAAGCGCTAATTGGGAGGCAATCCAAGTCGATCAAAGGACAGTGAAGGAGCCATCACCGAGCGTTTGAAATTTCTAACCCTTCTCTCTTTCTTTGATTTGTGATGATATGTTGGAATATGGTAGTCTATTGCATGCTTAGGAAATTCGTTGATATAGATTTGTGCTTACATTGAGGACAATGTAATTTTCTAAGTGTGGGGTAGGATAACGTATTCCGTTTATATTTTTATGTGCTTAGTTTAGAAAATAAAATTTAGAAAATTGTAACACAAAAAGAGAGTGATTAAATTGTTGTTTCGAGTCTTAGGATGCCCCTAATATGTCAATGATGTTTTTCTCCTCTTTGCATACATAGATGATAGTTGTGCATACAATTAAAATTGTGAGTTTCATGGATTATGTGCATTGATAGGAGCATGTAGGACTTGTTGATTACGAAGCATGCATGTTTTAGCTAGTTTGTTTCTATTATAACCTATGTGAGCTTTAGAGCCAAATTGCTTTCTTCTTGAGCGATAAAAAGATAAAATGCGATAGATTCGTAGGAAGCATGAAACCTCATAATTCTTTGATTATTCGATGACTATGTGCCATAGCTTTTTAATGAACTCTAGTATGCTAGAACTTACTTGTTGATTTTCAAAACGTTTCTATCATAAAATACCTTGATTTTGAAAGTGATTGAAAAGATCTCTTAGGTTTACCACCATTGCCAAATAAAGCATGTGCCCGTCGTGGGACACCTTAGTAAACCCCCTTTGAGCCTATGATTAGCCTTTTCTTTCATCACCCTTAAACACTTTCCATGAACTTAGTATAGTGATGTCTTGACCATTGTGTGTCGGCAAAGCTTGATTTTTGAAGGAGTTTTCGTGTGAAGTGATGGAGAAGAACAAGTGTGGGGTAGACTTAGCCATGAAATTATGAAAAAATGTGCATGCCGTGCCTTAGTAAAGAAAAGAAAAAGAAAAATTTGCTCGGACCAAAAGTAAAATAACATGATACCGAGAGCAACAAAACAAAAAAAATAAATCATAGGGCACGGCATAAGTACTAAAAGAAAAAATTTGTGCATGGCTATTGTCTTGATTATTGTTGTAATGTTATGGGAAGAAAAGAATGAAGTATGGGTCCAACAAGATGAAATTTGACCCTTGGCGAGAAGACATAAGGAGATTTGAGCTTTGCCAAAGGCCACGGTGACGTTTTTAAGCCTCCTTATCCAAATATCGAATACCTCTTAGCCTAGCCCCATTACAACCCTTTTATTGATCTTTTTCATGATTCTTAAGATGGTTAAAATTTAATTTGTAGAGATTATCTCAAGAGTAAGCATATGGTTTTGGTTCATTGGTGCATATAGTTGTCATATGAGGTTTTTCCTTGAAAATTTCACAAAGTGCTTTCGATTCGTTGACATATGCAAGTCACTCTTTGTAATTCATTATCTTTCACTTGCATATACTTATGTGTGAATAACCATGTTTCGAGAGAAAAGAAGAGAGTATGCCTAGTGAGGAGGATTGGATTAGCTTTAACATGTTTACATGCTTACCTTTTGCTCTTATATGTTCTTATTGATGTTACATGTTCATGAAGCTTGAAATTTTCGTACCTAGCATTCTCATGCATAACTTGAAAGCTATGTGTATATACGAGCCTGAGACAAATTGTTAGGGGCAATAGTTTGTTTAGAGTCTAGTTTAATTTAGTTTGCTAAGGGACTAGCAAATGATAAGTGTGGGGTAGTTGATAGGAGCACAATGTGCGACGATATTACTATGCTTATGCTCCCGTTTATGCTTTGTTTAACCCTTATTTACCTAAGATTGAGTCATAATATAATTTAGTGTCGATTTAGTAGAGTTTTTATCAAATATGCTTTAGAATCCGAAAAAATGACTAAGTTTGAGAAATCTGGAAAATAACGCAATATGTCTTTTTCGTGATTCTAAGATGAGTAAAATTGCGATCTACCCTTGTCCGAATTTAATGAAATTTTGTGTGCTTATTATTCATATACTGAGGAATGTTGTGTTAAAATTTCAGATCAATCGGAGTCCGGAAAGTTACCCAAAAGATGGCTGCAACTTGGCAGTCCGAGCAAATATCACCAGGGACTTCCAGGATTTTCCTGGGACTGTGTCCCAACTTCGAAAAATCATTCCCAACGACTCACAAGGAATTTGATCGAACTGTTTTATATGGAAGTAGCTATGTGTGTCTAGTTTATCTGCAACTTAGAATCGCAACAATCGGAGCTCCGAGGAGGGAGATATGCCGGAGTTACTACAGCAAGGACTTTTCTGCCGATTCCAGGATGCTACTGCCTCTTTTCCTTGATTTCTGTTTCGATGGACCATATGGTGTACAAATGCATATGTGAAGATGGTCCAAGCTTAAGGAAGGAAAGAGGAAGACACCAAGCTAAAGCAATAAAGAAAAAGACGAAGAAAGAAGTTCTCCTAGTCAAGCTAGGAAAAGCTGCCGGAAAAGGCAGATTTGTGCCAATTGTTTGATAGGTCGGCTGGGGCATTTGTCCATGGATCAAGTTCACCAAATGAAGATGTCAAGATCACATATGAAGTCCATGAAGATGTGAAGCCCAAGCCTAGAAAAAAAATTCAGAAAAAGAAAACCTAATTGAACTATGAAAGGAAGGTTTCAAAGCCTTATTCCACTAGGTTTTCTGATTGCCTTATGCATCTAGGGCAGCCGGCAACCTATTCTCCTATATATAGGGACTGTTTTACCACAGAAAAATCATCTCATCTCAAGCTTAAACACAAGGCCTAAACTCTACCAAAATTCCCCAAAGATCCTAGACAAAAACGTAAACCGAAAACCATCTCCACCTCACTTCAACCAAGTTTCTGCTCTTGCAAGACCTTGGACTTTCTGCCTCCATAACCTACTGCCGACGTAACTTACTGCCGTGCAGCCTCACCCCATCCTCCATACTTTGCCGGATCCACACAACGTGAAGCTCTCAAGGTGTCTCAAAGTGTGATCCACTCCCTTCTTCGGTTTTGTAATTTTTGTTTAGTTATGTTTAGTTTTGTGTATGAAACAATCATGTATGTTTGGTGTTGGTTTATATGTCTATGTATGAATCAATTTTGGTTTTATGAATTGTATGTTAAAGATTTGTTTGAATTGATGCTTAGAATTAAGTTTAGGTTTCGACAAGAACAATGAATTTTGCATGCTAATTTGTAATATGTAACTTGTGGATTTTGTATGTTTGATAATTAGGGCAGTGGTATTAGAAGCATGTTTAGGATTTAAATTGGTTAGTAATCTAAGATGAGGGCATGAAAATCGATACTTGGTGTTGTCTTTGAACATGATCTAGGTACACTACTACAAAAAACTCAATACACAACACAAATCAGACAACACTTTGAAAGTTACATGTTGTGTGAATCACTGAACTGTTTCAGACGACCTAAAGTGAATAATTTGTGTTGTATGATGGTACACATTTTTCATATTCTGAAAAAAAAATTTCCAGATTTTGTCACACAACTCTGAGACACATTTTCTGTTGTATGATTAATGAAAATCTTGGCGGCAGAATTCCCTCCGACATTGAAACTCAAATTTGGGCAAGGTCTAGATGGACAGACAACATAGTTATTGTTTTGTGTTGTGTGATAATGTCACATCCTGCATTAGGTGTCACCAAGTGCAAAGTGACAAATACTTGTACAACAGAATATCGTAGTTTTGTTGTATGAGTTGGTTTGCTTGTCATTGCCCCATTTTCATTTTGGCTCCAATGGCAGAGGTAGCATTCCTGAAAGCGGGAAAGTTGCCTCCATGGTTTTTTGGTTTTGAAAACATACATGTGTTACAATTCTCACAACAACTGTTTTCTATTCTGTTGTGCAATTATGTTGAAGCATCTACAAGGAGACACCTAGTGGAATACCCGATGCATGAGAAGAAAATTGGTACAACAGTTTAAAATTTTTTAGTTGTATGAAGGAAAAACCTAATGTCTTGCCAAACTTTCAAAATTTGAGGCAGGCGGCAATTTTCCGAGTTTGAGCCAAAATGAAAAATGCTGTATACCATTTTCTATATTTTCTGTTGTTTCTTTAACTTGTAAAATATTTAAGCCATAGTCTTCTCTCTCTTCATAGTCTCACTTCGTCTCTCTCTTTCGTGTAACCTCGCTCAGTCCCCTCAGCTCTCAGTCTCTCCCCGTCACCCTAAAACTCTATGAAACACCAACCATCTCTCCCAAATTCCCTAATTTTGAAACTCTAATATTCCAACTGTTGAATTCTCAGTCCATGGCCGACATATCCGAGGCTCGCCGCTGTCACCGTCAAACTGAGAGAGTTTGTTTAACTAGATCTCCGCGTCTCCCTCCTTCTTCTTCAACCTCCTGCTGAGAGAACAGAGTCGTCGTTGCAGAACGTCACTCAGAGCAATGGGTAGGTTACTCTTTTCGATTTGACTTCAATTTTGAACCCAATTTGATACTCTTTTTTAAATTCTCTTCGATTTCAAAACCTAATGGCCTCCACTTTCCTCACACTCTCAAACCCTTTGGTTTGCAGACCAACACTTCTTCTCTCTTCACGAACCTCTTGTGAAGCTGCGGGGTCCACACAAGCCTCGGTCGCTTGACCGCCCTCCCCGACAGGTCGTCTCCTCCTCCACCGCCGTCGCCGGAATTATCGATCCGGAGCGCCGAGTCCGCCTCCTCGGGGCTGTCAACCTTCCTCAATTTCCTCGAATCGGATCCCTCCTCCTCCTCCTCCTCCACAACCGCATCTCCATGCTCGATGTCATCAACACCGCCTTCAAGGCCCCCCGCGCCGAGAATGTCGCCGTCCAAGCAGATCCTCATCCACGACTCAGCCAAGTTGGAATCCTCCGATCTGGACTTGAAGTTTCCGGTGATTGCCAAGCCTCTGCTGGCCAATGGCAGCGCCAAGTCGCACCAAATGTCCATGGTCTTCAGCACGCAGTGAGGGTCTCAAGAAGGTCGAGACCCCCATTTTGCCAAGTCGCATCAAATGTCCTCGTTTTTCTTGGTCTTCTCATCAGTAATTTTCTCTACCCATCTCTGGAAACTTGTGATTTATGCTAAAGATCGGTGCTTTATTTGAAACTGAGCCAAGTTAGATTGTTTAGTTTTTGTATTTCTTTGACAAATTTTTGTGCTTTTTTGTTTAATTCCTGTTTCTACTTCTGCGATTTCTGTTTATGATGCAAAATGATGATGGGTATGTGCATTTTATTGTTTGGGGATGAATGGATCTTCTGTTGGTGTTACAGAAAATTTTGGGTTTTGGTTTGGAGCATGCTCCTTTGGTTTTGGGTTACTGCAACACCAGTATCGACAGTGGTGCTGATATTGGCCGGAGCTGTGGCGATTGTGTCCCAAGCAGATTCTAGACGCATGTATTCTTGGTGATGGGATAGCCACATAAGCCCAAAGAACTCGAGATGGCTCAAGCTATGAACTGCAATGCTACGGTTTTTTTCCTTTGCTGATTCTTTTTTGGTAAAACAATTACTGATGATTCTCCATTTTGAATTTTCCAGGCTGGTTGCTGCATGTGTTCTCACTACTTACTTTGCTGTTATTTATGGGACATATGTTCCTGATTGGAAATTCACCGTCCGCGACAGAGACAGTAGTGATTATGGGAAAAGTTACACAGTAAGCTTTTGGTTCTCAAATCAGACAATTATAAATGATTGGCATGTGCAAATTGTTACAGAATTTTTGAGTTATGAAACTTTGTTTGTGGTTGGAATTTAAAACATGAAATTATATCACACCTTCATTAGTGAAAACGTTAATTTCAATTTCAGGTATTCTGTGGCGTTAGAGGAGTACTAGATCCTCCTTGTAATGCAGTGAGATACATCGATAGATAAGTGTTGGGAATCAATCACATGTATCAGCATCCAGCTTGGAAAAGATCCAAAGTATGTAGTCTATCTCTCTTCCTTTGGTTTAATCATTCTCTGATCATCAAAAAATTATAACACTGTCATATTTAAATATTTTGAATTCCCAGGCTTGCACTGAGAATTCCCCATATGAAGGAGCTTTCCGAAATGGTGCTCCATCATGGTTCCGTGGTCCTTTTGAACCTGAAGGAATTGTAAGGTAATATAACCTCTGCCTTTGTCATATCATAGATCAAGGCTGGAAGTTGGATATGACAACTTATTTCCTTTGGCTTCTTTATGTCGTGTTTAATTGTGGACTGGTTTGAAGTTGTGATCGGCATGCTTTACTGGCTAATTTATATCGCATGTTTTTCAGCATATGTTGAGTTACAATTAATTGCATACTACATTACATATTTGGCATGTTTCTGTTTCTTCCTTACATGAAGAAAATATTGGATCAGAGATGCATTCTTTCCTTTTTCATCATTCACTTTGCATCTTGGCTAATTCAATGAATAAGAAGCATGATCTGGCACTTGTTTACGGAAGTATATAGGGAAGAGCTCAATACATACTCAAGGATTTTCTTTGTATAGTTCTAGTGCTAGCTTTTTCTGTTGATATTCTGTGTATTATGCATATAACCAATGTTGTTCTCTCATCTTATATGTTAAAGATGTTTTAATTAGCTTTTGCTTTCACTTATCGTACAGATATGGACGCCAAAGTCAAACACAAGTTTTTGTTGTGTTTCACCTAATTTCTGTGAGATGTACAGAAACGATCCAACTAGTTTGAATCATTTGTTTTCATTTAAGTGGCTAACTGCAGTACAATAGTCAGTCATGCACTTTTGTTTTCATTTAAAAAGTTGTGTGCTTATATATGCCAGTCTTGGTGAGATTTTGAACTTGTGTTCAGTGTCTCGTTTGGCTCGAAGCGGAGACTATATGAAAGTTGGGAACATCTGGGACTTGTGCAGTGCAATGTAATGTGGTGCGGGTAAATAACATGGGTAGAGAGTAGTATTGAAAGGCTAAGAAGTAGTTCAGAATAAGATAGTCAGATGTGATTATATGTATTCCCAAATAGGTGCTGTACCTTTGAATGTATTATTCTAAGTGACTCATTTATGTGGTTAACTGTAGGACAAGAGTCAGTCATGCTGTTTTGTTTCTATTTAAATAGTTGTGTGCTTATCTATGCCAAGTCTTGGTGTTCTTGCATATAAGTTTTACAGTGACATTTGCATGATCTTGTTTCCAGAAGACTGATTTTAAAGAATGGAAGCTGGTGATTCAGGAAATCATTAGATTTTTGAAAGCTGACACAGCTTTTATGAATATCAGGCCTTTGTGATATAGTATTGTCCTGGAATGTCATCCTGATTCGTTACCTCATGTTTCCACATTGGTTGCAAGGAGGCCTTTGAGACTGCGAGATGCGATACTAAGCAGCTACCATCATAATGAGGTTAGGTATTGAGGTTTTTCCTTCACCCCTTTGTTGATTTGTGACATGTCCCAATAATTTGATGACCCTTTAGCGTAATTGAGTCATTGATGATTGTTGTTGAATTGGTGGTTGTAGATTTGTGAGGTTTGTTAGCACTCCAGCAGTTCTGGAGAGGTTTGTCAGCATTGAAAAGGAGATTTTGCAGATTGAGAGTTTTGTACAACTAGAGGAAGGTTTGTCAATTTCTCTATTGTATTGGTTTCTGCGCTATATTGGTTTTGTTGTTTGCTGCATTTGGTTGATTAGAATATGGTTGAAATGTCTTGTATGAATTAGCCTACCCAAGAAATTGGTATTTTATTGAAGTGAAGTGTTGAAGTGTGTCCATTTGGATAATGTATAATTCGACGTTATATGCTTATGAAAGGTTTATCGATCCATTAAGGTGCTGAAGGAATTTTTGTAATGTCACAATTTAGATCAGTGGACTTGAATTTTGTGATTGATCCCCTAATTGACTTTGGTTTATCAGGAAATGTATCTACCAATGGCGGTACAAGGACATCAGCTGATTCTTTAAGTTTAAAGGTACTGACTTTAAAATCAAGTTTCTAAATTTGTAACATCACACATGAACAGATCTTCTTTCTATGATACTGATTACTCTGAGCTCTGTTTTTTGTGTTTCTTTCCAGAAGAAAGGTGAACATGAAGAAGCAGTTGTCTACGTAGACTTTTAGGTGAAGTTAGAAATTTGGTTTTGGAATCTGTATGCCATGTTTGAAACAATTGTGTACACAGGCTACTTAAATGATATGGAAGTTTTATGCAATGTTTTAATGGTAATGGCTAGCTGATACTATTTTTATGGTAAAGCTTCAGGTTTTGATATACAACAGTTTATGTTTTTGTGAATATCATGTGTTGTACAATATGACTAAAAGCCACATCAAACCTGTGTCACAAAATCCTCAAATCTGTTGTTTGATTTGTAGAATCATACAACTCAATAAATATGAAACGAAACCAGTTGTCTGAATTAGACAACTAAATAAGTGGGAGATGAAATCTGTTGTGCGAATGAGACAACAGAATAAAATTGCAATATTCTATTGTATGTTTAAAACTTACACAACATAAAAGTATGTATATTCTGTTGTATGAACTAGACATGTCAGTGCAGCGAATGCCAAGCCAGCCATGGCATGGCATATAAGTTGTACAACAGAAATTATAAGTTGGTTGTTGGACGTTTCATCACACAAGCTCGAGATATACGACGGTTTTTCCGAACTTACACAACGGTGCAGCACCGTTGTGTATTGAGTTTTTTGTAGTAGTGGTATTAGGTTTAATCTGCTAGAGTAATTACAAACTAGATGGACCTGACGGACTCTATGATTTGTGTTATTCACTTAGGGTTATTAATCTTAGAACTTGCATGTTAAATAAGATGATTGACAACCTTACTTGTTTACATATTTTCGATTTAAGACTCTTGTGCGATATATGTTAAGTCTTGACCGGATTAGCATAAAAATCTTTAGGGCTAGAACGGAAGTTTGTTCTAAAGAACTTGAGGAGTCTAGTAACTATAGGTACAGAGCGGAAGCTCTAGTTATGGTCGAAACTAATTTGAATCTTGAACATACTAAATACTTGTCTCTTACCTTCTTGCATGCAAATCTACATGTTAAAGAGTCTTTGGTGCTAAATTTTTTGTGAGAGATGATGATCACTTGTAAATAATAGACTTAGGATTTGTTTTCAGAAATTTATTTCGTGTCTTGTGTTAAAGGGCAGCAAGCTGCCGACGCCATACTCATCCCCCATGTGACGTGTAATTTTGTATATATGTGTAAATATTTGTCTAACAATCTCATATTTCAGGTACCCTTAATCCCCGGCTTAGAACGATCCCTACTTATGTCTATACTACTAACGATTGTTGGGTTATTATTGCTTGATGCTCGCTCAGGCGACTCATCATTTCCCATCCTTTACAAAACATGTATGCATCCTTGAAGATCGTAGGCCAAAAGAATCCACACTTAAGTACCTTTAAAGCGGTCTTCTTTGCTCCAAATGCCCTCCACACGCCACACTATCACAAAGCTTGAGAATTGGCAAATGCTCTTGCTCGGCTACGCATCGTCGAATGACTTGATTGCTGCATTGCTTCCACAAATATGGCTCGTCCCAAAAATAGTGCCGTGCATGCTTGATGAGCCGAACCCTTGCTTGTTTCGGCATAGTGCTAGGTATTTGCCGAGTTGCCAAGTACTTAGCCAAATCGGCATACCAAGGCTCTTGTGCTTCGATTCGAAAGAGTTGCTCATTCGGAAAGTTCTCAATAAGGGGCAGCCGATCCTCTTCTTTGATGATTCGGCTAAGGTGGTCGGCCACGACGTTCTCGCTTCCTTTCTTGTCTTTGATCTCAATGTCGAACTCTTGATGTAGAAGAATCCATCGTATGAGCCTCGGCTTTGCATCCTTTTTTGTCATGAGATATCTCAAAGCGGCATGATCACTATACACCACAACTTTGGAATTCAAAAGATATGATCAAAATTTCTCCAAAGCAAAAATTACCGCTAAGAGTTCTTTCTCGGTTGTGGAGTAGTTGAGTTGAGTATCGTTGAGAGTCCTTGAAGCATAATAAATCGCACAAGGTTTCTTATCTCTCCTTTGGCCGAGCACTGCCCCCAACGCATAGTCGGAGGCATCACACATGAGCTAGAAAGAGAGCTCCCAATCCGGCGGCACCATGATAGGGGCCGAGTACAAGGCATCCTTCTCGCATGCCTCATTCCACTCAAACGGCACATCTTTTTGCAATAAGTTGCTCAATGCCTTTGCATCCTTGAAGAAGTCTTTGATAAATCTTCGATAGAAACCGACATGTCCAAGGAAGCTTCGCACGTCTCTCACGTTTCTAGGGCTCGGCAAGTGTTGAATTAAATCAACCTTAGCTTTGTCGACTTGAATGCCTTCCTCGGATATGATGTGGCCGAGTACGATCCCTTGGTTCACCATAAAGTGACACTTCTCCCAATTTAGCACAAGGTTGGTCTCTACACACCTCTCTAGTATCTCCTCTAAGTTCTCTAAACATGTGTCGAAGTTATGTCCATTTACGCTAAAGTCATCCATGAAAACTTCGATCTTATTTTCAATAAAGTTGGAGAAGATGTTGTACATGCATCGTTGAAAGGTTCCAGGTGCGTTACATAAGCCGAATGACATCCTCCTATAAGCAAATGTGTCGAATGGACATGTGAAAGTAGTATTCTCTTGATCATCGGGGTGTATGGCGATTTGGTTGTATCCACAATAGCCATCAAAAAAGCAATAGTACTTATGGCCGACTATGTAACAGCCCAGCCCATACACTTAGGATATTGTCCGCTTTGGGCCCACCGGCCCGCACGGATTTGTTTTTTGGAGCTCACGCGTAACTTCCCAGTAGGTCACCCATCATGGGATTGCTCTAAGCTCAGCAAGCTTAACTTCGGAGTTCTCATCCCCTCCGAAGCCTTTGAGCCCCCAAAATGCGTCCTTATGTATTGAGCTAACCCTGCACATATAAGCACAGCATCCACTCTCCCCAGGGCGATGTGGGATGCGTGACCTACCTACCTGCTAGCTTTCCTAGCCAGGTCAGGTCGGGTCATCACAGGCTAGCCTCTCTTATATTTGATCCATGAACTGTAAAGACATGTGATCATTCCTCGTTGTTGCGTTGAGCTTCCGGTAGTCTATACACATCCTATGGCCGGTCACTAGCCTTTGTAGCATAAGTTCATTCTTCTCATTCTTCACAACCGTTACACCACTTTTCTTTGGCACTACTTGCACCGGTGAGACCCACTTGCTATCCGAAATAGGGTATATGACTCAACAATCAAGAAGCTTAATAATTTCGTCTTTCACTACCTTCATCATTGGAGGGTGAAGTCGATGTTGGCCTTCCCTTGTTGGTTTCGCTCCTTCTTCAAGCAATATCTGATGAACACAAGTTGTAGGGCTTATTCCCTTGATATCCGCCAAGGTCCAACCTATAGCGGTTTTAAACTTCGTAAGCACACACACTAACTCTTCTTCTTGCTTTTTACTAAGCATTGAAGACACAATAACCGGTAAAGTATCTTCTTCTCCAAGATAAACATATTTCAAATGACTAGGGAGCTCTTTTAATTCTAACTTTGGGGCCTCTTCCACACTTGGACGAAATTTTGTTGTGGCACTTAGAATTGACAAGAACGACTTAAACTTATATGGTACGACATCAAGCTCGGCTGCTACTTCTCTTAGGCACAGCTTGATTTCTTCTTGCTCCTCCTCACTAAGTCGTACTCCCCTCTTGTCAAACCCTACCCCAAGCTCTATGGCTCGTTGCTACGCATCAAGAGAGGTCGACATGACATGCTCGACCTCTTCCAAAATATCACTAACTAGGCACAATTCTTCCTTATAATCGGTAATTGGGTACTTCATGGCATCAAACACATTGAACTTGATTACGTCCCCATCGAACCCCATTGTCAAGTTGCCTTCGGCAACATCAATTTTGGTGTGTGCCGTCCTCATGAATGGCCGACCTAATAGCAATTGCGTGCTATTGATCGGCGAGTCCTCCATCTCCACAACATAGAAATCGGCAGGAAAAATTAGGTTGTTCACTTGCACAAGCACGTCCTTGACATAGCCTTCCGGATACTTGCTTGATCGATCCGCGAGTTGAATGATGACATTATCCTTCTTGAGAAGCCCTATACTCAACGTTTGGTACACATTGAGTGGCATGACATTGATCAATGCTCCTAAATCCAACATAACATCTTCAAAACGTGTATTGCCGATCACGCATGGAACGTTGAAACTTCTAGGATCTTTCGTTTTTTGTGGCAACTTCCTTTGAATAACGGCCGACACCGTTTCGCTCATAGTCATCACACGTGTCTCCCTTGTATGTCTCCTTGTCGTGCAAAGCTATTTGAGGAACTTTGCATACCTAGGCACTTGCCTTATACACTCCAACAACGAGATGTTCACTTCCACTTTCTGAAAAATATCCAACACTTCCTCATCAGACTTATCCTTTTTGGACTTTGCAAATCGAGAAGGGAAGGGTATGCAAGAGTTAGGCACCCCTCCTTTGTTGGCTTTGATCGGCACGGCTTCCTTCTTCGAGGTTGCGGGATCTTTCTCGAGCTCATTCCTCAATCTCTCTCTCTCTCTCTCGGTTGCAGCCCTCTCGGCAGCGCGAGTGTCAGTAGCAGGCTGTAGCTCGGCAGTGGCAGGCTGCAGTCAAGCCTACTCGGCAGCAACATTGTTGGTTGCACCGTCTTCCTCTAAAATCATGCTGAGTGCATTCTTGCTTGTCTTCTTTGGATTTTTTGCTCGTGGCTCATCCAACACTCTTCTACTACGTGTTTTTATGACTTTGACATGCTCATGCCCTGGATTTTTAATAACACCTCCTGGTAGCTTCCCTTGCTTGATGATTTTTCCCATGAAGTCCACAACTTGCCCAATTTGAGTTTTCAACTCGGCTATGTCCTTCGAGTGAGTTTTTTGTCCCGCAAGCAATACTTGAGTTGCACTTGAAAGAGATTGGATCAATGCATAGTAGTTGGGGTTGCTGGTTGTTGCTTGAGCTTGATTCGGCATAGGTTGAAACGGCATGGCTTGGTTGTTTGGTTGCATAGCTTGATTCGGCCCTCCTTGGTTCGGCACAAAGGGTTGTCTTGGCACAAAGGGTGCTCTTGGTTGATATGGGGCTGCATTCGGTGGCCTTTGAACATTGTCATTATTAGACCATCGAAAGTTAGGGTGGTCACGGAATCCCAGATTGTAAGTGTTTGAGTAAGGATTATACTTTTGTCCTCCTTGGAAGCCGATTGCATTGGCCTCCTCATATCCCTCACTCAACACTTGTGGACATTGATCGGTTGCATGGTCTTCCGTGCACACTCCACACACTTGCGCTTTCTTCCCTCGCATGAGGCTTGCTACCATATCTGATAGCTTATCAACCTTATTCTCCAATGCCGAACTCGATGAAGTCTCATTCACTTTGTGCTTCAAGGCATTGTCTCGCGACATGCCAAATTGTTTACTATTCAATGCTCGGATCTCCAATAAATTCTTGGCCGGTGTAGGATCAAGCTCCAAGAATGAGCCTCTGGCTGCCGAATCAAGGAATTCCCTTTCCATGAGACGCAACCCTTCATAGAAATATTGAAGCAGAAGCCCCTCACTAATGCCATGAGACGGACACGAAGCAACGAGGGTTTTATACCTCTTGTAATAATCAAAGAACGTCTCATCTCCTCCTTGCCGAACACTTGTGATTTGTTTCCTCAAATCAGTGATAGGAGATGCCGGATAATACTTGAGTAAAAACTCATTCACCATCATATATATATGCTGGATATATTTATTAACCAAATAGGTTTCTTTTGTTAAAAATATGTTTCTTTTGGTAAAATTGAATTTACACTAACTTTATATACGTACTAACTATATTCATCATTTTATAGGCAATTAGGTGATTATAAACAATCAATGAGTAATACACGCTATCCGGAGGGGAGTATTGCAGAAAGGTACATATCATGGGAGTCGGTGACGTACTGTAAGTCGTATCTGCAATTAGAAGAACACGAAGAGCCCAATCCCCCAATATGGAATATTAGTTGTGTTTCTCAGTTAGTTCAGCCATGTATTATGGATACAACCAGAAATATAAGATTAACAGAGGAGGAAACGGCTGAGGCTCACTGGCAAATTTTGACGGATACAGAAGAAGCTAAATATTACATGGACGCTCACACCGAAATGTATTTAGCGAAACATGGTGAAGATTATGACGAGCGCCTCAAGAGGAGGAGTTTCCATCAATGGTTCTTAAAATTTGTACGTCCCTTCAATGTTTTTTTTTCGTATACAAAGATCATAAATCCTAAATAATATAAAACTAACACCATCTATTTTTCAGGCCAAAAGAAGATATGATGTTAAAGATCCTAATTTTAACAGGGCAATATGGTCATTGGCTCGAGGTCCGCAATTCACCCGGATTTATAAGGCGTGTTATGTCAACGGTATCAAGTATGTCTCATTCGATAGAGATGTAAGGCTCGTGACTCAAAATAGCGGGGTGATGTTAAGCACGAACGATGGAAACCTGTCCCAACACTTCTATGGCCATCTTGACTATGTAGTCGAGGTATGTTATCCAGAAAATTTGTCGGTGGTGTTGTTGAAAGTTATCTGGCATAACACCACTGACGAAGTCGATGCCGAAGAAATTAGCACCGTCAGGGTAGATCATGGTCTGATATCAGCGGATACAAACACTAGTTACTATGAGGATTTACCATTTTGTCTTGCTATCAAGGCAAAACAAGTGTTCTACTTGGACGATCCTGCGGCGGGTGGTACTTGGAAAGTGGTGCAAGAAATGTCACACCGAAATGTATACAGTGCCGAAGTACTAGCAACGGAAGATAACAGACCTCCTTTAGGGAATCAAATCACAGAGCCTTACTAAGAGGACAGACTAAGTTCGATCCAATTTTACCATATTGATGCATCTAATCTTCAACTCGATTTACAAGTACAAGAAGAGAATGAAGAATCAAACGGTGACGAAGAGGAAGATGATGAATTCGATGAGGAAGAGGAAGATGAAGACGATGATGGTGAAGACGACGAAGAGGAAGACTACTAGTTAATTATATTATATGTTGTAATATGATGATGCAAATATATATTTATTGATGTAATTTTGAAAAATATTTACAATATTGTAATTAAATAAAAACATTTAATTTTAAAAACCACTAATTTGTTAACTTTAGTTCAAGCGACGAATATTGTTCAATTTTCGTCGCTTGAAAGTAATGAAGCGACGAGTTTTGGAGCTCACTTGGTTACCAAGTGAGTTTAAACTTCGTCGCTTCAGTTTCAATGAAGCGACGAGTTTTGAAGACCACTTGGTTACCTAGTGTCTTTAAAATGCGTCGCTTCAATGTAAATGAAGCGACGAGTTTTGAATACCAGTTACTTTAAAATTCGTCGCTTCAATTTAAATTAAACGACGAGGTTTGATCAGTATTCGTCGGTGACTGACTATTCCAAGCGACGACTTTAGTCAATAGTCGTCGCTTCGGTTCATTTCACACATTAGGTCAGTATTCGCACATCTCCTTCCTCATTTGCTTCAGTTCTTTCTTCTTTCTTCTTTCGACCGCCCCAATCGTTGTTCTTTCACCGGAAATTCGTCGACCCAGACCCCCCAATCAACTTTCTTCCAACCTTGAGCCCAATTCCAGTCGACCTTCTTCTTGTCGCCCTAAACCGGAATCCCCCGAAACCCACTTCTCAGACTAAACCCGAAACCCACTTCTCTCCCTAAACCGGAATCCCCCGAAAGCCACTTCTCAGATCAAACCCGAAACCCACTTCTCTCCCTAAGCCCGAAACCCAAACCTCTTCTCACCAAAAACCTCCTAATCTCTCTCAAACCCCTTGAACAAATTCACCCCTAAATTTGTTTTTCCCCAAACCCAAAGTCGTCGATTCATCAATGGCACCAGGTTCTAGTGCCCAGAGGAGGAAGAAGGAGCTCGAGGCGAGAAGGGAGAGGAAGGCGGCTGAACTTGCAACTAGATTGGCTGCGGCGGAGGAGACGACGGCGGCGGCGGAGGAGACGACGACGAGGATGGCGCCAGAAGCGGGCATGCTGGTACCAATCCCGTCTCTGGACGAAACCGGGACTTCGGGCTTGGGGGCTGCTAGACATGGTGCTGATATTGGGAGCAGCAGTGGCGGTGGAGGTGGAGCTACCGCTGTGGAAGGCGAGGACGGTCCTCCCCTAAGTATTAGATGTAAGAGGGGTCCTAAGGAGCCGGGTAAGCGATTTGTAGATTTGTAGATGAAGTCATGCAATCTGGTTTTTAATTGTGTTATGGTAAATGTTCATCTCATAGCTTAATTTAATATTGTTCTGATGCTATATAATTTGTTCGAGGAATCTGGAACTGTATGAAAAATACGAGTACTGAAAAGTTCCACGTTTGGTGGTCTGTGCATAAAGAAAGAGTTCAGAACCAATGAATTAGAGTTGTTTTACTTTTGCCTTGTCTGCTTTTGAAGGTTTGGGTTCTTTAGTGCAGAGCACACGTCTGTAAAGATATAGGTTATCACTATTAGTTTTGGTTTTCAGTTTGGGTCCATTTTCAGTTTCTTCTTTAGTTTTAGAAGTTGAGGGCTACTTCTGCATCGTTTCTTTCTTAATTGTATCTGTAGTTGTAATTCAGGTTATCACTATCAGCCTCATGTTGATTGTCACAACCCTTCCCATAACGCTGTCCCTATACATAGCTTGCGGGCAATGATATAAATTAAAATTTTATTAAGAAACTTCATGTGTGGTCTTTGATTCTGTATGTTAGATATGTTGCACAAAGCAACTATCATGTTGGAACGAATTCATTGACTAAAACTTAAATACCAAAGCTTGTATTTCATAGCTTAAACTATATACATATTGTCTTCCAAAGAAGTTTTTGTCATCTGGTTTTAAATATGAAATAGCATTATGCATAGTTTTTGAGTTCATATCAGGATACTAAAGACTTTTCTTCTGTCACAAAGATGTTGACTGTTTTTGGTATATTTTGGATTCACTGATCATGCCATAATGATACGGAAAATTCAGTAAAAACATATCTTCTGCTATAAAAGTGATGTATGTTTTGTTTTCAGATCTTGGGACAGTTGATTGCATTATTTTGCTTTCTGTTATGATTGATAAGATTGAAAGATGTTTGCTTTTGTGTGTGTTTATGAACTACTTTAGTACAGCACAAATAAATGCAAAATTCTTGAACTATTCATTTCACCCATATATGCATTTGCCTGTCTATCCCATCCCATCTGATTCTTCTATATAAGGCTTAAACATGCTCAGCCATATACACAGGAATTGGAAGTGAAAAAAGAATCAAGTGAAGTCCCCATGACCGCCCATCTATTCTGTTGGTTTATATATAGAAAACTAAAATATGGCAGAATGATTTTATTGACACACGTACAGCTTTTATTTAAGCCAAAAAAAAAACACTTGCTGTCCAAGCAAAGATTAGGTCAATTCCCATCATCCCTCCTTTATAATTAGCAACTTGATATCATCTTTATCATCTGATTGAGCAAATCATACATTAGACCAGGATTCTATAATACGTTTACTTATTATTTACTATGATTCATACGATCTGACTTGAGTTTTTTATTATTCCTTTTAGGGTTTGACATTAAAAACCAATAATAATAGGCTTTTGATTTCAACTCTATATGAGTCTGATCTGTTGGTTAATCAAAATTTCAGTTTTGTTTGCTAATAGTAATGCTGAGTGGTTAATCAACATATTGTCATATATGTACAATCATATAGTAAACTCGATTGTTCTCATCTTTATACTGTTTTTATTTATCATTTTCTGTCTCATTCATATATCTCTTATATCACTAGCATGCACTGCTTATTGGTGAATATGATTTGTATATATGTGAATTTGGTTTGGTTCATATGGCTGAGGTGGTTGATATGGCAACGGGAAAGAAGCCGAGGGCCAGGAACCCTGAGAAGCTTCACATCATAACGGGCACAAAAACGCAGTATTTGAAGATGCTGAACAACAACAAGCCTCTCCCAGTTGAGTACGCTGAAGAACACAAGGGTCCCAAAGAGTTGAAGTGGAGGACTTTGATGTCCCGAGACATCGGGAGCGCCGTCCGGAGCAAGTGCCAATGCTTGCACCTTCCTTTGCTGAGCTGGATGAGGAGCACTAAGATATATTGACGACTTATATGGAGGTAAAATATTATTTTACAATCATTTCGTAACATTATTTTTCAATAACATTATATTGAAATATGATCTTTTTGCAAAAAAATTTTTTTGAATTGTTTGTTACTAGACGCTTTATGACCTCCCTCCCACCGAGACAGGCATGTGGAAATACATCGACGAGACGGCTGCAAAGATATACAAGGATTGGAAGCACGACTGTCATACTCACTACGTCGAAGTATCAAAGGCGACGCCTGCAGAGTTCATCTACCGACCTGAGCAGTGGGAGTGGCTCAAAGTCCACTTTGAGGACGCCGATTATAAGGTAAAATAAATTAATTCGAGGTTTTTGCATTTCATAAAATAGCTTTTTATACTCATATTCGTACTTCTTTTTTGCAGAGGATGTGTGCCCGGAACGCCGCTAACCGAAACAAGGGAAAGGAGAAAGGGACTGCAATCAACCACCACTCTGGCACCACTCCCTACAGCTACCGGGTCGCTGCGAATGAGGAGAAAGGACATCCAGCGCCTATACTGAAAACCGTCTGCGATGTTTATCAACCGTCGCAGAATGCGCAGGAGAGAGTGGTGAGTGACTTTCCTATTGGTTTGATTTCAGTTATTTCAAATTAAAAAGTATAATAACACAAATCAATAGACATTTTTTTTGTAGGCAGCGGTGAAGAGGAAGATGGATGAGCTCTGTGCTTCTCGAGTGAGTGATGAAGCGAGCGCCAGTCAAGTGACGGGTCCCGTTACCGTCGAGGAGCAGATGGTTGTAGTCGAGAAGGAGCTGGGTGGGAAGCCGGGGACGAGGGTCCGAGGTATATTTTTTTTAAACATCTTGTTGTGTTGTGTTTTCTTATTTTTGATACGAAATCGTTTTTAATTTTTTTTTTTTTTTGTTTTACCATTTTTACAGGGCTGGGGGGTGCATTAAGACGCCCGCCCAAACCAAGAGGCGGTTCACGCGTGTCCCGCAGTCCTTCGGAGGTTCAGGAGCTGAGGAGGCAGCTAGATGCCGTCACTGAAGAGAGCAAACTCGCGCAAGAAGCGAGCAGACGCGAGCAACAAGCGAGCAACCTCAAGAACGAAGAGTTGCAGCAACGCGTGGCGACGCTGGAGGCTCTCCTCGGTCAAGTCATATCGGCCCAAGGCAATATGGCTATCAATGTCGCCGCACCAACTGCCACACTCCCCGATAAATCCTCGTGTGCATCCAAAGGTAATCTCGACGAGGAAAACCTTGATTAGGACTTTTTTTCTTTCTTGTAATTAGAACATCTACATTGTTATTATGAAACATATTCTCGGATTTCAATGGAATCTACGTATTTGTAAAATATAGTGTGCTTGTGACATGTTGGATATGTGTGAAATGTCATTTGAACAGGGTTTTGTGTTATTTTTATGTGAATGAAATTGGTTCAGACCAGACCAGGGAAATGCTTAGCTTTTCTGTAACAAAGAATGAAGCGACAAATATTGATTAAAAGTCGTCGCTTCATTTTTACATTACTTCAGTGAAGCGATGCATATTTAGCAATATTCGTCGCATTAAAATTGAAGAGACGACCAACAGTCGTCGCTTCACTTTTTGAAGAGACAACCAAACGTCGTTGCTTCAATTTTTGAAGAGACGAGCAAAAGTCGTCGCTTAAATTTTTGAAGAGACGAGCAAACGTCGTCGCTTCAATTTTTGAAGAGACGAGCAAAAGTCGTCGCTTCAATTTTTGAAGAGACTACCAAACGTCGTCGGTTGAATTTTCAGGCGACGAATTTTGAAGTCGTCGCTTGAAACTTTGAAGCGACGACCTTTGAGGCAAAACTCGTCGCTTCGAAATTGAAACGACGAAAATGAAGCGACGACTTTGAAGCGACAACTTTTCGTCTCTTCAACATTGAAGCGACGACTTTTGCTCTGAAACGACAAAAAAAAGTCGTCGCTTCAATTTGTTTCTGCAGTAGTGCCGTGAAGAAAACACTTTCCTTCAACCATCTTTCCGGCTTGAATTTCATGCAGTCTGGTCCCCAATTCTCTTGGATCCGACCCATCGCGTAGGGATGGTAAGTAACCCTAGTCCCTTTCTTCACAAACGTCCCATCCGGTAAAACATCGTCTTGGTCACAAAACTCACAAAACAATTTGAATCAAACTGGACAGGAGGGTAAAGTCTCATGCTCTCGTAAATAGCCGCTTGTAAATAATGAAGCTCTTGAAGTTGTTCAAAGCTCTTCAGGCCTTCACAGGGGCCAAGCACTTTGTCTGCCTCGGCCCGGATTGCTGACTCGACGAGCTTGTGAGTTGTCATAAGCCAGAAGAAGCTCGTCAGCGCTGACGCTACTGTGTCGCCACCAGCCAAGAGAAAGCTTATGACGATGTCTCTCAAGTACGTCTCATCATCTACGCTTCGCATGAAGCGTGACAATAGATCCTTCTGAGTAAAAAATCCCATCTGCCTCTTGGTCACGATAACCTCTCTCGCCAACACATCGATCATGTTAATGGATTCTCTTAGTTGCTTCTCGCTCCCCAAGTTCAGCATCCTCTTGATCTTCCAGACGAGAGGAGACGCCTTCATGGCTCTCTCGGCCGCGCGGACAACCTCGATGCCAGATCAAAAGAGACGACAAACTCCGATAAGGGCCGGGACAAGTCCAAGCACATAGGGTCCAACCCAAAAGAGAACTTACATATGCTATCAAAAGAGAATCTCTTGAACACGTCTTGCAAATCCAAGACGTCTTTCGTCTCCGACGAGGATGATAAAAGCGGGATGAGCCGGTGTTTGATCTCATGGTTGACGATATCAAAAGCGTAAGATTTCACCGAGTGCTTATCCAGCTCCAGACTCGCCATCTTCCTCTGAAACCTCCATGGATGACCGTCGACGTTGAATATTCCTTGACCCAGAAAGTCACCCAAGATTGCAGAGAAAAGTTTGCCTTTCGGGAAATTTTCGAAGTTTGTTTTGAGCATGTACTAAAGGTTTTCTGGGTTTGCTGTGATGGTGTTTCCGAGAACATGTATGTGGATGGTTTTGGTAGGTGACTCTCTTAAAAGATGTGCATACCAATCACACAGATTGTGGAACTTTATAGACCAAGAAGAGGTGAGATAAGTGTTGCAGATTTCACAGTTGCACCAAAGCTTGGATCTCATGAGTAGATAAAAGCTGATTAAAGAGAGGACAATGAAGGAAATGGAGGTGAAAAGGAACGGAAAGAACCCAGAAACTTGAAGCTCCATAGATTTTTGATAAAGAGGAAACCTTAAAGAGCAGGAGAAGATATTCGACTCAGAATTAAGAGAAAAATGAGAGAGAGAGACCACGAAGACATGTTGAAGGCATAGAGAAGTATATATGGGGTTCATTTGTGTAGATTTTTATGTATTGGGTTGTACTGTCATTTAGAATCCAGTGGTTCTCTGTTTCCACTTGCAAAGAGATTGATATAAAATAAGAGCATGAAGAAACCGTGCGACTGCTGGTAAGGTATATATCTGGGCTGCGTCCACAACTATACTAATCGAAATCGGAGACAATGAAGCTAATATAAAATGGTGATATTCATCCACGTGCTTATATGCTTGATAATTTGTACAAACTAGTGTTTTATTTTGTTCATGAGGAGCTAAGTGACAATTATATTGGGTGGATAAAATGCCAGCAGTGGTCAAAAGAGGAGGAAATAATGGAGTGTGAAAATACAAAATGTATCCATAGATACATCAGAGTGAAAGGAAAAAAAAATTTTAGGAAATAAGGGGCATTTTGTTAGATTTAATTTGGTCTAGTGACATTAATTTCTATTTTGTTAGTGAAATGTCGTGAATTCGACTCA
Organism: Potentilla sterilis; assembly: GCA_963682095.1. Taxonomy (NCBI): domain Eukaryota; kingdom Viridiplantae; phylum Streptophyta; class Magnoliopsida; order Rosales; family Rosaceae; genus Potentilla; species Potentilla sterilis. The sequence goes on along the minus strand of OY821757.1, from coordinate 34,546,257 downwards.
AACAGACTCGTTATTGTATTTCAATTGGTTATTTGATAAAAACAAATGAAATAACCACTACAGGTGGTCGAGTTGGTAAGAGTCTTGGTATGAGAATCTCTCATATTGAATCTCGCCGACCATAATTGGAGTTAAATCCCAATTTATTCTTGGTGGTCAGGGGGGAGGAAGCGTTTTGACAAGATCATTCGGCGCAGATTAGTCTCTGGATTTAGAAAACCTTTGAAGATACCGTCGTTGATTAATTCAAAAAAAATATATAATAAACAAATAAAATTTAATACCAAGGTACTATATATGAAAACTATAGTGGCTCAACATTACGTTTGAAAATAGTGGTTAGAAGAAGATTGATCAAGTTTTGAAGTTCATATTATTGACGAAGTAAAGTATTTGATTAAGTCTTTTCCTTTTATGAGTCTCTCTCGACTCCTCCCAAACCCTAGTCTCCGTGGCAGGGATCTCCCTAACCCTAGTCTTCATGGCAAGGATCTCTATCAATGGCAATCGGTGTCGATACCAAGCAGATCTCCCTTCTATGCATCCAAATTTCTTTTTGCAACAATCCATTGTCCATTCTGTTTTGCAAATTCATCGCTGGCTTTCAACGGTGATAAGCTTCTTATGTCTAGAGAAATCATGGAATGAACTTCTCTTCCTGGTCGATTTTGTCTACACCCATGGCAGCCATGGATTTGCTATAGCGTTGAAGAATTTGAATGGAGGTATCACCCATCCTCCCGAATACATAGATCTTGCAAGCGACTAGCTTTGTTTAGATTTCGATGAACTGAAAAAGGGTAGTGGAGACGCTGCCTTCAATTTGTTTCAGGTGAAGACTTGCCGATCGACGTCAACATCTTGGACGGCGGCGAAAACAAGTTGCTAGTGGCTAGAGCAACATTTTCTTTTTGGGCCCTATGGGTTGCTAATTGGGCCTATGGCTTTCTGTTTAATTTTTGGACCTAACTTTCTTAGGTCCAAAATCTTTAGCTAGTTTTATTTAAATTAGCCTATTACAATATTTTGCCATACATTGGTAGTAGACTCGCTTCAATAAGTGAGCATGGGTACCGTCAAATGATTATGCCTAATCTATGTATCGTTGTGGTTTGTCCCACAAACTTAAAAAAAAATAAAAAATCTTTTCTTTTTATTAAATTGCCATTTTGTAAAACGGAAATTTAGAAAGGCATAAACTACTCGTTTAGAGTTCGGGCTGTCATGTCTCCATCAGTCTGTCAGTATGGATTAATTTCAATTAGAACTGGGCGTTTGGGCCCGAAAACCCGAAAAAAGACCGACACGGGCCGAGTCCTAAAATTTTTAAGACCGGCCCGAAAATAGTGTTGTTGGTCCCAGCTCAGGCCCTAAAAATTTTAAAACTCAATTTTTCTATATTTGAGTAGTTTCACCTCAATACCAAACTAAGCCTAAATCATTGCACAAATAATGTACTAGCTACTATATATATATACTTACGTTTGATTCTCATACCGATCGTATCACTCATACGTGTGCAGCATGGAGAAATTCGTGTAGAGATCACGCATGGGGTTAAAATCAAGAGGTTTAGTGTAAAAAAATAAAAAATACTAAAAAATTTAAAAAAATTTAAAAAAATTGTATAATATTTAGTTGAAATTTTTTACATATTTAGAGTCTTAGATGATATTACAGTGACGAATGAATATACTCTACCTACGTACATAACTAATGAGAAATTAAAAATTAAATAAGAAAGTGTGAATTAAGGTGAGACCTATCAAAATTGTATAAACTATGGATTAACAAATGAAAAATTCTACAATGTAGTGATGCATACTATGCATCAACTTTAACCGGCTGAAAGTTATAAAATGAGTTGTTAAACTAATAAATATTAGTTCTCAAAATTGTAACTGAGTTCTTAAAATTGTAAAATTCAATCACATAAGTTCAATCAAAGTTGTAATAATAGTACTCAAAATGGTAATTGAGTCCTCAAAGTTGAAATTACGACTTTGATGACTCGTTACCAATTTGAGTACTAATATTACAACTTTAAAAGCTCATAAAAATTACAACTTTAAGAACTTAGATACAACTTTGAGAACTGATATACTAGTTTGAGAACTAATTTTACAACTTTAGAATAAAGTTGATATATGTTATACATCAATACACCCTAACTTACCCTAAACGAAGTTCTTACACATTAAAAGACAACGGGAAGCCGAAAGTTCAATCATAACCTGATTGTAAACAATTTGAGCTCATGCATAAGAAACTTAGGGCATCTTGCAATACCCAATATGCAAATAACAAATAGATCATAATGGCTTCCATTGAACTTTCTCCACCTGATGACGCCACCACAGGAGCAATCCCACGCTGAAACATAAGACCACTGTTGCAACTGATATGGAAGGCCAGGAAAAGTGCCACAAGCTTTGATAACTTGATGCAAATATTTCATCAAATTGAACATTTTTAAGGCATTATAATCGTGGTTTATTCAAATTGAACATTTTTTTGGCATTATGAGACTCTACCAAATACTCACGAATTTATTATATGACTCGATCTTACACAAATAAGGGTTAAGCAAAGTACAAATATAGGGTAAAACATATTAAGAACGTCGCATTTTATGCTCCTATCAAGTACCCCACACTTATCTTTTGTTAGTCCCTTATCAAAACTAAATTAAACTAAGACTCAAAACAAACTATTGCCCCTAACGATTTGTCTCAGGCTCGTATGAACACAGAGCTTTCAAGTTGATGCATGAGAAGGCTAAGCACGAAAAATTCCAAGTTTCATGAACATGCAACATCAATATGAATACGCAAGAACAAAATATAAGCATGTAAACATGTATAGCTAATCTGATTCTCCTCACTAGGCACACTCTTTTCTTTTCACTCAAGACATGGCTATTCAGATATAGGTATATGCAAGAGAAAGATAATGAATACAAAAATAACTTGCATATGTCATGAAAATGAAAGCTCTTTGTGAAATTTTATGGAAAAACCTCATGTAACAACTATGTGCACCAATGAACCAAAACCATATTCTTACTCTTGAGAAAGACTCCACAAATCAAAGTTTAACCTATCTTAAGAATCATGAAAAGATCTTTAAAAGGGATGTAATGGAGCTAGGCTATAAGGAGTATGAAATTTGGATAAGGAGGTATCAAAACGTCACTAAGGCCTTAGCAAAGCTTAATTCTCCTTATGTCTTCTCGTCAATGGCCGAATTTTATCTTGTTGGACCCATTCTTCACTTTTTACTTCCCCACAACATTGTGGAAGCGAACAAATGTCAAAATATAACAATGCTAGACCTTCAAATAAATACAAAACTGCAAATTCACAACAATTTTTTTTTTTTACAAGACTAAATCCATACTTTTCTCTTTTTCTTTCAAGCCGTGCCTACTCTTCTTCTTGTTTCGGATTTCTTCTTTTGATTTTTCTTTTTGATCCGTATTTTCTTTTCTTTTTCATTCTAAGGCACGACACAACAATTTTCTATGGACAAGTCTATACCCCACACTTATTTTCCTACATCACTCCACAACAAAAACGCCATCAAAATCAAGCTTTGTCAAGTCCATGAAACAAGAGAAAGGATATACTATTCTAAGCTCAAGGAATTTTATGAGGGTGATGAAAGAAAATGCTAAACGTAGGCTCAAGGGGTTTAACTAAGGTGCCCCACGACTGGTACAAATAGGGCTCATGCTTTATTTGACTATGGTGGTAAAACTAGAAGATCTTTTCGATCCTTTTCGAAATCAATGTATTTTATGATAAAAACGTTTTGAAAATCACAAGAGTAAGTTATAGCATTCTAGAGTTCATTAAAAAGCTATGACACATAATCGTTGAATATGCAAAGAATAATGAGGTTCAAATACTAACATGCTCGAAATTTTTAGAAATTTATCACTCATAAATAAAGCAATTTGGCTCTAAAACTCACAAAGTTGTTATGGAAACAAACTAGCTAAAACATGCATGTTTTATTAATCAACAAGTTCTACATGATCCTACCAATGCACATTATCCATGAAATTGCAGCAATACAAAACAAAATCAAACACGTACGGATGTGGGCTTGTGCTGCATTTAGATTGTATTATATTTTGCCCAAGTCATCATCAAATAAGAAGCTTCAGTTGGTGGATCTAATAGTTATATACATATGTGGAAATAGCTAGAATAAAATATATGGTGGATCCATGTTAAACGGTGACAAGCGTGGCTCGTGGATCAACTGTACCGATATTGTCCCAACTTAGCCACCTTAAAGGTGTTGAGTTTTAATCACAAAAAACCTCGGTTACAATTGGGTATTATTCACCCACTTATAAGTTGTATTTTATTTGTCACTTTTCTGATGTGGGATCTCTCCTCTCTAACAATCTAAAAGACCAAACCCATCCCTTCTGCTTTCACTCACTGTAAATGAACAATTCATCGTAAGACAATGTGATAAGAGACTCTAGCACGGGTCTTGTTGGAGGGACAAACATCACATACCATAAACTTCCCAATTAAGTAATCATATTCAACCTTTTCTTTTGTTACGAAGAAATTAGTAACCAGCTAGGATTCATATACTATTTTTTTGATATAACTGGTGCTCACAGAGTCACAGTAGAGAAGATTCTCCTTCATCCTATTTGCTTTTAGAAAAACACGATCGAGCTAAAGTGACTTGTTTAACACGAACCTTTCAACATCTTGATTAGGAGTTGCATATAACTTATATCCGGTATCGGATATGGATACGCACACAATATGTTGAAATACAGCCAAATACGTACGGACATGCTTATCTGATTTGGATGCGCGTGTATTTGTATTGGACACGTGGGTGTCTGAGTGGACACGAAAATAATCAGGACAGGAGGGGTAGATTTGACATTTAGCCAAACAATCCCCATTAAGTGCGTGGCTGGGTGGAGCTGAGTTCTGCCGTTCTTCCTTCGCGACTTGGCGTGCGTTCTTCCTTCGCTGGAGACCTGGAGTCTTCCTTGGCTTCCCTCTCCAAATTGCTGTATCCGAAACAAAAGAAAGGTTCGAGTTTTGTTTCCCTCTCCAAATCTTCGCTAGGTTTTCGATCTTCTTTTTTGGCTCATCGCTAATTTCTTCATCCTATAATCTGCACCTTTTCGTTTTCTTTCTAATTTATGGAGTTTCAGGGAGCTTAGTATACGAATCGGAGCTCAATTCGAGAAGCGGCGGAGTTGGTTAACCGGAAAATCACAATCGGCCGGTCTAGGTTTTGATAATCTGAGAGCTTGGTGAAGTTGGCAGATCCAAACACAGAAAGGGTGTTGTCTGCTCGCTTGCTGTTGACAAATACAATATGTATCATCCTACCAGAGGTGGAGTTCGTGGTGGTCGAGATCGTAAGAACCTCTCTCCATTGCTTTATATATATATATATATATATATATATATATATATATATATATATATTCTACTACATTTTCTTCTGTACTGTTTTTTTCTTTTTGAAGTCCCAAGTCATTTTGATGATTGTTATTGGTGTTATCTCATATTTGTAGTAATTTAAGTATAATTTTTTTTTAATGATTATTTGTTTACATTAGAGTTGTTTCTATAATATGCATTTGGAGAGATACTTATTATGCATTAGTTAGTAGAGTACCAAGAGATATGAGCTTCTTTTTTAGATTTGTGACATGGTGCGCAGGTGTATGTTATTTACTACTTATACAGCACATAAATATGGGAACTTGTTGATGTGGGAGAAATGTGGAACTAAAATAATTGAGAAAGGGAAAGGAGGGATGAGAACACACTCAATAGATATTCAACATTCAAGTCTCTACTCAATTACGCTAAACTAAGCCTGTTATTATAATAAGCAGTCTACTCCCAACATGGGAATGCTAGCAGCAAATAGTCATACTCTCCATAAGGAGTACATCTTCAAAACAGAGAATTAATCGAGGACTAAGAAATCTACTGCCCCGATTAGTATGAAGGTCCGAAATCTTAAACGATCATGGGGGAACCTTAGTATGTTTTGTATACTCTCATTTTTATGTGCACACTCATTGACATGATGAATAGAAATAGATCTCTTGTAATTAGGTGCATACTGTTTGGAAGTTGTGTGATTTTTTTAATTTTTATAAATGTGTTTACTGATTTTTTGCTTCTTTTTGCTCTACAGAGTTTAGTTGGGACGATGTTAAGGTTGACAAGCACCGTGAAAATTACCTTGGCCACAGTATCAAGGCCCCTGTTGGTAGATGGCAAAAAGGTAACTCTTGATGCTATTTGCATCGTCATAGTTATATTATTCATTTTAACCATTTTACATGAAGTACTTAATTTATTATTTTGTTGGTAGGATAAGCCGTCAAATTTTTTTGGTTTGATGAATCAACTGATGCTCATCTTGGTTTATTTATCCATTCATTTTTTTTCTTGAAGATCTTTGATACCTTTTGCATTTGTGACTAGTTATGTCAATACAGTTATTGCCTCCCAACGTCAAGAAGTCTTGTATAATGTATCACTAATTATTTGCCTTTCCATCTCATTGTGAAATGTCCCATCTGACTTTGTAGGACATAAGTTATGAGTGAAAACTGCCAACCCACAATATTTCCAAGAATCGAAAACATCCATCGTAGTCCATATACTCTTCATCCCTCTCAATTTACTAGCACATCAGAAGAAAAGTTTAGTCATTTGAATAGTCCTCAAGATTATTATACATTTTATGTGTTATTTAAAAGACCATTTTCATGGATTTGGTTATATGCCGAAAAGGATTCATCTGTTTGTATGCCCCTATATTCTTCATCCTTTCAAAATATTAGCCAAATGGCCCAAATCAGAAAAAGTTTAGTCACTTCAATTATCTTACATTTTATGTTTTTAAAAAGACTGTTTACATCTCTTTATATCATATTAGTTAGATCTTTGTTTCGGTGTTGCTCAGTAAGGTAAAAAAGAAAGAAAATTTTTTTATCTATGTTTTTCTTTCTTTTCTATTTTTCGCTTAGAGACTAAAAGTTTGTTCACCATTGTTCATTATACTGCTTCAACAGGTAAGGATCTAAACTGGTATAGCAGAGACCAAAAAACATTGAGTGCTGAAATGGATGCTGCAAAAGAGGAGATTAAAAGAATTAAGGAGGAAGAGGATCAGGCTATGAGGGAGGCTCTTGGCTTAGCTCCTAAGCGTGCAAACCGAGCTCAAGGTAATCGGCTTGATAAGCATGAGTTCTCAGAACTTGTGAAGCGAGGTTCTACCGCAGAGGACTTGGGTGAAGGGCATGCTGAAGCAGCACATGTACATGGTCTTGGTTTTGCAAGGTTGGTAACTCAAAATAACTTTTCTACAGCATTACACAACCACATCTGCTGTATTTTTTTTTTTTGAAAATCAATCCATAATGAAAATCGACCGTCAATAATTAGTGATAGACAGTGAAAATAGTTATAGTTGAGTCGCAATAATTAGATAAAACCGGAAGAGAGTAATATACATCAAACTGTGAGAGTAATATATTCTCTATTAGCATTAAGTAATAAACCTGGTTTGTTAGAATTGCTAAATGGAAAAGTTTGGACTTGGGATGAAGAAATAGGAATAGGATGAAGGATCAGCATAAAATATGAATAACCTTAAGACTGGAGTAGCAAGAATTGATCTGAATTTATATTATGTTTTTATTTTTATGTGGACTAGCTAAAAGCTTTGCTTTATCAAATTATATCATGTACTATGATAAGGGTAACTGAAAAAGTCAAGTATGCCCCTTCTAATAATAGCTATTGGAAGTGACATGTTTCACTCTGTTGTGCAACTAAAGTTTAGGGCGTTTTTGCTCTATATTTGATATGCATTCTGGGGTTTCATCTTTTTCTTTTTGTAGTTATGTTTGTATTCCCTTCATTGTATATTGAGATGTTTTGATACATCATTGATCATTCTAACCGTCGATAAACACCATGCTTTTTTATCTCTTACTGTAGAGCACCTGTCCCTTGGGATGATTCAGATTCAAATTCAATTCAACCTACAGTCAAGGGGGGTGCACCTAAAATGGAAGATATTCCTGTGCCTAATATTCCACCAAAAGAAAAAGTTGAAGAGGACTCTGAGGATGAAAGCAGTCGATTGAAAAGGAAGCGTGAAGAGAGGAAGCACGAGAAACATGAGAGGCGTGAGAAACGCGAGAAGCATGAAAAACGACATTCCTCAGACAATAGAAAACACAGGAAAGACAAGGAGAAGAGGAGACATGCTTAGGACTTGAATATATGTTTAAGCATCAAAAGACGTTGGGATCCATCAGAACCTTGAATTGGATATGATTCTTTGTAGGTGATCACTTTGTTTTGACTTGTGTTCTGCATCTGTATTGTATATGAGAGTATTCTACTCGTACACTTGATTACATTCTTGTACTTGTTAGTATCAATTCCATGTCATCTGCAAGGAATATTGGGGTTTTTTTTTTTTTTTGGGGAAAGTTTATAAGGTTTATTGGTCCTCAAATAGCATTAGTGCATACCCTCTTATGCATTTATGCCACTGCAAACCCTCTTACTCATGAAAGAGCATTATGGAGAGCAAGGCCTCTATTGGCAGCTGGTGTTGAATGGGGAATTGGTACTCAGTAATGGTAACAATATTATCAGAATATGGGATGACCAGTTGATCCCTAAGAGCAACCACACCCATAAATTGGGTTTGCTCAAGCAATAGGTGGGGTCAGAAGCAGATCAATTTCATATTTTGCTCAAGCAAATCGATTTTTGCACACACCCATTCACAATTTGTTTTAGCAATTTAATTTTGTCTTGTTGTGAAATGATTAATTTTTTTTTACCGGATATATTTACAACTAATAATAATGTGCCACGTGTTGTTATCGATACGATATTATACAAGATTTCCGATAAGATTTTCGATTAATAGAGAATTGACACGTGTCACTACCACGTGTCATTGTCGGTAAAATAATTGATCCAGATTTCCGATAAGATTTTCGACTAATAGAGAATTGACACGTGTCTCTACCACGTGTTATTGTCGATAAAATAATTGATCCAGATTTCCGTTGATATTTTTGACCAATTGGCTATAAAACGTCTAATATCACTCATTCTATACTCACACCATTGTGAAGAATCTGAGCAAATAACTCATCCGTCAATCTAAACACTTAGCAACATTTTTTTGTTCATCAGCATCAATGAATCCTTTCAGCTTCCACAATTTTTTTAGGCGGAGACAACGTCAACAAGAAGAAGATGACCATATGGAGCAATCATTCGTCAATCAGGTGGTCATGGTGGAAGCACAACACGACGATGAACCAACACGACCAAGCGGTTCACGTCACGGTAAAAAACCGAATAAGCAACGTCATAGGCTATCTAGGGGACGCAATCTTATGGAAGATTACTTCATCGAACGTCCAATCTTCGACGCGCAAGACTTTCGCAGGAGGTACAGGATGAGCAGAGACCGATTCAACATTATCATGACGGACCTATGCAACCACGACCAATCTTGGCACCAAAGAGAAGACGCCACTAGTTTGCTAAGGCTACTTTCCCAACAAAAGATGACCGAGGCTCTACGAATGCTGGCGTACGGGTCAGCCGCGGATTTGTACTGAAATTACAAGGATGGGGGAATCGACTACCGTCGAATGTATGAAGGAGTTTTGCAGGCAAGTAGTTCACCTCTATGGTCCAAGATACCTCCGCAGTCCAACACCGGCAGACCTCACGCGACTACTAGCTAAAGGCGAACGCTGAGGCTTTTCAGGTATGATTGGAAGCATCGACTGCATGCACTGGGAGTGGAAGAACTGCCCAACCGCCTATCAAGGGGCATATTCGAGGCGAAAGGGTCGCTCGACGGTTATCCTGGAGGCGGTTGCCTCGTATGATACGTGGATATGGCATAGTTTCTTTGGGTGTCCTGGAGCTAAAAATGACATTAACGTGCTCCACCTATCAAATGTGTTCTCAGAGATCCTTGCCGGAAGAGGCCCAAGTGCCGTCTATGAAGTCAACGAACAGAGGTACTCGACAGCTTATTATCTGACTGACGGAATATATCCAAGGTACTCTACATTTGTCAAAATAATTCCCAATCCCTAGACGCTGCAAGATAAGCTTTTCTCAAAGAAACAGGAGGCATACCGAAAAAATGTGGAGAGGGCCTTTGGCATCTTGCAATCTCGATGGGCAATTATACGTCATAGTTGTACAATGCACCACAAATCGGTAATGACTACCATCATGTTAGCTTGCATTATATCGCATAACATGATTGTTGAGGAAGAGTACGTGGAGGATGAGGAAGAAGAAGAAGACTTGCAAAACCCATCGAGGGCTTTCCGGGTTTATGATGGGCCGGTGGATGAACAAGGGAATCGAATTCCTTTTGAGCCAATCAGTAGAGATGGAGCCAATATACAACGGTTTCACGACCGTGTTGCCGATCTCAAATCCGTTTACATCCATAGAGAGCTCCAGAGAGACTTGGTGAAACACATTTGGAGGGTGGAAACAGGTGAAATACTCTAAATATGTTTAATTATGTATTTTCATTCCGTTTGTGCTTAATTATTAAGCTCGTGTTTAATTTAAGTATGTGTTTTAATTTAATGTGTATTTCAATTTCATCTTAATAAATAAATTGCATTTTTATTTCTCGAAAATTTAAATTATATCAAATTGAAATTTAGTACAATACTATAACTATCATGGAAATAGCACGCGACTTGGGTGACTTGGATGAAATACCTTCATTAAGGGTTTCTAGTTTCCTCTTGATAAAATACCTTTTCGAGATTGGGGTCATAGCCTCCAAATCCATTGTCATGATCCATTGTCATGATCCTTGTGTTATTCTCTTGTTTCTTCAATCGTAACTCTTCTTCCGCCCTTGCTTCCATCCTCTTTTGAATGTTTATGTACTCCGCGTAATAATTAAGTTCACTTTCATTATGCGCTAGCTTCTTGGCATGCTATGATGCTTGGTCACTTGCAATGGTTTGTAAAACCTCAACTCGTTGCTCAATAGGAGTCTTACCCTGTTTCTTTTGGGGCCTAGCTTCCTTTGCCGCCTTGGTTCCCATTGGTCTAGGAGGAAGCTACTGTGTTGCTTTTGATGGGACCAAATTACGTGCACAATTTGTACCTGCAAAATAATCTCATACATATATTACCCTTCTTGTGTCGAGTGTAGTATTGACAAGTAGGGATCGTTCTATCCGGGGAAATCAAGGGCATTTAATCTCATGAAGTATTACATAATAAAGGGGGATTGAAAATTTGTATCTAAACCTACTGAAAATTAAGGAAAATAATATTAATAAAAACCTAAACTATTATTCACATATGATCATCATCTTCACACATAACACATCACACGAAACTCACATAAGATGTAACGAGATCAAACAAGGAATCATAACATAAAATTCAGTAAGCCTCAAAGAAAGTATTTTAGTTCCAATTTAATTAGAGCAATTCGTGGTTCATCTAATTAGCAAAACTCCTTAATTATTTAGAACCAGCTTCGTGTGTAATCCTAAACATAGTGCTAATCAGTTTAAAGACACTTCATGTAGAAATTAAACCAAGAAACACATAAGCACAATGAGTCGAATTGGAAACAAGTAACAAGTATGGCGTCACCTCACCCCATTATCATGCATATTTTCAGAATTACTCTACCCTTGAAATTCATATAAGGTAAACCAACTTCGTGTATAATTTACCTCATACACATTCGGCAACATGAAGCATACACCCAAGAATCAGCCATGGCCTAGGCTGCCCTCAAGTATACAACTTGTTGTGCATACGAATTCAGAAAATAAACCAAAACAAAACCCTGATAACTTGCGAAAATTATATACAAACCCTGATTAGAATTCGAAACTTGTTAAGAAAAAAAATCGGAAATTAAACAACAAACATGCATATTCGAAAGTCTAAATTCATATTAGTAAAAACAATAAAACATCCACAAATCCTTACAAACTTCATAGACAAAGTTAAGTAATTGTACAGAAAAATAAAAGCCATAGAAGAAGAGTTAATCACACTTGTGGTTTCAATGGAGATGGATGGTATGAAATTTAGATAGTGATGGAGAGGGGTTTCGGCTTTACTTTTCTTTGGATATTGGTGGAATTTCGGCAGAGCTTTGGCTATGTGAAAGTGAGATATGAGATGATCCTTTTTCTGAATATGTGCCGAACTATATATAAGGGAGCAAGAGGAACTAGAGTTTTATCTCTTAGGGTTTCGGCACAAAGGTATTGGTGCCGAATTCTTCCTCTTTTCCTTGCAAGGTAAGTCTTGATTTTTCCTTCTTTTGCTTGCCGAATTATTCCTTGTATAATTACTGAATATTCCTCCCTTATTTAATTCGGCAAAACCTAAATGAATGTAGAGAGAATTAAGTCCACATTCATCCTTGAATTTCTCTTTTAATTTCAGCATCAAACTCTTTCATTTTTCTTCTCTTTGCCGTGAGTTCCCTTCCTTATAGCTTTTATGACTCTTTGATTCTTCCCATACAAGTTTCGACATCAATTCATGCATTCCTTTCTTGGTTCAGCATTGAAATCTTTCCTTGTCCTTGTTGCAGTTGAATTCTTTTCCTTTCCGATTTCTTCATTTAATTTGCTTCCAAAATTCTTCATTTATCTCCTCTTTAATTCCTGAAAATAATAGATAAAAATATATTAATAAAAGAAGATAAAATATAGCACAATTTATGATTTGATAGATTCCTGATTCTGTCAGGATTTCCTGGTTCAACAAGGAGTTCTATTTTGATTGAAACTCTTAAAACCTTCGACGTTTCTCAAAACGTCGAGAGATTGTAGACTCCTAAACCGATTAGGATTCCTAATGCAATAAGGAATCCTACTTTGAATCAAACTCTTCATAAATCATGCAATATTTGACAATTAAGCTCTTTTCTCCAAAAACTCCGCCCAAGACTCTTGACTCGACTAAACGACTCTATATTACAACAATAAGAGTTAAACAATTGCATAAATGGGGATAAAACACATTAAGAATGTCGCATATTATGCTCTTATCAACTACCCCACACTTAGCTTTTGCTAGTCCCTTAGCAAAACAAAATAAAAGACTATACTAAAATAAATTGCTGCCCTTAAATGACTGTCTCAGGATCTTATAAACACATAGTTTTCAAGTTAAGCATTCAAATGTAAGCACAATAATTCCAAGCGTCATAGACATGTTTCATGGCATGAATAAGAAAGAAGTGAGAAAATAAGCATGTAAACATGTCAAGTTAATTCAATCCTCCTCACTAGGCATACTCTCTTCTTTTCACTCATGATATGACAATATTCACTCAAAGTATATGCAAGAGAATAGATTGTAAGACAACAAATAACTCGCATATTTCATCAAATCAAAGCACTTTGTGAATAATATTATCAAGATAAACTTCATATAATAACTATGTGCACAAATGAACCAAAACTATAAGCTCAACTCTTGAGATAATCTCCACATACAAAGTTCACCTATTTTAAGAATCATGAGAGATCTTTACAAGGAAATATATTGGGGCTCGGCATAAGGAATTCGCATTTTGGATAGTGGTGATAAATGTCACCAAGACTTAGTAAAGCTCAATGCTCCTTATGACTTCACTCTAAGGGCCAAGTTTCAACTTGTTGGGCCCTATTTCATTCTTTTCTTCCCCAAACATAGTGAAATCGAACAAAGGTCATGTATACAATGATAGACCTTCAATTTTCAAACAAACTCCAATTTCACAACAACTTAGCAAAAATCACTTTGAAACCGTGCCTTCCTCTTTCTTTTGTTTCGGACTAACATTTTTCTTTTTGTATTTTTCTGTCCGAATTGTTTTTCTTTTCTTTTCTTTTGGGCACGACATTAATCAATTTATAAACAATGCTAAGTTCACCTCACACTTTTTTCACAACATCACTCCAAGTTACAATTCCATGATAATAGGCTTTACCAAGTCTTGAGAACAAAGGTAAATGTATAGCTATTCTAAGCATATGGAATGTGTATAAGGTGACGAAAGATAGGCTCAATATAAGCTCAAAAGGGATAAAACTAAGGAGTCCCACGACGGGCACAAATTAGGCACATGCTTTATTTGGCTTTGGTGGTAATCCTAACAAGATCTTCTCAATCACTTTCGAAATCAAGGCATTTCATGAATAATAGTCTCAAAAATCAACAAGAGTGAATTCTAGCATTCTAGAGTTCATTAAAATCTATGGCACATAGTCATTGAATAATTAAAGAATGATGAAGTTTAATATAAATTTCTGCCATTTATCATATTTATCGCACAAGAAGAAAGTATTTGGCACATGAGCATACATAGGATATTATGGAAACAAATTAACTCAAACATGCATGCTTTATTGTATGTCAATCATAATCTCACATGTTCATACCAATCACAATATCCATGAAACTCACAATTAATTTTTATGATTATGCAAAACAATCATCTATGCATTCAAAGATATAATCATCATCGACTCTTTAGGGGCATCTATGACTCGATCTTAACTAAAACAAACGAAATTTTTTTAAATTTTTCTGTTATTTCTTTTTTGACTCGATACAACTAAATAAACAAACAAAAAAAATAAAAATAAATCATGGAAACATGTATCACTACCCCACACTTAGAAAATTACATTGTCCTCAATGTAGATCAAAATAATGTTGTAATTTCTAAGCACATGATAAATCACATATCTCCATTTATACAATTCAACCAAAAAGAGTTTAGGGATTTAGAAAATGCAAACTCTCGTAGACGGCTCCTTCACAATTTTGGTTGAAATGGGTTGCCTCCCATGCAGCGCTTAATTGTTTATAGTCCTTTATCCTAGACTCTTCTCTATTCATTCTTTAGTAATTGGCGCCTATTGGAGGTGTACATCCACCAAAAGTCGCTTATCCAATTGCTCATATGAGGCTTTAATCGATTTCCATCTAAACTTGTTTCCGACACTTCACTCATAATCCGCATAGCGTCATCAGAGAGAACAATAATGAGAGCCGAAGTGGGAACCCAACATGCACATTTGAGGATACAAGGTCCTTGATAAACTAAGTTCCTTCAGCCATAAGATCTTTTGTAGAATTCAAAGAATTAGGATAGAGTTAGCAAATTAGCAAAAGTCAGTAGAAGTTAGTGTACCAATATACAACAATTAATTAAGTAGAATTTAATTGCAAATCATGAACACAAGTTTAGAGTATGGAGTCTCTTCTTGTAACACAAGTCGTCATTCCCAACTTATTGAGAGTTGCAATCAATTGTTAACAATGTAATTCTTCACCTCTTTCTTATGATATGCAACTGACAATCAAACTCTACAAGTATGTTAAATAAACAAAGACAAAGGCTCAACGAAAATTGCGGGTAGTTACAACATGTTACAGGAGACATACATACAAGAAAAGAATAAAAGTTAGAAAGTTAGATTTAGAGTTAGCAAGTATGGTTAGAGTAACATTTTTTTTTGACGAATTATTTCAAGTATATCACACAAAATTTTCACACGAATTCGGTTCATGTTTCACAAAGTATCTGAAAATTATAACACATCAAATATGTCGAACTCTTAGAGTCTAATTGCTTTTATTGACACAACTTTTAAAATTCAAGGTACGTCGAGCAGATGAGATAACAGTGCAATGGGCTGAAGCAGCCCAAGGTAGTATCATGCTTTTATCCGATATACCTTAAAATTTAAAGACATCTTTCATTTGTGAAGCTATATAAATCTATTTATGCAAAGTTATTTTCTAAGTTCTAAAGCAAGGTGGACGTGCGGCCCAAGTATTGTTATCTAGACATGACTATTCCGTGTTTTCAGAAGGGTAGAATGAAAGTTTCTAAGATGGATCAAGGCAAGACTCGTTGTTGGTAACCACGGAGAGCGAACTCCCTATCGACTCCCTCACCGAGAAGGAATGTCAGTCTGTGGGCCTTGAGATCTAGTTAAACAAACCTTGAAACCAAATTAAAGACAAACGAACTAATAGGCGAATCTTTATGCCTCTTACTCAGTTAAGAATAACCATGTGTTAGACAGTTCTCCAAGTGCATGTTAATAAAAGCCGCCCTCAACCTCATAAAAATGGATTTGCCAAGTCGTCGCTTGTATGCGTGGGGGGCCAACAATGGACCAATTCCATTATTGAGCAGGGCCCGTTTCCCAATCTACATAAAAGGCGGATCTGCCAAGGCATCATTCGTATGAAAGGTTAAGGCTATAAATTGACAATAGCGACCTTACCTATTCCTTCTTCCCCTCGAAAACCAAAGTAAATAAAGCACAAATAAACCTTTAAACTTCTAGCAATTTAACTAAGTGTTACAAACATAAATCACATGATAAATCATATATTTCGGCAACATTATAAAACCTAAAATAAAACCCTAATTACTATTACAAACCGAAAAACTTGAAATTATACACAACTAAAATTTAAACAATCTGAAATATAAACAAATAAACAATTGTTACAATGTAACACTTCATGAAATTAAACAATTTTAATTTCCCTGGCAACGGCTCTAAAAATTGATGGGACCAAATTACGTGCACAATTTGTACCTGCAAAATAATCTCATACATATATTACCCTTCTTGTGTCGTATTGACAAGTAGGGATCGTTCTATCCGGGGAAATCAAGGGCATTTAATCTCATGAAGTATTACATAATAAAGGGGGATTGAAAATTTGTATCTAAACCTACTGAAAATTTACGAAAATAATATTAATGAAAACCTAAACTATTATTCACATATGATCATCATCTTCACACATAACACATCACACGAAACTCACATAAGATGTAACGAGATCAAACAAGGAATCATAACATAAAATTCAGCAAGCCTCAAAGAAAGTATTTTAGTTCCAATTTAATTAGAGCCCTTCGTGGTTCATCTAATTAGCAAAACTCCTTAATTATTTATAACCAGCTTCGTGCGTAATCCTAAACATAGTGCTAATCAGTTTAAAGACACTTCGTGTAGAAATTAAACCAAGAAACACATAAGCACAATGAGTCGAATTGGAAACAAGTAACAAGTATGGCGTCACCTCACCCCATTATCATGCATATTTTCATAATTACTCTACCCTTGGAATTCATACAAGGTAAACCAACTTCGTGTATAATTTACCTCATACACATTCGGCAACATGAAGCATACACCCAAGAATCAGCCATGGCCTAGGCTGCCCTCAAGTATACAACTTGTTGTGCATACGAATTCAGAAAATAAACCAAAACAAAACCCTGACAACTTGCGAAAATTATATACAGACCCTGATTAGAATTCGAAACTTGTTAAGAACAAAAATCGGAAATTAAACAACAAACATGCATATTCGAAAGTCTAAATTCATATTAGTAAAACCAATAAAACATCCACAAATCCTTACAAACTTCATAGACAAAGTTAAGTAATTGTACAGAAAAATAAAAGCCATGGAAGAAGAGTTAATCACACTTTGGTAAACCTTCAAGAAAGCTTCGGCAAAGAGTGGTTTCAATGGAGATGGATGGTATGAAATTTAGATAGTGATGGAGAGGGGTTTCGACTTTACTTTTCTTTGGATATTGTGGTGGAATTTCGGCAGAGCTTTGGCTATGTGAAAGTGAGAGATGAGATGATCCTTTTTCTGAATATGTGCCGAACTATATATAAGGGACCAAGAGGAACTAGGGTTTTATCTCTTAGGGTTTCGGCACAAAGGTATTGGTGCCGAATTCTTCCTCTTTTCCTTGCAAGGTAAGTCTTGATTTTTCCTTCTTTTGTTTGCTGAATTATTCCTTGTATAATTACTGAATATTCCTCCCTTATTTAATTCGGCAAAACCTAAATGAATGTAGAGAGAATTAAGTCTACATTCATCCTTGAATTTCTCTTTTAATTTCAGCATCAAACTCCTTCCTTTTTCTTCTCTTTGCCGTGAATTCCCTTCCTTATAGCTTTTAGGACTCTTTGATTCTTCCCATACAAGTTTCGACATCAATTCATGCATTCCTTTCTTGGTTCAGCATTGAAATCTTTCCTTGTCCTTGTTGCATTTGAATTCTTTTCCTTTCCGATTTCTTCATTTAATTTGCTTCCAAAATTCTTCATTTATCTCTTTAATTCCTGAAAATAATAGATAAAAATATATTAATAAAAGAAGATAAAATATAGCACAATTTATGATTTGATAGATTCTTGATTCTGTCAGGATTTCCTAGTTCAACAAGGAGTTCTATTTTGATTGAAACTCTTAAAACCTTCCACGTATTGAGAAACGTCGAGAGATTGTAGACTCCTAAACCGATTAGGATTCCTAATGCAATAAGGAATCCTACTTTGAATCAAACTCTTCATAAATCATGCAATATTTGACAATTAAGCTCTTTTCTCCAAAAACTCCGCCCAAAACTCTTGACTCGACTAAACGACTCTATATTACAACAATAAGAGTTAAACAATTGCATAAATGAGGATAAAACACATTAAGAATGTCACATATTATGCTCTTATCAGCTTTCAGGTGTCTCATTCACTTGGTTGTCATCCAAATTGATGGTTGGAGATGATTCGGTTGCGGAATGAGTAGCGTGGTAAATACTTGCATATGGAGATGGTGTAGTAGGTAGCACCGCAACGAAAGATGGATGATCCTTAACTACTTCCCAGCATTCAAAGTGTGTGAACTTTTTCTTCTTGGCATTATAGTAACATGATTGAGCTTGTCTTTCCTAATGAAAAACTTATATTAGGTACATATTTAATTACATAATTTAAACAAATTGGATAAAATAAATAATGTAACTAAATTATATATATTAAAATAAATAATGTAAACAATGCTACATATTTAAACAAATTAGATATATAAATTACATAATTTAATTAGATATATAATCGAATAAAAATTATAATATATGATAAAACAATGTAGACTTACTTCGTCTATTAACGAAGTACCGCTAGCTATATGTTGCCGTGCCGCCGCCAAACGTTCTCCCCATTTTTACAAGAGTAGCTTGAGCTTGTTGTAGTGAGAAGCGAGCGCGATTCGGGTCCTCGGCTCCTTCGGAGGTTTCTCACCTAGTGCTAGTTTCAAATTTTGCATATAATCGGCATGAATTGTCTCCCACAATTTGTCCCTCTTTTGTTTGTTACCGTCGTATTCATCAACGCTATGACGGACAAAAGAGATGCACATTTGTAAATCTTCGGAAGGAAGCCAATGGGAGCCCATTGTTTTGGAAAAAAAATGTAAACGAAATGAGAGAGAAGATGGAGGAAGATGTGAAATTTGTTGTGCACAAATTGGTGTGAGTTGATAAAAAATTGAAGTAGTATTTATAGGCAAATTTTTAGGAGAGTTTTGAAAATTTTGGGATTTTTAACTATTTTTAGGCTTTGTTTCCGTTCTGATCAAATAGTAGCCGTTGCCTATGAATTCTGACCGTTTGATCGAAATTTCTAATTCAAATGGAAGGCCCAGATCTATTAAACCATTGGAGTTTGAATGGCCCAGCCAGTAATCCACGTGTCAACCTATGATTGGTCCGTAATTTTTTTTTACTCTTACTGGCTGACAGAAAAAAAAAAAGGGCGCTGACGTCACCCATGTGCTGTGGGCTCCGCCAATCGATCGAGCAACAGGTCAAGCAAATTTTGCTTGAGCGGAGGGGCGAGCAAAACTTCCGGTTGACTGCTCGAGCACCTCTCCTCCTCCATTGCCGCCGGTGAGAGCTCCAAACTGGGTTTGCTCGAGCAAATCCAGGCGGTCCCGCCTCCTGCTCGAGCATCTCTCCTCCTCCTGCCCGCCGGTGCATATGCTCTAAGAGCAAGTCTAATGGATATGTCATTTAGTAAGTGTCAAATTTGAATTTGACATGTGACTTGGCAAATTTGAATTGTTATTGTTTGACAATTTTTTGGTCCAATTGATGTGTCAAAATTTAAATATTATTATAATATAAATTAGGAGAAAGAGCTAAAAGAGAGGAGAGAGAAAATAATGATAAAATAATAAATGACATTAGCCTTGGTTCATGTCAAATTTGACATGAAGGGACTCTATGTCAAATCCACATCAGTTTTGACTAATCAGTTAGAGATGATTTCTTAGTCTTTTTTACCGTTTTTGCTGAGATGGCAAAATAAACATATCCATTGGACTTGCTCTAACTTTCCTAAATACATGGTTCAGCAACATTGGTTGCTAGGGCTGGGCATTTGGTCCCGTAATCCCGATCCCGTCCCGATCCCGTTCGTAAATGGGACGGGACGGGACGGGACGGGATTGAAGTTTGAAAAATGCTAATCCCGTCCCGTCCCGATCCCGTTCAAAATCGACGGGACGAGACCGAGATTACCTAAAGAAATCCCGTCCCGTCCCGTCCCGTCCCGCAAAAAAAAAAAAAAAAAAAATTATATTATATATATATATTTACTTAATCTCAACCGTTGAATAAAAAACTAAAAAATGTTAGACCGTTAGATTAATCTATGTATCTCACCTTCTCACTAAAATGAGTAATCTCAGACTCTCAGTATCTCACTTAGTCTCGATCTCACAGAAAGCTTTCCCTCAGAACTCAGAAGTACCTCACTCCTCGACGCCTCGACCTGACCCTCACTCCTCCACGGCTCGACCGTCAGTCCATCACGCCTCCACCGCTCGACCGTCAGTCCGTCAAGCCTCCACCGCTCGACCGTCACTCCTCCGGCAGTCCAACTGTCCATCGTCGTCTCCGATTTCTGTTCCTCTCCCCGTCGACGTTCGCCCGAGGGATTGAATCGCATCTCCGAGCCCGTCTTGTTCCTCTCCCGTCTCCGACCCAACTCTTGTTCCTCTCCCTACCGGCGTTAGCCCGAAGCCCTAAATCTCCCTTGTCCCCAAATCGGCCGAAGCCTCAAATCCCCAAATTGGTCAGAGTTCACAGATAGGGACAAGACTGATTGTTGCAAGGAATGGGTCTATGCTGAAAAGCTTGAACAGGATAATCTGTAAGTTCTGAAATTCCAGTTTTCTTTTGAATAACTGGGGAGTGAAATCCATACGGATCTTACCCACACACTATACTTCTCATGTGACTATTTAATTCGTACAATCAGAAAAAAGGTCAAAACGTGTACATGTTACAGCTTAGTTGCCATTCAGACCATGATGTCAAATTCTAGTGCTCTTCCTCGGTTCTTTTTATTTGAAAGGTTGCTGAATGCTGATACTTGTTAAATCTACAGGAGATTGGAATCGCAATCGAGAAGTTTGATTTGCTGGAAAGCAACCAGAGTAGCTCGTCGAAAGGTAATTCCTGGATGGTCTTTACAATGTTTATATAATGCTTAGTTCTATAGTTCTGTTTTGTTTTTCCACCATACTTCTTAACAAGGCATTAAGGATACAGTTCCCTGCTTGGAGGACATTCTTTACTAGAGGTCCTTATAAATGCTAGCACTGTTGTGGATGGAGAGGAATAGGACTATAGGAGGGAGCAAGGGATGAAGAGGCGGGGGTTGGTCGAAAAGTCCATTTTTGTCTGAGTATAGGGATGATTTATATTTTTCATGCACTCTCTTATGCTTGGAATGCTGTAGTGTTTACTGTCTCTTAAATGCTTTTGTTTTACTTAGCTCTAAGTTCCCGAGTATTAATAATGGGTTTTTTCCCCTGCATTGTGTTGGTTTTCTTGTTCTTCTTATGGAAGGCGTTTTGATTAAAAATAACTTGTCAACCCGTTTGCTATGGTTCGTTTAGTGTCTCTCATTTTTAAAGGATTGATTGATAGTACATGTTGTCATTGATTGTGAAGTCATTGCACGGAACTAATATAATGGTAATTTATTAACAGCATGACCAAATTATTTCTGGGATTGACTGGAGCTCAAGGTCAAACAAAATAGTTACTTCATCTCATGATCGGAATTCGTGAGTACCTTTCTGGTTTGAGATACTTTTATTCTGATATATTATAAGAAATGACTATATTGACATGAAATTTGCTCTCTCTCTCTCTCTCTCTCTCTCTCTCTCTCTCTCTAAGGCACGCACGAACACACGATTGCATGTTTTTGTATCATTTGTTTTATTCATTAATCTCTGATTCACAAACTTTCAATTCTGCCTAGTTATGTCTGGAACCTAGAAGGATCAGAGTGGGTACCAACACTTGTTATCCTTCGGCTAAATCGTGCTGCACTTTGTGTTCAGTGGAGTCCAAAAGGTATTGGAGCACTTCATTTTTCTGAATGTCAAATCTTTTGGACCTTACTATTTGTATTAAACTACACAATTTTGTCAATCAGACTTTGCCATTGGTTCTTAACTCAAATTCAATTTTTAGTTTTGATTTGCCATTGGTTCCTTAGTTCTGTTATGAGCAAGTATAAATTTACTTGGAGAATGAAATAGAGATGTTTATTTGGTATGTTTTTGTTGATATGCCTATTTGGGGCAGCAGGGGCAGCAGAGCAGCATGGCAGCAGGGGCAGCATGGCAGCAGGGGCAGCAGAGCAGCAGCCTGGTATAATTGCTGATTGTTCTGGTCTTCAGGATGCTATGTTGAAGCAACCTTGTCTATAGTCTAGGCAATTGTTATGTTACGTTATCTGGACATTAACTTGTTAATTGTTATGTTATTTGGACATTAACTTTGCTATGTTGTTCAGTATGAGATTTTCTATGTAATTCAATATGTGATTTGTTATGTTGTGGACATTTGCTTTTGAATTGTAAGAGTTTAGTTTTATTTATGAACAATTGAACAAATTGATGAACAGGGATCCCGTTTTAGTCCCGGTCCCGTCTCGGTCCCGTACGGGATCCCGGACTTGCGGGATCTATTTTTAAAAAGCCTAATCCCGTCCCGGTCCCGTCCCGTTTAAATTCTCGCGGGACGGGACCGGGATCAGGCGAATCCCGGCCCGTCCCGGCCCATGCCCAGTCCTATTGGTCGCAATGGTTCTCAACCTTCTTACCACAAGTGAGTGATTGCATTCTCAGTTGGAAGCCGGAGGCTGGAGAAGCTTGGCTCCTCTATAGTTAAATCGGGGTACTAGATTGCTCGGCAGCAAGTACTTGGTAATGTTTTCACCCCCCATATCTAATGGAGACTTTACTCATAGAGTTATGGAAGCAATTATGGAGGGGAAAATTCCAGGGAAAATTCCAGGGAAAATACCTATAGCTCGCACCATCTTGGCAGGTAAGTCTTTTTCCCTTCAATACAGCTCAACTCCGATTCATTTTAAAGATTGGTTGTTGGAACTATGAACCTTAAAGAGTGATGTCTTTGATAAACTTCTTATGGTAATATGGGGACTATGGAGTAATAGAAACAGGAAGTATGGGAGGGTACGTCACGTGAAGCTTAAGATGTTATTACTTCGCTCTCACATTTTCAGAGAGCTTGGTGTCCTCTCATTGTGAAAACTATAAAGAAGAGGCAGAAATGGATACCAGCTGAAGTTTCTAAATTAAATGTGGATGGGGCATTTGTTAGCAAATCAGTGAATGGTGGTCTAGGTGGTGTACTGAGAGACACTCGAGGTCAGTTCATGGCTGCATTTGCGCAGTCAGTATCTCATGCAACCTCAGCCATTTACCGCTCTAGGGAAATTTCTGCATTCCTTGAGCAGAAGGGCATCTGTCGAGCAGTGATTGAGACTAATTGTTTATTGGCAGTGCAGGCTATCCATAGTCCTGAGGAGCATCTTTCCGAACTCAGTAATTGGTGCTTGAAACTCGAACAAAGTTGGCACCTACCCCAAACACTAAGCTTATATTTGCACTAAGAACCCGTAATCTATTGCACAGACTAGCTGGTTTTGCCTATAAACCTTTCACAGACGTAGTCTGGGAATCTGAGATGTTCCCCTCCCATGTCTGTACAAGCACTGCTTATTAAGGAGTATGATCCTCCTAGGCATTAATAAAGATTCACTATTTCCACCCAAAAATAACCAACCGACGATGGTTTTTTTTTTCTTTTGCATTCTTCATCCTTTTTATCTTCAATGGGGACAACAATCTTTATTGACTTAAGAAGTACAGTGCATGGGACCAAAGCTTTCAAATAACTGGCTTAGGTTTGGCGGGACAGAAAGAAAACAGTGGGAATTGGAACTTTACGTAGAAATGACCTTAAGGTTAATTCCTCTATTTACAGTAAGTTGTCGTTGTAAGAAAGAACAAAGTTAAAAAAAAATAGAGAGAATTGCCTTGGACCTGGTACCATATTTACATGATTTAATGGACATACAATAGAAGAAATGTGATGGGTTAACCGAGATCCCACCTCCTCTTGTATTATGGCTCAGCAGCAGATTCAGTTGATTTTGTCTTCGTCCCTTCAAGCAGAGGAGCTGTTGAGATCTGATCACTGTCTTGATGAAATCTATCCACACTGGGCAGAAAAATTCCTGTGATAGTATACAATCAATGATTATATGATCCAGTTTGATCACTTTAGTGGTAATGATGACAGTGACAGTTCAATATAAGCAACTTGACCAAATGTCAGGTGACTGTTCTCTCAAGCCTATAGTTGGCGACATACAGATTTTAAAAGGGTGATCTTGATGATTCCATCAACATGATGGGAGTTGCTAAAGTGACAGAAAGAAAGCAAATAATTTATTTTAGCTCTTTTCTTGTGACCTGGATATGGTCACATCTTGACATCAAGTGTCGCAAGAGACATCATTTTACAATTACTGACACGTCACTGCCATTACTATCATGCTACTGTCTCATGAATGACTCCCCTGGCAATGTAACAAACTAACAAAAACTTACCGGTAAACCATATTCCAGCCGCTGGAATGAATATAGATGTTAGAATAAGAGCAGTTGCCCTCCAATTGTTAATGTAATCCTACACCCAGAAACAAAATAAATCAAAACATAGTCAAACATACAGTATTGGTTCTTACAGTTATAATCTGTCATCAAATGCAAAGATTGAATTCTACTTCAAATATATGAGCAGTAATTCAACAGAACTCAGTTTCATTATAAGGAATAGTAGCTTCATTTTCGTCATACAGATACGTTTCAGTATTCAATTTAAATCACTGCTTAACCACAAACAAAAACGAAAAAATCAAAAAAATTACTGTATGTATATCTTGAAAGGCAAAAAGAGTAACAAAATATAGCTTCCACCTCTCAGTTCAATAATAGCTTCTTGCTAAGTTTTGAATAGAATGCAGAATAATCATTGATGTGTTATATGCATGATATTTAAAATAGGAAGGCCAACCTGGAGAACTCCAACAAGAGGGGAGGAAGGCACATCCCCGAAAAGATGAATAGAAACAGTAGACATGGCCATAGCTAGTGGTCTCATACTAGGTTCAACACAGTGTAGACAAATGTAATTTACAGGACCCTGCAAAGGGAAACATGGGAAGTCGGGGTAAGTATAACATAATTCGGGCCATAAATGCATTATCGAGTCAATAACAGCATAATAATCATAATGGTAACTATGTATAAGGTATTCCAGATTAAACCATTAATTAAACCCCAGAGAATATTAACACATAAAACCATCAAGTGGAAATTTGAAAGTATAACTAGCAGCATAGGCGAATTAAACCAATAATGAGATACGGAAACAAACTAATTCAATAAGCACATACCTGAGTTGCAAAGACAAGTAGTTCGCCAACTGAAAATAGAGCTAGGAAAGCATACATGTTTGAGAAGCAAAACGCACTGAAGCAAAATATTCCCCCCAAAAACGTAGCTGCTGAAAGAAGCTGCGACAGTATCCAATATACATTTTTGACATGTGCACGATACGAAAAACAATATGGAATATAAACACCAGCACCAATTGCACACAAATGGAAGGCATCAACAGTTATGTATTCCACAAAGTACAACTATATGCTGCATGCTGCACTTTGTGCCCCATCTTATGGTATCATAGTCTAACACTAGTGTAGTTTAAAAAAAAAAGTCTAACACTAGTGTATGGCTGAAGTATACAGAGACTTTGTCACATTATTCGTATCCCATAACTTCCTATCCGCTGAAACTAAAACCAAAAAAAAGTATAGAAGAAAAAGATATGTATATCCCATAACTTGTGTTATCTCATAAAGTGATAAAACAAAACATATGTACTTTTTCGTTTTGAATGCTTAAAGCCTTAAAGCAGTAAATGAATTTCAAAATAATTATCTTCCGCAAAAGATCACCAAAATTTCTAAACCAGAAATTAGCAGAATACCATCATTACAACAACATTGTCTTTGTATTCCTCCTTTTAAAAAGGAAGATTATGGTATACCACCCGAACTTGTAAAAGTTGTGATTTTTTTTTTAGACCATCCCTCCGAAACATTGACTGTATGCATGCATATTGAATTTTTTTTTAATCTTTATAAGAAACATAGAATTATTATGAATAGAAAATTTAAAAGCTGATAAACATTTTTCTTGGTTCAGTACTATTTTGAATTATATAGCTAACAGGATCAAAGAAACAAATGAAACACTGAAATTTGTCAACCACAAGATGGATTACTGTTGAATATAATCTATAATGAGAAGTTTGAATTACATGGTTCAACTTCACAATTACCTACATTGACACTATGCTAAGAGGTTTTTTCAATTTTTTCATTCCAACCACTACTCCTTTAGCATTTGATAGTGAGTAGGTGATTGAATTTAACAAAAAATAGAAAACAATTCATACACAAAATCGCACGACCAACTAGCAGTTTCAAAAGCCAATGGACTAGCTCAGTTGCACATGCACATGCACAGCACTGAAGAGAAAAGAAAATAGTGCATGTGGTAACTGGTAAATGACAGCATCAAGAATATTAATTTTGTCCTTATAACACATGAATACCTACCTTGAAAGCATTAGGAATACTGCTGGTCATAAAATCCAAAAGAAGGCCTCCTGCTACTGTACCAAATATTCCGCACACAATTGTAATACCTCCAAATATCAGATCTGCATCAGTCTGCCAAAAAAGCATTAATTTATCATGGTTTTATTTCCCAAGCACCATTACCCAGTGTATCATGGTTCTCTTTCCCAAGCTCTTAAAATATCAACAATGACTGTATGAAGAATTTACGAAGAGAAAGGAACAGCCTTATATTAAACAATACAAATTTCAATAGCAAATCCAATGCGAGTTCTCACCATATTGTAGATATTGTAGCCAGCCTTAGGCCCCCAATATGAGTATGCGCCAATTACAAAGTTGTACGCGATGTAACCTAAGAACAAAAATTTCTAAGTATTAAGTGAATTATACAAAGAAAAGAAAAGAAAAGGAAAAATAAATTATAACAACTCAAATTGATAATTATTGAGCAACTTCTTCAGAAAATATAGATATGCTGAAATTTTTTGACAAAATCAGAATGAACTAAGATATCAGATACAAAAGATGAAATGTAAATCAACTGGAAAAGAGGAAAGATAAAGTACCTAGAACATTAACAACATAAACCTTCTCAACCAAAAGCACTTTCACATCCTTCGTAAACCTTGAAATTTGAACCTTTATCTTCGATGCCAAGTTCACCCTGCCATAAAAAAGATCCAAGATGTCAAAAAATCAAAATACATTATCATGTTTTCGGTAACTGCTAGCACTTCTAAGTTCTAAATTTGCTAGTGTGCAATAATCAGGGAAGCCATACATCAGTAAGCCACAGACTCATAGAGTTCCTACTACGGTAACCAACTGTGGAAGGCTTACATCGGTAACCAGTTTAGTTTTTACTAACTGAACAAACAACTATAGATACACATATATACACATACATACAAACAGAAATACATAAGCCTTGGGATAAGTGATCTCACCCATTCTGTTCATGTATGGTAGAATATTTGACATCTCCCTCCAATGAAAATGAACCATCTTTACCATTCAAAACCCCTGAATCTGTGCATGGAATGTCAAAACCAGATTAGCAGTGTCAAATGAAACATAAATTTAAAAAATAAAATAATAATCACTCAAAAAGGTTTAAAGAACAATAACATAAGATAAATTCCAAGAAAAAAATAGCCCACTCCATGGGATCCTAAGTTACTTTGGGAAAAAAAAAAAAAGGTCAAGACAGTCTGCAGATATTGCGTATGCTGCTTTCTATTGAAAAGTTATATCACCTTGAACTTCTGGGACACCCGTCTCCACCCCCGTCATCACTTTTTTTGATTCAGCAGGCATAAAACCTGTAATCACAAATGGCTTTCAGCCATGACTGTCAAAAAGTTGCTGGATCACAATGATTCAATGCATAAAAGTATACTGTACCTTTAAGCTGCAAAGGCTTCATAACAAATCCTAGAATAGCAAACGGAAGCATCAGGATTGCCTCCCCCCAGAACGCAAAACGCCAATTGGAATAACTTCCCACCTATATAGGAAACATCCGAAAATGCTTATCAGGGTAAGGAAACTGTAATGAATATGGGATTCAGTGAAGTTCATCAAACAGAAAGAAAATACAATTGTAATTGAAACATGCAGGTTTTTGTGATCTAGGCATTATTCAGCTGACCAAGGGGACTACTTATTCCTTCTTGCTGAAAAAAGGGGACTAATTAATGCAGCGGCCATAAGTTGGTTTGGAAAAAAAAAAAAAAACTTTGGAAGCCTAAGACTAAGTCCATCCCTTTTTTGTCCAAAGGAAAGTCTCCACGGTAGTTAATGGTCTTGCAAGAGTCATTTTCTGTTTTGTGAAGAGTCTTATGAGTCTAGTTTAAGAGTATACTCTAATCTTAGGGTGGATACTCAAGGGTCTCGAGTATGTATTTATGTCCAGTTGAGTTCAAATATTCAAAGGTCTTTTTATTAATGTGTCTTTCATAGTCTTCTGGTGTTCTAGGAGTCCGAGGGTTGTGTTTATAGCCTATAAATATGAATACCCATCATAAACCCACCCAAATCAGAGTCGGAATGAATTGAAATTAAGTCTTATTAAAGGCTTGGTGCCTTGGTTTTGGTCCCCTGACCTCCCTCATTCTATTTCTCCCTTCTACATCTAAGAACCTCATTCTAATTCCTTTATCTCTTAACACTACCCAACCCATCTTAATCATACTGTCACCAATTGTTTCTCTCTGCATCACTTATTCCATGCATTAATTATACAACAATTCGTAAAACACTTACCAATCCACCATATACATAACCAAGTGCATATCCAGATGGTATGCACATGTAGAATATTGAAAGCCACACAGTTTTCTGAGATAAAAGACACAAAATAAGTCAGTTGCATCAAAGTTAGAAGAATATAAACAAGAAGAGCAATAAGGTGGCTGTAGTAACAAGAATATTTGAATGATTTTTTTTAGAACAAGAATATTTCAATGATGGGTTAAGAAAATTATAAAAAAAAAAAAAAAAAGAAGACCAACAGCTAGGAACATATGAAAAAGGTACTAACAGTTTAGGAAAGCCATTACTCCTATCAAATGAACCCAAGATGACTCCATCAGTTAGCACTGCAACTTGTTATACTTCTAAGTTGATCACCTGATCATTACATACCCTACTTTACACTTATATGACATCAAGAGCCATAGCTACCATACTTATCTAGAAAAACAAACATACAACCAAAATTAAGAAAATTAACGTACACCCAAAAGTAAAGACACCCACCTATTGATCAAGGAATGAAAGTTTGGAATTACATTATGACTTCACAATACCGTTACATATTATAATCCTACTTGTTATACTTCTGAGTTGATCACCTGATCTTAAGAAATAATGCTAGGTGAATCATCTTTTTAAGGTACCAAACTAACTTCTGTGGCAGCTGATATTGCATAACACATCACTTAAGGTTTCTGAGCTGTCTGATTGTTAAGTAGCCATGCTACATCAGCTGGTTCTAGGTGGTAGATCGAAAGTGTTCTAGCATTACTCTTTACCCATAAAGGGGCGATCCTCACAAATTTGCACTTGATTTCTAGTTTAAATGCATGTTTACTATTTTTCTGTAAATTTAGCAGGTTTTTGGGTTTTATAGATGGAGTGCATTAGAAGAATCGTTTAAAATTATTAGGGTTGGAAGGAAGAGCTCGGAACTGAGTGCAGTACTAGTCTGCCTTTTACTGTTTTCTTTCAGGACTATTCCATCTACAAGATTTGAAGAATTATCTATAGGAGATGACTAAAAGGAACTAAATCCTACGTCTGAGCAATTACATTAAACAAAATTCTAAAAGTTGCAGTGTTGCTTTATAACAGTGCAGTCTGAAACTAGCAATGAGGCATCTGGTTATGTTCACAAAACATTTGCCTGGCATGCATGAGAAAATGTGATGAACCTGCTGGATCATTATGGTTCAAGGAACTGAAAAATAAGGTACAATCACTGGTAATGCCTCAATATCTATCCAACTGGAAATTGAGCCTGCAGCTTTTTTCAGGCTATGAGCTCTGTTCAGGGTTGCTTAGCCCATCATTCATCCAAGCTTGAATATGTTGTACGAACTTTCTAATAATTTAAATTTCAATATTGAGACATTAGATTTTTATTTTGATCCTTTTCACATCCTGTCTTTTTTTCCTTCCTCGTCTTCAATTAAGAAAAAAAAAATATACATCACCAAGGGCTGCCCTTCCTTTTCTTAAACTACCAATTTTTTATGAACCTTCTCAGCTTAGTATGCCATTCATATCCATTCAGAATCCTTTGCCTTACTATCTTAAGACTCATGCTAAAACCTTCATCAACCCATAAAACCAAGCGTTTTATCTAGGGCATTCTGAAATCAAAATTAGAAGAATTTCAGCACATCAGCGAATGCCAACGCATTACAGAGAACTAGTAATGATCAGGGATGGAAAGTGTTGATATATTTCAAATCAAATGCAAGATATGTCATGTTACCTAGAACAATACTAGCTCTTAGACTCATTGTTTTGTTGAAATGTTTTTCCCAAAGCCCAAACAGTACATAAAAATAATGATTCTAATAAATTAATGATTCAGTGGAAGTGTAATTAACTCGGATAAAAAAAAATTAAAACAAATTGAAGTGATTAAAATAGTACCTGGGCAGCTGGGGCATTATCATCAATGAATGGAGCTGCAAGACTAATAAATGAAGCCTCGCCAACCCCAACTAGCCTTTTGAGAAAGAATATGCATTAAAACAAGCAGAATTAACCAGCATACTTAACAATATAACTTCCTAATACTAGATTATTCAAAATTAAAAGAGCAAGATATTTCCTGGGGTGTTATGAAAAAACACAAGGATAACGTCACTTACATGCGGCAGATGGTAATGGACCAGAAGTTGAATGAAATACCACAACCAGCTACAGCAACAGTCCAAACTGAAAGTCCCACTCCAATGAGCCTAAATGGATTTACACTGCAAAATTTGATAATACATAAATAAGAAATCACAGAAATCTAATATAGTTTATCACAAGAAAGTGAAAATTTTATGAAGAGAATACAGCAAATAAGGGGTCCAATTTCAAAGAATAATCAGCAAATAAAAACTCTTCTATGCCAAGAGGAGAGATATCTTTCTATATTGATAACAGACAAAAAAATTACATTGGAACAAACAGGAACATCTACCGCTTAGCGGACAAAAATCTGCTGAGCATCTCATCGAAAAGCAAGCAAAAAAAACCCATAAAAATTAGAAAATAAGACAGAAATGGCAAGCAAGATAGGAACAGGAGCTATTCCACCAAAAAAAAAACCACAAGGATCCAGCTAATCCCCCTCAAAATCTAAAAGATTTTGGTCCTCTCCATTCACTTGACCTAAACATGGTAGTGCAGCACATCTCTCCAGAACAGACCCAATCTTTCCCTCCAAAACTACTGTAGCTTTTTAAGTAAAAACTCCGCAGGAAAGTCCCAGCTCTCTTTGGATTCCCTAATTATCATCTCCAAAAGGCTAGAGCAACCAGACAGTACACAAGAGCAATTACTATAAAAACAACAAACACTTCCAAAATAACATTCCTTCATCAACACAGTGCGACATTCCAACTTAATAGAAAAGCTGATGTGCCTAACCTCAAAGGCAACTGACACCCAAACAGCAGAGAAAGAACTAAGTTGATCACTTAATCCTAAAGCTAATTCATGGAGCCTGGTACAATTCAAATCCTTTGTGCATCTATATAACTCAAAAGAACTGCTAGACCATTTTATCTTCGTTGCCTCTTTGAATAACCTAAACTGCATACTTACAGACATAACACAACACCCCCTGTTGGAAGCACCCAACTTCACCTACTTCACCTGTAAAGAAATATATTTTTTTTTATACATAAATAAACATATGTACAGGGCCCTTCTAGTGAGGGATCCCTTTTTTAGATAGGGATTCACCATTAGATCTGTGTTTTAATGACCTTGAATGGCTGAGATTAATTCAAAAAGTTTTGCACTTTCAGACAAACCTGAACCGTTCAAGATCATTAACTGAACGGTGGAGATGTAATTGTGTGATCGAAAAGATGGGCCATTTGACTATCCCTTTTTTAAAACAAAAAAAGGGATAAGGGCCCTGAACATCTATATATATATAAATAATTATTTTCTCCAATAATCTTGTAGGGTAAGGTTAGACCTTTTTATGCAGATCCTATGGAAGAGAGTTCCACTGGGTTTGTTTTTTTTATTTTTTTTCTTATGTCTGCTTGGATAGAAGCTTGAAGAGCTTTAAATATGGAAGCCATGTTCTACAGGATAAATCAAAATCGGATTTAATTTACAGGAATATACAGGTTTTCTATTATTACCGTCTGAGAGTTTGGGTTTTACACAGTTTATCTTCTATCTCTGTTTACAACTGTTGTCCAATTGTTTGCATACAAATACATAAAATATACAAATAATATATTCTTCACATCAATTGTTACATAACTTGCCAAGAGAAATGATTGTGTTCAATGCATTGAGATGCCATTTTTAAAAGATTGCACCACCATATACTCTAATGCAATAGATGATTAAGTACCTCTTTGCCCATGAAGCAAAAATCGGAGAAGCCACCAGAAGTCCAACCATGAAAGCAGATGATAGGCATCCATCTTCAAAATTGCTCAAGTCAAAATTCCCCCTACATACCAAAGAAAGTAAGGAATCCATTTTCATACCTATGCCGTGCATAATTAAAAGAAAAGGCCTAACAAGAACAAAAACTAATACCTAAGTGAACATATAATACTACATCTAAATATAATATCCCAATCCCAAGAAAATGTTTAGAAGTTTGAGCCGAGATCATACAGAAGTAAGAGATTCATCTCAAAGACGTTACAAGCTTCATGTAAACCCTTATAATACACCATACAGTGCTGCAAATATCAATAAAACCTTGGCAGATTCGCACATAGTCACCTCACCCACCCAAGTCTTAAACAAGGGTCCAGTTAGTGGACACTCTACAGACTCCAGATCAGTGTGCATGAGCATCAATTATACAACAATTCTACCACTTACAAAACTAACGGACTCTTTATGTCAAAAAAAAAAAACAATATGGACACATCTACGTCTCATTAAACATCATGACGTCTCTATGCCGTGATACCTCAGCATGGTTGTATAAGCAAACAAGAATTCTACCAATGAAATCAAATTACCCACAGACACACCCGAATTGAAAAGCCAGAGATGGAAGGAAGCATGGAATGAATCTTACTGTATGCCGGTGCCAGATGTGCATGTACCACCCTCAGTACAAGTTCCAGCACTCCCATTCACACCATTGCTTGCAATTGCTCCTCGGTCCACATAATTGATCAAGTTAATTACACAAAAGATTACAAGTAACCTGCAATGACAATATCAAGTCACTCAATACAAGCCTTTGAAGACAATCCTAGTATTTCCCTATGTTCAAATAAAACTCAACTCAACTCAACTTAACTCAACCAAGCTCATACTTGTACAAATCAATCAAACTATAATCTTAACCAACTCCAGAAATTACTAATCAATAAAATCACAGAAAGTCGCTTATTTGGTTTCTGAGGAAAGCAGAAAGCTCAAAGCTCAACTGTAACACACGGGAATTCAAACTAGGCAACACAAATTACTCTACTTTAAACCAATCGTACACAAATTTTGGTTTTTTGTTTCCAAAACCCAAGTAAAGAAAACAAGACCCAAGTAATGAAAACAATCCAAAAGAGAAAAAAAGTCACAAACTTTGTGCGGAATGGAACCCAAAAACGAAGAGGGAGGGTAGTTTACTTCTTGGGCGAAAACCACGAAGGATGTTCGATTGAAGAAACGATCATGACTGCGTCTCCGTGTCTCTGTGCTTCGAAAGAGTCTTCTGTTGGTAGTTAGCTCCTTCTGAAAGTCTCTGCTTCTTCTTCTTGTTGTTGTTGAGTGGCCATACGAACACGACGAATGTTGCTTCAAACACAAAATAACATAAAAGGAATGTCAAAAGTTATGTTTCCTTGGGTGACTTGTATTTGGAATGGTAGGTGCTTGTTATTTTTCTGTTCGGAACGTATGAAAACCGAAGTGAAAATAATTATTTTCTTTATCAGAATAAAAAAAAATAAAGATTAATAGACACCTCTTCAATTTTTTTCTTACTCAAATTGCCCACAGGACTACTGCATCTGTTTATACCATTATTAAAAACAGGTTTTAATAACATTCATTATTATTCAAACACCTATAGAGCTCTCTAGAAAAAACTGTGGAAAACTAATATTCTGAATAAGGCTAAGATAAATGGTTGGAGAGTTTGTCTCGATATTCTACCATCTCTAGGGAGTCTAGCTTCAAAAAGGGTGGAGGTAGAGGGCACTAATTGTGTACTATGTGGGTGCTTGGGTGAATCTACCTTGCACCTGAGTCGGGACTGTGGCTTCACTAAACAGGTGATTTATTTGCACCCTCTTCTCAAAGAGGTTTGTTATCGGTGGGGGCTCTGGAATGGCTTGATCATTGTGCTAATGACCTAAGTTCATCACGTTTTGGGGATCTTCTGTTTATTCTTTGGTCTATGTGGAAAGAACGGAATGAGAGAGTCTGGAACCAGAAGTCGATGTTGGCTTTAGATGTGAATACTCAACTTGTTGTCCGGCTTAGTGAGTATAGGGTTCATACTTCTTCTACTGCTTCACAGGTCACACGCCGATATTTAGTGAAGTAGAAAGCTCCATCACTTGGCCTTTGTAAAATCAATGTTGATGGAGCGTATGACCAGGTTCACCGAAAGGGGGGATGGGGATTTATTATTCGTGATCATTCTGGCAGGATGTTGGCTGGAGGAGCGGGTCCTTTATAGGGCTTAGTGTCGGCAGAGCATGCTGAGCTTTTGGCTTGTACCAAGGCTGTTACTTTTGCTTCGGATCAACATTTTAATCCTGCAATTTTGGAGACTGATGCTTTAGAGGTTAAACGTCAGTTGGAGGCATCAGATATGTCTAATACTTCGCGATTGGGTCGGATATATGATAATTTAAAGTTTCAACTTCAATTCCAGGGTACTTGGATGGTGACTCGCATTCGCCATCAAGGTAATAAGGCTGCACATTGTCTGGCAGCATATGTTGTTTCTTTGGCTAGGGATGCATTTTATTTTGCTACTCCCTCTTTTCTAGAGGCTGTGATAACAGCTGAATATTGTACTGATTAAACTTTGATTTCTTTAATAAAGTTTTGTCAACTGATTAAAAAAAAAAAGGTTTT
This sequence comes from Potentilla sterilis, assembly GCA_963682095.1. Taxonomy (NCBI): domain Eukaryota; kingdom Viridiplantae; phylum Streptophyta; class Magnoliopsida; order Rosales; family Rosaceae; genus Potentilla; species Potentilla sterilis. The sequence continues at coordinate 34,510,439 of OY821757.1, read as the reverse complement.
ATTAGCTAAAATTGAAAATTTTGACAGAAATAGTCCTAAAACATTAAATTACGAGGGCAAACATGACAATTACAAAACAAATTTTGATTATTTAAAAAAGGGCAAATGATAAAAAAAAAATCACTTACACACACTAATGATAATTAGATCACCATTTTTTTTCAAATGTTAAAAATGTCAACTCTGTTTATGACAAATAATAAAATAGTCTAATTATGTTATATTAAATGATAAAATGGTCAGAATTTATATTTTTATATGACTGTTTTACCCTTGATTATAATAGCCTCACACTTTCTCTCTTCAAACAGATCACCTATTTTCTTAGCTCCCACATTATTTCATTTCTTTCCCATTTTGAATTCTGAATAACCTTCGTTACTTTGGCTGATCTCGACTCGCTCCGCTGCCTCTTCCTCTAGCTCCAGGACTACAATTGCTCAGCCGTCAACAAAGGCCTCCTCGTCTGCGCTGTCCTCCTCGATGATCGCCGCTTCTTCGACGCCTTCATCGATTTCGATTCCCTCCGCTGCTGTGTCTGACGCCTCTTCCTCTAGCTCCGGGACTACGAGTGCTCCGCCGCTTCATCAATTTCAATTCCCTCCGCTGCCGCGCTCGACGCCTCTTCCTATAGCTCCAGGACTAAGAGTGCTCCGCCGTCGATAAAGGCCTCCTTGTCTGCGTTGTTCTCCCCGACGATCGCCGCTTCTTCGACTAGGTCAGTTTCCTCATTTCATCTCTCTCTCTCTCTCTCTCTCTCTCTCTCTCTCTCTCTCTCTCTCTCTCTCTCTCTCTCTCTATACATATATATATATATATATATATGTATATATACTGCTTTCACTCTTGGTTATGAGCATCTCTTGTTTGATAACATGATTAGCCCACTGACGAGTGCCATAACCGGGGTAATAACACGCGCAATAATAAACCCTGTAAACCGTTAGTAGCATATGATAAATATGGATCGTTCAGTCCGGGGATTAAGGGTACCTGACATGTAAAAAGTTAGAGACACATATATTCACACATATACAAGCATTGAAACGAAATAGGGAGATTGAAGATTGGATCGGCAGCAAGCTGTCTTCTAAGTCTAAAGATACGAAATAAAATCCTAAGACTACTATATACAAGTGATCATCATCTTTCACACAAAACATTTAGCACATAAGACTCTTTAACAAGTAAAATACGCATGTCAGAAAGTAAGGAACAAGTATAGACACACTTTAGACTTAATTCAGTTTCGACCATAACTAGAGCTTCCGCTATGTACCTAGTTATTAGACTTCTAACGTTTTTAAGGCCGAACTTCCGTTATGGATCCTAAAAGTTATGCTACCGTTTTCCAACATGTAACATTGAAGCACAAAAGTCTAAAATCGAAGACATGCAAACAAGTAAGGTTGTCAATCATCTTATTTAATATGCAAGTTATCTAAGGTTTTACCCTAAGTGAGAATAACAAATCAAAACAACCGTCAGGCTTATAGTTTTATCCGTTATTACTCGGGTTAGATGAAACCTAACATCTAGAATTACATGTTAATCATAACTAATGTTTCGGTTTTTAATGCCCAACCCTTAGATTACTAACCGATTTAAAATCCTAAACATGCATCAACTACCAACTGTCCTAATTATCTAACACACGAAAATATTACATGAAAAAGATTACAATTTGTCATACAAAATTCGCATGCATTCAAAGTTTGTATACAAAGAATAAAACCAAATTCGACAACTATAAAAACATACAATCTTCGTAGACAAAGTATTGTAAATTTACAGAAAAATAAAGAAACCATGAGAAGATGGAGCACGCCTTGTAGAAACCTATAAAGAAATTCGGCAAGGGTGTGGGACGCATATACATGGTGGTGGTGGTTTGGCTAAACTATTTTATGTATAGGATTTATGGTAAGGCTTTGGAAGAGCTTTGGGCTTGTGTTTGTATGTAGGATGAGATAACTTTTCTGTATGGAATTCGTGCCTTTATATAGGAGAAAGACTAGGACATTGCCGGCAGCAACAAGGAAACAAAAAACCTAAATCGAGTTGGTTTTGGTTACTTGCCGGACACTCTTGGATATTCTTGAATCTTCTGCCCGATTTCTTTCATGGATCACAGCCTTCTTGGACTCCTTAATGGATCAGCAACATTGCTTGATGGATCAAAGTCCAATGGATCAGCTGCTACCCTCCCTAACTCAACCGGGAAAGCTTTCTTCATACCGGCAGCTTTTCTTCTCTTCTTCCTAACCGGGCTAGGAAACTCATTCTTTCCTTTTTCTTCACTTCCTTTTGGCTTGGTCGATTCTACTACTCTTCATATGGATCAGCAGCTCTTGATTAATGCAATCGGATGCCATTTTGGTGCTCAAATGCAGAAAGTCACCAAAATGGGCAGTAGCCTCTTCTTCTCGGTAGGGCAGTGACCTTACTGTCTTGTGACAGGCATAACTCTCTCCTCAGAAAATATTTTGATGCGATTTCAAGTTTTGTAGAAACTAGACTCGTAGAGATTTCCATGCATATATGGCTCGCAATCTGGTTCCTTATAAGTCATCCTGGAGAAATTCTGGAAGTTGGATGATGTGCCCAAGAAAATACTGGAATTACTCACCGATTTTGTGATTTGTAATTTCCTGGCATCTTTTCTTTGCTCCGATTGGTATAATTCCTTCCAATGTTCAATCATCAATATGTCTCATGTATATAAGAGAAGAAAAATTCATCAAAAGTATAGTCGAGGCTTTACAGATCCATTGAAACATCTTTACAACTCTTTAAATCGACTTTTAACATTTTTCTACATTTTTATCTATACTTAGCACGATTTTGATGTAACTCTACCAAAAACTCATAACTCTATTGTATGACTCAATTCTAAAATAATAAGGGTTAAACAAAGTACAAATGAAGGGTAAAACATATTAAGAACGTAGCATTTTATGCTCCTATCAGCTACTAATCCCTGTAAATTTGAATTGGTTAGTCCCTTTAATATAGGATTTGGGATTACCTGCTTTGATATTGTTGAATTGGAGCAGCTGTCTAAAATAAAATTGATCACATATAAAAATATAAGGTCTTGGCTAGAGACTCTGAGCATCGGATGTGTTCTGCAACTTTTTCCCATAATTATGACTTCCTATATGCTGAGTCTGATGAACTGGCTCTTTTAATGATATGTTTGGTCGTATTTACTTGACGTTTTCTTTTTACTTTAGGCTGCTCTTACACTCCAAAAGAGTTACGTTCCTTCTAATATTAAATGTGTCAAAAGCTGTTAGAAGGCTTTGTATTTTTCTGATATACTCGTATGTTCTGTCATGGGTACTAATATTATTAGTTGTACTTGAATATCAGTTTCTATCTTCAAGTGTGTAAATTCTATATACCGGTATGTTGTCAGATATCCCCTATTTTGATCTATTATTTCGATCCAGGAATCAAATGATAACTTGGAGGATGCAGGGAATGAATTGATTCTCACAGACGAGGAGGTGGTACATTACTATTTATCTTATCAGTCACACAGTTATAGGTACATTACTAGTTACATTATTATTCTTTTTTTGTTGTAGTTGCACCAGTAGTTACAGAAGCAGTAACATTTTATAGGTACATTACTAGTTACATGAAATTAGGTGTTTATATTCAGCAACAGGTACATCATGAGTTACACAGTTACTGTTCGTAGGTATATTACTATGTTTCTGTTGTAACCCGTAGGCCTGACGGAGACTGGTGGATCTTGGTGTGATTCCTTTCTGTAAGTCCTGCTAACTAAGGGGAATACCGGGCGGGCCGGTCTTCTCCTCTCCGATGCCTAAGTTAGCACCGTTGGGATAAATGGATAACTTAAGCGGGAATAATAAGTAGTAGGAGAGTTGGTTACCTATTAATGAATGCTCTTATATAGGTTGTCGAGCCTGAGGTCTGGTCTCACTCACTCTTCGATGTGGGACTGATCCCCTTCTGTTCATATATTGGGGCAGCTTTGTGGTCTGTTCAGCAGGCTGCGCCCCTGGCTCCCGGGCCCCTGGCCATAAGGTAGGCTGCTGGGCCCTGGGTCCGGGTGTTAACGATCCTGCCCCGGGTCATGGGCCGGGCCCGGGTGGTGCGGCTGCGGGTTTGTGGGCCTGGATAGCCCCTCTGTGGCTACCGTCAACAAGTCCCCCAAGTTCCCGGTCAAGTACAATCTTGAATGGGGACTTAAATATGTCTTGCTCTGTAGGACCGCAGACCCGCAGGGTTACCGACCCAACGGTGCCCTAGTCCCCCAAGTCCGCGTTGAAGATTGGGCTTGGCCGGGCGTTCGAGCGGAAAGCCTGTTATGATGGTGCGTGGTGATGCCAGTGCCTGTTCATGATGATATGCAACAGTTATGAGTATGAGTTGTGATGATGGTGGTGTGGTGCTTGAGTTTCGTCGTGCCCTGCATATGGAACGGGGTGAACCCGGACGGGTGCATGGGATGATAATGTGGCGTTGAAATTGATGTGAACCGCGAGGCTCACACAAATAATAACCCTACAAAATATCGTTAGTAGTATGAGCAAGTAGGGATCATTCTAAGCCGGGGATTAAGGGTACCTAAAATATGAGATTGTTAGACAAATATATACACATATATACAAAATTACACGTCACATGGGGGATGAGTATGGCGTCGGCAGCTTACTGCCCTTAAACACTAGACACGAAATAAATTTCTGAAAATAAATCCTAAGTCTAATATTTACAAGTGATCATCATCTCTCACACAAAACAGTTCACATAAAAGTCTCTTTAACAAGTAGATTTGCATGCAAGAAGGCAAGAGACAAGTATTCAACATGTTCATGACCTAAATTAGTTTCGACACAACTAGAGCCTCCAGCAGTTTTCCAATTGTTAGACTTCTTAAATTCTTAGAATCTACTCCAGCGTATGACTTCTAAGGTGATGCTAATCCGGTTTTACGCGTTTTAACATTTAAGCATATGAGTCTAAATCGAAGACAAGCAACAAGTAAGGTTGTCATTCTTCTTATTTAACTTGTAAGTTCTAAGGTTGTTAGACCTAGGTGAGCAACACAAAACAAACTACTCCAGCGTATGACTTATTCATATTACTCTATCACATGAAACCTAGCACTTAGACTATGTTCTTTGACATAACTAGTATTCGGTTTTTTTGCTCTAACCTTAGTTCTAACCAATTTTTAGTCTTTAAAATGCTTCACAAACCACTGCCCTAATTATCAATGCATACAAAACACAGAAATTAAAATTGCAAAAACAACTTACATAAACTTCAACAAAGTTGGTTCATACAAAAGTTTAGCAAAAACCAAGAATCAAAACAAGTTCTTACAAGATAACCAAACCAAATTAAATACAAAAGCCATAGGGGGAGTGGATCACACTTTTAGAACCTTGGAAGACTCTTCGAAGCATGACAAGATGGTACTCGGCTGCTGCTCCTTGGTGCTCGGCAAGAACAAGAATCGACAGAAAATCAAGGTGAGAGGTACGGCAGTTTGGTGGTGGTGGTGATGGGTTTTGGCTAAGTATTTTTGTGTTGGTGCTTGAAAGACTTGGTAGAGCTTTATGCTAGTATTTTATGCTTGAGATGAGATGATTTTCAAAATGACAAAGTGACCCTATTTATAGAGAATAGGTGCCGGCAGCCCTTGTTGTACAAGGTAATCAGAAAACCTAGTGGAATAAGGTTTTGAAACCTTCCTTTCATAGTTCAATTAGGTTTTCTTTTTCTGAATTTTTCTTCAAGGCTTGGGATTCACATCTTCATGGACTTCTTGAATAATCTTTGGACTTCATTTGATAGGCTTTGATCCAGCAAAAACCCGCCGGCATACATTGCCGGCAGCTTAGCAGTCCGATCGGCACCATCTCATGGCTTGACTAGGAGAGCCACTTTTCTTCATCTTTTTCTTTATTGCTTTAGCTTGGTGTCTTCCTCTTTCCTTCCTTAAGCTTGGACCATCTTCACATATGCATTTGTACACCATATGATCCATCAAAAACAGAAATTGTGAAAAGGAGGCAGTAGCATCCTGGAATCGGCAGAAACGACCTTGTTGTAGTAACTCCGGCTTATCTCCCTCCTCGGAGCTCCGATTGATGCGATTCCAAGTCTCAGATAAACTAGACACACATAGATACTTCCACATAAAAGGGCTTGATCAAATTCCTTGTGCAACGTCGGGAATGAATTTTCGAAGTTGGGACACAGTCCCAGGAAAATTCCTGGAAGTCCCTGGTGATCTTTGCTCGGACTGCCAAGTTGCATCCATCTTTTGGGTGACTTTCCGAACTCTGATTGATCTAAAATTTTAACACAACATTCCTCCATATATGAATAATAAGCACACCAAATTTCATTCAATTCAAATAAGGATAGATCACATTTTTACTTATCTCAGAATCACGAAAAAGACGACTTGCATTATTTTCCAGATTCTCAAACTTGGTCATTTTTCGGATTCTAAAGCACATTTGATAAAAACTCTACCAAATTGACACTATACCAAATTATGACTCAATCTTAGATAAATAAGGGTTAAACGAAGCATAAACGAGGGCAAAAGCATATAATATCGTCGCACATTATGCTCCTATCAGAAATCCGTCATGCCATGCATATGGGGCGGGGTGAACCCGGATGAGTGCATGGGATGATAATGTGGCATTGAAATCCACCATGCCATGTTCCGCAAGGACACGACCGGTGAACTGTCATGTCGGAACGAGTCAGGTATGAAATGCTCCGGGAGGACCCGGCCGGTGAACTGCCATGTCAGAACGAGTCCCCCAGTGAAAATCGCTACCCACAGTGGTACAAACCGGAGAATATGTCCTGTGTTAGAGGTGAATTCCCGGTGGGGGGTTGCGGCCATGTTATAGCACCGGTCAGCACCCGCTGATTCGTCCCAGCTTGTGTTAGAATAAGTGTGGGTTAATGTGCAGGGTTGCGAGCCTGCGGGGAGACCTGTTGGGTGAGAGCCAACAGATCTACCGGTGGGATGTTGCGGCCGTGTTAAAGCACCAGTCAACATCCGCTAGTTCTTCTCAGCCGGAACGTTATAGGCGTGAGGTTATGTGCAGGGTTTCTCGCCTGCGGGGAGATTTGTCCTGTGTTAGAGAAACAATTCTCCCGGTGGGGTGGCCCGGCTATTTGTCCCCCATATTTTTCACAGCTTTGTGTGATGCAGGGTTTCTATCATGCGGGAAGATTTGGCCTATGTTAGAGGAACAATTCTCCCGGCTAGTGACCCGGTTGTTGTTGGGTGTACCACTGATCGTGTCACAGCCCTTGTTCCTACAGGCGTGATTTATGTGCAGGGTTTCTATCCTGCGGGAAGATTTGTCCTGTGTTAGAGAAACAATTCTCCCGGGTTTATAAAGCCCGATGTTTTGAAGCCTTGAGTTGTTGCTGGCTTGTCCTTGCCCGTAGGCGTGAACGAAAGTGACTAAACCGATGGAATGCCAAGGAACCGATGTAATGCCAGGTGGAACCGGTGGAATGTATATTACCCGTTGGAATGCCTGTGAACCGGTGGAATGCGTGTGAACCGGTGGAATGTATATTACCCGTTGGAATACCTGTGAACCGGTGGAATGCCACATAACCGATAAAATGTATATTGCCCGATGGGATGCCAATGGCAATGACAGTGATCCGATGGGATGGCTTTCCTTGAATTGAGGTTGGCGCTTGGGGAAGTGGTGGGGGGCTGGACGCCTCGGTTCTCACCCCCATCTCTTTCAACTGCCGTTTGTAGGCGAGGCAAGTGGCTGACATGCATTGAAGGAGAAAACCCATCAGTCCCATCAGTTATGATGGCGTGGAGATTTTATCGATACTGGGACACGTGTCAGTAGGGAGCGGTCTGAGATGGAAGGCCCAGATTCGCAGGCGTTTGACTTGCCCTAATTGAGTATTTTGGGGGGATTATAGGGGTGTCTAGGGTGCCAGACCTGTCTATATAAAGGCCTTCCTTGTCTTCATTGCTTACTTTTTTTTTTTTTTGCTCTTGTTTGAGAGAGAAGAAGAAAACGTTGGAGAGGAATCCGGAGAAAGTTCTGTGAAGGTATTCTCGCGCTATCCGTGCTTCAGGTGTGCTTGCTCTTACATACGATTTCTCGGTGTTTTGCCAGGACTGACTTTCCTCTGTTGTGCATAGTAATCGGTAAGTTCTGCCTCCTTTGTTTCCGTTTTTTCTTTGTTGGTTCTTGTTTTGCGGGGGTTTTCTTTTGCAGGGGGATCCCTATCGCAACAGATGAGTTGTTTGGAGCGGGGAATCTGCAGCAGATTTGGGGAACAGCCGCAGAGGGCACTGTTTTAGGTTGTCACTAACCGGCGGTGGGGTTTTGTTTTCCTCCCCCTAGGTTACATGGATTCTGGGAGCTCAGATGGAACTTCTGAATCGGCCACCAGACGATCTGTGACAGACGATGAGGAAAGGTTGGAGGATTGGCTTGTGTCGGAGTCAGAAGCCGTTGCCCGCTCCCAGGGCGAGGCCTCGCCGTCTAGGTCTCTGGGGCACGAGGACATCCCCCATGGGGTACCCTTTCCTGGTACCTCGCCCGCAGTTTACATGATTGAGGATGGGGAAGGGGCTGTGGTGTGTGAAGAACCGGAGGGTACCATGAGTCTCGCAGAGGTTGCCGCCTTCCGAGAAACGTGGAGTATCCCGGATGAGGTGAAATTACGGCCGCTGAATCCCGGAGAATCGGCTTGTAACCCGGAGAAGGGTTGGGTTGCTGTTCATGGAGGCCAGTTCCGTCACAGGTTCTCCCTCTTGCTGCCCGACTTCGTGCAGTACATGCTCAGCGCTCTGCACGTGTCTCCCGTGCAGCTTTCCGGAAACCAGTGGAGGCAGCTTCTGAGCCTTGGTTGTTTGTACGAGCTGTCCGGGATGAGCATGCCCACGGTGAACAAGTTCCAGGCTTTGTACAGACTGTCCTTCTGGAAAAAGAAATGGTGTCGGGGTTGCATCACCTTTGGCGCCTGGCATTTTAAGCCTATTATCACCCACCTGCCTTCCTGACTGGACAATAGCTGGAGGAAGAAGGTGGTGATGGCAGGGGGGAGGTCGCAGAAGAGGAGGAGGACGTATCTGGTTCCTGGTGCTTTCCAGCCCCTTGGCGACCAATCATACTTACTGTCTGAGTTGAAGCGGGATAGGATTGCCACGATATTCGGGTGCTGGTCCGGGCTTGAGCGAAGCTCCTATAACTTCATACGGCGGGAAGTGTTGGAGTACTGCGGCCTGGGGCGGGATCCCGGTGCGTAGTGGGGATTTTAGCAGTGAAGTTCCTGTTGACCGAGTTTATACTACGTCTAACTCTTTGTTTGGTGTTCTGCAGGTGCATCTTCCCGGACGGTCATCAAACCTGCTAACACGCTATCCATGGATGGTGAGTGTTTCTGCACAAACCCGTAGGCCTGGTAGAGACAGGTGAATCTCGATGTGATCTCCTCCTGTAAACTTGCTCACTAAGGGGAATACCGGGCGGGCCGGTCTTCTCCTCTCCGATGCCTAAGTTAGTATAGTTGGATGAATAGATAACTTAAACACGTATGATAAGCAGTTGGAGAGATCAGTTACCTATTAAAGAGGGTAGTTGAGGCCCTTATATAGGTGGTCGGGCGTGAGGTCTGGTCTCATTCTTCGATGTGGGATTGGCTTCCTTCTGTTCGCACATAAAAAGGCAGCTCTGGTGACCTCTTTGGCAGGCTGGCGCCCCCGGTCCCCGGGCCCCTGGTCACAAGGTGGACTGCTGGACCTCGGGTCCGGGTGCTGGTGATCCTGCTCCGAGCCTCAAGCCGGCCCCGGATGCACTGGCTACGGGTCTGTGGGCTTATGTAGCCCCTCTGTGGCTACTGTCAACAAGTCCCCCAAGTTCCCGGTCAAGTGCAATCTTGAGTGGGGACTTAATGTCTTGCTCTTGTCCTGTAGACCCGCAGGGTTACCAACCCAACGGTGCCCAGTCCCCCAAGTCCGTATTGAAGATTAGGCGTGATCGGTCATTCGGGTAGGGAAGGCGTGGTGATGTGAGTACCTATAATGATGAGGTGTGACAGTTATGAGTATGCCTGCAATACTGATGATATTGTGCTCAAGTGTTATCGTGCCATGAGTATGGAACGGGGTGAAACCCGGACAAGTGCATGGGAGGACAATGTAGCGTTGAGATCCGCCATGTAATAGATATGAAACGGGGTGAAACCCGGACGAGTGCATGGAATGATGTGGCGTTGAAATCCGCCATGCAATAGATATGGTGCGGGGTGAAACCCGGATGAGTGCATGGAATGATGTGGCGTTGAAATCCGCCATGCAATAGATATGGTGCGGGGCGAAACCCGGACGAGTGCATGGAATGATGTGGCGTTGAATTCCGCCATGCAATAGATATGGTGCGGGGCGAAACCCGGACGAGTGCATGGAATGATGTGGGCCGTGATGACTCGACCGGTGGACTAGCATGTCGGAACGAGTCCCCCAAGTTCCCAAGGTGAAATTGCTGCCAACGGTGGGGCAGGCCGGGAGTAGCCCGGTTGCTCGGCCCAGCTTGTGTTGGAATAAGCGTGGGGCAACGTGCCTGCGGGGAGATTTGTTCTGTTAGAGAAACAATCTGCTCGGTGGGGAGGCGTTGAGATGACAAGTCTCGCCTTGGATCCCCATATTGATCGCAGTTCAGTGCGATGCAGGGTTTGTGAGCGGGGCGTCTGCGACAAACTTGGGGAGCAGCCGCAGAGGGCACTATTCTAGCTTATTGCTGACCAGCGGTAGGGTTTTGTTTTCTTCCCCTTAGGTTAAATGACTTCTGCAATTTCTGATGGGGCTTCTGAATCGTCCGACAGGCGTCCCGTGGTGGACGATGAGGAGAGATTGGAGAATTGGCTTGGTTCGGAATCCCCGGAGTCCGAAGCCGCTGACCGCTCCCGGGGAGGGGGGGGGTCTCGTCTTCCGGGTCTTCGGGATCTGAGGGCATCCCGCATGGGGTGCTCTTTCCTGGCACTCCGCCCGTGAGCTACACCATCGGGAGTGGGAAAGGGGCCGTGGTGTGCGATGAACCGGAGGGTACTATGAACTCCGAAGAGATTGCCGCCTTCCGGGAGACGTGGAGTATCCCCGATGAGGTGGCGTTACGGCTACTGAATCCCGGAGAGTCGGCCTGTAACCCGGAGGCGGGTTGGGTTGCTGTTCACGGAGACCAATTTCGCTACGGGTTCTCCCTCCCGCTGCCGGACTTCGTGCAGTATACGCTTAGCGCTCTGCAAGTGTCTCCCGCGCAGCTTTACGGGAACCAGTGGAGGCAGTTGCTGAGCCTCGGTTGCCTGTACGAGCTGTCCGGGATGAGCATGCCAACGGTGAATGAGTTTCGGGCGCTGTACAGAGTGTCCTTCTCGAAGAAGAGAGGGTCCCGAGGTTGTCTGACCTTTTGCCCCCGACATTTCTAGCCTATCATCACCCATCTGCCTTCCTGGGTGGACAATAGTTGGAGGAAAAAGGTGGTGATGGCGGGTGGGAAGTGGCAGAAGCGGAGTAAGATGTACCGGGTTCCTGGTGCCTTCCAGCCCCTTGGCGATCAATCGTTCGTACTGTCCGAGTTAGAGCGGGAGAGGATTATGACAATACTCGGGTGCTGCGACGATCTTGAGCGGAGCTCCTACAACTTCATTCGGCAGGAGGTGCTGGAATACTGCTGTCTCGGGCGGGATCCCGGTGCGTAGTAGGGTTTTAGCGGTGGTATTTCTGCTGACCGAGTTGATACTAACCCTTTGTTTGTCCTGCAGGTGCATCTTCCCGGACGGTCGTCAAGCCCGATAATACAATATCCATGGACGGTGAGGACCTTGTCTCGAAGCTGAAGGAGAAAGGTGAGGCCGTTTCACGGACCTCGGTGGATGAGGAGTCCGGTCGGCTGACCGTTCATGCCGAGGTGAGGGCCTTGGATGTTGAGGACGACGCATATATCCTGAGGCGTGTGAAGAGTCACCCCGCTGCGTCCAAGGCCGGACCCGGAAAGGGCAAGACCACCGGGGGGCCACCAAAGGTTCATGGCGGGACGAACAGGATCCCGCACCGGCCAGGATCGGTCCCGCTCGTCACCAAGGTCACCCGGTCAGGCGCACAATCTTCTTCACCGGACGGCCAGGGGGAGAAGAGGCGGAGGGTCATGGACGTCCCTCCCTCCGCGCTGGTGACGCTGACCGGTCAGTCGTCAGGTGAAAACTTGACGAAAAGGCTCAAGGTGGTCAGCGGTGCGACGAGTTCCGCTGGGGACAAGGCCGCTGCTGCCTCAAACTCTGCCGGTCAGCAGAGTAGCCCCGCTCCTATGGAGGAACAAAGGGGAGGTCTGGAGAGTCCCTTCGTCCGGAAGCTGGCGGCAGATGTGGTTGGCCTTGGTTTGGATAGGCCTGGGGTCGCCGGAGCCCTGGCGGGGGAGAACCGCCAGAAGAGCAAGGAGTGGGTTCTCCGGGTAAGAAATGCTTGGTGCCATGGCACCGCTCATAACTCGTTACCTTTGCTGTTTGCTTAATTGGCTCTCTGTTGTTCTGTAGCTATTGTATAATATGTACCAGCCGGACCCGAGTGAGGAGCTGCCGGAACTGAAGAGGCAGGTGGCCGCTCTGACAGAAGCCCGTGAGCGCCTGGTGAAGTTGAGAAGTCCAGGCTCGAGCGGGAGAAGGTCAGACTGGAGGAGAGGGCCAAGAAACAGGTGGCCGGGCTAGAAGAGCAGGTACGGAGCCTCGAGGAGGAGAGGGCCGAACTGGAGGGGAGAGCAGATGAGCTCCAAGTGGGAGCTGCCGCTGTGTGTGCCGCCGCTGCCGCTGCGGCCGGAGAAGTGGACCCAGAGCTTTACCAGTGGGTTGTCCTCAAATACCACGACAGTGATCAGTTCCTTAAGCTCCTGGAAAAGGCTAGGGAGTCGGGCATCGCCGATGCCTATGTGGAGTGGGAAGAGAAGGGGTACCTGGATACCTCTCGGATGCCAAAGGCGGGGGCCGGTGATGATACCCATGAGCAGTCGGTAGAAGAGGAGCAACCGGAAGGGGAAGGCGGGCCTCAACCATCTGCACCTGCTGGAGACGATGCGGTGGCTCCATCTGGAGACACTGGTGGGATGCCCGCTGAGGGGGGAGGCGCAGCTCCTTGAAGATTTTTGTTATGCTCTTTTTTTTTTTTTTTTGTAAATCCGCTGGGACGGTTTTTGTTTGTATTACTCTTTGGATATACATATTTTTGCACCGGTGCAACCGGTGGAATTTCTCTCAAAATAGTTGGCATACATATGATGTTACATTGGTTGAACCACTGATTTGCCAAACCAGCCCTGGCCCTGCTCCCGGTCGGGATCTACTCTCCTTTCCCCTATATACCGCTGGAGCTGACCGTTGTTAATCAAACCCTCTACCGCTGTCTTGAGGGCGAAGCAACTGTTTGTCCGATGGGTGGCTTCATCGTGATAGGAGCAGTACTTGCCCGTTTGTGCCTGGGTAAGTTTCCCCTTTGGGTACTTGCTCCTCGGCGGTGGGGGAATGATGTTCCCATTCTCGTGCAAGATGTCCTCGTATGAAGAGGCTAGAGTGGTGAAGACCTCTTGACGTTCTGCTGGCATGATTGCCAGGGGGCGTTCTTGGCGGTACTGCGCCGGCTTGTGCTTGCCCTGGGGTTTGTCATGATAGGGTTTCTACTGCTGTTGACTCCCCCAATTTCTGCTGGGCCTGCCTGGTCGGGCACCCCGGTTCTCGCTCCGCTGGCCGGCCTTGTTTTCTCGGCCGGGAGGGGGGTGCTCCTCCCGCTGCTCGTCCCGCTTTCTTTTCAGCAGGTGCTGCCCATACGTCTCATGATCGGCCTGAGCATGCCTGATGACCATCGCCATTAGCTCGTCATACCCCTGCGGGAGTTCCACCCGTACGACGTAGGAAAATTTTCCTGGCCGGAGCCCTTGTTTGAACGCCATCTCGGCGATACCCTTGTCGAGGTTCCGAACCCCAGCTGTCGCCGTTTCCCAGTGGTTAACAAATGTCCTTAGCTCCTCGCCAGGTGCTTGCATGCAGTTGAAGAGGATGGTTGATGTCCGGGCTCCTACGACCCGGAGGATGAAGCGGCTTACGAACCGGTCGGCCAGTTGCTCGAATGCCTCGATGGAGTTTGCCGGAAGCTCATAGAACCAGCTGAGCGCCTCTCCAGATAGGGTTTCCTGGAAAATATTACAGCATACTGCGTCGGAATAGCCCTTGGCGCACGTTTGGGACCAGAAACTATCCAAATGCTGGTATGGACAGCCGGATCCTGAGTATGTGAGCTTTAGGGATTTCTGGTTACCAGACCTCCTTGATTCCAGAACCCGGTGCGAGAAAGGGCCCATGCGTTCGTTGAATCGCGCGCCTTCCATCGGCCGCGCTGCCCTTCTCTCGTTGGCCTCCATTTGGGCCTTTAGGTCTGACACAGAGTCGGTGAGTATCTGTAATGCCCGTGCGGTCAGAGTCACGACTTCATCCTCGAATGAAGCGCGCGACTGCGGGGGTGCCGGCGTGCTCATTGGCAAAACCGGGCCGCTCGGGGACTCCGCCCTCCTACGGTCGCTAGATCTTCCTCCCGACGACTGTCCCGCCTCAAGGCGCTGAGGTCGGCCTGGTGCGGGTGTAATTGCCCTTGTCATGGCGGTGTTGCGCTGCTGTCCTCTTTCCAGGGCAGCCACCAGGGCAGCGTTTACCGTCTCCATTTCCTCATACCGGGCATTGGATTTTGCTCTATCCCGGTCGCCCTCCGCGCGCAGGCGACCGACTTCTGCCCTCATCGCCCGTATCTCCCCCGCCATATCGTGCCGGTCGGGGCTGTACGTGGTGTCCCGGTCGCTGTCACCGAGTAGACTCTCCTCTTTGTCGCTCGGATCGTCCGAGAATGTCAGCGAAAAGCCCCGGTGTGTTGGTTGGTCTCCTTCCACCGGGCCTTTCCCGCGCATGCTATCGTTGTGTGCCCCCGGCGTGCCGGCTGGCCTCCCACTGCTGCCGTCTTCCTAGTTGTCCTGGTCGCTGTGCTGTCCCGTACAGCGACTGGGGTGGAGATGAGCGCTTGCTCTGGTGCAACCCGCTGACCCTCCATTGCATTTCTTTCCTGGCCCGCTTCTGAGCTTTCTGCCATTTGATGATGCTTCCGTGGCTTTTATATAAGGTTCCCACAGACGGCGCCAATTTTTTCTGCACAAACCTGTAGGCCTGGTAGAGACAGGTGAATCTCGATGTGATCTCCTCCTGTAAACCTGCTCACTAAGGGGAATACCGGGCGGGCCGGTCTTCTCCTCTCCGATGCCTAAGTTAGTACAGTTGGATGAATAGATAACTTAAGCACGTATGATAAGCAGTTGGAGAGATCAGTTACCTATTAAAGAGGGTAGTTGAGGCCCGTATATAGGTGGTCGGGCATGAGGTCTAGTCTGACTCTTCGATGTGGGATTGGCTTCCTTTTGTTCGCACATAAAAGGGCAGCTCTGGTGACCTCTTTGGCAGGCTGGCGCCCCCTGTCCCCTGGTCACAAGGTGGACTGCTGGACCTCGGGTCCGGGTGCTGGTGATCCTGCTCCGAGCCTCAGGCCGGCCCCGGATGCACTGGCTGTGGGTCTGTGGGCTTATGTAGCCCCTCTGTGGCTACTGTCAACAGTGAGGATCTTGTCTCGAGGCTGAAGGAGAAAGGGGAGGTCGTTTCGCGGACCACGGTAGATCGGGAGACTGGCCGGCTTAGCATCCACGCCGAGCCGGTGGCTGTGGATGTTGCGGATGAGGACTACGTTTTAAGGAGTGTGAAGACTCATGCCGCGGGATCCTCAACGGGGCCCGGGAAGGGAAAAACCGTTGGCGGGCCACCAAAGGTTCCTGGTGGAACGGATAGGATTCCACATCGAGTGGGATCGGTCCCACTTATCACCAGGGTCTCCTTGCCTGGCGCACAATCTTCTTCACCGGTCGACCTGGGTGAGAAGAGGAGGAGGATCATGGACGTCCTGCCTTCCGCGCTGGTGACGCTGACTGGTCGGTCATCTGGTGAGAACTTGGCAAAACGGCTTAAGTTGACCAGTGGTTGGTGTGAGCCGCGAGGCTCACACAAATAATAACCCTACAAAATATCGTTAGTAGTATGAGCAAGTAGGGATCGTTCTAAGCCGGGGATTAAGGGTACCTGAAATATGAGAATGTTAGACCAAAAATATTCACAACTATACATATTCATAACGTCACATATGGGGGGAAGAAATTGGGATCGGCAGCCATAGGGCTCCCTATACTAGACACGAAAATTAAAAAGAAAACAAAACCTAAAGCTAATATGTACAAGTGATCATCATCTCTCACACCAAATAGTTCACACAAAAGACTCTTTAACAAATAGATTCGCATGCAAGAAAGTAAGGAACAAGAATTAACATGTTTAGATTCAAATTAGTTTCGACCATAACTAGAGCTTCCGCTATGTACCTAGTTACTAGACTCCTCAAGTTCTTTAGAACAAACTTCCGTTCTAGCCCTAAAGATTTATGCTAATCCGGTCAAGACTTAACATTGAAGCACAAGAGTCTTAAATCGAAAACATGTAAACAAGCAAGATTGTCAATCATCTTATTTAACATGCAAGTTTTAGCTAAGGTTTTACCCTAAGTGAGCACAACAAATCAAAATAACCGTCAGGCCTATAGTTTTATCCATTATAACTCGGGTTAGATGAAACCTAACATCTAGATTCACATGCTTTAAACAACAAATGCTTTAAACAAAACTAATGCTTCGGTTTTTAAGTCACACCCTTAGATTACTAACCAAGTTCAAAGTCTAAACATGCTTTCAAATACCACTGCCCTAATTATCCATACACATGAAATCCATAAATTAAAATTGCAAAACTACTTTACGTAAACTTCAACAAAATCGGTTCATACAAAAGTTAAACAAAAACCAAGAATCGAAATAAGTTCTTACAAGATAACCAAACAAAGATAAATACAAAAGCCATAGGGGAATGGATCACACTTTTAGAACCTTGAAGACTCCTCAAGACGTGACAAAGTGAGGCTCGGCTTCTGCTTGGTAGGTGCTCGGCAAGAACAAGAATTCGGCAGAAAACCATGGTGAAGGAATCGGCAACTTTGTGGTGGTAGTGGTGATGGGTTTTGGCTTTGTATTTGGGTGTTGGTGCTTGAGAGACTTGGTAGAGCTTTAGGCTAGTATTTTATGCTTGAGATGAGGTGATTTTCAGAATGATAAAGTGAGGCTATATATAGAAGAAAAGGTGCCGGCTGCCCTAGATGCATAAGGTAATCAGAAAACCAAGTGGATTAAGGATTTGAAACCTTCCTTTCATAGTTCAATTAGATTTTCTTTTTCTGAATTTTTCTTCAAGGCTTGGGCTTCACATCTTCATGGACTTCTTGAATAATCTTTGCACTTTATTTGATAGGCTTTGATCCAGCAAAAATTGCCCCAAACCCGCCGGCATACATTGCCGGCAGCATAGCAGTCCGATCGGCAACATCTCCTGGCTTGACTAGGAGAGCCACTTTTCTTCATCTTTTTCTTCATTGCTTTAGCTTGGTGTCTTCCTCTATCCTTCAATAAGCTTGGACTATCTTCACATATGCATTTGTGCATCAATTTGTCCATCGGAAACAGAAATTGCGAAAAAGAGGCAGTAGCATCCTGGAATCGGCAGAAACGATCTTGTTGTAGTAACTCCGGAATATCTCCCTCCTCGGAGCTCCGATTGATGCGATTCCAAGTCTCAGATAGACTAGACACTCATAGATACCTCCATATAAAACAGTTCGATCAAATTCCTTGTGAGTCGTCGGAAATGATTTTTCGAAGTTGGGACACAGTCCCAGGAAAATCCTGGAAGTCCCTGGTGATCTTTGCTCGGACTGCCAAGTTGCAGCCATCTTTTGGGTGACTTTCCCAACTCCGATTGATCTGAAATTTTAACACAACGTTCCTCGGTATATGAATAATAGGCACACCAAATTTCATTAAATTCGGACAAGGATAGATCGCATTTTTACTCATCTCATAATCACGAAAAAGATAACTTGTATTATTTTCCAGATTTCTCAAACTTAGTCATTTTTCGGATTCTAAAGCATATTTGATTAAAACTCTACCAAATCGACACTAAACTATATTATGACTCAATCTTAGATAAATAAGGGAAAAACGAAGCATAAACGAGGGCATCAGCATATATAATATCGTCGCACATTGTGCTCCTATCAACTACCCCACACTTATCATTTGCTAGTCCCTTAGCAAATTAAACTAAACTAGACTCTAAACAAACTATTGCCCCTAGCAATTTGCCTCAGGCTCGTATGTACACATAGCTTTCAAGTTAATGCATGTGAATGCTAAGCACGAAAATTCCAAGGTTCATGAACATGTAACATCAATAAGAACATATAAGAACAAAAGTAAGCATGTAGACATGTTAAGCTAATTCAATCCTCCTCACTAGGCATACTATTTTCTTTTCACTCGAAATATGGCATTCACTCATAAGTATATGCAAGCAAAAGATAATGAATTACGAAGAGTAACTTGCATATGTAGTGAAAATCGAAAGCACTTTGTGAATTTCAAGAAGAACCTCATTTAACAACTATATGCACCAATGAACCAAAACCATATACTTACTCTTGAGATAATCTCCACAAATCAAATTTAACCATCTTAAGAATCATGAAAAGATCAATAAAAGGGATGTAATGGGGCTAGGCTAAGAGGTATTCGATATTTGGATAAGGAGGTTCAAAACGTCACCGTGCGCTTTAGCAAAGCTCGAATCTCCTTATGTCTTCTCATCAAGTGCCGAATTTCATCTTTGCTGGACCCTTCCTTCATTCTTTACTTCCCCACAACATAGTGAATATGAACAAAGGTCAAAATATAACAATGCTAGACCTTCACATGTAAACAAAACTCCAAATTCACAACACTTTTTCAATACTAGACTTAGCAATTCTTTTTTTTGAAACCGTGCCTCTTTCTTTTCTTTTCTTTCGGACTTGATTTTTCTCTTTTCTTTTCTTTTCTTTTTCTGTCCGAATCACATATTTTCTGTTTTCTTTTTACTACGCACGGCACAATTACAATTTTCATACAATTTTCTAGCTAAGTCTACCCCACACTTGTTCTTCTTCATCACTTCACGCAAAAACGCCTTCAAAAATCAAGCTTTGCAGACATATAAGGTAAAGGCATCACTATACTAAGCTCATGGAAAGTGTTTAAGGGTGATGAAAGAAAAAGGCTCAACGTAGGCTCAAAGGGGTTTACTAAGGTGTCCCACGACGGGCACAAATAGGGCTCATGCTTTATTTGGCAATGATGGTAAACCTAAATGATCTTTATTCAATCATATTCAAAATCAAAGTATTTTATGATATAAACGTTTCAAAAATCAACAAGTAAGTTCTAGCATACTAGAGTTCATTAAAAAGCTATGTCACATAGTCATCGAATAGTTAAAGAATTATGAGGTTCCATGCTTCCTACGAATCTATCGAATTTTATCTTTTTATCGCTCAAGAAGAAAGCAAATTGGCTCTAAATCTCACATAGGTTATTATCGAAATAAACTAGCTAAAACATGCATGTTTAGTTAATCAACAAGTCCTACATGCTCCTATCAATGCACATAATCCATGAAACTCACAATTTTAATTGTATGCACAACCATCATCTATGTATGCAAAGAGGAGAAAAACATCATTGACATATTAGGGGCATCCTAAGACTCGAAACAACAATTTCAACACTCTATTTTTGTAATACATTTTCTGAAATTTTCTTTTCTAACTAAGCACACGAAAACATAAACGGAGTACGTTATCCCACCCCACATTTAGAAAATTACATTGTCCTCAATGTAAGCACAAATCTATATCAATGATTGTCCTAAGCATGCAATCGACTAACATATTCCAACATATCATCACAAACCAAAGAAAAAGAGAAGGGTTAAGAAATTTCAAACTCTCGGTGATGGCTCCTTCACTTTTCTTTGATTGACTTGGGTTGCCTCCCAAGTAGCGCTTTGTTTTTATAGTCCATTGCTTAGACTCTTCACCATGTGTATTGTATGTGTTCATCGTGTGCATTGCTCGGCAGTTGGGGCAGCAGCATCGCATCGTATCGGATGGCGTATCCATGTTCGTATCGGAAACGGTTATCAGTAGCACATGCGTATCGACATGTGTATCGGATATGGCTACTTGGTCTGATACGTGTCAGATTTGTTCTTGGATACGGCAGGATACAGCATGGCAAGACACGTGGATACGTCGGCAGGTGGGCACTCGTCAGTGGCACCTTTGATATCCAGGAGCTCGGCAGGCTGTGGGGTTCTTCAGTAGGATGGCTCTTGGCAGGCTGCAGGCTGCAGGCAGCTTCTGGGCAGCATCGGCAGATGTGTCTGTATCTTTTGAGGCCAGAATTTGGGTGTGCTCCATTGTCCCAATGCAAACGTGTTCTGAATCATAGTTGTAGTGGACATACAGAGCTTTCCAACAGTATAAAATTCGCCTCAATCGGACCATCAGAAGTACTCTTTCTTTGGCCTTTTGTCAGACCTATTGATCTGCCCAGTTCTATGTTCTTCCAGATTGACCTTGCTTCACTCAAATTGAAACTGGGATCGGCTCGAAACTAGAAATCTACTTCTGTAAAATCCTACTGAAAGTAGACTCAATGACCTTTCCAACGGCATATGGCTCACTTTCCCAGGTTTTGTGAGCCGCAAACGGCAGCCATCCAAAGTCGACGGACTGCACTGCCCGATTTCTGTTTGGGCAGAACTTCCGTATTTCCTGCACTTTTCTTTCAAGTTCGACCTGCACACACACAAAACACATCAAAACGAATAAAAACAATAAACTAAAATGCAAGGATATACAGATTCATACAAGCGAAAAGGCCAGACTGGAGGAGAGGGCCAGGAGGCAGGTGGCCAAGCTAGAGGGCCAGGTCCATAGCCTCGAGGAGGAGAAGGAGCGGGCTGAGGATGAGAGGGCCGAGCTGAAGGCCAAGGTGTATGAGCTTCAGTTGGAAGATGCCGCTGCGCGTTCCGCCACCGTCGCTGATAGGAGCACAATGTGCGACGATATTAATGTGTTTACGCCCTCATTTATGCTTTGTTTAACCCTTATTTTTCTAAGATTGAGTCATAATATAGTTTAGTGTCATTTTGGTAGAGTTTTGGAAATATATGCTTTAGAGTCCGAAAAATGACTAAGTTTAAGAATTCTGGAAAATAGTGAAAAATATATCTTTTTCGTGATTCTGAGATGAATAGATTTGTGACTTATCCTTCTCCAAATTCGCTAAAATTTGGTATGCATGGTATTGGCTTGCTAATGGGTCTTGTGTCAAAAATTCAGATCAATCGGAGTATTGAGAAAAAAGTTATGCTCGACTGAAGACGCAAAGGTCAGATCTGCTGAGAAGAAGGAAGAAAATCAGCTTCGCCTATACTCGCCAGAGCTCGCTAGCCAAGTCCTTATTTGGCCGCCAACAAGCTTGCTCGCCAAGCCCTTGTTTGTTCGCCATCAGCCTTGTTCGCCAACATCTTCGCTCGCCAGCTTGCACATATCCGCTTGCCAACCATCCGCGCATACCAGTATACATAATTCGCGTGACCCGCCAAGAAGCCTCGCCAGTACCCGATACTAGCAAAGTCTGTACTCGAGAGCAGAGAGGAATTTCCGGTAAAGTCTTCAAGCGGCTGCAAGCGTGCCAAATCTTTCCAAAGAGCTTTGCAACGTCCAAGAAGAAATCATAAGCCGGCCAAGCAAGAGTTTCTTTGTTCAATAAGGAGAGAAAAGCCTATTCCAACTCGGATTGGGAAACCTTATTTATTGAAGATTTCTATCCCGTTTTGAACAAAGAAAAGTCCCAAACTTCACAGCCTTTCTCCTATAAATAGAGGCCGACACAATGAAGAAAGGTGTCACATTCCAAAGCAAAAAATTTAGCCAAAGCTCTACTAAAAATCCCCAAGAATCCTACAAAGAAAACCCTAGCCGAAAACCTACCTCTATCACCATAAAATCCTGCCGAACCACCTTCATATTCACCTTCTAGAAAATTGCTGCCGTGCCTCCATCTATCATCCATCGAGATCCACACGACTTGAAGCTCCAAAGGTGTTCTAAAAGTGTGATCTACTCCCCACTCTCGGTTTTGAATTCTTTCTTTGTAGTTATGTTAAACTTTGTGTATGAAGTTAGCATGAATTCTTGGTTTCAAATATTATGTCTATGTATTGTTTGGATTGAAGTTTGGTTTTATAATTCACATGATCAATTTGTTTTCTTTAACTTTAATTGGTTTTTGGATGTAAGAATTCGGATTGCATGTTAAAATTGTAAGGAAAATATTTAATAAAATAGTAATTAGGCAGTCGGCAAATACATGTTAATTTGGGTTTAAAATTGTACTTGGTTAGTTCTTTAAATTCGTGTGTCTTAAAGGTTGGTGTTTCATGCAATAGCTATGTGTGGGGCATTGATCTCATTTAGCCGAAAGTTAATATGAATTTAGTAGACGCTGCGTTGCTTTATTTGTATGGTTTTCACAAGAGGTGGAGTAATTTAAATGAACTTGCTTGTCTAATATGAAGAGTGACGCCTTGCATGTTAAACTTTTTTCCAATTAAAAAGACTTTGTGCGTATTTGCTAGCTAGTTCATGTGTCGACGCTGCGTGTCATGTAAACCGGTTAGTAATCAGATTAGGATTAGACGCTGAGTTAATTCTAAGTACATGAGAAGTCTAGTACGATTAGATGGCCGCTACGGCTCTAATTGGGAATTGGAACTAAGTCGAGTTTAGATCATCTTGTCATTGTTTGCTGTGAGTCTTGTCTACTATTTTGTTATGTGTTTTGATTGCTTTCGTGCTAGAGATTTGTGGAAGAATGTCGATAAAACTTGTATATATTAACTTAGGATTTAATTTCATGTCTTTTATTTTCATACACTAGTTTAGGGGCAGCCCTATGGCTGCCGAACTTCATCTTCATCCCCCATGATAAATTCGTATATATGTATGTAAGTGTGACAATTGTGTGCATATGTGTTTCTGAATATTTGTGTTAACATTCTCATGTTTCAGGTACCCTTAATCCCCTGCTAGAACGATCCCTACTTATGTCTATACTACTAACGATTGTAGGGTTTATTATTTGTGTGAGCCTCGCGGCTCACATTAATTTTTGGCGCCGTTTCCGGGGATTATAAAAGCTTGATTTATGTGATTGATTTGTATATAATGTTGTTGGAAATTTTTGTTGTAAAGTTGTAAAGTTTGTAATTTTTGGTTTTATTTGGGATTTGTGAAGTAGAAATATGCTTCGGCATGTAGAGTTTAAATTTTGGAAGTTGCATGATGTATAAAGAATGTATGTTTGTAATGTAGGGAGAGGCCGCTTTTGTTGGTCTTAGCCTTAACCCTTCATACGAATGATGCCTTGTTTGATCCGTCTTTTATGTAAACTGGGAAACGTGGGATACGTCCCCCCCATGCATACGAGCGATAACTTGACAGACCCATTTTTATGAGGTTGAGGGCGGCTTTAATCAACATTTGTAGACCGCTAGTGACCCGAGTTTGTTTTACAAAGTATGGGGCATGTTAGTTTCATTGATATGGTTCTCAGGTTTGTTTAACTGGATCTTAAGGCCTACAAACTGATGTTCATTCTCGGTGAGTGAGTCGATAGGGAGTTCACTCCTCGTGGTGACCAACAACGAGTCCTGCCTGGTTCCTGTAGGGGGTTCGCCCTCCGTGAATCTTAACAATACCGCCTTTAAAAAGTAAAACACGCTCGAACTAGTCAATAGCTTGGGCCGAAGCATCACCTCACTTTAGACGCTAGAAGATAACTTGACATATGTGATCTATTTTCTTCAAAACAAAACAATTTGTGTGGTTCGAACTTTTGAGGTATATCGGGTAAAGCATGATACTACCGGGGGCTGTATCAGTCCATTGCACCGTTATCTCCTCTGCTCCACGTACTTCGAGAGTTAGAACAAATTTTTAAAAGAAATTAGACTTAGAGATTACATGATCATGGACATTTTTATTCTCTACCATTGCCGATTGTCTAGTTCTTCTTTGCCGATCCATTATATGTGTGACATTGTTTGAAACGTGTTTTGTAATTGCCAATGCCGTGGCTTGTAATGATGTATATTCTTGCATTCTATTTCTTTACGATGTTCTAACTTGTTTAAACGTTGCAAATTTCAGAAAAGTGCATGTCCGAATCTAATATTTGGACATGAAATCATCAAGGCCGTTTACAACGTTTGAATCAAGAGCTCGCCATTACTTTGTTTATACCGCTGCCCGTATCCGAGCCATCTTCACTACCGAGCTCACCAACGCCATCGTCCACACCACCTAGCTCGACCACATCTTTGCCGAGCCCTCCATCAGTGATATCGTCAACTTGTGATTTAGAGAACCCCAAGTTTGTGTGTTTTTGCCGAATTAGTAGACGAGGAAGAGAACATGACTTCGATCAGAGCACAGAACGGTCATGTTGCCGGAGGAGGAGGAGCTGTACCTTCTAATATCACATACCCTCCTTTGGAAACCGATAAGACTGGTGAGATTGAATTGAGGAGTGGATTCCTCCACAAATTGAAGTCTTTTTATGGTATGCCAAGTGAGGATCCCAACAAGCACTTGCAATGGTTTAACTTTACCACGGAGTCTATGTGTCCAAGAGGGACTGATTTGCAACACTTCAAGATGAAAGCTTTTCCGTTCTCATTGGAAGATCAAGCGAAGGAGTGGTTGTTTGAGGTTCCTAGTGGTCGCATTGTTTCATGGAATTCAATGATGGATGAGTTTTTAATCAAGTATTTTCCCGCTTCACGTATCACGGATTTGAGGAAGCAGATAACAAGTGTGAAGCAAGCCGGAGATGAGACTTTCTTTGATTATTATAAGAGGTTCAAGTCCCTAGTTTCTTTGTGTCTGTCGCATGGCATTAGCGATGGACTCTTGTTGCAATATTTCTATGAGGGATTGCGTGTTATGGAGAGAGAGTTTCTTGATTCGGCCGCGGGAGGAAGTTTCTTGGAATTGAATGCCGGAGCAGCAAGAAGTTTGTTGGAAGTTCGTGCATTGAACAACCAACAATTTGGTATGGCACGAAGTAATGTGCCGAGGAATGAGAAAGTGCATGAGACGTCCTCAAGTTCGAAGTTAGAGGAGAAGGTTGATAAGCTTGCCGACTTGGTGAGTAGCATGATGAAGGGAAAACGTGCCATTGTGTGCGGCATTTGCACTGAGGGCCATGAGACCGAACAATGCCCTCAATTTGGATCAAGTGAAGGAGTAGAGAAGTGCAATGCTATTGGTTTCCAAGGAGGCCAAAGGTACGGGAACTTTAATCCGAGGTTCAATGATCATCCGAACTTTCGGTGGGCGAACAATGACAACGTACTTAGAGCACCAATGCAGCCAAACCAAGGGGCTGCCGCAACCTATCAACCAAGAGCACCATTCGTGCCACGGCAGCCCTACCAACCACACCAAGGGCAGCTGAGGCATGCCACCTTCCAACCTTTGCCAAACCAATCTCAAGGAGCAACAAGCAACCCCAACTACGAGGCATTGATTCAATCTCTTTTGAGTGCTACTCAAGCATTACTTGCGGGACAACAAACTCACTCGAAGGATATTGGGGAACTTAAAACCCAAATGGGGCAAGTCGTGGACTTTATGGGGAAGTTTACCGAGCAAGGGAAGGTACCAGGAGGAGTAGTAAAGAATCCGAGGAATGAACAAGCTCAAGCCATCGTTACTCGAAGTGGTAAGACCTTAGTTGAGCCACAAGCCAAGAATAGAGGAGGAAAAGTTGCCGGCAGTAATATTGATGCCGAGCAACCATTTGGAACCACAACTGGCAGCCTTGCTGCCGAGCAGCAGGAAGGAGCTGCAGCCGAGCCACTGCTACTGCCGGCAAATACATGTTAATTTGGGTTTAAAATTGTACTTGGTTAGTTCTTTAAATTCGTGTGCCTAAAGGTTGGTGTTTCATGCAATAGCTATGTGTGGGGCATTGATCTCATTTAGCCGAAAGTTAATATGAATTTAGTAGACGCTGCGTTGCTTTATTTGTATGGTTTTCACAAGAGGTGGAGTAATTTAAATGAACTTGCTTGTCTAATATGAAGAGTGACGCCTTGCATGTTAAACATGTTTCCAATTAAAAAGACTTTGTGTGTATTTACTAGCTAGTTCATGTGTCGACGCTGCGTGTCATGTAAGCCGGTTAGTACTCAGATTAGGATTAGACGCTGAGTTAATTCTAAGTACATGAGAAGTCTAGTACGATTAGATGGCCGCTGCGGCTCGAATTGGGAATTGGAACTAAGTCGAGTTTAGATCATCTTGTCATTGTTTGCCGTGAGTCTTGTCTACTATTTTGTTATGTGTTTTGATTGCTTTCGTGCTAGATATTTGTGGAAGAATGTCGACCAAACTTGTATATATTAACTTAGGATTTAATTTCATGTCTTTTATTTTCATACACTAGTTTAGGGGCAGCCCTATGGCTGCCGAACTTCATCTTCATCCCCCATGATAAATTCGTATATATATATATAAGTGTGATAATTGTGTGCATATGTGTTTGTGAATATTTGTGTTAACATTCTCATGTTTCAGGTACCCTTAATCCCCGGCTAGAACGATCCCTACTTATGTCTATACTACTAACGATTGTAGGGTTTATTATTTGTGTGAGCCTCGCGGCTCACATCAGTCGCTGCGGCTGGAGAAGAGAACATGGAGCTTTTCCAGCAGGTTATCAAGAAATATCACGATAGTGAGCAGTTTCTTGTCCTTCTGGAGAAGACTAGGGAGACGGGTATCGCCGATGCCTACGTGGAGTGGGAAAAGAAGGGGTACCTGAATACCTCGCAAATGCCGCAGGCGCCGGTCGATGATAATATTGATGGGCATCCGCGGGAGGAGGAGCAGCCGGAAGAGGAGGGCAGACCTCAGCAATCCAAGCCCGCCAGGGAGGATGCGGCGGTTCTACCGAAGGAAACCGGTGGACAGGCTGAGCCCGCTGGGGAGGAGGCTACGGCTCCTTAGGCATATTTTATTTTATTTTATTTTATTTTTTATTTTTTTATAGATGCCTGGTAAATTGCTGGAATGGATTTTTTTTTTTTTTTTTTTTTTTTTGCCACGGGCTTTTGTGTTGCCTGCCTTTGGATTTTTATAGTACCGGTGGTTTGCCATGGATTTCGTTCAAAACAGTTGGAATATATATCTTGTAATGTTACATCGGCTGAACCGTTGGTATGCTGATGGGAGCCTAAGCTTGCACACAATGATAACCCTACAAAAGATCGTTAGTAGTATGAGCAAGTAGGGATCGTTCTAAGCCGGGGATTAAGGGTACCTGAAATATGAGATTGTTAGACAAATTATCCACACAAATATACATAAAACGTCACAATGGGGGGAAAAAGTATGCGTCGCCATCTTGCTGCCCTAGAACTAAATGACATGAAATTTAAACCCTAATCTACTATATACAAGTGATCATCATCTCTCACACAAAATAGTTCACACAAAAGACTCTTTAACAAGTAGATTTGCATGCGAGAAAGTAAGAGACAAGTATTTAGCATGTTCAAGACTCAAATTAGTTTCGACCTACAACTAGAACGTTTCGGATTTTTACCTAGTTGTGAGACTTTTTCTAATGTTTTAAGATCGAGATATTCACATGGTGATCCTAAAAGTTATGCTACCTTATACAAGTCATAGCATTAAAGCACAAAAGTCTATAATCGAAGACATATAAACAAGCAAGGTTGTCAATCATCTCATTTAACATGCAAGTTTTAGCTAAGATTTTACCCTAAGTGAGCACAATAGAATCAAAGCAACATACGTTTCATCTTTATTCATTCTACTCGGGTTAAATGAAACCTAACATCTAGATTTACATGCTTTAAACAACAAATGTTTTAAACACAACTAATGGTTCGATTTGTTAAGGAACACCGTTAGATTACTAACCAATTTAAATCCTAAACATGCTTCTAATACCACTGCCCTAATTATCTAACATACAAAATCCACAAGTTAAAATCACAAAACTTTAATATAAACATCAATCATGCAATTAGTTTACAAAAAAGTTCAATAAAAACCAAGAATCGAATTACGTTCATACAATACAACCAAACTACAACAAATACAAAAGCCATAGGGGGAGTGGATCACACTTTTAGAACCTTGAAGACTCCTCAAGACGTGACAAGATGAGGCTCGGCTGCTGCTTGGTTTGGCAGAAACTGGAATTCGGCAGAAGACAAGGTGGAGAGTTCAGCAGTTTGGTGGTGGTGGTGATGGAATTTTGGCTAAGTATTTGGGTATTTCGTGCTTAAGAAACTTGGTAGAGCTTTGGCTAACATTCTATGCTTGAGATGAGATGATTTTCAGAATGAAAAAGTGAGGCTATATATAGAGAGTAGGTGCCGGTAGCCCTTGTTGCACAAGGCAATCACAAAACCTAGTAGGATAGGGTTTTGAAACCTTCCTTTCATAGCTCAGTTAGGTTTTCTTGTTCTGATTTTTCTTCAAGGCTTGGGCTTCACATCTTCATGGACTTCAAATGTGGTCTTGACATCTTCATTTAGTGAACTTAATCCATGGAAAAGTGCCCCAGCCGGCCTATCACAAAACTGGCACAAATCTGCCCTTTTCCGGCAGCTTCTCCTAGCTTGACTAGGAAAACTTCATCTTCGTATTTTTCTTCAATGCCTTGGGTTGGTGTCATTCTCCTTCCTTTCTTAAGCTTGGACAATCTTCACATATGCATTTGTACACCATATGGTCCATTGAAAACAGTAATTGTGAAAAGGAGGCAGTAGCTTCTTGGAATCGGCAGAAACGACCTTGTTGTAGTAACTCCGGCATATCTCCCTCCTCGGAGCTCCGATTGATGCGATTCTAAGTCTCAGATAAACTAGACACACATAGCTACTTCCATATAAAACGGTTCGATCAAATGCCTTGTGAGTCGTCGGAAATGATTTTTCGAAGTTGGGACACAGTCCCAGGAAAATCCTGGAAGTCCCTGGATTGGTTTGCTCGAACTGCTGTTTTGCAGCCATCTTTTGGGTGACTTTCCGAACTCCGATTAATCTGAAATTTTAACACAACATTCCTCAATATATGAATAATAAGCACACCAAATTTTATTAAATTCGGACAAGGATAGATCGCATTTTTACTCATCTCAAAATCACGAAAAAGACATATTTTGCATTATTTTCCAGATTTCTCAAACTTAGTCATTTTTTGGATTCTTAACCAACTTTTCGCCAAACTCTACCAAATTAACAGTAAACTATATTATGACTCTATCTTAGACAAATAAGGGTTAAACAAAGCATAAATGAGGGCATAAGCATATAATATCGTCGCACATTGTGCTCCTATCATATGCCAAGCTAATTGTGTTGGAAAAATTAGCACTTAGCTTTGAACTCAAAATTTCTTGTGCCGCTTGACCTATCGTCGGGTCCGGGCGTGCTTACCAGCCCTGGTCCCAGTCCCGGGCCGTATCTGCCTGCCTTTCTCCTAGGTACCGCTGCAACTGACCGCTGCTAACTAATCCCTCCACCGCTGTTTTGAGGGCGATGCAATTGTTTGTCCTATGGGTAGCCTCATCGTGGTAGGAGCAGTATTTGCCTGTTCGCGCCGGGGTGAGGTTCCCCTTTGGGTGCTTCCTCTTTAGCGGTTGGGGAATGATGTTCCCGTTCTCGTACAGAATGTCCTCATACGAAGAGGTTAGAGTTGTGAAGACTTCTTGACGTTCCGCTGGCATGAACGCTAGGGGGCGTTCTTGTCAGTAATGCTCGGGCCTGTGCCCGCCCTGGGGCTTGTCAGGAAAGGCTTTCTGCTGCGGTTTGTTCCCCCAGTTTCTAGCCAGTTTGTTGGGTTGGGCACCTTGGTCCTAGCCCCGCTGTCTGGTCCTGTTTTCTTGGCGGACTGGAAGGGGCTCCTCCCGCTTCCTCTTGTGCAGGTGATGCCCATAGGTTTCGTGGTCCGCCTGAGCGTGCCTGATGGGCCATCAGCTCATCGTACCCCTGCGGGAGCTCTACCCGCAAGTCGTAAGAAAATTTCCCTGGCTGGAGACCCTGCTTGAACGCCATCTCGGCGATCCCCTTGTCTAGGTTCCTAACCCCGGCAGTCGCCGTTTGCCAGTGGTTAACGAACGTCCTTAGCTCCTCGCCATCTGCCTGCCTGCAGTTGAAGAGAACAGTCGATGTCCGGGCTCCTTCGACCCGTAGGATGAAGCGGCCGACAAACCGATCAGCCAGCTGCTCAAATGTCTCAACAGAGTTTGCCGGCAGCTCGTAGAGCCAGTTGAGTGCCTCTCCGGACAAGGTTTCCTGGAAGATGTTGCAGCACACAGCGTTGGAGTTGCTCTTGGCGCACGTTTGGGACCGGAAGCTATCCAAGAGTTGGTATCGGCAGCCAGCTCTTGAGTACGTCAGTTTCGGGGACTTTTGGTTACCGGATCTCCCGGATTCCAAAACCTGGTGCGAAAAGGGTCCAGTACGTTCGCTGAATCGCGCACCTTCCAGCGGTCGCGCTGCCCTTCTCTCGTTGGCCTCCATTTGGGCCTTCATATCTGACACGGAGTCGGACAATACTTGTAGTGCCTGTGCGGTCGGGGTCATGGCTTCATCCTCGAATAAAGCGTGTAGTTGCCGGGGGGCCGGCGTGCTCTTCGGTAGTGCTACGTCGCCCGGGGACTCCACCTCCTTGGGTTCGGTGGACCTTCCCCCCGATGATTGTCCCGCTTCAGGGCGCAGGGGCTGCCTCGGTGTGGATACATGTGCCCTTGCCAAAGCGGCGTTGCGCTGCTATCCTCTTTCTAGGGCAGCCACCAAGGCGGCATTCACCGTCTCCATTTCCTGATATCGGGCGTTTGACTCTGCTCTATCCCGGTCGCTCTCCGCGCGCAGGCGATCGCCTTCTGCTCTCATCACCTCTACCTCCCCCGCCATATCGTGCCGGTCGGGGCTATATGCAGTGTCCTGGTCGCTGTGACTATCTTCCTTCCTCACGTTGGTTGGTTGCCTTCCGAGAATGTCAGCGAAGGGTCCCGGTGCGTTAGTTGGTTGCCTTCCGTCGGGCCTTTCCCGCGCGTGCTATCGTTGCATGCCCCTGGTGTGCCATTAGGTCCCTGATAGCTGCCGTCGGTCTGGCCATCTAGGCCGGGGGGCTGCTCCCGTATTGCGACCGGGATAGCGATGAGCACTTGCTCTGTTAGGATCCGCTGATCCTCTTCTACATTTCTTTCCCGCCCCGCTTCTGAACTTTCAGGTTTTTTTTTTTTTTTTTTAACCCGCTCTTCTACCCGCTTGTATTGCAACGTAACTTTTTTTTTAAATCTTCCCACAGACGGCGCCAATTGTTTCTGTTGTAACCCATAGGCCTGACGAAGATGGGTGGATCTTGGTGTGATTCCTTCCTGCAAGTCCTGCTAACTAAGGGGAATACCGGGCGGGCCAGTCTTCTCCTCTTCGATGCCTAAGTTAGTACCGTTGGGATAAATGGATAATTTAAGCGGGAACAATAAGTAGTTGGAGAGTTGGTTACCTATTAATGAGGGTAGTTGAGGCCCTTATATAGGTTGTCGAGCGTGAGGTCTGGTCTCACTCTTCGATGTGGGACTGATCCCCTTCTGTTCATATATTGTGACAGCTTTGGTGGTCTGTTTAGTAGGCTGGCGCCCCTGGCTTCCGGGCCCCTCGCCATAAGGTAGGCTGCGGGTCTGTGGGCCTGGGTAGCCCCTCTGTGGCTACCGTCAACATATTAGTTACATTATTATTCATGTTTGCTTGTAGTTACACCAGTAGTTACAAAAGCAGTTACATTTTTAGGTACATTACTAGTTACATTATTATTCATGTTTGCGTGTAGTTAAGTTGTAGCTAATTATTCTCTTCTTTTTTACTTCAAGGTGGAGAAATACCGTCAAACATATTCTTACACAATCAATCATGTTTATTCTATTGCTAAGCCGTTGGAGCTTGCGAAGTCTAGTATTTTAGTACAACCACCATTGACAAGGAGAGCACCCGGAAGACAAAAAAAAAATAAAGATTCAAAAGTAAGGATGAAGTACTGAGAAAACAGAAAAAGTGCAGCAAGTCTGGAAAATATGGCAGGCATAACAGAACGAGTTGTAAAAATCCGATATAGTGATAATGATTGTTTTACATCATTTCATCCATATTCTTTCAAGGGTCACTTTGATAGTTATAGATTTTTTCTGATAGTTACCACAACAGTGACATTTTCTAGTTACACTGATAGTTTCATTGTAGCTATTTGGAATATGACTTGGATTATATTCGACTATAAGAAAGTGAAAGATTTTTTGACTTGTTATTTCATTAGTTACTTTATCTCAATAGTTACATCAGCAGATTTTTAAGTGATCCAAGTCAACTTGAGCAAGTACTTAGATTTATTTTAGAGTCACATAACAACCACATTTATTTATAATATAACCTTTGATTGAGTTTTATGGTTGTGATATGGCGATTGTTTCATGAGTTATTTTGATAGTTACAAATCTCTTCTAACAGTTACCCCAACATCTCCACTATTCATTTCTAGTTACATCTTCAGTTACATTTGCATACAAAATTTTCTTCTATATATGCATTGTGCAGCGGAATGATGTCGTTGCGGTGCAGCGGCACGCTGCAAAGTTTAAAGGGAATATATGAAATATATAAAATCTAGCAATCTTGTACTGTTCATGTGGTGAATGGCTCATGTATTGTAAATTATTATTCATGTTTGGTTGTAGTTACACCAGTAGTTACATAAACAGTTACATGCACAGTTACTTTTGATAGCTACATTACTAGTTACATGAAACATCTCTTTTTGTCACCATTTACTGGTGTAGTTACACAGTCAGTTTCATCTTCACTTCAGTTACTTTTATACCCAGGATAGTTACATACACAGTTACCACACTAGTTACAATGCTAGTTACATTTATAGTTACTTGATACCAATGATAGTTACATGCATAGTCACCACTCTAGTTACATGACCAGTTAATTGAATTGTTACAAGTCAAGAATTTTAAATAACTTCTTGATGACTTCGGATCGAAACTTTGTAATAACTGGCTTATCTTCAAAATCTCTCTCATCGGCAAGTCTACTCATGTAGTACATTACACATGCGCCGCAATCTAATTTGTTTGTCAAAGAAATAATCTAGTCAGTTACATATGTAGCTACAAAACAAAGCCAGTTACTGTAAAAGGTACATTGCTTGTTACTGTAAAAGTTACACTGCCTATTACATATATAGTTACACAGTTACCCTGTCAGTTACATTATTTATTTCAAGTTACATCTTCAGTTACATTTTTTCCATACGACTTCTGTGAATAGAGCTTAACTTATAAGTTGAAAAACTTTTACTTACGACGAGGGTTGTTGTTGAGGTGGGCATTTCTTCTTTCACCTTGTTGTGAGTTTTCAGAGTTGGACAGTGCATCAATAACATTGTGTAACTTGTTGATTTCTTCATTCTTCTTTTTAATTTTTCTCTCCAAATCTTCTTTTGCTCTACTCATCTCTTCTTTCTCCTCTTCCACCTTCATGATCTCTTCCTTCTGCCTCATCATCTGTTCTTGAACTTCCTTGTCGCACATCCCTAATTTCATCTCATTTAAAGTCATATTTTCCAAGCACAACTTCTGATTTTCCGCAACCAACTCTTCAATCTTTCTCTTATTTGCCATCCACTCTTTCTCCAAGTGTTGGTTGGCCAGAAATATTTCTTGAATAATTTTATCCTTTTTCCGAAGCTCTCCATCCTTAACGGTCAAATCCTCAGTCAACTTTGATCCGAGATTTGCCTCTTCATTTTCATCATCGCTGTCTTTAGGATCTGATATCGCATTGGCAAACAATTTCTGAAATAAATTGCAGCAAGCAGTTAGTATGCAGGTTTTGTAGTTACCATGCTAGTTACATTTATAGTTACTTGATACCAATGATGGTTACATGTACAGTTACCACAGTAGTTACACTGCTAGTTACATTTATAGTTACATGATACCCATGATAGTTAGATGCACAGTTACCACAGTAGTTACATTTATAGTTACTTGATACCCAAGATAGTTACATGCACAGTTACCACACTAGTTACACTGCTAGTTATATTTATAGTTACTTGATACCAAAGATAGTTACATGCACAGTATCCACACTAATTACAATGTTATCTAGTTACTTAATGCCGGACACATTTACAGTGCCAGTTATATTTACAGTCTCTTGATACCAACGATAGTTACATGCACAGTTACAATGTTAGTTATATTTATAGTTGCTTGATACCAGGATAGTTACATGTACAGTTACTACTCTAGTTACAATGTTATCTAATTACTTAATTTCCGACACATTTACAGTACTAGTTATATTTATAGTTACTTGATAACAAAAAACAGAAATCGAGTAACAAAAACATAAAAATAAAAACACCGACCCCTACCACGTCCACTTCTTCTTTGAATGAGCATCAAACGTTGACCCCAATTCTAGTTACATAGTAGCTACATTAACAATTACATAGAAAACACTAGTAAAATCTAATAGTTACTATATGATTGTTCGATCACAACGCTCATTAACTTAACCACTATATTCCCATCAATAAGATCAAATAGAGAGACTGCAACACACAATGAGTGCGGATGTGAAGGAGCTCTTAATTAGAATTTTAGATCTCTACAAGCAGGACATTCACACATTAGAAAGGATTGGTAGAGAAATCGAGACCTCCAAAGGATTGGAAGTATTCCCTTACTGACGTTTCAAGTTCCACATGTACAATTCAAACTTTAAAGGATAGATTACCATAGTTGTTTCACAAGCCTAGTTAAGAACAATGAATGGCTATTCAGCACTATATTCCTCAGAAATGATACAAATTCAAGCATGTTGAAATTCATGCACTAGCCAAGGCTACTCGTATAAATAGATCAATCAAAAGCCACAAAATACGGAACCAGACAATATTCAATACTCACATCAGCACTCTTTCTACAAGTATATCTTTAGGATCTCTATACAAGAAACTCAAACCATTCCGCCAACCAAATTTAAACCACATGCATAAAACAATTTGTCAAAAAGAATCAAAGAATTCAATCAAACTCACTCTCTGAATTTTCTGGATGAAGACAGCGTCTATGGACGACAACGCTAGATTTGAAGACGACGACGCTGGGTTTGAAGACGTCGACACTGGGCTTGAAGACGACGACGCTGTGCTTGACTGGACGCGGCCGTAGATGACTTTGAGTTTGGCAGAGTCGGAGACCTTAACTGAGGAAGTTGTCGACGCTGGGGTTGCTCTTTGAGAAATTAAGCAGTTTGGAGAAACTAAACTGAGAGTTGGTGAAATTACACAGTGGCACAAGTTGTAATTATTTACAACTTTGTTGGCAAAGCTTTAAAATTTTTAATTTGGTGACTTAATTATCATTATTAAACAATTACGTACTCACCTTTTTATCATTAGGTTGCTCTAAACTGAGTTTTTTTTTTATCATCAGCCCTTTAAAAACAGTGACCACAACCCATTTTTCTCTAGCTCTCACTAACTTTTATATGCAACATCACTACATTTAAAAAAAAAAAAAAAAAAAAAAAAAAAAAAAAAACTCTACACATACATAGCATGTGGAGAAAAACTAGTTAATATATCTCGGATACATACCTTCCCTTGCCATTCTTGGACATTGACATAAAAATAAAAAAATACACTAAACTTTTTTTTTAGTGTATACGTATTTTTTTTATTTTTTTTTATCAAATGTGGAGGCTTTTACACATGCTCTGCATGTGTCTTTTAATTGACACATCTACGTACTTTTTTTTTAAATACACTAAACTTATTTTTTTCCAGTCATGCTCACTTAAGATTGTATCTTAAGAATTATCTATACTGCTATTAAGTAAAGAGGGGTTTTGTTAGCCAAGCCTAAACACATACATATCCTTTGAATATAGCTTAATTTAAAACAGCTTTCAATATAGAAAAGATATAACAATAAATAGAAAAATGATAATTATATTAAAATATTTAAAATATATATAATTGATGGAAGTTATCTGAAGATAAATTTTCTATAACTTCCCCACTACAGATGAAAACTAACTCCTCTATGTTGTAGTAAAATGGGAATTGGTCTACTCATTTCATTGATAATCCCCTTTATATAGGGTGAGTATTACAACGGTAATAGTAAATACATTAATGACAATAATGACTACCTAATTACCTCTAGTCAGTTACATTGACGAAGGCACATAATGTGTTTTTCCTTTAACACTCCCCCTTGTGCCGAGTCAGAGGTAAAATGGTGCATGTGGTTTTGCCTCATTAAAAACATTGCCAAGTAACAAAAACCCAATGGGAGAAAATAAAACTTTGATCGAAGGAGAAAAAGAGCACAACGCACCTATTACATTTGGAAACAACATGTATGTGCTAGACTCCCCCTGATGTCTGCACCTCCCCCTGATTTTTACATTAATCATGAGATTCTCCCTGATTCTTTCATTTGATCAAGGGAGCTTTAGTAACATTAGCATAGTTATGCATTTTCACATGTTTTTCCAAATATGACTTTGACCAATGATTTAGTAACTAAATCTTGTCAAATCGTCCTCAGATCCAACTTGATTTACTTTGATCTTTAGGATAAGGTTGTTCATGTACCAAACGCATAGGTTCATATTGAACATCAAGTTCACTCGTGGTATGACCTTCAAATAACAAAATAGTCATAATTTCGTCTAGAGTATGGGTGAACCATTAAGAGATTTGAAATTGATCTGTAATAACAGATTTTCTTATCTCACCTTTAATGCGTTTTTCTATACGCATAGTTAGTTATTACGTGGATAATTTCTTTATCATGTCACATTCTATGTAGAGATTGAATAAGTCCAAATCTTTCATATCTTTAAGTATTTGAAAGAACCATTTGTGTTGCGTGGGCGCAGAGCTACACATAGCCTTTCATATCTTTAAGCCCACGTCCTCATGTACACTAGTGTAATGTGTTTGTAGAGATCTCTATACTTTAAGGATTGGTTCTAACATTTGAGGCGTCTCCCAATGATAACCACAATCCATAAATATTCTTATGAGACGGATTTGAGTATCACTGATCAATAGATTAGGTTGTGCCAAACTTGTTTTCTTCCTTTACACAAGTATGTATCGAACTTAAGGTGACCTCCCCCTCTTCCTTGGAGAGCCACGGCCTGTGACACCATTTATGCCACTTATGGCGTCACCATGCCACTATTCATGGTGGCAGTGCAATACCCAATTCCTCTTGGGTGGTATCATGTCCTTTTGATAAAACACAATCCTTACAGGTATATTGTGCAGCAGGTTTATGTGATCTCGTCACTTTAATGTATAAGATATCTACACACCTTACTTTGTGTGATTTTTGGGGATCGAAATGAGACACAGTGGGGACAAACCACGACAATTCCTGTCGTTCCACTTGAACATACTTGTTCTTATCTCCCCCTAACGACGGGAAGACTGTCTCATCCAAGTGACACACCGCAAATCTAGTGGTGAGGAGATCGTTTGTCAAGGTTTCGACATAGCGGACTATAGCTGGAAGTTCATATCCAGCATAAATATTTATTCATCTCAAGTAACCCATCATTGTGCGCTGTGGCGGCGCAATTTTGGCACATAAAACATTTAATGGAGCTCAAGGATTGTAGATCCGTGTCAATCCAAAAGAGCTCGAGGATTACAAGTTCGTTTGAAATCTTTTAAAATCCTCACACATAGTCACTAGTTATGGTGTAAATTGGTTCAATGATGATGGTCATAGATGAAAAAGTAACGCTGCATGTAAAAATTGCATAACCCAAAACGGAAGTATTAGTGTGCTTTACCAATATTAAGACTATTACTGTAGTCGTTTTCCGTGAGACCAATTGAGTTTTGTTATATAGGAATATGATGTCCATTACAGATCCTATATAATAAGCTATAAAATCATTGAGCCTACGGAAATTAACCCGGCCTAGGTGCTTTGACTTTCTAGCATAAGCAGCATAAATTTTAATTGTGGATGGTGTCATAACACGTGACCAGCGTGTCGACACAACAACCAACACCATAAAATATCTAAGGTGTCCGCAAGTTGGTTGAATCAGTCCACTGAATCATCTTTGGATTCAATATAAGAACATAATGAGAACACATGTTTCCTTTGCATATGATGGTGTCAATAATAATTTTACGAATAGGCTTTGAATGATATACTTTTATTCATAAAATCACGATGGATGTCAGAAACATAATAGGGTATAAGTGCATATACTTGTGCATCAAATATATTATAATGCCACCTTAGGGGAGCGGTGGAATTTAGGGATTGAACACACGTCTTCAACCCTACATAGATTGTATCGAAATAATATTTGAGGATAACATGTTCTTTGGTCGTCCTCGGTTTCGTGTGGGAACCATATTCTTCTGGTGTTTGCTCCAATTCATCCAAAATATGAGTGTCCATAGTAATTTCTTTAATGTACAGATCACCATATCAAAGCCAATCTATGTCAAAATTCCAAAAGATCATTTTCTTATGACTTTGGATTCAATTAGCGGTTACATATAACCCACTAAGTTGACATATAAATTTCTCTAATACGCATTTACATCCGTAGTCATTAGAGGTAATGCAAAGGAGCTCAAATGAATTCTCACTTCTGTCTTTTTACATGAACATCGTGGCGTAAATTTCTTTAAAATGTTGAACAAATTCAATTTTCTCTTATCGCATAAATTGTCAATTTGACATATGCTCAATATATACATCAAAACGTAACTCAAGTTCTTTAGAGTAACTCGATGGGGATTGTAATAAAAGTTATGGTAATCCCAGTTAGGCAGGTGCATTATGAATCCTAAAAGAACAGATATACCGATTCTTATCATTTTCATTATAGTACTATTGTTCTTCAGTACTATTGTGCTATTTTTGTGATATATTAGTACCATTGTCCTTCAGTACTATTATTCTAGGGATTACATGATGCGTTTCTTTGCCCACAGTTCTTTATGTCATTCCTATATTATGATATGTTGTTTTACTTTATGCAATACTTTGCAAAGAAAATTGAATCATGTATATCATGAATAAAATTTGAATAATCTCAATTCCTTTAGAGAAAATTAAAAATTAACATGCCAACGATTACATTTAGTCTTATCCAATTTAGAAATAGAAACTTTAAGACCAAAAGTCTAATTTAGGCGTAATAACCTTTATAAGGATATCCTAGAAATTTAAAAATAGACTAATCAAAGTCTTTCTTGGATGGAGTCAAATCCTTTTGGCTCTTTTAATAGCTGCAATGATGAGATGTGTCATTGACATCTTCTTCCCATATGGTATGCATTTAGTTGTAAATTCATTTTCAATGTTCTTGTTGGATATTGAAGACACTTTTCCAAAATCCGCGTACTCGTATGATTCTTTATACTTATTATAAGTCACAGCTATTAATATACGTATTCTTTATCCGCGTATTAATATCCGCGTATTCTTTATACTTATTCTTTGCTAGCTTGTAATATACGTATCCATACTTCATTGATTTACAATAATGGCAGAGTGCTTCACTGCACATGACATATCCCCTATGTCATCTTTTCAAATCGTATATTGTCTCCACTTGCTTTTGGATGATTATAGAAATCTTTACGTCCATGGTAATTGAACTTTGTTTTAGGGTTGTTGCATTACTTTGCACAATTTGTTCCAAGATATATATTTTTTTTCTCAGACTTTACATCGTCATTACCCTTTGTTTTTTTCAGACCTTACATCGTCATTGCCCTTTGTTTTAGGGTTGTTGCATTACTTTGCATAATTTGTTTCAGGAAATTTATTTTTCTCAGACCTTACATTGTCATTCGAGATATTATAATTATTTCTTAGCTTATTTACATAAAGCAGTTTGCATAAATATACCATGCTCAAGCCTTATTTGGCTCAATAGGGGAATTTGGTACTCAACTTCTTCAGAGTCCAATGTGTCAAAGTCGAACTGTGATGGTTAAACCATCTGTAAAATATAGGAAGAATAAAATGTATTAGCTTCGCGGTCTAAATGACATTCACGAAAACTAATATAAACCAAGATACATTATGGTAAATCCGATGCTTTGTGAAATTACGTTATCACAGTAAAATTTTGGTTTCTCCGTTTTCATTGCATGTGAAGCTAATAAAATTCCATTATTGTTGTTTTTTACACAATTAATAAGATATCCATCTTGAAAAATTTTCAAGAAAAATAAAATAATTGGATCTCAAGACCGAAATTTGTAATGGTCATATTTTTCTTGCTTCGTGAAAATACTTTTTCACAGTAGTAGGTTTGTCTCTTTTTTTTTATATTACGATGCTCATGATGACAAGACCCGAACCAGATTTCACCCCGAAACCCGGATCAGATCCTGCGGGGACCACCTTAAGAGAGATTTTACCGAGAAATTTGCATGACCTCTCTTA
Source organism: Potentilla sterilis (assembly GCA_963682095.1). NCBI lineage: Eukaryota > Viridiplantae > Streptophyta > Magnoliopsida > Rosales > Rosaceae > Potentilla > Potentilla sterilis. The sequence continues at coordinate 34,469,694 of OY821757.1, read as the reverse complement.
AAATGGACAACCCTCACCTGCCAAATACACAAAACACTTCTATAAAAATTACCCTGACTCTAGGAGCCACCTGCTCCCCCAAGATTCCAACAACTTCTCAACCCAAAAGTAGAATCACTTTTAAAACATTTACAATTTATCAGAGCATTCTACAGAAAGTAACTAAGGATACAAAATCAAAAAGATACAGGATCAAAAGATCCTACCGAGCGGAAGCAATACCGACGCTGACTATGCCTCGACCTGAGTATCATTGACCTCAACTACTAGTCTGCACACTGGGCAATTTAAAACGAAGGGCCCAGGGGAAAATAATTTAAAAACGTTAGAGTGAGTGGATAAAAATAAAATAATTGAGGAACTAATACTTTTAGTTAAAGACATTATATTACTTTCCCACATTTTCAGATTAATCGGAAAATCACAATGCATGCATATGTATATATAAACGTACCACATTTTATGAAAAACTCTATTAAAACAACTCAGCCTCACTGACAACTCAAATAAACAAAACTCCTTTGGTTATATATATATATATATATATATATATATATATATATATATATATAATCATAACCATTTGAAAATCAACTTATAATACATCTCGATCAATCTTTTTGGTCATATAAAATCCCAGTTCCACTGGTTCGGGAATATATGAAATACCGAAAGCCTCATAGAGGAAATATTCCCGAAACTAGATAATATAAAAATATAGAAGTCTTAATCCACTGCGTCGGGAATCTATCAAAAGCTGAAAGTCTCATAAATGAAATATTCCCGAAGCCACATCATATAATCGTATAAAAATCTCAATCACTTCATATAATAATATAAAAATCTCAATCGACTGATGCGGGAATTTATTAAAAACTGAAAGCTTCACAGAGGAAATATTCCCGCAATCACAGTGAAAAACATCCTCATGACCAAATCTCATTGGCCATGCAACAGGGAAATGTCTACCCACCACTGGAGCCTCGTCAGGCTCTGGTCCGAGAGTCCTATTGACTCCCCCCGTGTCTAAGTCTACTACCTAGACACGTCACCGCCTCAATATATACAACCCTACGTCGACCACCGAGCGTGAATCTGACCTATATGGTCAAGTCGTCACCTCGCGTGGGATGAGGCTCCGCTAGCTAGCATCAATATAATAATAACGTGGACCCTAGTGTGGTGAAAACAAATCTCAAAATACATTTCCCCTGATAAATCATCAACCATCTGAGGCTCATAATCATATAACAATATTCTAGCCTCCAGATATAACCATGAATCCCCGGCAAATCAACATGCCGTAACATAAGTACCCGGCAATCACCATGCCGTAAAATCAGAAATACCCGGCAAATCACCATGCCGTAAAATCAAATCAAATATACGTAAATCTCATCGACATGCCTCGCATGTCAGAAAAATCATAAATAATAAAATCAACAAAATCCTCGGAATTTCATTCCGGTCTACTGATTAACATACTAAAAATATTTCGAAAATATAAAACCACATGGAAACCTCATTTCCCAAGGAATTAGCAAAATCCAATATAAATATCATTACTGTCGATAAAATGAAACCATATATTCCTTAACATATCTTTTTCTTTTTCTCATATAATCTTTTATACTTCAAAATCATTTAATCAAAATAAATTTCATTTTTAAAAGAAATTTCATTTCAATAAAATAATCATGCATGCATTTGTTTTAAAAATAAAAATCCACTCACAGTACTGCCGAGCGCGCCGCTAATCTGATCTCTCGTCCCGTCGAATAACCTCTCGACCTGTAACAGGGACGAAATTCTAAATATTACGAAATTCGGAATTTAATTAAAATCGATAAATCTACGGACGTCCTCACTCGTCCGAAACTTCCAATTTTTCCTTTTTCACTTATCGGTATAGGAATTTCGCCTCCATACCGAATAATCTAAGTCCGCAATTACTCAGGACACCCACTTCGTGTTTGATTAATTCTTTTCCCTGTTATTCCGTCGTAAAACTCTTTTTCAGCTTTTAACTTTTTTTTTTTTTACGGTAAGTCAACCGTAACTTTTAATGGTCAAACAAAAATTCTGAAAGTCAAACAGTAATTCTGAAAGTCAAACAGTAAATGGTTAAAATTCAATTACTATTTACCATTTACCATTTACTGTTTACTGTTTACTGTTTACTGTTTACTTTTTACTTTTACTGTTTACTTTTTACTTTTCACCTTTTACCATTTTACTTTTACCCTTTTACTGTTTTACCATTTACTGTTACTGTTCATCATCATCAACCTCTGGCCGCCGGAACAGCGCCGCCGCTGCCGGCGCCGCCGGAGCGCCGCCGGCAGCTCTGCCACCGGAGGTCAAAAACACCTCCATTCCACTCCAAAACCATCCCAAACCATCTCAGACCCTCAATCTCATCGTCTCCGCCGCCCAACACCAATGCAGCCGCCCCCCCAAGGCGGCCGGTACGGCGGCAGAACCGCCCCTCCATCAATTTCTCCCAAAATTCAACCATCAAATCCCAAATTTCAATTAATCTACTCCAATTCAAGTTTTGAACACGATTAAAGTCTCCAATTAAATGAAAAACATCAAAATCCCAACCTCAATCGAAATTTCCTAAAAACCCTAAAAATTTTCAAATTTCAATTCCTCCTTACCTGGTGCAATTCGGTCCAATTCCCTTCATGGAATGATTGCACGGATCAAGGTCTTCGATTCCTGACCGGAATCGAGACGAACGGCGACCGGAGGAGGGCGATTCTGATTCGACTGTTCGGGCGTCGCACCGCCGAACCACAGCGTTTCACGCCGCGCCGCTGCCACCGACGCGACGAGCAAGCCGAGCCGGTCCGAACGTGACCGGTGCGCCGGCCTAGTTCGGTCGGACGGCGGAGATTCGGCCGGAGGCCGAGCCGGATCGGGGGAGAGGAGAGAGAAAGAGGAAGAGAGAAGAAAAAGAAAAAGAAAAAGAAAAGAAAGTGGAATTGCCGTTTCGGGAAAAATCCCGGCTATTTATAGTCGTCCAAAATCGGAAAATTTCTGATTCTACATCACAACTTTTTCGTACAAACTCCAAATTGGGCGTGCTACGTGTCCACGAACTCGTTTCAACGTCCTCTACCTTATCATGCAACAAAAACTTCGGTCGGGTCAACTTATTTAAAAGTCAACATTTAGAACTTCTGATTCGTAAAAACAATTCCCGAGGAGTAAAAGTAGAAATAAACCAGTTAAAAGGAAATTCGAAGTTCGGGTCTTATCACATGAAATTGCATTATCATGGCAATGCTCAACCTAAATAACATGTTAAATAAAACAATTATTTAACAGTAATAAAATAGACATATAATGATGCTCAAATTTCATAAGTATATATTATAATATGATCAGATCAATTTGAGCATTATATCATATAATAACTGAAACAAAATATAATGAAAGCATAACTTCAATGTAAATATTACTTGTAAGTTTGCCAAATAAACTGCATATGAAGGGTTTGCTTGATCTCCGATTCCATATTGTCGTCGCATATTTATCGCCGCATCGTAATTTGTACGTCACATATAAAAACAACAATATTCATATGATTAGTCACTTTAATCATATCTATTTCACATTTACCATATAAATTAAGTAATTTAATATTTACTATTAAATTCGTAAAACAGTAAATAGTTATACAGTAAATAATCACACCGTAAATATGAATTAATTAAAAAAATTACCTTTAAAATTTACCCAAAAAAAAATCCTTTTTTTTCTTGTGGGTCAGGTCATGTAGATCCGGGTCAGGCCCAAAGCAGCTGGGCCGGGTCGAGATTTTTCGAATCCGGGTCGAAGGAAATTATTTTATTATTATTGTTTTCTTTTCATATCGCAACGGAGGGCGGGGCTGCTGCGGAGCCGGAGCCGCCTCCATGGCTGGACCGGGGATGAAGGGTCACCTGCGTCGTTGGGCTAGGGTGGCCAGATCGTCAACGATGCAGGTCGTCGTTGGGATGCTGACCAGATCGGGGACGACTGGATCGGATCTGGCGCCGTCGGGGTTGATGGGGTCGATTCGGATAAGAGCCGCAGATCGGTGTGCTCGAGGCTGGGCTTCGTCGTCGTCGGCGCTGGGCAGAGCAGGCGTTGCGCTCTGGTTCGATCAAGTGCTCTGACGGACATGGGTGTCCAGATCGGACACGAAGTAGTGGATGACTGGATCGGCGATGGGTGCCCAGAGTAAATTTTTGGGTGCCCAAGTTAGGTTTTTGGGCTGGTGTCGGAGCAGCAGCAGCGTCCGTCGTCGGAGGTGTGCCGAGATGGCATCGTCGACGCTGGTCTGGAGACCTGGCTTCGCTGGTTGCAGGTTTGCTGGATCCGGCAAAGGAGACGCTGGCGTGGGGCTCCGGGCTCGGGTCGTGACGTTGGCGTCGTCGGAGGTGATTGGATCGGAAACGAAGGGCGCGAGGTCGTCGGCCGAACTAGGTCGTTGGGCTAGGAGTCACGATGACGATCGGAGAAGGGGCTTCGGCCTTGGGCGGGGCTACTGCTAGCAAGGCTAGCGGCGGCGATGGTGGGGGGAAAAAATCTAGGGTTTTTTTTTTCTGATTTCTTTTCAGATTGAACCTAGGTTTTTTTTTTTTTTTTCTTGACTAAAAAAAAATCTCAGCGAGTAAAGCTACGTGCTGATAACGTGTTGTAGTAAAATGGGAATTGGTCTACTCATTTCATTGATAATCCCTTTTACATAGGGTGAGTATTACAACGGTAATAGTAAATACATTAATGACAATAATGACTACCTAATTACCTCTCGTCAGTTACATTGACGAAGGCACATAATGTGTTTTTCCTTTAACACTCTACATTTTTTTTTATTAAAAAATAAATTTGAAAACAAAAAATATTCCTACACACATTTAGGGATGGAAAAATTCCCCAATGGGTAGGGTACCTGTAACGACCCGAACCTTAAATTGCCCCCTAAAATTTGTACTTTAATTTTGACGTTCAAAAATGTGTTTTTACGATTCGGAAGTTTCAAAGGTTGACTTTTTATAAGTTGACCCGACCGAGAATTTTATTTCTCGACGAATTAGAGAACATTAAAGCGAGTTCGTAGACATGTAGCATGTTTAATTTGGAGTTCGTATGAAAAAGTTATGACGTAAAATCGATAATTTTCTGGTTTTGGTCGAGTACTAATAGTCGGGGCGAAGATTTCTAGAAACAGGGGAAATATTCCAGAAACAAGGGGGTTATCGGGAATATTCTTTTTCCCTTCTTTTTCTTTTTCTTTTTCTTTTCTCTTCTCTCTTCCCCCCTACTCGACCCGAGCCCCACCGACAGCGGACCGCCTCCGCCGTTCTCAGCCGTCCGGCCACTGTTCGGCGTACCACCAGTCACGATCAACTCGTCTTTCCTCCTTCTTCAAGTCTGAGGTAGGGGTTCAAAGCGAATTGCCACCGTTTAGGCGTACGAAGCTTGGGGAGGTTCGACTGTGTCTAACCAGAGTTCGCTCCTCTGGCGGCGTGGCGACAGTGCTACGGCTGCCGGTGGCTGAGGAAGAAGAAGGGTAAATAGTAAAACGGTAAAAAGGTGAATAGTGAGCTGTAAAATAGTAAAAGTAAACAGTAAACAGTAAAAGTAAATAGTGAATATTAATTAGACTTTGACCATATACTGTTTGACTTGACTATTACTGTTTGACCCTATAATTTTACTGTGAATTTTCCGTAAAACAAAGTAAAAGCTGGTTACAAGTGGTTTTATGTCAAAAAAATCAGTAAAAGAATTGATTGGACTTGGGGCAGGTGTACTCAGTAATATTGGACGTAAATTTTTTTGGTATTTGAGAACGTCCTTATATTTAACTCTTACAAATTAGTTCCGAATTCGGAATAACGGCCGTACTGTGTTTGAGAATTTATTTTAAATAAATGCTTGCATAAATATTTTTATTAAAATGAAGCTTATTTTCATTATATGATTTTCTCAAGCATGATATGTATTATCAAAGTCCGATAATTCATATAGCTTAATGATAATTTTCTATTTGAGACAGATTGGGGGAAACGTGGTATGGATTTTTATTCACCATATCATGGTCGTCATGTTTGCTAGCTAGCAGTGCTGTAGTAGCGTGGGACGCTACTTAGTAACCCTGGGAGGTTCCGACCCTTAGCTTGAGAGGCTGGGTCGTCATGTTTGCTAGCTAGCAGTAGCGTGGGACGCTACTTAGTAGCCCTGGGAGGTTCCGACCCTTAGCAAGCCTGGGATGGTATTATGGGAGACTGGGTCGTCATGTGAGCTAGCTAGCAGTAGCGTGGGACGCTACTTTAGAAGCTCTGAGAGGTTCCGACCCTTAGTCTGAGAGGTTGGGTCGTCATGAGCTAGCTAGCATTAGCGTGAGATGCTGTTTTAGAAGCTCTGGGAGGTTCCGACCTTTAGCCTGGGAGAGGCTTAGGTCGTCATATTTGTTCACGTTGTTTTAGAAGCCCTGGGAGACTTACTGTTATATATGATTATATAGTCAATGGGATTGGTTGTGATATTTGTTATTTGGTCTTCGGTAATATTTTCTTTTATGAGACTTTCATTTATTTAATAAATTTCTGAAACAACGAGGCTGGATATTTTATTATGAAAATAGTTGGGAGTCGGCCGATGGTGAATATATCGCTTGATTTAAATTGTTAATTATGTTAGCTTGTGAGACACATTTACTATGACTAAAAGTATTTTATGATTTATTATATTCGTGTGGTTAATTTGAGAGTTGTGACCCCTGTCTTATTTCTAGTGGGTGGGTGGTCGTGGTTTTGAATCGTAGTATATTTCAGGGGTTGATTTGATGCATTGTATTATCACCATATGCGTGTATCATGAACCTTGTAGTTTAAGACGTTTATGACTAGTGACGGTGATTGTGTTTTTGGGAGCAAATGGCTCCAGGAGTGGGTGGATTATTGTGAGAAGTGTCAGTTGAAATTTTCTACAGGTAGGGTTATTCATTTTTAAGGAAGGTTATGCCAAAATTTTCGGCTATAATTTTCTCTTAAGGTGGACCCCGCAGGATTCACTTTGGATTTAAACTGGAAATCTGGGGTGCGTCCTGACAGTACCCACGAGTATTCGGCCCTAATGGGGGAGCAAATCAGGAAAAATCGGGGAATAGATATGAGGATGCCCAATATTCAAATTCTAAAATCGGGTACGGGGCGGGGCTGGTATTTGATCCTCATCCCCATACCCACCCAATAAGCCCAATATTCAAATTCTAAAATCGGGTACGGGGCGGGGATGGTATTTGATCCTCATCCCCATACCCACCCAATAAGTAATAGAATATATATTATATATATTCTCCAATATAATTAATAAAAGAATAATTATTTACAAAAATTATTACTATTGTTCTATTTCAAACTAGACTTGTATTTGATTTTGTTGGATTGAAGTAGAGAATGTATTGATTCTAATATTTGATTTACATTTTAGATTTTTTACATTTCATATAATTTCTATGAATTTTTAATATAATATAATGAAATATTATTAACGGGGATTGAGGCGGGTATGGGAACCTGATTCCCAGATGGGATGGGGCCGGGGAAGAGGAATCCCGCCCCAGTATCTTATTACGCATTTTGGGGCGGGTACGGGGATGAGCAAGAAATTGGGTATGAGTATGGTATATTTCAAGAATAAGGATCCTCTCTTAACCTTTTCTTTCACCTTACCTTCCTTACCTTCTATCTAATGGCTCACAATCGCTTGTTCTTTTCTTCTACACCTGTGAGCCATTAGATGGAAGGTAAAGAAGGTAAGGAAGGTAAGGTGAAAGAAAAGGTTAGGAGAGGATCCGAATCCATATTTCAATCCCCTGACCCTACTCTTTCCATTACCATAATGTGTAAGAAACAGATGAAACTGAGTCAGTCACATGTGTAGGCGAATGTTAGTAAGAAACAGATGAAATTCAGTCAGTCACATGTGTTCAATTTAACAAATTAAAAACATGAATTTACTATTAGCCATCAAATTCATTTATTCCTCAATCATTTACAACAGTTCATCTTGTTCTTTTGCAACATAATTTCTTGAGTTAAGCTCTTTCTTTTTAGGCATAATAGCCAAAATACACCCTAAACTTGGCCTAAATTGTCAATTTATACCCCGAACTTGTAATTGCAAAATTTTACCTCCTCAACTTGTCAAAAACTGCCGATTTACACCCTATCCGTCAAATTTAACGGTTTCCATCCAATTAAGAGTCACATGCCTTGCACATGAGGGGTATTTTCGTTATTTTATATTTATTTCATTTTATTGTTAAAAATACACAAGAAATTTATTTGGGAGATTCTATTCATACCTCCCAAATTGGCACTTAGACCTCTCTTCTTTTTCAACTTTCAGTTGACTTTATCAACTCATGTGCAATTACCAATAAAGTCACATAAAGTTAAATAAATTATTTGGAATACATAAATACTTAAATATACTCTAACATAATTTATTTTCTAAAAATTGAGTTACATGGTATAATCTTTGTCTTATTTCATGCCACTCTGTTTGTTCGAAAAATTATTTTCTAGGTTCATTAACCGATTATTATCAAAGAACAAGTGTATCAATTATATGTTCTACAACAATTTACATAAGACCTATCACGTGGTTGTTCATAATAAACTGAGGGTTTGGTAATTTATTTAATTTTTAATTAAATCAAATTGAGTGTTTCGTTTTTTTATTTTTCATAAATTGGAAGTGAAATAATCTAAAATTAAGGGAGGCCTAACTATTTATTTTGGAGGTATTAGTATAATCTTCTAAAAAAGGCTTTTATTAATTTAATTACCCAATGGGTATTTTGGAAAGAGTAAGGAGGTGTAAATAGTATTTTAGCTTTTTTGTAAAAGTAGATTAGAGGTATATTGAGTAAGGAGGTCTAAGTGCCAATTTAAGAGGTATGAATAGAAGCTCCCAAATTATTTTTGTACAATATTTTCTACAATTATATCAATGTATTTGTGACCTAAAGACTACTTTTGTTGAGATATTTGAGTTCTTTAGTGTTAGACAAATTATATCATGTTTTTTATTAATTAAAATAGTGGTTCGACAATTCAATTTTAGTTATCTACATAATTTTTCTTATTGACAAATTATATCATGTAAGGTATGAGTTATTTTGAAAAAAAAAAAAAAAAAAGAAGAAGAAAAGAATGTTATGAGTAAGTAGACATAATTGTACAAAAAATAAATTCCTTGTGTAATTTATTTAAAAAATGAAATAAATATAAAATAACGAAAATATCCCTCATGTGCTAGGCATGTGACTCTTAATTGGATGGAAACCATTAGATTTGACGGAGGGGGTGCACATCGGCAGTTTTTAACAAGTTGAGGAGGTAAAATTTCGCAATTACAAGTTTGGGGTATAAATTGACAATTTGAGCCAAGTTCATGGCGCATTTTAGCTATTTTACCTTCTTTTTATGTGTCAAGTTAATGGATCAATTATACATCCTAGTAATAAATCATCATTTACCTAGTTATAAGAATTTTATATACACATGTGAAAAACATTTTTTCCCCTAAAAAAGAGCTATAGGTTAATTATAGGTACAATATTCTAAATCAATAGGTGATCAACCAAATAAATAAATAAATAAATAAGCAAACACTTTTTGAATTGTTTTCTCTTTTGTTTACTAATTACATATTACTTTAATTATAAGCCGAAATATACGCTTGTTTTGATAACTGTTAGGCTTATTTATGTTTCTAACTATATCAGTCTTTGTCTTACCCTTCCCAACTAAATTTGTCTTAATACCAATACCGTTAATTCTAGCACATCTATTAATATTATCTGTTTAATTGAAGAAGATGATTGATGAATAAATCAATCAAAGTCTTGCAATCAGAAAGGCTCAATCTTGTTGATAAATTAATATGTTTCCTCATCTCAAGTTTCCCAAACGCCTTAGTTTTACAGCTTCAATAAATTGGTTCTGGCGTCAATTTTTTGTTAATGCTGGTCTTCGGTCTGCTAAAATTGATTTAGGTGATGGTCATGCCACCCATATGCATTGTTGGGTGCCTAAGATTCATAAAGCATCCAAAGCCAACCTCTTATTGATTCATGGATTTGGAGCCAACGCAATGTGGCAGTACGCTGAGCATATTCGTCATTTCACCGCTCGTTTTAATGTCTATGTGCCCGATCTTGTTTTTTTTTTGGAGACTCTTACACATGCAGCCAAGAGCGAACCGACTCGTTCCAGGCTATGTGTGTAGTTAAGTTGATGCAGGCCCATGGGGTTAGAAAAACGAGCATTGTCGGAATAAGCTATGGTGGGTTTGTGGGGTATAGTATGGCGTTGCAATGCCCAGAGATGGTAGAAAGGTTGGTGTTATGTTGTACCGGAGTTTGCTTGGAGGACAAAGATTTGGAAGAAGGACTGTTTAATGTTTCTAATGTAGAGGAGGCTTCAACCATTTTGTTACCCAAAACACCTCAAAAACTGAAGGAACTAATGCGATATTCATTCGTCAAACCTACTACGACGATCCCCTCTTTTTTCCTCAGTGATTTCATTAATGTAAGTAAGCAATTAATGAATGTCATGTTGTTTAATTAATTGGTAAATTCTAACCATTTTTATAGTCTAATCGAAAAAAAAAAACCATCTTTTAACGCTAGAGTATCAATTATATATATATATATATATATATATATATATATATATATATATATATATACACACCATGTTGTTTAATACACATCCTCAATGTTTTTATGTCCTTTTTAGTTCCATAGTTCTCTACTTGAGAGATAATGTTCAATTCTACCAAATTATGCATACCAATGGCTATCATATTCATATATAGTTTCATAAATAGATTCAATCAATTAACATACATAACATAAAACATACTTTGTAAATTCATCTTAGTATCTTTATGATTGCACAGAACAGTTGGAGACATGAAAGACCTCACAATGAACTTATTATAGTTCCATTTCACCTTTTGTTTTTGCAGAATTAAGCATTTTGTATTAATAAAAATTCAAACAATGGTAAAGACAAAAATTATATCAAATGAAAAAGAAAAACAATGTGTACTAATTAAGCATTTGGTGTTGTGTATATATATTTTTGTATCATGCTATTGCATACACAAATGTAACACATACATATACACAATCATGATAGCTGATGATATTATATTCATTTTGGTAGATAAATAAACAATATGACAGGTTATATTTATGATGGTTTGTCTTTATTATTTTATTTTATTATCATTTTTGACAGGTAATGTGTACGGACTATGTCGAAGAGAAGAGAGAGTTGATCGATGCTATATTGACGAACCGAAAACTATCTAATCTACCCAAAATCACACAGGTAAGTATGTTATTACAGCTTTTTCGTTGTAAAATATTTCTTGTCTTTCATAATCAACTAGAGTGTAATCTATGAAAGTTAATTTGTCATCCATAAAAGAAATAACATTAATCTCATATTATTACCTTATCATTCTACAGACTACATTAATAATATGGGGAGAGCAAGATCAAATATTTCATTTGGAACTAGGGTATAGATTAAAGAGGTATGTAAATACATACACTTTCATCAAATATATAAAGTGATAGTTGTCTATTGAAATTATCTAACTTCTCCCAGTTTGTTTTGGTCTTTCAATTATTTATAGGCATATAGGGAATCACGGTCAACTAGTGATTATCAAGAAGGCTGGACATGCTGTGAACCTGGAACAACCCAAGGAGTTTATAAAGCATTTAAAATCGTTTCTTTGTGACTTATATTGGTCTTCTCCGCCATCACCAACGTGGAAATTAAGATCACTTTCACTTCCGCAAGAGGAAAGTATATTGAATAAGTATTAAAGCTAATGATTAGTTATTAAATTTTGATCATTACTACAAAGTATTACTATACAAAGTAAGAATTTTGGTTTAGTAAAATAAAAATAATAAAAAATAACGAGAGCTATGTTGGCGTGAGTCACTGTGTTGTATTAGGAACTGTGATTATTGTATAATATTTAGTTGTAATTAGTTTCCTATTAGGTTAAGGTTAGTCTTGTATATATACCCCATTCTGGGAGAAGATGAATAGATCAGAAAATCGTATTGTGCCTTGTTCTTTTTGACTTGGTATCAAAGCCGAGATACTTTCGAACTCGGCTGGGGTTTCTTTTGATTTCCGCCGCAGAAAAATCAATTGTTCTTTCGATTAGTTGTTTTTTGGTTGAACACAAAGGACATACTGGTCCTTTATTTGTTGAAGTTGGTGCGTGAAGAAAACAAAAAAGGGCAGAAGGTTCGTTGGTTGTTGAACTTGGTTGATTTGTTGAAGTTAGTGTGTTAAGGAAAAAAAAAGAAGAAAAAAAAAGGGGACATAAGTTCTTCTTGGTTTGCTCGTTTGTGAAGAGGAAAGAAAAAAAAAAGATGGTGAAATTGGATACATTAATTGTTGAAGGAAAGAAAGAAGAATCAAGTGCATTTGGAGAAAAAGGTCATGTTGATCGAGAGATTTTTGTTGTTCAGAATGTTACAGATAACTCGAGTTTTGGTGTAAAACTCGATGGAAATAATTATCAATTTTGGCAGAGACTTATGAAGCTTCATATCCAAGGGATCGAAAAGTGGAGTTATGTTGTCGGTACTACAGCAAGACCTATTGCAAGACCCAAAGGAGATGAATGGGATACAACAAATATTAATGTGATGGGCATTCTCCTCAAAGCGATGACTCCAGAGGTAATGAAATTAGTTGCTAATTATGATTCTCCCAAAGCAATCTGGGATGTTGTTGCTGCTACATACTATGATGGGAATGATTTTGCTCGTGTTCATGAATTACACGCTAAGGCATTCAAGACTACTCAGGGTGGACAATAGGTTGCAACTTTTTATGCAAACTTGAAGACAATTTGGCAAGAGCTTGATCAGAGAAATCCTAATCCTATGACCTGTGATGCTGACATCACCTCTTATCGGAAAGAGCAAGATAAGATGTGTGTCCACATCTTTCTCGGTGGCTTACATTCTGGCTTTGAAGGAGCAAAGAATGAATTATTGCGTCTGGCAACTCCACCAACATTGGAACAAGCTTTTGCCTATATTCGAAGAGATGAAGCCAATAAGACTGCCGCTCAAAACCTTCATAATGAGATCTCTGGTTTGGAAATTCAAGCTGCCTCTCCATCACAACCGCAAACTAGAAGTTCTACTCTAGTTCCAGTTCAGAATAAAAGATATCAGCAGAGTCAATATTACATCCAGATGACTTGCAATTATTGCAAAAAAGTTGGCCATACCAAGTACTATTGCCCTAAGTTGCAGAAGTTTAATACCAATTCAAGTTGGAGAGGTAGAAATAATACCAGAGGACGTAGCAATGGACAACGAGGTAAAGCAGCAGTTTAGTTAGTGCCAGAACCTTATTTTTAAGGTGGCATTGAAAGACAAGATCCTTCAAAGGGTAATGTGACTCGAGGTAAAATTGGTATCGCTTTACATGTTTCAGACTTTATAGGTAGCAATACTTGGATTATTGATTCTAGGGCTTCTGATCACATGGCCTATGATAAATCATTCTTTATATCTTCATCCCATCCTTCTATATCCCATGTGTCAAATGCCAATGGTGCGTTTTTTCCTGTCTTAGGTATTGGGTCCATTTAGGTTACACCATCCATTATATTGCATGATGTACTTTATGTACCGTCATTGTTTCATCATCTTTTGTCTGTCTCTCAGTTAAATGCACAAAATAAGTGTTTTGTAACCTTTTCCCCAATGTATGTTGTTTTTCAGAGTCTGTGCAACATGGTGATCATTGGCAAGGGAGACTTGAGGGGGAGACTGTTTCACTTAGATTGCATGTACGCAGAGCCAACACAAGAACCAGAACAGCCTTTGGCCCTGACATTGAATTCTGATAGAATAAGTGAGTTGTGGCTATGGCACCGACGGTTAGACCATCCATCTTTTGGAGTTATGAAGAAGTTTATGCCTTCATTGTTTATGGGAATTAGTGAGTCTAGCCTGCATTGTGAGACTCGTGCTTTGGCTAAGAGTTATCCTTTGAGTCTTCATTTTAGTAGTATGCCTTTTGAGTTAATTCATTCGGATTTATGGGGTCCTTCTAAACATCCTACTCTTTCAGGAATGCGATACTTTGTGTTGTTCATTGATGATTTTACTCGATTATCTTATGTAGTGTTACTTAAGATAAAAATAAAAGATTCTGTTTTTTCTGCCTTTAATGCATTCCATAATCTGATTCATACTCAATATGATGCTCATGTAAAAAAATTTCGTTCTGATAATGGGGGTGAATTTGTCAATAATTTGTTTCATGATTATTTTCAACAACATGACATCATACATTAAACCTCATGTCCCCAGACACCTGAACAAAATGGGTTGTCTGAACGGAAAAATCGTCATCTTCTGGACATGGCCTAGTCTCTCCTATTGAGTGCTACATGCCTAAGTACATTTGGGGTGAGGTCGTGTTGTGTGCGTGTCACCTTATCGTCTTCCCTCAGTTTCTCTTCAAGGTCGTGTTTCGCTTGATGTTCTATCTAAGTTTGTGTCTATCCCATCATCAAATATTCTTCCTGCTCGTGTCTTTGGTTCTGTTACTTATGTTCATTTGTATAAAAATCAGAGGTCGAAATTGGATGCTAGAGCCCTTAAGTGTATGTTTGTTGGATATAGTACTACTCAGAAAGGCTATAAATGTTATCACCCTTCATCCCAGAGGTTTTATGTAACCATGGATGTTACATTCAGTGAAAGTTCTTGTTTTTTTCTTCCTCAAGTGGCTCCTCATCAGGAGGAGAAATTGTGTTATTATGAAGATATGTTCGGTGGGCAAGATGGTGGCCTGATTTCTGAATTTTCAATTGTAACATCCCGACCCTTAGTATAATTAAATTTATCTATAGTAGCACTTGTTACCGCGGGTACTTTCCGTGTTACCAATTAAAGAGTTAGGGAATTATTTTTGGTAGAATAAATAATTTAAAAAAATTTCTTCGAGGTAGTCGTAGAGGTTGTCGTTACGAACTCATCAATATATTATTAGTTGTAATCGGAGTTAGAAAGCAAAAGTTGTGACGTAAAGACGATAGTTTACGTTTTAGTCACGGGTAGAAAAGGGAAATGGTAAGGGTAGTATGGTAAAAAACTCAGAAATCAGAAAAATTTTCCCCTTTCCTTTTCTCTCTCCCCGACCTCGAGCTCTCTTCCTCCCCCGTCGAAATTTCCGACGCTGCGCCACCGTCCGACCACCAATGATGGTGTTCTTGGTATCCAGACGAATTTGCTTTTCCCCTCTACAAGTCTAGGTAGGTATCTCATCCCCTCTCGCCGTCGATTGAAAGGAATCAATCGAATTAGGCCGATTACTGTTCATTTACTATTTTCGTCGATTCTCTATTCTTAGGCCGTTATTGATCGAGTTCTTGGTATTGAATTGAAACTTATGTCGTCATGAACAACCCCTCCAAAGGAATTGACTCAATTTGCAGTAGGTAAGGAGAAATTGAAATATTTAATTTCTAGGGTTCTTGATGAATAGTGTCAAATTGGGGGTTTTTGTAAATTGACCCCTTTAGACTTGAAATTGGTGATTGTTGAATCAGGAAAAGCTGTTCGAAATGTTGAGACGAAGTTTCTGTTAAGTTTTGGTGATTTTGGGGGCGGTGGCAGTGGTTGACCGCCGCTGCCGGCGGCGGTGCAGCCCCCGTGGGTGTTTTTTTTAGGTTAAATTTCGGTTAGTTATGAGGAATGGGGTATATTGTTATTTATTTTGGAATTTTTAGAGGAATTTAGCAAGGGTTAAACTACTTGTATTAGTTTTGGATAAATGTTTTGTGGAGGATTAAAAGTTAAATTTTGGTGTTGTTCTTGAAGTAGGAGGAGGTTGATTGAGAATTTAAGGTCTAGGGACTGATTTTAGGAAAAAGAATATCAAGGTTAAGGGGCAAGGTAATGGCACGCGATGGGGTTGTTTAAATACGTTAATATTTTGAATTTTCTTGAACATTTGAGTAAGAGGGGAATTAATTGTATAATCTATACAGGACGTGAGGACGCTCGTATCGAAGAGACTTTCGAGAGGCGTCAGGCATAGCCAGTTATTGTGAGTGGATTTTACTTTAAATAAATACATGCATAAATATTTTTATTTGCATGATATGAATTATCGAAGTTTGATAATTCATATAGTTTTATTTACGTTTTTAATTTACTTTTGTTTCTGTTGTAACCCGTAGGCCTGACAGAGACTGGTGGATCTTAGTGTGATTCCTTCCTGCAAGTCCTGCTAACTAAGGGGAATACCGGGCGGGCCGGTCTTCTCCTCTCCGATGCCTAAGTTAGTACCGTTGGGATAAATGGATAACTTAAGTGGGAACAATAAGTAGTTGGAGAGTTGGTTATCTATTACTGAGGGTAGTTGAGGCCCTTATATAGATTGTCGAGCGTGAGGTCTAGTCTCACTCTTCGATGTGGGACTGATCCCCTTCTGTTCATACATTGGGGCAGCTTTGGTGGTCTTTTCAGCAGGCTGGCGCCTCCGGCTCCCGGGCCCCTGGCCATAAGGTAGGCTGCTGGGCCCCGGGTCCGGGTGTTAACGATCCTGCTCTGGGCCATGGACCGGGCCATGGACCGGGCCCGGGTGGTGCGGCTGCGGGTCTGTGGGCTTGGGTAGCCTCTCTGTGGCTACCGTCAACAAGTCCCCGAAGTTCCCGGTCAAGTGCAGTCTTGAATGGGGACTTAAATATGTCTTGCTCTACAGTCCCGCAGACCCGTAGGGTTACCGACCCAACGGTGCCCTAGTCCCCCAAGTCCGCGTTGAAGATGGAGCTTGGCCGGGCGTTCGAGCAGAAAGCCTGTTATGATTGTGCGTGGTGATGCGAGTACATGTTCATGATGATGTGCAACAGTTATGAGTATGAGTTGTGATTATGGTGGTGTGGTGCTTGAGTTCCGTCGTGCCCTGCATATGGAACGGGGTGAACCCGGACGAGTGCATGGGATGATAATGTGGCATTGAAATCCGCCATGCCATGCATATGAGATGGAGTGAACCCGGATGAGTGCATGGGATGATAATGTGACGTTGAAATCCGCCATGCCATGCATATGGGGCGGGGTGAACCCGGATGAGTGCATGGGATGATAATGTGACGTTGAAATCCGCCATACCATGCATATGGGGCGGGGTGAACCCGGATGATTGCATGGGATGATAATGTGGCGTTGAAATCCGCCATGCCATGTTCCGCAAGGACTTGACCGGTGAACTGTCATGTCGGAACGAGGCAGGTATGAAATGCTCCGGGAGGACCCGGCCGGTGAACTGCCATGTCGGAATGAGTCCCCCAGTGAAAATCGCTACCCACGGTGGTACAAACCGGAGAATATGTCCTGTGTTAGAGGTGAATTCCCGGTGGGGGGTTGCGGCCATGTTATAACACCGGTCAGCACCCGCTGATTCGTCCCAGCTTGTGTTGGAATAATGTGCAGGGTTGCGAGCCTGCGGGGAGACCTGTTGGGTGCGAGCCAACAGATCTACCGGTGGGATGTTGCGGTCGTGTTAAAGCACCGGTCAACATCCGCTAGTTCTTCTCAGCCGGAAAGTTATAGGCGTGAGGTTATGTGCAGGGTTTCTAGCCTGCGGGGAGATTTGTCCTGTGTTAGAGAAACAATTCTCCCGGTGGGGTGGCCCGACCATTTGTCCCCCATATTTTTCACAGCTTTGTGTGATGCAGGGTTTCTATCTTGCGGGAAGATTTGGCCTGTGTTAGAGGAACAATTCTCCCGGCCAGTGACCCGGTTGTTGTTGGGTGTACCACTGATCGTGTCACAGCCCTTGTTCCTACAGGCGTGATGTATGTACAGGGTTTCTATCCTGCGGGAAGATTTGTCATGTGTTAGAGAAACAATTCTCCTGGGTTTATAAAGCCCGATGTTTTAAAGCCTTGAGTTGTTGCTGGCTTGTCCTTGCCCGTAGGCGCGAACGAAAGTGACTAAACCGATGGAATGCCACGGAACCGATGTAATGCCAGGTGGAACCGGTGGAATGTTTATTACCCGTTGGAATGCCTGTGAACCGGTGGAATGTATATTACCCGTTGGAATGTCTGTGAACCGGTGGAATGCCACATAACCGATGTAATGTATATTACCCGATGGGATGTCGATGGCAACGGCAGTGACCCGATGGGATGGCTTTCCTTGAATTGAGGTTGCCGCTTGGGGAAGTGGTGGGGGGCTGGACGCCTCGGTTCTCACCCCCATCTCCTTCAACTGCCGTTTGTAGTCGAGGCAAGTGGCTGACATGCATTGAAGGAGAAAATCCATCAGTCCCATCAGTTATGATGGCGTGGGAATTTTACCGATACTGGGACACGTGTCAGTAGGGAGCGGTCTGAGATGGAAAACCCGGATTAACAGGCGTTTGACTTGCCCCGATTGAGTATTTTGGGAGGATTACAAGGGTGCCTAGGCTGTCGGACCTGTCTATATAAAGGCCTTCCTTGTCTTCATTGTTGACTTTTTTTTTTTGCTCATGTTTGAGAGAGAATAAGAAAACGTTGGAGAGGAATCCGGAGAAAGTTCCGTGAAAATATTCTCGCGCTATCCGTGCTTCAGGCGTGCTTGCTCTTACATACGATTGCTCGGTGTTTTCCCAGGACTGACTTTCCTCGGTTGTGCATAGTAATCGGTAAGTTCCACCTCCTTTGTTTCCGTTTTTTCTTTGTTGGTTCTTGTTCTGCGGGGGTTTTCTTTTGCCGGGGGATCCCTATCGCAACAGATGAGTTGTTTGGAACGGGGAATATGCAGCAGTTTTGGGGAGCAGCCGCAGAGGGCGCTGTTTTAGGTTGTCGCCGACCGGCGGTGGGGTTTTGTTTTCCTCCTCCTAAGTTACATGGATTCTGGGAGCTCTAACGGAACTTCTGAATCGGCCGCCAGACGACCTGTGACGGATGATGAGGAAAGGTTGGAGGATTGGCTTGCGTCGGTTTCCTCAGAGTCAGAAGCCGTTGCCCTTTCCCGGGGTGAGGCCTCGCCGTCCGGGTCTCTGGGGCACGAGGACATCCCCCATGGGGTACCCTTTCCTGGTACCTCGCTTGATTCGATGTTGCCGAAGGCAATCTCACCAGGGAATTTGATGGTGAAATAATAACATGCAACGTATTTGAAGCAATGAAGTTTCCAATTTCTAATCTAAAACCGTGATATGCTATTGATGTTATTGACTCTTGTGCACAGCTTTTATCAGAAACTTTGGATCAATAGGAACGAGCTATTGAGCAAGGGGCCGGAATTGACGAAAGAGGGGAACAAATTTCAGAGGAGGCACGGCTCGAACTTGAGCCGTGTATTGCACAAATTGTTGCCGAACTTGAAGCAACACCCCACATAAGGTATAACAAGTTCACGTCAATTCCAATTTCCACTAATAAAATTCTACCATTTGTGGAACAGGCCCCAACATTAGAGCTTAAGGCTCTACCTGATCATTTGAAGTACATATACTTGGGAAACGATGACACTCTACCAGTTATTGTGTCATCAAAGCTGAGTGAGCAGCAAGAAACCCAATTGATAGATGTGCTTAAGAGGAAAAAAAGGGCCATTGGATGGACTTTGGCGGATATCAAGGGTATAAGCCCTACTACATGCGTGTATAGGATCTTGCTTGGAGAAGGAGCCAAGCCTACTAGGGAGGGTCAGAGACGTTTACACCCCCCTATGATGACAATTGCAAAGGACGAGGTAATCAAATTGCTTGATTGTGGCGTGATATATCCGATCTCGGATAGCCAATGGATCTCACCCGTCCAAGTTGTACCCAAGAAAAGTGGAGTCACAGTTGTGAAGAATGACAAGGATGAACTCATGCCATAAAGATTGGTGACAGGTCATAGGATGTGTATCGATTACAGAAAGTTGAATCCTACTACACGAAAGGATCACATGCCTTTGCCTTTCATGGACCAGATACTTGAAAGACTAGCTGGACACGAGTTCTATTGCTTTTTGGATGGGTATAGCGGGTACAATTAGATTTGCATTCACCCGGATGACCAAGAGAAGACAACGTTTACATGTCCCTTTGGTGCGTTTGCCTATCGACGCATGCCTTTTGGTTTATGCAACACACTAGGTACATTTCAATGTTGTATGTATTCCATTTTCTCAAATTACATTGAAAATATCATTGAAGTATATATGGATGATTTTTCTGTTTATGGACAAGACTTTGATGCATGTTTGGAAAATTTAGAATTAATCTTGGAGAGATGTGTCGAAACTAACCTTGTATTAAATTGGGAGAAATGTCATTTTATGGTTAATCAAGGGATAGTTTTGGGACACATAATATCTGCTAAGGAAATAGAGGTTGATAAGGCCACGATTGATGTTATGCAACACTTACCCTCCCCCAAAACTGTGAGGGAGATTCGTTCTTTTCTTGGCCATGCAAGTTTTTATAGAAGGTTCATCAAAGACTTTTCTTTGGTGGCAAAATCCTTGTGTTCTCTTTTGCAGAAAGATGTGTCATTCGTGTGGAGCAAAGAATGTGAAGAAGCTTTCAGGAAGCTTAAGGACTTATTAATTTCGGCACCTATCATGGCGCCACCAGATTGGAACTTGCCGTTTGAGCTTATGTGTGACGCATCAGACTATGCCGTTGGTACAGTTCTTGGACAAAGAAATGAGAAGAGGCCGAATGTTATATACTATGCCTCTAGAACTTTAAATGATGCTCAATTGAATTACTCCACCACAGAAAAAGAACTTTTGGCTGTTATATTTGCTTTAGAGAAATTTCGTTCTTACCTTTTGAACTTTAAAGTGATTGTATATTCAGATCATGCAACCCTTAGGTACTTGATGAAGAAGAAAGATGCCAAACCACGCTTGATTCGATGGATCCTCTTATTACAAGAGTTTGACATCGAAATCAAGGACAAAAAGGGAAGTGAAACCCGTTGTGGTGGATCACTTGAGCAGAATTTTGAAAGAGGAGGACACGCTCCCATTGAGAGAGTCCTTCCCAGATGATCAGCTCTTTCGTATAGAGACACATGAACCTTGGTATGCTGATATTGTGAATTATTTAGTTACTAAGACTTTTCCTAGTACAGTTTCGAATGCAGCCAAGACAAGGATCAAAAAGATAGCTCGACACTACATATGGGATGATCCATACCTTTGGAAGCATTGTAGTGATAAGATCATTCGAAGATGTGTCCCACATAAAGAGCATAGGCCGATTCTAGCATTCTGTCACAATGAGGCGTGTGGAGGACATTTTGGACCTAAGAAGACAGCCCTTAAGGTATTGAATTGCGGATTTTATTAGCCCAAAATTTTTAAAGATGCATATTCGTATTGCATAAATGTGATAGGTGTCAACGAACAGGTAATATTGGTTCTAGAGATCAAATGCCCCTTTCCCCTATTATTGTTGTTGAAATATTAGATGTTTGGGGAATTAATTTTATGGGACCTTTTCTCTCTTCCAAAGGCTTTCTATATATCTTATTGGCTGTTGATTACGTTTCAAAGTGGGTGGAGGCGAAAACCACAAGGACTAATGATTCTAAAGTTGCTGCAGAATTCTTGAGAACTAACATATTTTCCAGGTTTGGAGTACCACGTGTGCTTATAAGCGATGGAGGTTCTCACTTTTGCAACAGAACTATAGAGGCGTTACTCAAGAAATAGGGAGTAACTCACAAGGTTTCCACCCCATATCATCCTCAGACGAGTGGAATGGCAGAAGTGTCTAATAGGGAGATCAAGAAGATTTTGGAGAAAACTGTTGGCCCAACAAGGAAAGATTGGAGCGACAGACTTGATGATGCTTTGTGGGCATATAGGACAGCCTACAAGACTCTTATAGGGATGTCTCCCTTTAGGCTCACATACGGCAAAGCATGCCATCTCCCAGTGGAACTTGAGCATAAAGCATGGTGGGCAGTAAAAGAATTCAACATGAGCATAGATTCGGCAGGTTTGCACAGGAAATTGCATTTAAGCGAGCTTGAAGAAATAAGAAATGATGCATATGATGCCGCTTGGATTTAGAAAGAAAAGACGAGAGCATATCATGACAAGCGACTTAGAGGAAAATCGTTTGTCATTGGACAAAAAGTTCTTTTACATAACTCTCGGCTTAAATTATTTCCTGAAAAATTGCGTTCTTATTGGATAGGTCCTTACATTATTACTAATGTGTTTGTTCATGGCGCCATTGAAATACAAAGTGTGGAAACAGGAAAAACGTTTAAGGTGAATGGGCATCGACTCAAACCTTACTACGAACCTTTTGAGGAGCACACCATTGAAGAAACACATCTTGAGGACACACCAAGATCCTAGTGTGCATGAAGAAAAGTCTAGGATAAAGGACTATAAACAATTAAGCGCTGTATGGGAGGCAACCCATTTCAACCAAAATTATGAAGGAGCCGCCTACGAGAGTTTGCATTTTCTAATCCCTAAACTCTTTTTGGTTGAATGGTATAAATGGATATATGTGATTTATCATGTGCTTAGAAATTACAACATTATTTTGATCTACATTGAGGACAATGTAATTTTCTAAGTGTGGGGTGATGACACATGTTTCCATGTGTTTTGTTTTGTTTTGTTTTATTTATTTTAGTTTGTTTCGAGTCAGAAAAAGAAAAATACAGAAAAATTAAAAATTTTCTTTTGTTTTTAGTTAAGATCGAGTCATAAATGCCCCTAAAGAGTCGATGATGATTATATCTTTGAATACATAGATGATGGTTTTGCATAATCATAAAAATTAATTGTGAGTTTCATAGATATTGTGATTGGTATGAACATGTGAGATTATGAATGACATACGATAAAGCGTGCATGTTTGAGTTAATTTGTTTCCATAATATCCTATGTGAGCTTTCGTGTCAAATACTTTCTTCTTGTGCGTAAATTATAATAAACATGGCAGAAATTTATTTAAGCTTCATCATTCTTTGATTATTCAAATGACTATGTGGCATAGATTTTAATGAACTCTAGAATGCTAGAACTTGCTCTTGATGATTTTTGAGACTATTATTCATGAAATGCCTTGATTTCGAATGTGATTGAGAAGATCTTGTTAGGATTACCACTAAAGTCAAATAAAGCATGTGCCTAATTTGTGCCCATTGTGGGACTCCTTAGATTTAACCCATTTGAGCTTACATTGAGCTTATCTTTCATCACCTTATACACATTTCATATGCTTAGAATAGCTATACCTTTACTTTTGTTCTCAAGACTTGGTAAAGCTTATTATCGTGGAATTGTAACTTGGAGTGATGTTGTGAAACAAGTATGGGGTGAACTTAGCATTGTTTATAAATTGATAAATGCCGTGCCTAAAAGAAAAGAAAAGAAAAACAATTCGGACAGAAAAATAAAAAGAGAAAAATGTTAGTCCGAAATAAAAATGAAAAAGACACGGTTTCAAGTGATTTTTGCTAAGTTGATTGTGAAATTGGAGTTTTTTTGTAAATTGAAAGTCTATCATTGTATACATGACCTTTATTCGATTTCACAATGTTCGGGAACAAAAAAGATTGAAGAATGGGCCCAACAAGTTGAAGCTTGACCCTTGGAGTGAAGTCATAAGGAGTATTGAGCTTTGCTAAGTCTTGGTGACATTTTCTCACCATTATCCTAAATAGGAATACCTTATGCCTTGCCCCATTATATTCCCTTGAAAAGATCTCTCATGATTCTTAAAATAGGTGAACTTTGTATGTGGAGATTATCTCAAGAGTTGAGCTTATGGTTTTAGTTCATTTGTGCACATAGTTGTTATATGAAGTTTATCTTGATAATATTATTCACAAAGTGCTTTGATTTGATGTAATATGCAAGCTATTTGTTGCCTTACAATCTATTCTCTTACATATACTTTGAGTGAATATTGCCTTATCATGAGTGAAAATAAGAGAGTATGCCTAGTGAGGAGGATTGAATTAACTTGACATGTTTACATGCTTATTTTCTCACTTCTTACTTATTCATGCCATGAAACACTTCTTTGACACTTGGGATTATTGCACTTACAATTGAATGCTTAAACTTGAAAGCTATGTGTTTAAAAGATCCTGAGACAATCATTTAGGGGTAGCAGTTTTAGTAGTCTTTTATTTTGTTTTGCTAAGGGACTAGCAAAAGCTAAGTGTGGAGTAGTTGATAAGAGCATAAAATGCGACATTCTTAATGTGTTGTATCCCCATTTATGCAATTGTTTAACCCTTATTGTTGTTATATAAAGTCATCGAGTCCAGTTTTGAGTCTTTTGGCAGAATTATGGTGAAAAGAGCCTAACTATCGAAATAATGCATGATTTGTGAAGAGTTTGATTCAAACTAGGATTCCTTATTCCATTAGGAATCCTAATCAGTTTAGGAGTCTACATGTCTCGACGTTTCTCAAAACGTCGAAGGTTTTAAGAGTTTCAATCAAAGTAGAACTCCTTGTTGAACCAGGAAATCCTGACAGAATCAGGAATCTATGAAAACATAAATTGTGCTACTTTTTATCTTCTCTTGTTAATACAATTATTTCTCTTATTTTCAGGAATTAAGAAATGGAATTCGGAATGGAAAAGCAACAAGAAATTATCTTTGCCGAATTCATTTAAGGAAAAGAGTTGCAATGCAACTAAGAAGAGAAGATTGCATGCCGAGCACATGCAAGAGAAGAATTTGGATTGCAAAAGGAGAAGAAGAATCCGAATTATCCAAAGCAAGATACATGCCGAATTAAAAAGAATAAACCCTGAATGAATGTAGACTTGATTCCATGCACATTTATTTAGGGTTATTGCCGAATCAAATAAAGAAGGAAGGGAAGAATTTTCAGAAATCCTAAAGGAAATTTCGGTGGGAATTAAAGAGAAAATAGAAGACTTACCTTGCAAGAAAACAGGAAGAAGAATTCGGCACAAACACTTTGTGCCGAACCCTAATGCTTTGCCAAACCCTACATGCCGAAACCTTAAGAGATGAAACCTTAGCTCTCTTCTCTCCTCAATCAAAAGGGCACGGCAGCCCTTGTAAAATCATCTCTTCTCTCTCACTTTTCACAAGCCAAAGCTCTGCTGAAATAGCACCACACTTCCAAAGAATAATACAAGCCGAAACCCTCTCCATCCCTTTACCAAATTCGCACCTCCACTTCCACCGAATCCACATCATTACCGAAGCTTCCTAGAAGATTTATCAAAGTGTGATTCACTCTTCTCTCATGGCTTGTCTATGAAGATTATAAGGATTTGTGAATGTTTATTTAGTTTCATTAATTTAAACTTAGACTTCCGAATTTGTTATGTGGTTGTTTAAAGTTTCGGTTTTGTTCATAATGTATTGCGATTTCTAATCAGGGTTTGTATGTGAGCATGTTTCGATTTTTGTTCTTTAATTATATTGGTTTATTTTCTGAATTCGTATGCAGCACAAGTTAATGCATAAGTTCGGCCTTGATCATGGCCGAAACTTGTGTATTTACTTCATATGCCGAATACTACATGAGGTTGATTATGCGCAAAGTTGATTTACCTCATGTTGGTTCAAAGGGCTAGAGTAATTATGAAAATATACATGTTAAAGCAAGGTGAGGTGACGCCATACTTGTTGCATGTCTCCAATTTGGCTTATTGTGATTATGTGTTCTTCGTGTTTACTTTCTACGCCAAGTGTTCTTAAACCGATTAGCACCATGTTTAGGATTAATGGCCAAGATAATTCTAAATACAAAAGAAGTCTTAACGATTAGATGAGCCACCAAGGACTCTAATTAAAATTGGAACCAATTTGATTCTTGATTAATTGTTATATTTATGCCATAATTACCTTGATTAATTTCGTTATATATTGTGTGAGTTTTGTGTTTTGTGTTATGTGTAAGAGATGTTGATCATATGTATATATTAATTTAGTCTTTCAAATTTCGTAAAAATCAGTAGTTGTTAGATATAAATTCAAAACCCCCCATATTAATATGTGATGCTTTGTGTGATTAAATACCCTTGATTTCCCCGGATAGAACGATCCCTACTTGTCAATACTACACTCGACACAAAAAGGGTAATATATATGTATGAGATTATTTTGCAGGTACAAATTGTGCTCGTAATTTGGTCGCATCATACCTCCCCCGCCATATCGTGCTGGTCGGGGCTATATGCGGTGTCCTGGTCGCTGTCGCCGGCTAGACTATCTTCCCCGTCGCTCGGGTCGTCCGAGAATGTCAGCGAAGGGCCCCAGTGCGTTAGTTGGTTGCCTTCCGCCGGGCCTTTTCCGCGCGTGCTACCGTTGTATGCCCCAGATGTGCCTCTCGGTCCCTGATAGCTGCCGTCAGTCTGGCCATCTAGGCTGGGGGACTGCTCCCACTACCAGAAAATGGGTCATAGCCGACGATATGAAAAAAAACGGCCGATGAAAGAGTACTTCGTCGGCTATAAGGGGTTATAGCCGACGAATTACTCTTTCGTCGGCCACATCGTCGGCTATAATATTATAGTCGACGAGTCGTCGGCTATTCCTTGACGTCGTCGGCTATAATTATAACCGACAAAATTTTTTTTGTTATAGCCGACGAGGAGGGTCTTCGTCGGCTATAACCCTTATATCAGATCTATTCTGCACCAGCGAGCTCACTTCGTCGAAATTTTTTCGAAAAATTTCGAAAACGCTCTGAAATCGTCCAAAAGCTCGGCCATAAGCTTGAAAGGTACGTATATTGCTGTGTGTGTTGATTTAGTTGGTTATATGCAGAGGTGTGTTAATTTAGAGTTTAATTAGAATAAATGTGTGATTAATTTGATATATATATGTGTTGAGATGAGATTATTAATGGGTTGATATGTTGGTTAGATATAATTGAAGTTTTGTTGAAGATTAGTGATTGATTGTTGATTTAGAGGTGATTTTAGATGAATTTGATGAAAAAAATGTATATATATATATATTAATTAATTTAATTGTAATTAAAAATATATTGTTGGTATATATAAAAAATATATTGTGTTTAATTAATTAGGGAGATTGACGATGTTTTAATTAATTTAGGGATGTGTATATATATATATATATATGTGTGTGTGTGTGTGTGTGTGTAATGATGAATTTTTTAATTAATTAGTACGTACGTACGTACGTAGTACGTGCATATATACATATCTATATATAATTATATTTATTTATTGAATTTACAGGATGGACAAGAGTTGGATTACCCTTGGAAGATGGGATCATGCGTATCATGATGGAGTTAGGAGTTTCCTGGAATTTGTGATGGCTAACTGTGGAGACACTACACTTCATTATTGCCTGTGTAAAAACTGCAAGTGTGCCAGCCCACGACAACGTTTTTCCATAGAGAAAGTGGAGCAACACCTGGCTAGATATGGATTTTGGGTCCTATACACTAATTGGATTTATCACGGTGAACCAGAGTTTGCGGGTCCTCATGATCATGGACAATTTTCCGAGAGAGGGAGTTCGTCCAATGATCCAACAACGAACTGGATCAACGATATGTTTCCTCGTGAGAGCGGTGTCTTTGATGAAGCACCAGATGTGCAACTCCCTCCTCCGGTGATGGAGTGTTTCCCTGATATTGAGCCACTCGAGCCATTACCCCGATCACCGGTCAACACAAGTGGTATGGAAAAGTACAACAACCTGATCGCATTGCAACATACTCCGTTGTACCCCGGATGCAGTAAGACTGTCCTTGAATCTGTCATGGGAGTGATGAAGATCAAAACGGAGAACAAAGGCACTGTCAAATCGGTTGATGATTGGCTGAAGATATGGGGTGGGGCGATGCCCCCCGGACATCGGCTTCCTACCAGTCATCATAAGGTGCGACATATCCTTAAAGATCTCGACCTTTCCTACATCAAGATTCATGCATGCAGATACGATTGCGTTCTGTTTTACGGGGAAGGACTTGCAGATCTTGAATACTGGCCAGTATGCAATACAGAGCGGTATAAGTTCACTCCTAACGAAAACAAGAAAGCTGTGAAGATACTTCGGTACTTCCCGCTGATTGATAGGCTTGAGCGGTTGTTCATGTGTGCTTTCACGGCCGAAGCTATGAGATGGTGGGCTGAGAGGAATGTGCCTGACGATGACACCCTTAGACATCCCGCCGACGGAGAGGCTTGGAAGAAGAATGTGTTGGAGTTTCCTGAATTTGCATCAGAGGTTCGAAATGTTTGGCTAGGGCTATCATCCGACGGTTTTAACCCTTTTGGCAAGAAAGAGCTTCAGTACAGTGTGTGGCCAGTTATTTTGATTCCGTACAACCTTCCACCGTGGATGTGCATGAAGAAGGAATATAACATGCTCACATTGTTGATTCCAGGCCCAGGTTATCCGGGAAAGTGTCTCGATGTGTATTTGAGACCCGTAATTGAGGAGCTTCGGTACTTGAGTCTGAAAGGCCACCTGGTCTACGACCGGTTCAAAAATGAGATGTTCCGGATGCGTGCCATGCTTGTTGGCACGATCAGTGACTTTCCTGGGAGGGGTATGTTGTCGGGCAGCGTCACCAGGGGTTACAGGGCTTGTTCAGAGTGCATGACTGTTGATTGCTCCAGTCCTCATTGCAGCAAGATTGTCCAGATGCGTCACCGTTGTTGGCTTCCGCATGACCATCCATTTAGGGACGATGCACAGACTTTTGATGGGACTGAAGAAAGGGGCTGGGCACCGGAGCGATGGGCAGGGGAGGAAATATTGGCAGTGTTGAATGAGTATGACTTTGGTCCGCTTAGCAATCATCCCGATGTGTTGCGCACGATTCCAGAGAGGCCCGATCGGTATAGGTTCTGGTCACACAAGAGCATCTTCTGGGAACTTCCTTATTGGTCCAGGTTGGCTATCAGACACTACCTGGATGTCATGCATATAGAGAAGAACGTGTGTGAAGCCGTGGTTGGCACAGTTTTGAATTGGGAGAAGAAAACAAAAGACACCCCCAAGGCACGCGTTGATCTGAGAAATATGGGACTGCGGGACCATTTGTGGTTGAGAGAGGGCAGGAGCAAAATGCCCCAAGCTCCTTACACCGTCACCAGGGACCAGAAACATGAAATCTTTGGATGGATGAGTAATGTCAGGTAACTTTTTATTAGGCATGTATTCCAGAAGCATGGGACTGCATGAAATCTAATTGTTGTTAATGGCTATGCAGGTATCCTTATGGCTATGCGGGTAACATAAGCAAGTGTGTTAACTACCGAGACAACAAGATGTACGGATTGAAGAGTCACGACTGCCATGTACTGCTTCAACGCCTCTTCCCTATTTTCATTCGAGCGTACTTGGAGGATGAAGTGGTTGAGCCGTTGGTGGCGTTGTCAAGATTCTTCCAGAAGTTATGCGCTAGAGAAGTTAGAAAATCAGACCTCATGAGAATGCATGAGGAAATCGTTTTTATCTTGTGCAAGTTCGAGAGGATATTTCCCCCAAACTTCTTTGACATCATGCCTCACCTGATGATCCATCTTCCCCAACAATTGTTGCTTACCGGTCCCATACACTACACTTGGATGTATCCCATCGAAAGGTACATGTTATTCATAAATTTGATTTATACATGTTTTTAAATAAAATTTGCATGCTCTTAACATGCACTTGTTAACCTTGCAGACAACTTGGAGACTACAAGAAATATGTGCACAATAAATCTGCGCCTGAGGGGTGTATTGCTGAAGCTTACATTGCGCATGAGTGTGTAACGTACGCCAAGTTGTACTTGAGAGCGATGGAGGACCCCCCACAACATCCAAGTCGAGATGACCCCGAGTTCAACCTATCTATCGTCGCCAACGATGTTGTACCATACAGAAGCTTCAAGAAGAAGGGTGTGGACAAGTTGCCTGACCATGAGGTAGGGATCGCCCACTGGTGGGTTCTAATAAACTGTCCGGAGGTACAATATTGGAAACGAACCCATCTTAACTGCAAGGAAGTTGGCGGTGATCTCGAGTACCACAACACGACGTTTGCAGACTATTTTCCACAATGGGTAAGTGTATAAATATATATATTAGATGGCTTTCTTTTACAGTTCCCTATTCTTTAATCATAAACACACCAAGTGATTTGAGTTATATTTTTCAGCTGATGCACGTGGCTACGAAGGGTGGTCATAGAAATTACTCAGAGGAATTGAGGCTGTTGTCGATGAAGCCGATATCTTCCACAGTCCGCCCAATGTGTGATGTCAACGGCGTTAAGTATATATGTGAAGCTAGAGACGGGGAACGCAAAACACAGAATTGTGGGGTGATGGTCGATGGTGCAGAGGGGGGTGTGGATTATTACGGTGTCCTACAGTCAGTTGTTGAACTCATTTATGGGAACCGCATGAAAGTCCACTTGTTCAAGTGTCGATGGTTTGATACTAGGCCGCACCGCATAAGGACCGATCAGTACGGCATACTTTCGGTGAATACCGCCACTAGTGTGTATGAAGATGACCCCTTTGTTTTCGCCATAGCGGCCAAAAAGGTCTTTTATCTTGATGATCCATTGAACAAAGGCACGTGGAAGGTAGTTAACCATGTGTCTCAGCGAGACATATACAGTGCTACCACACTTGGTTTGAGCACAGAGTGTCAAGAAGCGACCGCATACTAAGAGCCGGTCGCCGTCGACATTCCGGAATCCTCCACCATCCGCAATAATAATGTGACGCCGGGCAGAGTGGTTCGACTTCCTAGGGATCAGGTGCCCATGTATGATGTTAATCTGAATCGTCTATCTCAGGCAGACGATGACTCAGACGACGAGTACGAGCACCGGTTGCCAGATATTAACTACTATACTACGTCTGACTCAAGTGATGAGGATGATTCTGATTATCATCCTTAGTATACTATTTATGTATGTATTTGTGTACGATGGTGCATGCATGTATGAATACATTTTTTGTCCTTAATTACCGTTTTCGGAGTTTATGGGAAATTGTATTGAATTGTTTGTGCGATGTTCAGGAATTTATCAGGTGAAATAGGCAATTTTCAGGCCCTAAATGGCAAATTTTCAGAAAGATAAGCATTATAGCCGACGAAATGGACCATACTTCGTCGGCTATAATGCCCATTCTGGGTAATTTAATATGCAAGTCGTCGGCTAACGACAAAACGTTGAAGGTCGTCGGCTAAAGTATAGCCGACGACTTGCAATTCGTCGGCTATAACCAGCCCGCCCCCCGCACAGCCCAAGGCCTGGCCCATACCTCGGCCCGCAAAGCCCAACTTCTAACCGGCCCGGATGTTGACCGAAACCATTGCTTCATCCTTCAAATGCAAATGTGTCGTGAAATAAGATATGACCAAAATATTGAAATACGTCTACGTTTGAAAAATGAGAAGATTCCGACAAAATGTGTGTGCCGAATGTTGCGGTTAGCTGTTTTTTACTTCCGTAGCCTGACGGTCGGTAAATATTTTGAGGAAAATTTTTATACGATTAGTTGCGTCGCATCGATTTGAAACTATTCTCTGTTGAAGGTCAGGCCAAAAAACGTCATTTAGACGGGCCAATTGCCGTTTTAAAGTGTTTAGAGGTTTGACTTTGCAGTTTGACCGTCCCGATCGAGCCTTTAACGTTGTCAGATGTAGTTGGATTTTTTTTCATACATATATTTAAAATCGTAACATATGCACTAATGTTCCTTAACTTGTTTACTAAGTGTTTAAGTGAATGTATAGTTTCAAATAGTTACTATACGTAGACCCTTCAAATGCAAATGTGTCGTGAAATAAGATATGACCGAAATATTGAAATACGTCTACGGTTGAAAAATGAGAAGATTCCGACAAAATCTGTGTGCCGAATGTTGCGGTTAGCTGTTTTTTACTTCTGTTTTCCTATGGGTAGCCTGACGGTCGGTAAATATTTTGAGGAAAATTTTTATACGATTAGTTGCGTCGCATCGATTTGAAACTATTCTCTGTTGAAGGTCAGGCCAAAAAACGTCATTTAGACGGGCCAATTGCCGTTTTAAAGCGTTCAGAGGTTTGACTTTGCAGTTTGACCAAGGAATAGCCGACGAAATATTTAACTTCGTCGGCTAAACTCTTGCGATCCGCGCCGTTTCATTGTCCGCCATTGGATGGGGGAGATCGGACGGCTGCTGAGCGCGTGGAGTATAGTCGATGATATTAAAGGTATAGCCGACGACATTCATACTATAGGCGACGAAATGGCTAAATTCGTCGGCTATAACCGGCCCGCCCCCCGCACAGCCCAAGGCCTGGCCCGTACCTCGGCTCGCAAAGCCCAACTTCGGCCCGGCCCGGATTTAGGATCACAGTATAGCCGACGAAATTCGTCGGCTATAGTATAGCCGACGAATTAAAATGGACATCGTCGGCTATAGTCCTTCGATTTAAAGCGAAGCAGACCGCGCCTCCCTCATTTTCTCCCGGCTCCCCTCGAAACCCTAATCGCCGCCCGACCCTCCCCGAGCCCTCCCGACCCTCCCCGTCCCTACCCGACCCCTCCCCGTCCTTCCCGACCTTCACCGATTCCAAAACAGGTGCGAACGCAGCCGCCGCCCCTAGCCACCGTCGCCTCCGCACCGCACCACCACCGGACCTCGTCCCCGTCGCACCACCATGTCAGGTAGTCCCGGCTCTCCCTCATTTGTGATTTATTGAATTATTTAGGGTTTTGAATTAGAATTTTTTTGATTGAATTAGGGTTAATTGTTTTTTAGGGTTAAATGATTTAGGTATAAGTGTTTTAGGGCTAATTGTGAATTTTTTTTAATTTTGTGGAATTACCAAGAATTTTTAGGAGGATATATATATCTATATATATATATATATTTCGGAATATATATATATATATATATATAATTAGGTATAAATATATTTAGGTATATATATAATTAGGTATATATATATTTAATGAAGTTTTTTATTTTTTAGGGTTAAATGATTTAGGTATAAGTGTTTTAGGGCTAATTGTGAATTTTTTGTGGAATTTTTTTTTATTTTGTGGAATTAACAAGAATTTTTAGGAGGATATATATATATATATATATATATATATATCTATATATATATATATATATATTTCGGAATATATATATAATTAGGTATAAATATATTTAGGTATATATATAATTAGGTATATATATATTTAATGAAGTTTTTTATTTTTTTGTGGAATTTTTGTGAAATTTATGGAATTTATATACTAATTGTGCAGAAAACCGCCGCGCTGTAGACCGCTGGATTGCCAGACCGAACGAGAGCGACCCCGAAGCTCAGGCAGGACACAGCCGTTGGGGGGGGCGGACCCAGCGGTCGTCGGGGCCTACGCCGGCCAATGAACAGGCACGAGGAGACGTTGATGGGATTTACTCCGAGCGATACACGTGAGGGCTCATCGTATGAGTCGACGGGAGCGGGCCCAATCTCGAGCGTCAGAGGAGGACGCACAGCCGCACCCTCCAGACCCCACTGCACTTCAGCACTGCTCCAGGATCGGCAGCCGACCCCACAGCGACAGCGTCCACAGCGACAGGGCCCACCGACAGGGAGATCAGGCCCCTCAGGGTCCACGCCCCGTATGTCTCCGCCATCGGGGATGTACATGGTCCAGTTCCTCCCTTCCATCCCCGAGTACGACGCTAGGGGGAGGCAGATTTGGAGGCACGACCGGCCGCACGAGATTCCCTGGGAGGAGGCCTACGTCCACAGGAATTTCGACTCAGAGGACTGCCGCGGCCTGTGGTGTGTTCGTGAGAAGGACAAACAGTACAACGACGCAGTAATTAGTTAGTTTAATTAATTATTTAGATTTTTTAATTAATTATTTAACTACGTCGAAGCTTAGTTCATAATTAGTTAGTAAATTAAATTAGTTAGGTCGTTAGTTAGTTATTAAATTAAATTAGTTAGTTAGTTAGTAAATTAAATGTGTTAGTTAGTTAGTAATTTAAATTAGTTAGTAAATTAAAGAATTTAGCTAGTTAATCTAGTTACTAAATTAAATTATTTAGTAAATTAATTTAATTTAGCTAGTTAGTTATTAAATTAAATTATTTAGCAAATTATTTAGTTAGTTAATTACTAAATTAAATTAGTTAGTTAGTAAATTATGTACGTAGTTGGTTAGTCAATTAGTTAGTTAGTACGGAATTTTTATTAGGCATGTATTCATTTTAATTATGAAATAGGCGTCCTCGTAAATAAACCCGTGGGGACGAGAAGGACCAGAGGGCCAGCGAACATCTCGACCCTGGAGAGGGAACTCGCGGTGGGATCAGGGAGATCCTGCCCGGTCCCGGTGAGGATGGACGCCCAATCGAGAGGAGAGAAACCACGACCAAGTATATCAACGTGACGGGCATGATCGTGCGGGACAGGGTCCCAATGTTGTGGCCCGACTGGGGCTCTGTGCACGATGACATCAAGGCGCGAGTGTACAATGCACTGTCGGTGAGTTAAATCGTATTTTTATTATAGAAAATAAACATTTATGAATTGAGTCCTTATAACTATATAAAAATATTTTCTAATTAATTTATAATATTGCAGCAATGGTTTAGAGTCCATCCTACCTTGGACTGGTAGAGAGACGAGCAGCTGAAGAACAGGTTATGTGTTTCGCATTATTTTACTATCATTCGAGTTAGATTGAAGACGATTAAAGATGTACGAATATATCTAACAGTTGTGTTTTGTTAATATAGGTACTCCGAGTGGAAGAACGAGCTGTCGACGCACCACAGGACGTACCATGTGGAGAAGGGCTTGGGGCGAGGTGCAACCCCCCACGAGTTCCGGTACAGGGAGTATGAGTGGCTATGGCTGGTAGCCTACTTCGGGAGCGACAGGGTCTCGGTAAGAAAATTTAGCCTAGTCTATAACTTTTTAATGTTATTTAGTAATTAAATTATGTAGTTACTAAATTAAATTAATTAGTTAGTTAGTTAGTTATTAAATTAAGTTAGTTAGTTAGTTAGTTACATAGTTAGTTAGTTCGTTACTAAATTAAATTAAATTAAATTAAATTAGGTAGTTAGTAAGTTAGTTAGTTACTAAATTAAATTAGTTAGTTAGGTAGTTACTAATTAAATTAAATTAGTTTGTAACTAAATTAGTTAATAATTATTTTTTGGTTAGTTCCTAATATTTTAAGTTAGTTACTAATTTATATTTGCGTTTATATGTTCGTTCTTATAATAAAGAAAATCTCGAAGACGAACAGCGACAACCGCAAGATGAACGAGCACCCCCACCACGGCGGCGCCCGCTCCTGGAGGCAGTGGGCACAGATTGTAAGGAGGGACCGACCGCTGAGGCCGTTGTCGTGGATTCATGCGCAGATGTATCCGGACCGTCCCGACTAAGTGGTAAGTATTCGTCCATCTTCAATAAAAGTGTTTCATTCAATTAATTTATATATATATATTTTTTATTAATTCGTTTATTATATTTTCTTGTCAATTAAGCGAGAATAGATGCAGAGACCGACGCGATCACCTTGAGGATCGCGCGAGAGACGCTGGGGGAAGGGGCGTCCGACGAGGCGATCGCGGAGTTTGCCTCCACGATCGACACCCTTGAGCCGCGCTTGGCCTCTCAGATCATGCACGCGGCGGTAGGGACTGGCAACAACTACTTCTACCAGAGAGGCCTAGGCGCGGCGGGAGATGGGGTTCTAAAGTACACGCCGGCCAATCCCAGCACGCAGCGTCCGGCTTCGACGAGCAGAGACTTGCAGACACAGCTGCAGAGGACGCAGGCGGATTTGGCGAGGGCGGTGGAGGCGCTCCAGCAGCAGGCTTCGGTGCAGCTGGCCAGCAACGCGGCCGCGGTGGAGATGTACCGATGGATGCGGCAATCTTGGGAGGCCCAGCTAGCTGGAGAGGAGCCCCCGCCTCCGCCACAGATGCCTGATTTCGTCGTCCCCACTCCTCCCCCGCATCGGAGTACGCCAGGCGATCAGGGTAGCCATAGCCACCGGAACTCGAACGATCCCGTCGACGACGCCATCCATTTAGGGGGTGATGAGTAGTTAGTAGTGTACGTAAATGGCTAGTAGGATATTACGGATGGATTGATGTGGATATTTGTTGGCTATTTGGATGTACATTTGTGGATTTTCTGCACCCAAACCGAAGACGAAGTGGAATTGGGCCCGAACAAAATTTATAATTTTTTTTTAAATATTTAGGGGTTATAGCCGACGAAATGGACCATATTTCGTCGGCTATAACCTCCCGGCTTCCGGCAAAAATAAGCCGTTTCCGGTGCCGGCGAAGGTTATAGCCGACGATTAATTCGTCGGCTATGCCTCGACTTATAGCCGACGATAGAGTCGTCGGCTATACTTCGGGGTTTAGGGGTTAGGGGAGAGTTATAGCCGACGACTCTATCGTCGGCAATGTTCTCATAATAGCCGACGACGCTTTGTTCGTCGGCTATACTTCGTGGATTATAAGTCGACGACTTACCCTCAGTGTCGTCGGCTATACTATAGCCGACGGGGCATTCCCGACGAGGGAATAGCCGACGAAGTATCGTCGGCTATGACTATAGCCGATGATTTAATGGAAACGGCCGACGAGATGGCGTCGTCGGCTATGACCCCTTTTCTGGTAGTGTCCTGTATTGCGACCGAGTAGCGATGAGCACTTGCTCTTGTAGAATCCGCTGATCCTCTTCTACATTTCTTTCCCGCCCCGCTTCTGAACTTTCCCGGAAAGTTACGCTCTGGATGGGTAGGACCTTTCATTGTAACAAAAGTGTTCCCACATGGAGCCGTGGAAAGTCAAAGCTTCATCACAAGTACGACATTTAAAGTTAATGGTCATTGATTAAAGTCATACTATGAAGCATTCGAGGAATACAATGTGGAAGAAACGGAGATAGAAGATACACTGAGACAGCCTTGCTGACACCAAAGCTGCAGAAAGGCAGAAAATTCTGCCGAAAGCACTTCAATACAAAACCAAGCACCATGGCGAGCTAGCGATGAACACGCAATGAAGAGTCTAGGCTAAAGGACTATAAACACTTAAGCGCTACATGGGAGGCAACCCATGTCGACTATGAAAAACGAAGGAGGCATCAACGAGCGTTTGAATTCTCTAACCCTTCTCTTTTTCATTAGTTTGCAATGATATGTTTGAAATATGCTAGTTTATCACATGCTTAGGAATTACTTGCTTATTTCTATGCTTACATTGGGGACAATGTAATTTTCTAAGTGTGGGGTCGGTTTACATGTTTCGTTTCTGTTTTCATGGTAGACAAACGTGCAACCCACGTTTTAGCGTAGTTTTATTTTCTTTGATTCATATATTGAAAAAGAAATACAGAAATAGAAAATTCAGAAAATTGTTCTACAAAAAGACGTGTGTTTTTGTTTTGAGTCTTAGGAAGCCTCTAAAATAGTCTAGGATGATTATGTCTTGGAATGCATAGATTATGGTTTTACATTTACTTAAGGAATCGAATTGTGAGTTTCATGAGTTGTGATTGGTATGAACATTTGAGATTTGTTTTAATTGAAAAAGCATACATGTTTTGGTTAGTTTGTGTCCATAACATTCAACCTATGTGAGCTGTAGAGCATATTTGCTTTCTTCTTGAGTGTTTAAAAGAACAAATCGATAGAAATATAAGAAGCATGAAACCTCATTATTCTTTGCATATTCAATGAATGTGCTATAGCTTTTTAATGGACTCTAGAATTACTAGAACTTTCTCTTGTAGATTTTTCGAAAATTTATAGTCATAACATGCCTTGATTTTGAAAAGGATTGGAAACGTTTTACTAGGTTCACCACCATAGCCAAATAAAGGATGTGCCTATTTGAGCCCGTCGTGGAATACCTTAGTAAATGTCATTTGAGCCGATGTTTAGCCTTTTATTTCATCACCCTTAAACACTTTCCTCGAGTTTAGTATAATCATACATTTACCTTGTCTTAAAGATTCGACAAAACTTGACTTTTGAAGGAGTTTTCGCGTGAAGTGATGAAGAAGAATAAGTGTGGGGTGGACTTAGCTACAATTGTGTTAAATTGTATAAATGCCGTGCCTAGAAAAAGAAAATTTTAAATAAAATAAATAAATTGAATCGGACAGAAAAAGAAAAGAAAGAAAAGAAAACGTTTGTAACGTCCTAAACAAAAGAGAAAGTATAGGCACGGCTTGAAAAGAAAAGCTGCTAATTCTCTCTAAAATTGTGTTGTGAATTTGGAGAGTATATTTACTTGAAGGTCTAGTACTGTTAAAATTTCGACCTTTGTTAGTTTTCACAATGTCTTGGGGAAGCAAAGAATGAAGATGGGGTCTAACAAGAGAAGCGAGCTTTGGTGATGTTTTTAGCACCACTTATCCTAAATTTCTTCCCTATGCAGCCGAGCCCCATAAACTTCCTTCATAAAACGTTTTCATGATTCTTAAGATAGATGTACTTTGATTTATGGAGATTTTCTCAAGAGTCAAGCATATGATTTTGGTCCATTCGTGCATATAGTTATTACATGAGGTTTTTCCAAAAATTTTATTCACAAGTGCTTTCGTTTCATGAAATATGCAAGCTATTTGTCGCCTTACAATCTTTTTTCTTGCATATACTTTGACTGAATAACCGTATCATGTGTGAAAAGAAGAGAGTATGCCTAGTGAGGATGATCGGATTAGCCTTACATGTACATGCTTATATGTTTCGTTTCTCACTTATTCATGCCATGATACTTGATATATGAAGCTTGGAATTTGAGTGCTTACCCTTGAATGGTTAAACTTAAAAGCTATGCATTCTTAAGATTCTGAGACAATTGGTTTAGGGGTAGTAGTAGTAGTGTCTTTAATTTAGTTTTACTAAGGGACTAGCAAAAGATAAGTGTGGGGTAGTTGATAGAAGCATAAAATGTGACGTTCTTAATGTTTCTTACCCTCGTTTTTACTTTGCTTTAACCCTTAATGTTGTAGAATAGAGTCATATAGTAGAGTCATGAGTATTTGGTAGATCTACAAAGAAAATGTGCCAAAACATAGGAAATTTACAGAAAATCGGAACAAGGTTTGAAAAGATAGAAAACCTAGTCAAACTAGGAGTTTTAGAGTTGTTCCGTTTGTTCTGTAAAGCTTAGACTTTGTATTTGATGAATTCTTCTTCTCTTATGTGCAGTAGACATGTAAATGATTGAGAAATGGAAGGATTTTTAACAATTGGAGCAAAAGAAGCTGGCAGGAATTACAAGTGCAAATTGGATGCAAATCCAGTAAGTTTCAGTTTTTTCCTGGGCACATCACCCAACTTCCCGAATTTGTCCAAGATAATTTACAAGACCTGAGAAGGTGAGCCATATTTTCATGGAATGCTCTATGAGTCTAGTTTCTACTGCAATTGGAATCGTATCAAAAGCTTCACTGAGGAGAGAGTTATGCCAGTTACAACACAGAAAGGTATTGACTGGCAGCCTGCCGAAAAGCTTGACTTCCACGGATGCTCCAGGACGAGTCACTTAGAATTAGAAGGCAAGCCATATATACATAGAAATCTGTGGAAGTCTAGTTTCTACAGAATTTAGAATTACATTAATATCTATTTTTGGGAGGAAGTTATGCCAGTTACAATGCAGGAAGGTCACTGTCTGCCGAGAAGAACAACCTACTGCCTACTGAGAGTAATTTCTGTGTTTCTGCACCAAAAAGTCATCTAAATGCATTAAAGGAGAGTTGCTGAGCTAAATGAAGACTAGGGAAGCTTGCAACTGCATTTTCTGAATTGAAGAAAGCTTGTAGCTGCATTTGTGAACTGAAGGAAGCTTGTAGCTGCATTTGTTGACTGAAGGAAGCTTACAGCTGCATTTGTTGACTAAGGGAAGCTTGCAGCTGCATTTGTGTCTGCCAACTTTTCCCAGCCTCTCCTCTATATAAAGGCACAAATACTAGCCAAAGACTCTAGCAAAAATTCAGAAGTTCTAATCCAGAAAAATACCAAGTCAAAACCACCACCACTTCCAAAACTTCATCTTTTCACCCGAACCTTTTATCACCAACCGCTGCATCCGAACTTCACTCTTGAAGGTGTCTTTAAAGTGTGATTCTACCATCTCATGGCTTGTATTTTTCTTCTATGTATGATGTCTATGTTATATGTAGCTAGAAACTTCAAATTTCGGTTTTATAAAACTCTTCTATGTATCCGATTGTTTCTGTTTATGTATGATTGGTTTTTACAACTTGTAACACTTTGAATTCGTGCATTAGACAATAGGGCAGTAGTATGTTCATGTATTTTTAGGTTTCCATTCGATTACTTTCATGAATTCGTGCATAAAAATCAAGGTTTACATGAAGCCACGGCCATGGCTCTTGTGTAGGTTGCGATTTCATTCTCCATAAGTTATCTAGGATCAAGTTAGGCATTGAGTAAACTTTAGTTTGCTTAATAAGTGGTTACCATAATTCATAGAAACTTGCATGTTAATAAGATGTTGACACCATACTTAGAAGCATGTCTCCGATTTAAGACTTTCGTGCATAATTACTTGTTGTGTTTAATCTCTATGCGAAGTGTTTTTGAACCGGCTAGTAAATGTTTAGGATTATATGCGAAGTTAATTCTAAATACGTA
Source organism: Potentilla sterilis (assembly GCA_963682095.1). Taxonomy (NCBI): domain Eukaryota; kingdom Viridiplantae; phylum Streptophyta; class Magnoliopsida; order Rosales; family Rosaceae; genus Potentilla; species Potentilla sterilis. The sequence continues at coordinate 34,428,951 of OY821757.1, read as the reverse complement.
AGAAGTCTAGAAACAATTAGATAACCGCAAAGGCCCTAGTTGAAATCAGAATTGAATGGAGTCTAGAAAGTGTGTCATGTGTTGCTGCCAAGTCTTGCATGTGTTCTTGTGTGATCTTGTGTGTTTTGTGCTATATTTTTGTGTGAGATGTCGATCACTTGTATATAGCAGTCATAGGTTTAACTTCGGTCAATAATAACTTAGGATAAAATGATCTAAAACCTCCCCCCTTATTCTGATGCATGTTAATATATCTATATGTGTATTTTCGTTAACGCTTTTAATTCGATTACCCTTCTTGATCCCGGGATAGAACGATCCCTACTAATCATGTACTAACGACGATTTTGCAGGGTATTTAAATTGCTTGTTGTTTAACCCCGGTTACATGACTCGTCAAGTCCCTACTTATTACTTGGTTCGTTTTATGAAAGTTTTGATTTGTGCTTTGTGTGAAAGATATCGACCAACTTGTATATAGTAGTTTTAGGTTTATTTTCTAGTCTAGGACGTTTTAGGGCAGCTTGCTGCCGATCATCATCTTAATCCCCCTTTGACGTTTTACATGTGTGAATATGTATATATTTGTGCTAACATTCTCATATTTCAGGTACCCTTAATCCCCGGCTTAGAACGATCCCTACTTGCTCATACTACTAATGATATTTTGTAGGGTTATTATTGTGTGCATCGCGTAAGCGTGATACCATCAATAATCCCTTGCCTTCTGTCTTTAGCTTCCATTCAAATACGAAGCAAAATTAAACCATATGGTTTGGCTCATGCATAAAAGAAAGCCATATTAATCAACGCTCCTCCTGATCATGATATTAAGCTCCGTTTTTTTTTAAACAAAACTCATGCTTTAATTTTGTGATTTAGTTTTGATTAAAGGCTAACACCATGGTTTAAATTTCTTGTCAATGTACTACAACTTCATTGATTTTTAATTTGGTGGCTCTGTGTTTATGCCGGAGTGGAGCTCAAAAGCCGAAATTGTGTGATGAAGCTTCGAGGTTCCGTCGTTGCTGCCGAGGCCTTTTAGTTGTGGTGATCGATTATGTTTGAATTGGTGCTTTGGAGGGCATGGTATCAAGGATATGTGTTTAGCTGTGGGAAAAGTACTTGGCTATAGTGGTTAACAGAGACAACAAGGAAGGTTATGGTTTTTGCCGTAGGAATTTGTACAGGGCTCAGTGTTTTGTTTTGTAGGCTCCCGAACTATAAAGTTATCGACGAGAACGACTTTAACATAGAACCATAGTAACCATCGATCAAAGTAACCATAGTGCCTATAGTATCATAGAACCAGTAACCAAAGTGATTGTGTATCCAGTAACCAATATCGTAACGTAATCAGTAACTATAAGAACCAAAGTAACCAAGAACACTGTCAAGATTTTGAAGGCAGCAAGGCCTTGAGTAACCAAGTGGGTGATCCATGAGGGATTTGAGTAACCAAGTAACAAATAACCAGGTACCCATCCACAAGGGATTTGAAAGGCAACGAGACCTCAAGTATCAGAACAAGAGCTGCATGAAAAGGAAGGAAGTCGCCATCGAACCTTGTAGATGAACTGTACCTCTCCTAGTATACTAACGCATGCTTTGGTATCGCTATGCTCTTCGTGTTGGTGTCCACTGCGGCCTCCTCTGCCTCCTCTTCTGTTTTTCACGTAGTGCTTATATAAGGCACAATTGTTGTATTCGACTTCTACTCAAAATGAGGGGCTTTAGAGTTCGACTTGAACTGAACTTGTTTGGGGACGTGTATTCAACAGCCCGCGCAGACTCGTACTTGCAAATGGTTATGTAGTCTTTTAGACAAAGTAGAAGTCTGATGCCTTGAGAACCCAAAGGTAAGAAGCTTGATAACTCTGCCACTTTTTTCCTTAGAGTTTGAATATCTATTCACTACACCAATAAGTGCATCAGATAACACTACACACTCAATGGTTTTGAGGCGCAGCGTTGTGTGACAAAAGAAAGTGAATCACATAACAGTTTTTGAGAAACAATAATTGTGTGAAGTCATAAACATTTTGAAAGTTTGTTTTACAAAAACATTGCATGACGGTTACCACTAGATTTGTTGTGTGTACGACAGAAAACTGGGCGGCACCCTCCCCGTACAAGATGACTCAACTCTGGTTTCAGATCATACAACAGGGCATGAAAAATATGTTGTGTGAATGAAGACCTTAAGAGATTCACACAACAATTTTCCATCATATGTTGTGCAATAAGTCTTTTATATAAGGTTGTGCGATCTTTTTCTCGATTTGACACTAACATCCTTGCAAAACATAAACATTTGGAGAGATAGCTTGTAGGTTTATAATCCCACAACATAGTTACGTAAAAACTGATGTGTGACTGTTCATGCACTAAACCAGACACAACAATTTCTATTTATCTATTGTATGATATATCACTGATGTCAGGATGTACAAAGCCTTTCCTTAATGTGACACTCACATTCCTCTGACCAATAAATTTTATGCGAGATAGCCTCGGGGTGTGTAATCACACAATAGATTTTTCCTAATACTGTTGTATGATTATAAAAGAAAAACGTGGTCAACCTTAATTATGAGTATTCTTCCCTATGGGGAGCTAACTCATCGAGGGATGAACGACCCAAAATTTTTGCATGGGTTCATACATCTCATCTTCATGAGAGAGTGAGTGTTGACAAATTTACAAAATAAAGTACGAGAGTGTAGCTCAGAGCGTTTTTTTAAACAGAATTATCATAGATTTATGGTTGACACATACGATTGAGACCTAAACGTTACTGAAAATAAGAGAATTTTATACCATAGCCTTACTTCAATACGATGATCACATCAAACAGTCAAATGTTTGTTTTAACATTTTTGTCAATTGAATCACGACATGCCTATTAATGTCGTCTAACTTGTTTACTATGTTATATGTAAGTGTGTATCTTTCTAAACCAACTATATCGAGGAAATGAAAAATGAATAAACCAGACCATACGATGTGATCAAGATAGCGAGATTTAGATGTGGTACGAAATTCACATATTTTTCGTAATGTTTGAGTCTCGATCGCATCGGTCAACTATAATTATACTTATTAATTGACCATATTCATACAACAGTAATGATTTGTAGCGTTGTGTGATTGTATAAAATTTAGGATTCAAGTTTTAGAGTTTAGAGTTTAGGATTTGGTTTTATAGTTTAGAGTTTGAGGTTTTGTTTTAGAGTTTAGAATTTACATTGCCTTTCTGGTTCAGACAACAAACACAGTTAGTCTGTTGTCTTATACGAAGATAAAAAGTGAAGCCTTTCATTTTAGCTTTAGAGTTTAGGACTTGGTCAAAAAAACAAAAACACAAGCCTTGGCCTCTCTCTCACCCCTCTCCTCTCTCTCTCTCTCTCATGCCTCTCCTTCTGCTTTCTCTACCTCAATCTGGACCTCAAAATCTTTCTCCTTTCTCCGCGCCCAACCACTATTAGTCTCTCCCAAGCCTCCTCTCAAAATGAAGAAGGGACTTTTCCCCTTCTCTTTGATAGGAACATATAATGTGATGTTGTTAATATACTTATGCCTACATTTACGCTTTGCTTAACCCTTATTATTGTAGAATCGAGTCATATAATAGAGTCATAAGTCTTTGGTAGACTTACAATGAAAAAAAGTTAGTATATATAGAGGAAATATGCAGAAATTTGTCAACAGCCGAAATAGAGCTAAGAAACCTAGTCAAACTAGGAGTCTTAAAATGTTTTGTTGGTTCTGTAAAACCTCTACCTTGTTTTTAATACATTTTTCTTCTATTACTTGCAGTAGACATGTTGATGATTCGGCAATGGAAGGAGTTAAGACAATCAGACCAAAGGAAGCTGCCAAGAATCACAAGGAAAATTCAGAGTCAGTCCAGTAAGTTTCTGGGCACATCATCCAACTTCCACGAACTCTCCAGGACAGGTCACAGTGATATAGAGTGCGAGCCATATATCCAAAGAAAGTTACTGGAGTCTAGTTTCCAGATCATTTAGAATCACTTCAATAGCTATTTTCTAGAGAGAGTTATGCCAGAATCATCACAGAAGGGTCCAATGTGCCGCGAGAAGAGGAAAACTTCCTGGATTGACTAGGAAAGGCAAACCGGCAGCAAGAAGGAGTTTCTAATGCAATAAGGAGAGGCTGCCAGACTCAAGGAAGAAAAGGAAAGTCAAGTACTAAAAGAACAAAGGAAATGCAATCCTAAGAGAAGAAGGAAATCCCAAGCCGAGTAGGAAAAGGAATCTGGATGAGACTAGGAGAACATTGCCGGCTGCAACTAGGGAAGCATTCCGAATTCATTAAGGAGAAGACTTGCCGAATCCTTGCAGGAGAAGAGAAGACAGAAATCAACAATGTATCCTCCAACAAATTGGCAAAGAAATCCTAGAAGAACAAGAAAAAGAAATCCAAACCAAAACCGGCATGGAAAAGGTTTTCCTTGCCGATTCACACAAGGTTTCCTGCAAATTCTTGCAGCCCTCTTCCTCTATATAAAGGCACAAATTTCAAAGAGAAAAATAATCTCATCTCAAGCGTAAGTACTAGACTAAAGCTCTACCAAGTCTCTCAAACACCAAGCAGAAAAATACTTAGCCGAATTCCCTTCCACCACATTCCATAAAAACTGTACCCTTCCCTACCTTCAACCGAGCAACCGGTAAATTAAAGCTTCATATCTTCAAGGTATCCATTGAAAGTGTGATTCTACCATTCCATGACTCTTGTATTTGACGAGTGCCATAATTGGAGTAATAACACACGCAAATAATAAACCCTGTAAACTGTTAGTAGCATATGATAAATAGGGATCGTTCAGTCCGGGGATTAAGGGTACTTGACATGTAACAGGTTAGAAACATATATTCACAATTATACACAAACAATGAAACGAAATCATGGGAAATTTAGATGAGGTTCGGCACACTTGCCCTAGACCTAGACACGAAATTTAAAACCTAATTCTAATATGTACAAGTTTGGTCGACATCTTTCACACAAAGCTTAGCACACAAAGCGATCAAAACACATAACAATCAAGCAAACAAGACTTACGGCAGTAATATTAAAGTGTTCTAGACTCGACTTAGTTCCAACCTAATTAACTCCCTATAGGTATTACTAATCGGTTAAGACTTTCTCAAGTACTTCAAAATCATCCTATAGATTTAATTCTCATAATTGAGAACTCCTATAGATGAAAACAATCATGAAAAGCAATTAAACACAAGTCTTTTTAATTGGAAAAAAGTTAACATGTAAGGCGACAGTCACTCTTCATATTAAACAAGTATGTTCTTAAAAAAGACTTGTGTTTAATTGAACTCGTTAATTTGACTTATGCAACACAAACCAAACCAATCAAACTCGTTAATTTGACTTATGCATATTTCGGCTAAATGAGATCAATTTCCTACACATTGCAATTGCATAAAACACCAACCTTTACGGCACACGAATTTAAAGAACAAACCAAGATAAATTTAAAACTAAATTAACATGCTTAGCCGATTACCTAGTTACTATGTTGTTACATATTTTATTTACAATTTTAACATGCAATTCGTATCCTATGTTTGAAAAAACAAGTAATCAACATGAACACATACTGAAAATATAAATTATAAAACCAAAACTCAAATCATTTTACACATAGACATGCAATTCGAAACCAAGAATTCATACAAGTTTCATAGACAAAACTAAGCATAACTACATAAAATAATTTACTAAACTGAAAGTAGGGGGTGGATCACACTTTGTAGACACCTTTGAGGCTTCTAAACTTGTGTTGATCCGGCGAAAGTGGCTTAGGTATGGATAAGGAATTTTTGGTGGTGATGGAGATGTGTTTCGGCTAGCTTATTCTATGTAGGATTTTTGACTGAGTATTGGTAGAGATTTTTGTACTTTGCTTGTGCTAGAATGTGACAGTTTTCTTTCAAGGTGCCGGCCTCTATTTATAGGGAAAAAGGTTGTGAGAATTTTGGCAAAGAAATCCTTATTTGAATCGGCCAAGAAAAAGGGTTTTCCTTGCCGATTTTGGTTTTGATTTCCTCTTCTTGTTCTTCTAGGATTCCATGCCAATTTGCCTTTAATATGTTGCTGAATATTTCTTCCCTTTTCAAGTACGGATTCGGCAAGACTTCTCATATTTTAGTCGGCAATGAATCCTTTCCTAGCCGGCTTGGGATTTCCATTTCTTCCTACGATTGCTTCTTCCTTGTGGCTTTAGGACTTTGACTTGGTCTTTACACGCTTTCTTCTCTTCCAAGCAGCTCTAGGACTTGTCTTAGATCATTACAGCCACTTGGAAACATGTTTTCCAATGTTGCAGCCTCATAGCAGCCCCTCGGAAGCTTCTCGGCAGAATGCAGGGCTCTCTGTAGCGTTTTGGCAAGTATCGGACACTGGCAGGCTTTCTCGACAGGACACCCGCATGGACAATTGTAGGCTGCAGCATGGCTGTCGACATCTAGCGAGGTTATTTTCTTTGGAAGCTGGAGAGGCTAATCTGGCTGTCGACAGCCTGTGACGAGTCGTCGAAGCGAGCATCAAGCAATAATAACCCTACAATCGCTAGTAGTATAGACATAAGTATTGATCGTTCTAAGCCGGGGATTAAGGGTACTTGAAATATGAGAATGTTAACACAAATATTCATAAACATATATGCACACAATTGTCATACTTATATACATATATACATATTTACACATGAAATTATGGGGGATAAAAGGCTTGGCAGCAAAGCTGCCTCTAAAGTCCTAGACAAGAAAATAAATTGCTGAAAGTAAATCCTAAGTTACTATATACAAGGTTGGTCGACATTCTTCCACAAATCACTAGCACGAAAACAATCAAAACACATAAAAAAATAGTAGACAAGACTCACGGCAAGCAATGACAAGATGATCTAAACTCGACCTAGTTCCAATTCCCAATTAGAGCCGCAGCGGCCATCTAATCGTACTAGACTTCTCATGTACTTAGAATTAACTCAGCGTCTAATCCTAATCTGATTACTAACCGGTTTACATGACACGCAGCGTCGACACATGAACTAGCTAGCAAATATGCACAAAGTCTTTTTAATTGGAAACAAGTTTAACATGCAAGGCGTCACTCTTCATATTAGACAAGCAAGTTCATTTAAATTAATTACTCCACCCCTTGTGAAAAACAATACAAATAAAGCAATGCAGCGTCTACTAAATTCATATTAACTTTCGGCTAAATGAGATCAATGCCCCACACATAGCTATTGCATGAAACACCAACCTTTAAGGCACACGAGTTTAAAGAACTAACCAAGTACAATTTTAAACCCAAATTAACAAGTATTTGCCGACTGCCTAATTACTATTTTATTAAATATTTTCCTTACAATTTTAATATGCAATCCGAATTCTTACATTCAAAAACCAATTAAAGATAAAGAAAACAGATTGATCATGTGAATTATAAAACCAAACTTCAATCTAAACAATACATAGACATAATATTTGAAACCAAGAATTCATGCTAACTTCATAGACAAAGTTTAACATAACTACAAAGAAAGAATTACAAAACCGAGAGTGGGGAGTAGATCACAGTTTTAGAACACCTTTGGAGCTTCAAGTCGTGTGGATCTTGATGGATGATAGATGGTGGTGGTGCGGCAGCAGTTTTCTGGATAGTGGGTTTTCTTTGTAGGATTCTTGGGGAATTTTAGTAGAGCTTTGGCTAGATTTTTACTTTGAAATGTGACACTTTTCTTCATGGTGCCGGCCTCTATTTATAGGAGAAGGGAAAGGCTGATTTGGGAGAGTTTTCCTTGCTCAAAACGGGATAGAATTCTTCAATAAATAAGGTTTCCCAATCCGAGTTGGAATAGGCTTTTCTTTCCTTATTGAACAGAGAAACTCTTGCTTGGCCGGCTTATGATTTCTTTTAGGACACGCATAGGAAGTTTCATGGACATTGCAAAGTTCTTTGGATTGATTTGGCACGCTCGCAACCGCTTGAAGACATTACCGGAAATTCCTCTCTGCTCGCGAGTACAGATTTTGCTAGTATCGGGTACTGGCGAGGCTTCTTGGTGGCGAGTCTGGTGCTGGCGAGTAGCGCGAATTATGTATACTGGCATGCGCGGATGATTGGCGAGCGGATATGTGCAAGCTGGCGAGCTAGTGTTGGCGGCTGATCTTCTGGCGAACAAGGTTGTTTGGCGAACAAACAAGGGCTTGGCGAGCAAGCTCTGGCAAGCGAAAAAGGACTTGGCGAGCGAGATCTAGCGAGCATAAGCGAAGCTGATTTTTTTCCTTCTTCTCAACAGATCTGACCATTGTGACTTTAACCGAATATAACTTTTTCCTTAGTGCTCCGATTGATCTGTATTTTTGACACAAAATTCTTTAGCAAGCCAACAAAATGTATACCAAATTTCAGCAAATTTGAAAAAAGATAAGTCACAAATCATTCATCTCAGAATCACGAAAAAGACACATTTTGCACTATTTTCCAGAATTCTATAAACTTAGTCATTTTTCGGATTCTAAAGCATATTTTATCAAAACTCTACCAAATTGACACTAAACTATATTATGACTCTATCTTAGATAAATAAAGGTTAAACAAAGCATAAATGAGGGCGTAAACACATTAATATCGTCGAACATTGTGCTCCTATCAGCCTGTCGACAGCGTCAGTGCGCATGTGCTTCAGAAGGTACAGGGCATGTGCGAGGGCTGGCGCGTATGAGCCTCGGCGTGTGGCATGGCTGCTGCGCAGCGCATCGGTAGGCAGGACAATAGCTGCGCTAGGCAAGGTGCAGCGTGGGTTGAGTGCCCGTATCCGATATGAAATGCCAGTATCGGATAAGTGGTGACATAGGCCAAAGCCTCGGCAGATTTGCCTGGGATATGGCTCGGATACGTGAGGACCTGTGTCGGATACTGCCAGGTCACGTGTCAGATACGGCTCGGCAGCGAGAGTGTCAGGATGGGCGGCAGCGCGAGTGTCAGGCTGCACATCGGCGAGGTTGGCACTGCAGCCTATCAGCAGGGACTGCATCTCTTTTTGTCCGAAACTTGGTTTCTCTTGGCAGGTTGACCTTTGTGTTTTCAATCGAGCATAACTTTCTCCAGAAAATAGCTATTAGTGCGATTCCAAGTTCTGTGGAAACTAGACTCAGAGATATTTTCATTCATGGATGGCACGCCATCTAGTTACAAGTAAGCTATTCTAGAGAAATTCGGGAAGTCGAGTGATGTGCCCAGGAAATTCCTGGAACTTACTGGATACGAACTTGCATAGCAATTCTCGGTAACTTCTTTAGCTCCGATTACTCTAACTCTTTCCATTGCTCAAACATCAATGTATATACTGCTCATAAGAGAAGAAAATTCTATCAAAAACAACATGGAATCTTTACAGATTCAACAAAAAATTTAAATACTCCGATTTTTAGCACTTAATCAAATTTCTGTAAACTTCCGACTTTTAAGCACGATTTCATTAAAAATCTACCAAATACTCATGACTCTATATTATGACTCGATCTTAGGCAAATAAGGGTTAAAAAAGTATAAATGAAGGGAATAATACATTAAGAATGTAGCATTTTATGCTCCTTTCAGTATTCTTTTATGTTTGTGTGTGTTGTATGAACTTGTTTCAATTCTTGGTTTTTGTCAAACTCTTGTATGAACCCGATTTGCGTTTGTTAATGTAGTTTTCAATTTTAACTTGTAATTTTCGTGTTCTTAGATAATTAGGACAGTAGGTATTTAATGCATGTTTAAGACTTAAAATTTGTTAGTTCTAAGGTTGGGGCAGAAAAACCGAATGCTAGATATGTCAAAGAATATAATCTAAGTACTAGGTTTCATGTGATAGAGTAATATGGTTGAGTCATACTTGTAGGTGATTTAATTAGTGTTTCTCACTTAAGGCTAATAACCTTAGAACTTGCATGTTTAATAAGAAGAGTGACGCCCTTACTGTTTGCATGTCTTTGATTTAGACTCTTGTGCTTAAATGTTAAAACATTTAAAACTGGATTAGCATAACCTTCGGATTATACTTGTAGTTAATTCTAAGAACTTAAGAAGTCTAATGATTAGATAAACCTTGTAGGATCTAGTCATGTCCAAACTAAATTAGGTCTAGGATGTGTTGATACTTGTTCCTTACATTCTTACATGCGTGCCTTACATGTTAAAGAGTCTTTTGTGCCGATTGCTTTGTGTGAGAAATCATGATCACTTGTACATAGTAGTCTTAGGAATTTTTATTTCGTGTCTTAGGTTTTAGGGCAGTAGCCGTAGGTTTCAAAAATCTTTCAAAACCCCCCTAATTCGTTTCAATGTGTGTGTATGACAAGTCGCCAAAGCGGCACTTTAATAATAACCCTACAAGAAACGTTAGTAGTATATGATAAGTAGGGATCGTTCTAGCCGGAAATTAAGGGTACCTGACATGTAAAAGGTTAGAAACACATATTCACATATTTATACAAACATTGAAAGGAAATTATGGGGGACAGATTGGTTCGGCAGCAAGCTGCCCCTAAGACCTAAATGCACGAAATAAAACCTAAACTACTATATACAAGTGATCATCATCTTTCGCACCAAGCAAATCACACAAAGACTCTTTAACATGTAAAATTCGCACATAAGAAAGTAAGGAACAAGTATTAAGAGTGTTTTAGACTCAAACAAGTTTTGACCTACAACTAGAACGAATCCGATTTTACCTAGTTGCGAGACTTATAATATTTTAAGATCTAGCAATTTGCAAAGTGATCCTAAAATTCATGTTACTATTATACAACTCATAACATTGAAGCACAAGAGTCTATAATCAAAGACATGTAAACAAGCAAGGTTGTCAATCCTCTTATTTAACATGCAAATTTTAGCTAAGGTTATACCCTAGGTGAGCACAACAAATCAAAGCTACATACGTACCACTTTATCCGTTAATACTCGGGTTAAATGAAATCTAACATCTAGATTTACATGCTTGTCAAACAAAACTAATGTTTCGGTTTTTAAGTCACACCCTTAGATTACGAACCAGTTTTAAATCCTTAACATGCATCTAATACCACTGTCCTAATTATATAACACACAAATCAAACAAGTTAAAAGCAGAAAAACTATTACATAAACAAACTTGAAATCGGTTCATACAAAGTTTCAATTAAAACCAAGAAACGAAATAAATTCCTGCAAACTACACAAACAAGATTAAATACAAGAGCCATAGATGAATCGGATCACACTTTAAGAACCTTGAAGACTCCTCAGGATGTGGTGGAAGGCGCTCGGCAGTAGGCAGAACAAGGGACGATTTGTGGAATGTGGTGGTATCGGGTTTGGCTAAGTATTTGGTGTTTGGTGCTTGCGAGACTTGGTAGAGCTTTTGGCTAGTACTTGTGCTCGAGATGAGATATTTTTTCTGAATTAAATTTGTGCCTTTATATAGGGAATAGGCTGTGCAAAAGTTGGCAGCAACTAGGGTTGCACAAATCCTAGTTTTACTCAAACTTGTCTTGTTGGCAGATATGAACTTTGTGTGAAGATTACGAAATATCTCTATCTAGAAAATATTTATTGATAGGAGCACAATGTGCGACGATATTAATATGTTATTATCCCTTATTTGTGCTTTGTTAGTCTACTTAGAGTAAGATAGAGTCATAATATAGTTTAGTGTCATTTTAGAAGAGTTTTGGAAAAATGTGCTTAATTGTCAGAAAAATGACTAAGTATAGAAATCTGAGGAAATAATGCAAAATATGTCTTTTTCGTGATTTTGAGATTTCTGTTAAAATGACTTATCCTTTTCCAAATTTGATGAAACTTAGTATGCATATATTTGGAAAGCTAACGTGTATTGTGTCAAAAATCCAGATCAATCGGAGTTCGGAAAGTCACCCAAAAGATGGCTGCAACTTGGCAGTTTGAACAAAAATCACCAGAGACTACCAGGATTTTCCTGGGACTGTGTCCTGACTTTCGGAATTTCTGTACGACGCATCATTTGGAACCAGTAGACGTGTCTTATATGGATGGAAAGCCCTACGAGTCTAATTTCTCTAAGATTTGGAATCGCATCAATCGGAGCAATGAGGAGGGAGTTATACAGGATTTACTGGAGCAAGGTCAATTCTGCCGAGAAAACTTAAATTTCCCGGTTGCAACAGGAAAGCTCTCCTGTGTATTTTTGGAAGCATGGATCGGCTATAATGGACCTAAATACTTATTGGACATGTCCATGCCAACCTAATGCAGCCGATTGAAGTCCAAGATCAGAAGAAGAAGTCCAAGAAAGAAATACTTTTCCCACAAGGAAACCTAAAACCAACTTGGACAAGGAATTATCATTCCTTGGAGCTGCCGGCAAACCCTAGGCTGTTCCATATATATAGCCAACGAATTCTTCATAAAATGCATCTCATCTCAAGCACAAATACTAGCCAAAAACTCTACCAAGTCTCACAAGCACCAAACACCCAAATACTTAGCCAAAACCATCACCACCACCAGCCAAATCCCGTCCATCGTTTTAGCTTCTGCTGACCAGCATCTCACCACTCCACCACGTCTTGAAGAGCTTCTCAAGGTTCTAAAAGTGTGATCCACTCCCCCTATGGCTTATGTATTTATTCATGTTTGTGTGATTTGTAAGAACTTGTTTCAATTCTTGATTTTTGTTAAACTTTTGTATGAACCGATTTTGTTGAAGTTTATGTAAAGTAGTTTTGCAGTTTTAATTTATGGATTTCGTGTGTATGGATAATTAGGGCAGTGGTATCTTGCATGTTTTAGGTTTGAAATTGGTTAGAAATCTAAGGATTGGGACTTAAAAACTGAAACATTAGTATTGGCTTGAAGCATGTAAATCTAGATGTTAGGTTTCATCAAACCGGAGTAATAACAAATATGGCTAAATACTCAAAAGGTTGCTTTGATTAGTTTTGCTCACCTAGGGTATAATACTTTAGATAACTTGCATGTTAAAATAAAATGATTGACAACCTTGCTTGTTTTGCATGTCTCTGATTTAGACTATTGTGATTAATTGTTAAGTCTCAAAAGGATTAAGATATATTCTAGGGTCCATACTCAAAAGGTCGATCTTAAGAACTTGAGAAGTCTTACAACTAGGTTGTAGTTGGAACTAAAATTGAACCTAAACATGTTGATACTTGTTCCTTACTTTCTTGCATGCGAGTCTGTATGTTAAAGAGTCTTTTTGTGTGAATGGCTTGGTGTGAAAGATGATGATCACTTGTACATATTAGAATTAGGATTTTGATTTTCGTACCTAGCTTAGGGCAGACCTATGGCTGCCGATCCCTATTTCTTCCCCAATGTGATGTTTTTATGTATATATGTATATATTTTTGTCTACCATTCTCATATTTCAGGTACCCTTAATCCCCGGCTTAGAACGATCCCTACTTGCTTATACTACTAACGATCTTTTGTAGGGTAATTATTTGCGTGAGCCTCGCCGTTCTCATCATCTATCGAGGTGATTCCAATTGATTTGGAAACTAGACTCCCGTAGATTTCTATCCATATATGGATCAAACTCTGGTTCAATGTGATCTGTCCTGGAGAGTCCGTTAAAATTGGATGACGTGCACTGGAAGTTTCCCGAATTTTAATCAGGATTCTTAATATGATTCTTGGCAGCTTCCTCTTGAATCTTCTATTCCGATTTCTTCATAGATCACAACTGCTTAGACTTCTTGATAGATTAACAACATTTCTTGATGGATAAATAATCCACAATGCAGCTGCAAACTTCCCTAGATGGACCGGGATCACCTTCTCCTAGGATCGGCAGATTTCTCCTCTTTTCCTACTTGGACTAGGGAACTTCTTCTTTCCATATTTTGCACTTTTTTTGGCTTGGCCGACTCCCATATGTCTCATGTAGCTCAGAAGCTCTCATTTGATGAATTTAGAAACAACTTTGGTGCCCAAATACAGAAAATCATGAAAATGGGCAGTAGGTTCTTTCTCTCGGCAGGGCAGTGACCTGCTGGCCTTGTGACGAGTATAAATCTCTCCTCAGGAAAGCGTTTGGTGCGATTCCAAATTCTGTAGAAACTAGACTCATATATCTTTCCAAGAACATATGAATCGCATTCTGGTTCCTTGTGAGTCGTCCTACAGAAATTCTGGAAGTTGAGTGATGTGCCCAGGAAAATACTGGAACTTCCTGGATCCGAATTTGTCTTGCAATTCTTGGCAACTTCTTTTACTCCAATTGTTATAACTCCTTCCATTGCTCAAATCCTTAACATGTTTACTGCTCATAAGAGAAGAAAAGTTCATGAAAAGCATCATAGAAGCTTTACAGAATCAACAAGACATTTCAAAGACTCTATGTTAAGCACTTTGTCAAATTTCTGTAAATTTCCTATACTTAGCACATTTTTTATATAACTTCTACCAAAGCTTCACGATTCTACATTATGACTCAATTCTACATAAATAAGGGTTAAAGCAAAGTATAAACGAGGGTAAAACATATTAAGAATGTCGCATTTTATGCTCCTATCAGTGTATATGTGTTAGCACTTTGTAATTCGATTGCCCTTCAATTTCCTCGGACTGAACGATCCCTACTTATCATATACTAACGATAATTTTGCAGGGTATTTAAATTGCGCGTTGTTTAACCCCAGTTACGCGACGCGTCACTCTTCTCACTCAATTTCTTCACAATCGAGTTAGAAACCCTAAGCATAAGCTTCTGTCTCTTGTCGCTCACTCCCGCTCTGGTAGGGTTTGAGCCAATTAAGATTATGGTAAACACCCATAATCAAGTTTTGTTGTAAGGTTCAAACTCAGTTCGCCTTCTAATGGATGGAAGTTCAGCAACTTCGATTCTGATTGTGTTCCATGATTAAGTTGGGTTTTTATTAAAATAATAAGCATCCTAAGAATTTTGATAAGCTACTTCACCGCAAATACAATTGGTTGGAATAACCCTACTGACTATCCAAACTCCATTATAAGGATTTGACCAGTACAGACACCCATAATAGTGTCCATAACCATAACGACATCTACAACTACAGCAAACAACCTGATCAAGGCCAAAAGCAAGATCGTCGTGATGCAACCATTTCCACATACCATGCCAGTTTCTTTTAACTGCAGGATGAGCCCTCATGACCTCCACCTGCTTACCCTTCAGTTCATGAGGTTTGTTCATCTGTTTATGCAAGACATCTACAACAGAATCATCTGATTCAAAAGTAACGAATCTGAAACCTTTTGGAGTGTTGCTTTCCTTGTCATAGATTATGACTCTATCCTCAATTGTACCAAATTCAGCAAAGTAGTCTTGGAATTCGTATCTAGCTAATTGAGTGGAAAAAAACAGTTACAGCTGAAATCCCCAATTTACTGGAATTCATAAGAGAAAAACCTAAAATCACAGCTGAAATCTCAACTAAACAACTGATGTATTCTATCATACACCAATTAGTAAAGAGTGCAACATTGACAACTCTATTTGCTTTACAAATTTGGCGACATACTGGAAATATAATGCTCACTCGGAGCCATAAGATTGTAATGTAAACAGCTTCCCCACTATGTTGCCACCGAACATAAAATTCGGTGAGCCTAGATTTCATCCTGCCACTAAGAGGCAGCGACCAATTGGCAATGCAAGGTACTCGCCGCCGTCTTAGAGCAAATACGGCACGCAAGGTGCTTAATCCAAGACAACGTCCACCTCTACTTTTTAAAAAATTGAAAAGTGGCAATTTACAGCAATTAACCCTGAAATTGCTGTAATCCCAATTTACAGCAATTCATAAGAGAAAACCCTGAAATCACAGCAGATATCTCAACTAAACAACTGATGTATTCTATCAAACACTAATTAGTAAAGAGTGCAACAACTCCATTTGCTTTTCAAATTTGGTGACATACTGGGAATATAATGCTGACTCGGAACCATAAGAGTCTAATGTAAACAGCTTCCCCACTATGTTGCCATCGAACATAAATTCTGGTGACCCTACATTTCATCCTGCCACTAGGAGGCAGCGACCAATTGGCAATGCAAGATACTTGCCACCGTCCTAGAGCAAACACGGCATGCAAGGTGCTCAATCTGAGACAACGCATTTACGTCTTAAGAACTTGAAAAAAAACTAAAGCAAGAATATAAAATTTGCATAAAACACAAACCATGAAACTTGGGATCTGATCCAAGCTCAATTTATTTGCAAGTAGATCCCAGTCGCCGCCAACCAGAATTTGCATCGGAATAACCCACTTACAATGGTTACTACCCTGATCTTCACCATTTAGTATGAAATAAAAATAGATAAAAGCAACTAAGAAAATAAAAGAGCTGAAAGCCAAAAATAAAGCTACCCAGATTGGGCTCGAGATCTGGACTCATGCCCAAATTCTATCAAAGAACAAGGGAAGGTCACACGCGATATGATTTAACCCAACCGTCGTTCCCCAACAGACGTCCGACCACCTCCACCTCCACCGTCGAGTCACCTCAACCGTCACACCACCCACGGGAGCCCATTCTAGAACTAAAGCTAGTCTTGGCCAGCAAGATCTCGATCTACTTAGCCCAAACACAAAGTCTAGATTTGACCAGTCCTGCGGCCAAGTAAGACGAGATCAATTTCTGATCTCAGCCTTACTCCGCTTGCGATCCATCCCGTCACCCCTAATAGTTGCCGAGAATCTTGAAACCAACCATGGCCAGCCACCCAACCTCATGTCCCTCATCTTAATTTGGATATGAGCCCTAAAACCATATCAAAGGCCAACATATCAGCCACGAAGGTTACGAGTCGCCGAAGCGGCACTTCAATAATAACCCTACAATCGTTAGTATAATAGAAATAAGTAGGGATCGTTCTAGCCGGGGATTAAGGGTACCTGACATGTAAAAGGTTAGAAACACATATTCACAATTATACACAAACAATGAAACAAAATCAAGGGGAATTTAGATGAGGTTCGGCAACAAGTTCCCTAAATAACTAGACACGAAATTAAATCCAAATGTAATATTTACAAGTGATCAACATCTTTCACACAAAACACTCACACAAAAGTTCACATAACATGTAATAAACAAAAGAAATGAAACAAGGTAGCAAGTTTGAAAACATTTTAGACTCGACTTAGTTCCAACCTAACTAGAGCTCTTCGCGGTTCATCTAATTGTTATAAGACTTCTTACGTGTGTTTAGAATTAACTTCGCGTATAACCCTAACCTTTACTAGTTGCTCTTAAAGACACTTCGCGTAGAGATTAATCACAACAAGTAATTATGCACAAAAGTCTTGATCGAAAACATGATCTAGGTATGGTGTCACTCATTCTTTCAACATGTAAATTCTTTAAACTACTCTAGTCCTAGGAAATCGACACAAATCAAGACAATGTCACATTTGACTCGACCTATGTTTAATTTCGACATGTAAGATTGCCACCACAATACATTGCACTTGTACAGAACAACAATCTTGGTTGCCTACGAAATTAAAGAATAAACCAAGTACGAGACAAGAATGAAATCGAAACATGTTTCTCTAAAACCTAACTTACAAAATACTACTTATCATGTTTACAAGTCATCATAATAACCTAAGAAATTCGACACTTAGATTCAACAAATAATACCAAGACTCGAAATCAAAATAGTTTTCAAACTTATAAAACCAAAACTCAAATCGTATTATACATAGACATATAATTAAATACCATAAAAACATGCCAGCTTTATAGACAAAGTATTGCAAAACTATAAAATAAATACAAGCCATGGAATGGAGGATGATTCGGCAATGGAGGTTTCAGCAAAGGAGTGGAGTTTTATGGAAGTGGTGGAGAGGTGTTTTGGCTTGCTATTCTATATAGGATTTATAGTAGAGTATTTGGTAGAGCTAAAGGCTTGTGCTTGTGTGTTAGATGTGATAAGTTTTTCTGTGGGAAAACAGGGCTTTATATAGAGGCAAATTCAGTAGAAACCCTAGGGAGAAAACCTGGTCCAAATGGGCAAAGGCAATCCTTGTGCAACAAGGTTTTGGTTCCTTCCTTTCTGAGTTCTTCAAGAAAACTTCTTTTAATGATTTTCTTCATGGATCGGGCTGCATTGCTTCATGGACTTTTTATCTGGATTGAAAAATTCTCTTTGATGGATATTGATACACAAAATTGCCCCAAATCGGCCTCAATGCACAAACTGGCAGAAATCTGCAGATCCGGCAGCTTTCTCGTAGCCGAGCTAGGAGATCATCTTTCTTCATCTTTTTCACTTTTTATTTGGCATGGCTGGATCTCCTAACCTTCATTAAGCTTGGAAACTCTCACTTGATGCATTCAGTTGCCCTTTAGATGCTCAAATGCAGAAAAGAAAGAAAACCGGCAGTAGGTTCCTCTTCTCTGCAGGGCAGTGACCTTGCTGTCTTGCAACTAACATAACTTTGTCCTCATGAAATATTTTGGTGCGATTACCATTTATATAGAAACTACACTCGTAGAGCTTTCCGTGCATATAATGTTTGCCTTCTAATTCTTTGTGAGTCGTCCGGCAGAAATTGTGGAATTTGGATGATGTGGCCAGGAAATTGCTGGAACTTACTGGATCCGATTTTGGATTGTGATTCCTGGCATCTTTCCTTGGTCCAATTGTGAAAACTCCTTCTATTGCTCAATCATCAATATGTCTACTGCTCAAAGAGAAGAAAAATCCATCAAAAGCATCACAGAAGTTTTATGATGAACCAAAACCATATGCATACTCTTGAGATAATCTCCACAAATCGAATTTAACCATCTTAAGAATCATGAAAAGATCAATAAAGGGAATGTAATGGGGGTTGGCTTAAAGGGAATTTGAAATTTAGATAGAAAGGAGGCTCAAAACGACACTAAGGCTTTTAGCAAAGCTCGATTCTCCTTATGTCTTCTCGCCAAGGCTCGGATTTCTTCTTGTTGGAATCATACTTCATACTTTACTTCCCCAAAACATTGTGAATACGAACAAAGGTAAAAAATATAACAATGTTAGACCTTCAAATAAATACAAAACTCCAAATTCACAACAATTTTTCATGACTAGACTTAGCAATTTTATCAAAACAAAATCGTGCCTCTTTCTTTTCTCTCGGACTTGATTTTTCTTTTCTTTTCTTTTTCTGTCTGAACACAAATTTTTCTGTTTTTCTTGTCTTTGAGGCACGCCATCATACAATTTGCATACAATTTTCAGCTAAGTCTACCCCACACTTGTTCTTCTTCATCACTTCACGCGAAAACTCCTTCAAAAATCAAGCTTTGCCAAAACTTTGATCAAGGTAAAGGCATAACTATACTAAGCTCATGGAAAGTGTTTAAGGGTGATGAAAGAAAAGGCTAATCGTTGGCTCAAGGGGGTTTACTAAAGTGTCACACGACGGGCTCAAATAGGGCACATGCTTTATTTGGCTATGGTGGTGAACCTAAAAGATCTTTTTCAATTACATTCAAAATCAAGGTATTTTAAGATAAAAACGTTTTGAAAATCAACAAGAGTAAGTTCTAGCATTCTAGAGTTCATTAAAAAGCTATGGCCATAATCGTTGAATATGCAAAGAATAATGAGGTTCATATATTAGAATGCTCGAAATTTTCAAAAATTTATCATTCATAAAGAAAGCAATTTGGCTCTAAAGCTCACATAGGTTGTTATGGAAACAAACTGTCACGCCCCGAATTTCAGATAATAAAAATCCGAATTCGTAAGTGTGATTAATTACAATTACACTCAAATACTTAAAAGTTATTATACAAATAACTAAGTATTACGACAGAGTTCACTGCGTGGCACCAAATACTCAAAATATTACATCAATAAAACAGGAATGTAAAATAGAGTCTCACGCTAACACTCAATAACAAATAAAACCCAGCTAGACAAAGGACCCCACCTTCTAGCCACTCAACTCAGATGCCTTCTTCTGGCTGCTGGTTAACCCCTGCAGGTCTAACCCCTACACCATTGGTTGGTGCACCGGGTTGTAAACAACGAACCCTGTAAGCTTTAAAAGCTCGTGTGAGTAAACAAATAGAAACTGAATAAGGTAATTTAACTCACAAATAATAAACACACATCCAAAATAACCACCACACTCAATCACACCACAATAACACAACTCAGACGCAATGACCACTGTCATTCCCCATCAACTCACACCAACACAGACAGACTAGAGCTCTAATTGATCGTAACCAATCACCCGGCAAAGGCTTGGTTCCCGATTTAATTATCATAAGGATCCCTTTCACCATCACTTAGCGAGACCCTATCCGATAATTTCCATAAGGATCCCTTTCACCATCACATGGCGAGATCCTTTCTGCACACATGTAAGATCCCTTTCAGCATCGCTTGGCAAGATCTCACATTGACAGTTGGTCTCCGTACCAACTCAATCACACATTGCACAACTCACATAAACCCAAAACACACCCTCAATATATACATATAAATCACACATCCACATCAATTCACTTTCACATCAATCAACATATATATATATATATATCAAGTAAATATATATATACGTAGGCATTTACTTAGGAACTGCCCAGTAATACCAACTATAGTTCATTGATCGTAAAATACTTTTAAAATCATTTTTATAATAAAATCATTTACTTACCAATGAACCGTAGTCGATCAAGTTCATTCAATTTAAAACAAATATCATTTCCATAAAACCATTTTGCATATAACGATCTATATACTATAATTAACTCGTAATTAACTCGTATTTAATATGAATACAGTGAGGTTTACTCACCTTAGTTCACCAGAAATGGAAAATATTCGTTCAGGGTCGAGTCGGATCGAATCACTGCAGTTCCGGGATTAGGTCAACTCGGGTCATAGGTCAACGCCTGGTCAATGGTCAAGCGGGTCGGGTGGGTCAACGTGGGCCGGGTCGGGTCAAACCGGGTTGGATCGGATCCGCTGGAAACGGGTCGGGGAGATCCGATCGGAGTCGATTCTTTGCGGCTTCGATCCGCCTTGTTCAGCTCGAAACGGCGCAAACCACTAGCACAGAGAGGACCGCAAGGAGAAACCCAATCGATCGAGGGGTGGCACTTGGTCCGGCGACACCTGGAGCTCCGCCGTGCACGGTGGCAGTTCTTCCAGTCAACGCAGCGCCGTCCACTGGTTCTCCCCTGGGCTGCGCCTTGGCTCAAACGAAAGAGGAGAGGAAGACGAACATAACGCGGGGTGGCGCGCGAGCCGCGGCGGCAGGACGGCGGAGATCGACGGAGGAGAAAAACTGGATCGGGGAGAGAGAAAATGAATAGTAAAAAGTGAACAGTAAAAGGTAAACGGACGAAAAGGGAATTTCGGACATTTTTTGAAAATCGACGTTTTATATTTAATTTCAGAAAAAGGAAATAACTTCGACATGTCGTAACTTCTTCTTATGACGTCCGTTTTATGCGTGCCGCATGTCTACGAACTCGTATCGTCGTGCCGCATGTCTACGAACTCGTATCGTCGTGAAGGAAACGTTTTGAGATTCATAACGGATCAAAAAGTCAACATTTAACCCACTAAAACTTAAACGTTTTTCGAATTTAACTTTCGGACACACTTCCGACGTCACGTAACGACTAAATAAAAGTGTACCAAATTCCAAAACTCATAAATCATCCTTCCGATAATTATGAGAATTTATATAGTTAACACAAATAAAATCGGGTTATTACACAAACTATCTAAAACATGCATGCTTTATTAATCAACAAGTGTTACATGCTTCTACCAATGCATTTTTCATGACATAATCAAAGTTCTTTTCATGATTTGATTTAGTTTGCTTAGAGCATCTCCAGCAGAGGTGGCTAGATTTATTTCTAAATTTAGCTAAATGTTAAATTTAGCAATCACTTTTATGAGTTATGTTTTATCAAAGATTGCTACAGTAAACTTAACATTGAAACTGAAAAAACATGTTGGAAACAAGATAAATTGACACTTGGAAGTTTAGCTTTATGTCAAATTCTCTCTCCTCTATTGCTATATTTGTCAATTCATTTTAACATTTGCTAAATTTAGTAATTTTTAATCAATTCTGCTAGAGCTTACTTTTTCCTAGATAGTTGCTAAATTTCAAATAATTTTTTTTTTCGAATTGGTAACTCTGCTGGAGATGCTCTGAATTTCTACCGTGAGTTATATTGATTTCATTCTGTAAGTGACTAAGTTTATAATTGATAAATAACTTATTCAAAATTTAATTATAAGTGACTAAGTTAGATGCCCAAAATTTTATGAACGATTCTTAATGGTCTGAGCATTTTCTAATATCAGTTTTTAGTTAAGCAAAACTCGGCCTAAATTAGTGTTTTCTGGTTCGGTCTTGGTCCCTGTTGACAGTAGCCATAGAGAGGCTACCCATGCCCCCAGACCCGCAACCAGGACTCCTGGAGCCGGCCCAGGGCCCTGGAGCAAAGCATGGAAGCCTAATCCCGCGCCCGGGCAGGTCTTACTTGTGATCGGGGCCCGAGAACCAGGGATGGCAACTCCCCAAACAGGGCCGAAACAGTCCAGCAATATGTGCAGAAGGGGATCAGTCCCACATCGAAGGGTGAGGCCAGTCCTCATACCCGGCAGCCTATATATGAGTCTCAACTACCCTCATTAATAGGTAATCAATACTTCAACCACTCATTCCTGCTCAAAGTTATCGGTTTATCTCAACTATACTGACTTAAGCATCGGAGCGGAATAGACCGGCCCGCCCGGTATTCCCTTAGTTAGCAGGATTTGCAAGAACGAATAGCACCAAGATCCACCGGTCTCTGTGAGTCTACGGATCCAGACAGAAACAATTGGCGCCGTCTGTGGAAAAAGTACAAAAAGTTGTGTTGTCCTACTAGCGGGAAGGGAATCGATCAGCTTACGAATCGCCAAAAAAAAAAAGGTTACGTGGCAATTATATCTGGAAGTACAGAAGAAAGGAGGCAAAGAAACCTAGAGGAGGACCGGCGAGTTCTGGAGCCGGTGCATGGCAAGATCCCGGGGGCGGGGCAGGAGCAGCCCACTGGTGGCTGCAGTCAGAAAGCTACCACCAACCGTGATCCGGGCAGTGCGGTCGGTGAGTATAACGAAGATGCGCGTGGGAACAGCCCGGCAGAAGCCCACCAACTCTTGGGCATGGAACCCGCACCAGCGTCCACCGGTGCCCCGAGCAGAGAGGAAGAAAGGCTGGCCGGTAGCAATAGCCAGGACGATGTTTCTAGTCTCGGCCAGTACGATATGGCGGGAGAGATAGAAGAGATGAGAGCGGAAGTCAACCGCTTGCGAGCAGAGGGCGACCAGGACAGGGTCGAAGCCGATACCCTGTATCAAGACATGGAAGCGGTGAATGCTGCACTGGTGGCTGCCTTGGAAAAAGGACAGCAGCGCAATGCCACTCTGACAAACGCATTCGCGCCACCGCCAAAAGAGTCCCCACACCAGGAGGTGGGACAGTCATCAGGGGGAGAGAGGAACACCGGCGTGGCGGGAGAGGAGTTCTCGACAAACACAACGCCACCAGAGATCATCCCGGCCCCTCGGCGGGCAAGCGATTCATTCGAGGCTGAAACCATAAGCCCGACCGCACGGGCATTCCAAATACTATCTAACTCGGTGTCAGAGATGAAGGCCCAGATGGAGGCCAACGAGAGGAAGGCTGCGAGACCGCCGGAGAGCGCGCGGTTCAATGAGCGAGTCGGGCCCTTCTCACGCAGGGTTCTGGAATCTGAAAGATCAGGCACCCAAAAATCACTAAAGTTGACATACTCTAGGGCCGGTTGTCCATACCAGCACCTGGACAGCTTCCGATCCCAAACGTGTGCTAAGGGTTACTCCGACGCCGTCTGCTGTAACATATTCCAAGAGACCCTATCTGGGGAGGCACACAGCTGGTTTTACGAGTTACCGGCGAACTCTATAGAGACATTCGAGCAGTTGGCCGACAGATTCGTAGTCCGGTTCATATTAAGGGTCGAAGGGGCCCGGACCTCGACAGTTCTCTTTAATTGCAGACAAGCAGACGTCGAAGAGATGAGAGCTTTCGTTAACAATTAGCAAACGGCTACGGGCGGGGTCAGGGACCTGGACAAGGGGATTGTCGAATCGGCTTTGAAGCAGGGTCTCCGGCCCGGAAAATTTTCGTATGCTATGCCGGCGGAGCTCCTGCAGGGTAACGATGAACTGATGGCAATGCTTATCAGGCACGCCCAGGCGGACCATGAAACTTATGGGAGTCGCCAGCACAAGAGAAGGCAGGAAGAGCCGGTGCCTGCCCGGCAAGAAGTCAGACACTGGCAGCAGGGCCAAGAGGTATTCTCCACCTTAACCTCTTGTTACAAGGATATCATGTATGAGAACGGGAACAACATCCCGCCGCCGCCAAAGAGAAAGCACCCAAAGGGGAACTTGACCAGGGCGCAGACCGGTAAATACAGCTGATAGAAGCATAAAATGCGACATTCTTAATGTGTTTACCCTCGTTTATACTTTGCTTTAACCCTTAAATGTTGTAGAATCGAGTCATATAATAGAGTTATGAGTGTTTGGTAGAGTTACATCAAAATCAAGCTAAGTATAGATAAAAATGTGGAAAAATGTTAAAATCCGATTTAAAGAGTTGTAGAGATGTTTCATTGGATCTGTAAAGCTTCGGAAATACTTTTGATGAATTTTTCTTCTCTTATATACATGAGACATATTAATGATTGATTAAGGGAAGGAATTATAACAATCGGACAAAGAAAAGATGTCAGGAAATTACAAAGCACAAAATCGGTGCAAATCTAGTAACTTCAGTAATTTCCTAGGCACATCACCCAACTTCCAGAATTTCTGTAGGATGACTCACAAGGAATCATGATAGGAGCACAATGTGCGACGTTATTAATGTGTTATTATCCCTTATTTGTGCTTTGTTAAGTCTATTTAGAGTAAGATAGAGTCATAATATAGTTTAGTGTCGCTTTGGTAGAGTTTTGGAGAAAATGTGCTTAATTGTCAGAAAAACGACGAAGTATAGAAATCTGAGGAAAAAGTGCAAAATATGTTGTTATCATGATTTTGAGGCTTGTGATAAATTGACATATTCTTTTCCAACATTTATGAAATTTGGCAGGCATATAGTTGGCAAGCTGAAGTGTATTGTGTCAAAACGTCAGATAAATTGGAGTTCAGGAGGTGACCCAAAAGATGGCTGCAACTTGGCCATTTGAGAAAAACGATCCAGGGACTAACAAGATTTTCCTGGGACTGTGTCTTGACTTCCAGAACTTCTGTATGATGCATCACTTGAAACCAGAGGATGTGCCATATATGCATGGAAAGCTCTATGAGTCTAGTTTCTCTAAGATTTAGAATCGCATCAAAAGCTTCTCTGAGGAGAAAGTTATGACAGTTGCAAGACAGCAAGGTCACTGCCCTGCCGAGAAAAGGATGCTACTGCCCGTTTTCACTCTTTTGCATTTTTAATTGTCAAATTGGCATCCGATTGTACCATTGAAGATTGTCTAAGACTAATGAAGGTGAGAGGAGTCAGCAAAGCTAAAAAGAACCGAAAAATATGAAGAAGAAAGTTTTCCTAGCTCGGCTAGGAGAAAGCTGCCGGATCGGCAGATTTCTGCCGGTTTGTGCATTGAGGCCGATTTGGAGCAATTTTATGTATCAATACCCATCAAAGAGAATTGTCCAATCCAGATAAAGAGTCCATGAAGCAATGCAGCCCGATCCATGAAGAAAATCAGCAAACGAAGTTTCCTTGAAGAACTCAGAAAGGAAGGAACCAAAACCTTGTTGCACAAGAATTGCCTTTGCCGATTTGGACTAGGTTTTCTCCCTAGGGTTTCTGCCAAATTTGTCTCTATATAAAGCCTTGTTTTCCCATAGAAAAACTTATCACATCCAACACACAAACACAAGCCTTTAGCTCTACCAAATACTCTACTATAAATCCTATATATAATAGTGTTTCCGTATAAACCCGTAGGCCTGGTAGAGACAGGTGAATCTAGATGTGATCTTCTCCTGCGAACCTGCTCACAAAGGAGAATACCGGGCGGGCCGGTCTTCTCCTCTCCGATGCCTAAGTTAGTACAGTTGGGATGAATAGATAACTTAAGCACGTATGATAAGCAGTTGGAGAGATCAGTTACCTATTAAAGTGGGTAGTTGAGGCCCTTATATAGGTGGTCGGGCGTGAGGTCTGGTCTCACTCTTCGATGTGGGACTGGCTTCCTTCTGTTTGCACATAAAAGGGCAGTTCTGGTGACCTCTTTGGCAGGCTGGCGTCCCTGGTCCCCGGGCCCCTGGTCACAAGGTAGACTGCTGGACCTCGGGTCCGGGTGCGGGTGATCCTGCTCCGGGCCTCCGTCCGGCCCCGGATGCACTGGCTACGGGTCTGTGGGCTTATGTAGCAGCCCTCTCGCTACTGTCAGCAAGTCCCCCAAGTTCCCAGTCAAGTGCAATCTTGAATGGGGACTTAATATGTCTTGCTCCTGTCCCGCAGACCCGCAGGGTTACCAACCCAACGGTGCCCAGTCCCCCAAGTCCGCATTGAAGATTAGGCGTGACTGGGCGTTCGGGTAGAGAAGGCGTGGTGATGTGAGTACCTAGTAATGATGGCGTGTGACAGTTATGAGTATGCCTCCAATACTGATGATATTGTGCTCAAGTGTTGTCGTGCCATGAGTATGGAACGGGGTGAAACCCGGACAAGTACATGGGATGACAATGTAGCGTTGAGATCCGCCATGCAATATATATGGAGCGGGGTGAAACCCAGACAAGTGCATGGGATGATGTGGTGTTGAGATCCGCCATGCAATATATATGGAGCGGGGTGAAACCCGGACGAGTGCATGGGATGATGTGGCGTTGAGATCCGCCATGCAATATATATGGAGCGGGGTGAAACCCGGACGAGTGCATGGGATGATGTTGGCCGTGAGGACTCGACCGGTGGACTGCCATGTCGGAACGAGTCCCCCAAGTTCCCAAGGCGAAATTTCTGCCAACGGTGGGGCAGGCCGGGAGTAGCCCGGTGGCTCGGCCCAGCTTGTGTTGGAATAAGCGTGGGGCAACGTGCCTGCGCGGAGATTTTTTCTGTTAGAGAAACAATCTGCCCGGTGGGGAGGCGTTGAGATGACAAGTCTCGCCTTAGATCCCCATATTGATCGCAGTTCAATGCGATGCAGGGTTTTTATCCTGCTGGAAAAGTTTACATGTGTTAGATGTAAACTCTCCCGGGTTTATAAAGCCCATGCCGGTTGAATGTTCTCATAACCGGTGTCATGCCATAGAGCCGGTTGAATGTTACCTAACCGGTGAGATGCCATGGAGCCGGTTGAATGTTATCTAACCGGTGAGATGCTATGGAGCCGATTGAATGATCATAACCGGTGAGATGCCGTGGAGCCGGTTGAATGTTACCTAACCGGTGAGATGCTGTGGAGCCGGTTGAATGTTACCTAACCGGTGGGATACCATGGAGCCGGTTGAATGATCATAACCGGTGAGATGGCGTGGAGCCGGTTGAATGTTACCTAGCCGGTGAGATGCCTTGGCCCTTGGGGAAGTGGGGGGGCTTGACGCCTCGGTTCCCGCTCCTATCTCCCTTAACTGCCGCTTGTAGGCGGGACAAGTGGCTGACATGCATTTAAGGAGGAAGCCCATCAGTCCCATCAGTTATGATGGAGATGGAGGGCCTGGATTCGCAGGCAATTGAGTTGCCCCGATTGAGTATTTTGGGGGGATTACAGGGGTGTCTAGGGCATCGGACCCGTCTATAAAAAGGCCTCCTTTGTCTTCATTAATTCTGTTTTGCTCTTTGGCCCAGAGAGAAGAAGAGAAGGTTGGAGAGGAATCCGACGAAAGTTCTGTGGAGGTGCCTCGCGATATCCGTGCCCAAGCGTTCTGGGCCTTTGCCTACCATTGCTCGGTGTTTTTGTAGGACGGGACTTTCCTCGGTTGTACATAGTAATCGGTAAGTCTTGCTTTCTTTGCTCCGTGTTTTTCTTTTTGGTTGGTGTTTTGTCACCGACTGTGAGTCGTTTTGAGCAGGGTGTCTGCCGTAATCTTAGGGAGGAGGCGCAGAGGGCGCTGTTGTACCTTATTGCTGACCAACGGTAGGGCTTTGTTTTCTTCCCCTTAGGTTAAATGGCTTCTGCAAGCTCTGATGGGGTTTCCGAATCGGCCGACAGGCGTCCCGTGGTGGACGATGAGGAGATATTGGAGGATTAGCTCGGTTCGGAATCCCCGGAGTCCGAAGCCGCTGATCGCTCCCCGGGCGGGGTCTCGTCTTCCGGGTCCTTGGGATCTGAGGGCATCCCGCACGGGGTGCGCTTTCCTGGTACTCCGCCCGTGAGCTACACTATCGGGAGTGGGAAAGAGGCCGTGGTGTGCGATGAACCGGAGGGTACTATGAACCCCGCAGAGATTGCCGCCTTCCGGGAGACGTGGAATATCTCCGATGAGGTGGCGTTACGGCCGCTGAATCCCAGAGAATCGGCCTGTAACCCGGAGGCGGGTTGGGTTGCTGTTCACGGAGACCAATTTCGCCACGGGTTCTCCCTCCCGCTGCCAGACTTCGTGCAGTATACGCTTAGCGCTCTGCAAGTGTCTCCCGCGCAGCTTCCCGGGAACCAGTGGAGGCAGTTGCTGAGCCTCGGTTGTCTGTACGAGCTGTCCGGGATGAGCATGCCAACGGTGAACATGTTCCGGGCACTGTACAGAGTGTCCTTCTCGAAGAAGAAAGGGTCCCGGGGTTGTCTGACCTTTAGCGCCCGACACTTCCAGCCTATCATCACCCATCTGCCTTCCTGGGTGGACAGTAGCTGGAGGAAAAAGGTGGTGATGGCGGGTGGGAAGTGGCAGAAAAGGAGCAAGATGTACCGGGTTCCTGGTGCCTTCCAGCCCCTTGGCGACCAATCGTTCGTACTGTCCGAGTTGGAGCGGGCGAGGATTATGACAATACTCGGGTGCTGGGATAATCTGGAGGGGAGCTCTTACAACTTCATTCGGCGGGAGGTGTTGGAGTACTGCTGTCTCGGGCGGGATCCCGGTGCGTAGCAGAGTTTTAGCGGTGGCATTTCTGCTGACCGAGTTGATACTAACCCTTTGTTTGTTCTGCAGGTGCATCTTCCCGGACGGTCGTCAAGCCCGGAAATACATTATCCATGGACGGTGAAGACCTTGTCTCGAGGTTGAAGAAGAAAGGGGAGGCCGTTTCACGGACCTCGGTGGATGAGGAGTCCGGTCGGCTTACCGTTCATGCCGAACCGAGGGCCATGGACGTTGAGGACGAAGTCTATATTCTGAGGCGTGTGAAGAGTCACCCCGCTGCTCCCAAGGCGGGACCCGGAAAGGGCAAGACCGCCGGGGGGCCACCAAAGGTTCCTGGTGGGACAAACAGGATTCCGCACCGGCCGAGATCGGTCCCGCTCGTCACCAGGGTCACCTGGTCTGGCGCACAATCTTCTTCACCGGACGGCCAGGGTGAGAAGAGGCGGAGGATCATGGACGTCCCTCCCTCCGCGCTGGTGACACTGACCGGCCGGTCGTCTGGTAAAAACTTGGCGAAACGGCTCAAGGTGACCAGCGGTGCGACGAGTTCTGCTGGGGACAAGGCCACTGCTGCCTCAAACTCTGCCGGTCAGCAGAGTAGCCCCGTTCCTGTGGAGGAACAGAGGGGATGTCTGGAGAGTCCCTTCGTCCGGAAGCTGGCGGCGGATGTGGCTGGCCTTGGTCTGGATGGGCCTGGGGTCACTGGAGCCTTGACGGGGGAGAACCGCCAGAAGGGCAAGGAGTCGGTTCTCCGGGTAAGAACTGCTTGGTGCCATGGAGCCGCTCATAACTTGTTACTTTTGCTGTTTGCTTAATTGGCTCCCTGTTGTTCTGTAGCTATTGTACAATCTGTACCAGCCGGACCCGAGTGAGGAGCTGCCGGAGCTGAAGAGGCAGGTGGCCGCTCTGATAGAAGTCCGTGAGCGCCTGGAAGTTGAGAAGTCCAGGCTCGAGCGGGAGAAGGTCAGACTGGAGGAGAGGGCCAAGAAACAGGTGGCCAGGCTAGAAGAGCAGGTCCAAAGCCTCGAGGAGGAGAAGGAGCGGGCTGAGGAGGAGAGGGCCGAGCTGGAGGAGAGAGTGAATGAGCTCTAGGTGGGATCTGCCTCTGTGCTTGCCGCCGCTACCGCTGCGGCTGGAGAAGAGGACCCAGAGCTTTTCCAGCGGGTTGTCCTCAAATATCACGATAGTAATCAGTTCCTTATGCTCCTGGAAAAGGCTAGGGAGTCGGGTATCGCCGACGCCTACGTAGAGTGGGAAGAGAAGGGGTACCTGGGTACCTCTCGAATGCCGAAGGCGGGGGCCGATGATGATACCCATGGGCAGCCGGCAGAAGAGGAGCAGTCGGAAGGGGAAGGCGGGCCTCAACCTGCTGGAGAGGATGCGGCGGCTCCATCTGGAAAAGCTGGTGGGATGCCCGCTGAGGGGGGAGGCACGGCTCCTTGAAGATTTGTGCTTTGCTCTCTTTTTTTGTAAATCCGCTGGAACGGTTTTTATTTGTATTACTCTTTGGATATACATATTTTTGCACCGGTGGAACCGGTGGAATTTCTCTCAAAATAGTTGGCATACATATCTTATGATGTTACGTTGGTTGAACCGTTGATATGCCAAACTAACTGCTTGGAGGTTCAGGCATGCCTACCAGCCCTGGCCCTGCTCCCGGTCGGGATCTGCTCTCCTTTCCCCTATATACCGCTGGAGCTGACCGCTATTAATCAAACCCTCCACTGCTGTCTTGAGGTTGAAGCAACTGTTCGTCCGGTGAGTAGCTTCATCGTGATAGGAGCAGTACTTTCCCGTTCGCGCTTGGGTAAGTTTCTCCTTTGGGTACTTGCTCCTCGGCGGTGGGGGGATGATGTTCCCGTTCTCGTGCAAGATGTCCTCATATGAAGAGGTTAGAGTGGTGAAGACCTCTTGACGTTCTGCTGGCATGATTGCCAGGGGGCGTTCTTGCCGGTATTGTGCCGGCTTGTGCTCGCCCTGGGATTTGTCATGATAGGGCTTCTGCTGCTGTTGGTTCCCCCAATTTCTGCTGGGTCTGCTCGGTCGGGCACCTCGGTTCTCGCTCCGCTGGCGGGCCTTGTTTTCTCGACCGGGAGGGGGGTGCTCCTCCCGCTGCTCGTCCCGCTTTCTTTTCAACAGGTGCTGCCCATACGTTTCATGATCGGCCTGAGCATGCCTGATGGCCATCGCCATTAGCTCGTCATACGCCTGCGGGAGTTCCACCTGTACGGCGTAGGAAAATTTTCCTGGCCGGAGCCCTTGTTTGAACGCCATCTCCGCGATACCCTTGTCGAGGTTCCGAACCCCGGCCGTCGCCGTTTGCCAGCGGTTGACAAACGTCCTTAGCTCCTCGCCAGGTGCCTGCATGCAGTTGAAGAGGATGGTTGATGTCCGGGCTCCTTCGACCCGGAGGATGAAGCAGCCTACGAACCGGTCGGCCAGTTGCTCGAACGCCACGATGGAGTTTGCCGGGAGCTCATAGAACCAGCTGAGCGCCTCTCCAGACAGGGTTTCTTGGAAAATGTTGCAGCACACTGCATCGGAATAGCCCTTGGCGCACATTTGGGACTGGAAACTATCCAAATGTTGGTATGGGCAGCCGGATCCTGAGTACGTGAGCTTTAGGGATTTCTGGCTACCAGACCTCCCCGATTCCAGAACCCGGTGAGAGAAAGGGCCCATGCGCTCGTTGAATCGCGCGTCTTCCATCGGCCGCGCGACCCTTCTCTCGTTGGCCTCCATTTGGGCCTTTAGATCCGACACAGAGTCGGTGAGTATCTATAGTGCCCGTGCGGTCGGGGTCACGACTTCATCCTCGAATGAAGCGCGCGACTGCGGGGGTGCCGGCGTGCTCATTGGCAAAACCACACCGCCCGGGGTCTCCGCCCTCCAGCGGTCACTGGACCTTCCTCCCGATGACTGTCCTGCCTCAAGGCGCTGAGGTCGGCCTGGCGCGGGTGTAATTGCCCTTGTCATGGCAGCGTTGCGCTGCTGTCCTCTTTCCAGGGCAGCGTTTACCGTCTCCATTTCCTCATACTAGGCATTGGATTTTGCTCTATCCCAGTCGCCCTCCGCGCGCAGGCGACTTACTTCTGCCCTCATCGCCCGTATCTCCCCCGTCATATCGTGCCGGTCGGGGCTGTACGTGGTGTCCCGGTCGCTGTCACCGAGCAGACTCTCCTCTTTGTCGCTCGGATCGTCCGAGAATGTTAGCGAAAAGCCCCGGTGTGTTGGTTGGTCTCCTTCCACCAGGTCTTTCCCGCGCACGCTATCGTTGTATGCCCCCGGCGTGCTGCCCGGCCTCCCACAGCTGCCGTTGTCCTGGGTGCCCTGGTCGCTGCGCTGCTCCCGTACAGTGGCCGGGGTGGAGATGAGCACTTGCTCTGGTGCAACCCGCTGACCCTCCATCGTATTTCCTTCCGGCCCCGCCTTTGAGCTTTCTGCCATTCGGTGATGCTTACGTGGTTTTTATATAATCTTTCCACAGACGGCGCCAATTGTTTCCGCACAAACCCGTAGGCCTGGTAGAGACAGGTGAATCTAGATGTGATCTTCTCCTGCGAACCTGCTCACTAAGGGGAATACCGGGCAGGCCGGTCTTCTCCTCTCTGATGCCTAAGTTAGTACAGTTGGGATGAATAGATAACTTAAGCACGTATGATAAGCAGTTGGAGAGATCAGTTATCTATTAAAGAGGGTAGTTAAGGACCTTATATAGGTGGTCGGGCATGAGGTCTGGTCTCACTCTTCGATGTGGGACTGGCTTCCTTCTGTTCGCACATAAAAGGGCAGCTCTGGTGACCTCTTTGGCAGACTGGCGTCCCCGGTCCCCGGGCCCCTGGTCACAAGGTAGACTGCTGGACTTCGGGTCCGGGTCCGGGTGCTGGTGATCCTGCTCCGGGCCTCAGTCCGGCCCCGGATGCACAGGCTGCGGGTCTGTGGGCTTATGTAGCAGCCCTGTCGCTACTGTCAACAAATAGCAAGCCAAAACACCTCTCCACCGGTTCCATAAAACTCCACTCCTTTGTTGAAATCTCCATTGCCGAATCATCCTCCATTCCATGGATTGTATTTATTTTATAGTTTTGCAATACTTTGTCTATAAAGCTTGCATGTTTTTATGGTATTCAATTATATGTCTATGTATAATACGATTTGAGTTTTGGTTTTTTTAGTTTGAAAACTATTTTGATTTCGAGTCTTGGTATTATTTGTTGATTCTAAGTGTCGAATTTCTTAGGTTTGTATAATGACTAGTAAACATGATATGTAGTATTTTGTAAGTTATGTTTTAGGGAAGCATGTTTTGATTTCATTCTTGCCTCATAATTGGTTTATTCTTTAAATTCATAGGCAACCAAGATTGTCGTTCTATACAAGTGCAATGTATTGTGGTGGCAATCTTACATGTCGAAATTAAGCATAGATCGAGTCAAATGTGACATTGTCTTGATTTGTGTCGATTTTGGAGGACTAGAGTAGTTTAAAGAATTTACATGTTGAAAGGATGAGTGACACCATACCTAGATCATGTTTTCGATCAAGACTTTCGTGCATAATTACTTGTTGTGATTAATCTCTATGCGAAGTGTCTTTAAGAGCAACTAGTAAAGGTTAGGGTTATACGCGAAGTTAATTCTAAACACACGTAAGAAGTCTTATAACGATTAGATGAACCGCGAAGGGCTCCAATAAGGTTGGAACTAAGTCGAGTCCAGAATGTTTTCAAACTTGCTACCTTGTTTCCTTTCTTTTGTTTATTACATGTTATGTGAACTTTTGTGTGAGTGCTTTGTGTGAAAGATGTTGATCACTTGTAAATATTAGATTAGGATTTAAGTTCGTGTCTAGTTATTTAAGGCAACTTGTTGCCGAACCTCATCTAAATTCCCCATGATTTCATTTAATTGTTTGTGTATAATTGTGAATATGTCTTTCCCCGTGAAAGGTGGATGTTGCCCCATCCTGCCGAGCACCATAATACAACAAATGCACACAAGGAGCATCCTACTGCCGAGAGGAGCTGCTGCCCCATTCTGCCGAGGCAGCCGCACACGCACACCTTGTTGGCACTCATGCTGCTGATAGAAAGCCAATGCAGCCAAAACGGAGGAAATTTTTCAAAGGCACCTTTGTGCCATTCTAGCTGCCGAGCTCTAATATTTTGGGCCATGATACACACAAACACACATGGTGAAGAGTCTAGGCTACGGACTATAAAATTTAAGCGCTACTTGCGAGGCAACCCAATTCGACCAAGAAAAATGAAGGAGCCATCACCGAGAGTTTGAAATTTCTAAACCCTTCTATTTTTCATTGGTTTGTGATGATATGTTGGAATATGTTAGACTATTTTTCATAGGATGATATGTTCTAAAAAAACTAGCTATATTTTTATGCTTACATTGAGGACAATGTAATTTTCTAAGTGGGGTGGGATAACGTATTTCGTTTACTTAGCCAAAACCTCACCACCACCTTCCATTAAAACCGTACCATTGTTCTACCTTCTGCTGAAGATCTCCACAACGTCTTGCGAAGTCTTCAAGGTTTCTAAAGTGTGATCTGATCCATCTATGGCTATTGTATTTATTCATATTTGTGTAGTTTGTAAGAACTTGTTTCGTTTCTTGGTTTTTGCTAAACTATTGTATGAACTTAGTTTGATGTTTATGTGATTGTTTTCCGATTTTAACATGTAAAATTTGTATGTTAGATAATTAGGACAGTAGGTATTTGATGCATGTTTAGGATTTAAATTTGGTTAGTAATCTAAGGATTGGGCATTAAAAACCGAAACATTAGTCTTATTCAAGAACATGTAATTCTAGATGTTAGGTTTAATCGAACTAAGAGTAATAACAAGCTAAGCTAGACCTACCCAGTTGTTTTGATTTGTGTTGCTCACTTAAGAGTTTAATACCTTAGATAACTTGCATGTTTAAATAAGATGATTGACAACCTTACTTGTTTACATGTCTCCGATTTAGACATACTTATTTGCATGCTTAAATAAGTTATGTTAAGTCCTACCCGGATTAACATAACTTTAAGGCCTAGAACTACCCGTTTGGTCTTAAAACTTGAGAATTCTTACAACTAGATTGTAGTCGGAACTAAAATTAAATCTAAAGTGTGTCTATACTTGTTTCTTACTTTCTTGCATGCGTATTTTACTTGTTAAAGAGTTTTATGTGTTAAATGCTTTGTGTGAAAGATGATGATCGCTGATAGGAGCATAAAATGCCACGTTCTTAATATGTTTTACCCTTATTTTTTTAGAATCGAGTCATAATTTAGAATAATGAGTTTTGGTAGAGTTTAGATAAAAATATGCTTAAGAGCCGGAAGTTTACAAGAAATTAACAAAATGCTAAAAATAGTAGTCATTATATGTTTCGTTATTTCTGTAAAACTTTCAAAGTGCTTTTGATGAGTTTTTCTTCTCTTATGAGCAGTACAGATATATATGATCCAGTAATGGAAAGAGTTAGAGGAATTGGAGCTAAAGACACTGCCGGAAATTGCCAAGCAAATTCGGATACAGTAAGTTTCAGGAATTTCTTGAACACATCACTCAACTTCCAGGATTTTCCCAAGATAGCTCATTTGGAACTGGATGGCGTGCCATATATGCATGGAAAGATCTCTGAGTCTAGTTTCCACAGAACTTGAAATCGCATCAATACCTATTTTCTGGAGGAAGTTATGCTCGATTGAAGACACAAAGATCACATCTGCCGAGAAGAAAGGAAATTTCAGCACAGTCCCTGCTGATAGGCTGCGGTGCCAGCCTCGACGATTCGCAGCTTGACACTCACGCTACCGCACAGCCTGACACTTGTGCTGCCGAAACGTATCATACACGGGCATAACGTATCCAGTCCGTATCCAAGACTCAACCAGGCGTATCCGAGACGTATCCGGTGAGGCTTAGACCTATGACCGGCCGTATCGGATATTGGCATCACGTATCTGATTTGGGCACTCCCCCTTGCACATATCTGCGCGTGCCATGCCCTATCGCTGAGGATGCCTTGCTACTGTTTCCGCCAATTAGCCTCACTAGCTTTGCGCCAGCCTACCAAGCAACATGCGCGCAACATGTGCGCGTATCCGGAAGCAACCAATGCCATCGCACATGCATGCTGCTTAGCCTCACCAAGCCTCATTAGTATCCGATACTGGCAAGGTCTACACCCGAGAGAGAGAGGAGAAAAATTCGGTTTTGTGCTCAAGTTGTTGCATCGATTGCATGCCTTTTCCAAGTGCTATGCAATGACCAAGGAAGCTTCCTAAGTGTGTTCTAAGCGTGCGGAGGAACCCTAGGCCGGCCAAGCAAGATTTCCTAGTTAAAAATGGGAAGGAATAACCTAAGCCTTATCGGATAAGGAAACCTAATTACACAAAGATTTATATCCCGTTTTGAACAAGGAAAAGCCCCAAAACTGCACAGCCCTTTCTCCTATATATAGAGGTCGGCAGCATACATGAAAATTTGTCACATCTTAAGCCAAAACACAAAGCCATAAACTCTACCAAAATTCCCCGAAAAGTTAGCCGAAACACATCCCCACCTTCACCAAAAATACTCCAACCGTGCCACCATCATCATCATCGGATCAACACGTCTTGAAGCCATCAAAGGTGTCTGCAAAAGTATGATCCACTCCCTACTTCCGGTGTAACAATTTATTCTTTGTAGTTATGTTTAGTTTTGTTTATGAAACTTGCATGTATTCTTGGTTTCAGATTGTATGTCTATGTATGACTCGGATTGGAATTTGATTTTATAAATTACATGTTAAAAACGTTTTTGATTCGTTGCTTAGGTCTAGGTTTAAGCTTCGGCTTCAATGAGTCTTTGCATGTTAATTTTGTAATATAAAACTTGTAGGAAAATCGTACACTTAGATAATTAGGACAGTTGGTATAGATGCATGTTTAGGATTCAAATCGGTTAGTAATCTAAGGGTTTGACTTAAAAACTGAACATTAGTGATGTTTGACAAATATGTAAATCTAGATGTTAGGTTTCATCTAACCCGAGTAGAACGAATAAAGATTAAACGTATGTTGCTTTGATTAGATTGTGCTCACTTAGGGCATAACCTTAGCTAAAACTTGCATGTTAAATGAGATGATTGACAACCTTGCGTGTTTACATGTCTTTGATTATAGAATTTTGAGCTTCAATGTTACGAGTTGTATAACGGTAGCATAACTTTTAGGATCACTTTGCGAATAGCTAGATCTTAAAACATTAGAAAGTCTCATAACTAGGTAAAAATCGAAACTCGTTCTAGTTGTAAGGTCGAAACTTGTTTGAGTCTAAAGCATGCTAAATACTTGTTCCTTACTTTCTTTTGTGTGAGTCTTACTTGTTAAAGAGTTATGTGTTAAGTGCTTGTGTGAAAGATGTTGACCAAAACATGTACATAGTAGTTTTTAGGATTTTATTTCATGTCTAGTTTAGAGGGCAACCATATGGCTGCCGAACTTCATTCAAAAAACCCCCATTGAAAACGTGTAAATATGTATATATTTGTGAATATTTGTGTTAACATTCTCATATTTCAGGTACCCTTAATCCCCGGCTTAGAACGATCCCTACTTGCTCATACTACTGATGATATTTTGTAGGGTTCACTACCAGACTGACTACCTTAGCCGACGAAATATTTTCGTCGTCTAGGTACATTTTTCGTCGCCAAATAACTTAGACGACGAAATTTTCGTCGTCTAAGTTTCGTCGCTTAGAAGTGGTCGTCTAAGTACTTAGCCGACAAAACATTTAAATTTCCTCACCTAAGTAACTTCTTAGACGACGACAAATTTTCGTCGTCTTAGATTCTTCCCGACGACAATGATTTTCTTAGGAGACGAAACTTGTCGTCGGCAAGTTCCCACTTAGGCGACGAAACTTTTTTCGTCGTCTAAGAAGCAAGAATGGGCGACGAAAAATAAAATTCCGTCGTGTAAGTGAGAACACGTAGACGACGAATAATTCCAATTTCGTCGTCTAAGTTAGAATCTTAGACGACGAAATATTTTTTTCGTCGCTTAAGTGTTCTCACTTAGACGACGAAATTGGAATTATTCGTCGTCTAAGTTCTACACTTAGATGACGAATATATTTTTTTTCGTCGTCTAAGTGAGAAACTTAGACGACGAAATAATATAATTGCGTCGTCTAAGTGTGGAACTTAGATGACGAAAATTTATATTTTCGTCGCGTAAGTAGATTATTTTTTAAAAAAAATATTTCATGCAGAATATATAATTAATATATAAATAAAATTATTCATACAAATGAAATACGATTTGTTCATAAAAACTCAAACGTCCTAACACCTAACGCCGTGACTGAAACGCTAAGAACTGCTGCTCCAACCGACTAAGACGATCTTTACCTTCTTGTGCCTCCTCCTGAAGTAGGACGATTCGTTCATTGGCATGTTGTGCCTCCTCATTAGTCTGTCGTGCCTCCTCCTTGGCCTGTCGTGCCTCCTCCTCTGCACGTGCGATACGATCTCTAGCCTGCCGGGCCTCCTCCTCTGCCCGTGTTATACGGTCTCTAGCCTCTCGGTAACCAGGAAAATCAGTTATGGTAAACATCAGCATTACTCTCATCATAAATGATCTTCCACTGTGCCTGTCAAAAGTAAGAGCTCTATTTTCCCATAAGTCTAACAGCTCGTCAATCAAAGGTTGCATATAGACATCCAGACACTTTCCTGGAGACTTTGGGCTAGGAATTAACAAAGACATCATACTAAATTCCTTCTTCATACACATCCAAGGAGGCAGGTTGTACGGGACGAGAATAACATGCCATGTACTATGACTCAAACTCATATTTCCATGGGGATTAAATTCATCTGAGGCAAGGCCGAGTCTTACATTTCTAACATCTCTTGCAAAATCTGGGAATGATCTGTCAAAAGACTTCCACGCCTCGCCATCTGCAGGGTGTCTGAGAGTATCATCATCTGTCCTTCTCTCTCCATGCCATCTCATTTCTTTTGCTGTGTGTAAAGACATGTAAAGACGCTTCAATCTAGGAATTAAAGGGAAATGATGAAGTACCATCACAGGAACACTGTTTTCCTTAACTGTGCCTTGCTCCCACCTCCACGCGTGGCATATGGGACATTCATCAAGTTCGGCTTTGTCTTTGTAAAACAAAACACAGTTGTTCTTGCAGGCGTGGATTTTGTTATAACCGAGACCAAGATCGCCCAATATCTTCTGTAGCTTGTAATAACTATCAGGTATGTAGTTAGGTTGTGGAAGGTGTTCCTTAAACTGTTTTAGAAGACTATCAAAAGAGTCATTTGTCCACCTACTCTTGACGTTCAACTGCATCTGTGAGATGATGGTCCCTAAATCAGTGTGAGGACTACCCTCGAATAATGGGATCTGCACTTGAGCAAGGAGTCTGGTATACTTATCATAATCACCACTGTCAAGAAGAGGAATTGCGGCATCAGTGGTATCATCATAAATGGGCTCTTCCTGGTGTACTGGAGCAAATGTAGGAAAAGTGTCATGTAAAATGTTCATAGCCGGGTCTTCATAAGGGTCGAAAGCACCACTAGATGTCCGGTCATGGTATTCCGCTTGGATTTCGGCAACCGTAGGTTCATAGACCGCAATTTCACCGTGTTTACTCCATGTTGTATAATTACGCATAATACCTCTGTTACTCAGGTGATCGTAGATTCTGACTATCGTCTTCAACTTCGTGTTCATACAACTTAAGCATGGACACATGTGTATTTTCTTTCCTCCACCATGTTCACGTACAAAATCCAAAAAAATGCATACTCCTTGTTGGTATTCAATGCTTCCCCTGGGGTACTGCATCCAACTCTTGTCTATATCCATCACCTGTCATATATAAGGTAATAAATAACAAATAATCACAAATTAAGCAACAAAGATGCATGTTTGTTCTCAAACTTATGCCTCCGGTTAGGGTCCTAATCCCATTCAGGAGCACACGACTTTGTTTCACAGTTTGTAAGTCTTATGTGTTCGTTTTCAGTCGTGGAAAAATTTCGACAGCATCTCCCCACAGTTCCTCAAGTGCACGAATATCTATATACCTAGTATGCACTCGAAGAACAGTATTGGGAGACCCCGTCGAAATATATACCCACGACCGCAAACGAATACAGAAGACTTATACAAACTGCGAAACAAAGTCGTATGCTCCCAAACTGTCCAAAAATGGGACAATTCAAGAATCTCTCCATGATTCTCGAACGGGATTTCTAAGGATATATATATATATATATAAATGCGCGCATGTACATAAGTGAATAAAAGAATTAATCATTCTTTCATTCACCGCTAATTATAAATCATAAAACAATGATTTTCTTATAATAATAACAATTATTAATTTAATTAATTAAGATTAATTTAATTATATCACAAATAATTAATATATATAATTCAACAGTTTTTCACAAAAACCAACAATTAACTATATAGATCAACAAAAGGATTAATATATATACTATCCCCTCATCACAATATATATGCATGATTTTGTATATAACCACACACAAAATGGAAATATTTGTTGAAAAAGATGAAAAAAAAAGATCATACCAAGTTCAAATTCGATGGGTAGGAGAGGAGAAGCCTTAAGAAGACCTGCCTTGAAGGTTTTCACATCCAAAAACGAAAATCAGTGGAAACATTTTATGGGAGGAAAAATTTTCTGAAAATTTCTATTTTTCCCGATCTGGAAACCAGTTCAGTTTATATAGCATGGGATCACTTAGACGACGAAACTTTATTTTCCTCGCCTAAGAAAAACACTAAGACGACGAAATTATATTTTTTCCTCGCCTAAGAAATCACTAAGACGACGAAACATTTTTTCGTCGTCCAAGAAAAAGAGAGTCGACGACAATATTTTTTGTCGGAAAATGAACTTTCTTAGCCGACGAAAATTTTCATTCGTCGTCTTAGTAATATCTTAGGCGAGGAAATTCTTATTTCGTCATCTTAGATTATTTCTTAAGCGACGAAATATAAAATTCGTCGTCTAAGAAATTAAATTTGTCGACGATTACCATTTCGTCGGCAAAATCTTTTCTTAGCCGACGAAACAAGTGATTCGTCGTCTAAGAACACTCTTAAAAGACAAAATTTGTTTCTTAGACAACGATAATTTATTTCGTCGCCTTACTTATCTTAGGCGACGAATTCTTTTTTTTTTCGTCGTCTAAGATGTTTTTTCTGGTAGTGGTTATTATTGTATGCGTGCTTAGGCACTCATCAATCACTTGTATATAGTAGTTTTAGGTTTTATTTTCATGTCTAATAGCTTTAGGGCAGTAGCACTGCCGAACCAAAATCAATTCCCTTTTGATGATTAAAACGTGTGAATATGTATATATGATTGTGAATATGTGTTTAACCGTTGAACATGTCAGGTACCCTTAATCCTCGACTAGAACGATCCCTACTTATTGCTATACTACTAACGTTTCTTGTAGGGTTATCACTGAAGGGCCGCTTCGGCAACTCGTCAACTGCTCCTACCACGATGAAGCCACACACCAGACAAATGACTGTCTTGCCTTGAAAACAGTAATAGAGGGACTAGTCTGAAGCGACAACTTGCAGCGGTATCAAAGAGAACCCGGCATGTAGGGACTGCGCGGGGCCGGGACTTCTATCCCATGACACCAAGGCTCGTATGACCGGTCGAAATCTTAAACCGCCCGTCCCCCAGTTCAATCCCGTAGAGAAGCTCAGCGGTCCAACAACTTATCAGCCCGAGAATAAAATGCTAATTTTTCCAACACATTTATCTAGGCATTCCAACCGGTTCGACCGGTATAATTTCAAGAGTCGTCTATTCCAACTTTGTCTCCAAGTAGATACAAAGGGCAAATCATTGGTAGCCAAGTCAAGCAAATTGAAAAAGGCATAACACAAGATCAGACAAAATGTCCCTTCATTAAAACTCAAGGCAATGTTTACAGGGGACTATGCCACCGGTGGGAGGAAAAAAAAAAGTATGAAGTATGGAGTCTACTAAGGTACTTCCGCCTGCTCCCCCTCTTCAGCAGCCGTTTCACCCGCTGCGTCCTCCCCGACCAGATCGGTTTCTCCCTCTGGGTCCTCTTTCGCATCCTCTTGCACCGGCGGTAGTTTTGAGGCGTCGAGATAGCCCTTAGCCTTCCAGTCGTCAAAGGCATCGGCTATCCCCGCCTCCCGGGCCCGTTCCAGCAAGTCAAGAAGCTCATCACTTTGCTGATACTTCTTAACAGCACGCTGGTACAGCTCCGGGCCATTCTCATCCACCGCCCCGCCGGTAGAAGTGGAGGCCGTCGCCACCTGCCGCTGGAGCTCCTCGACCTTGTTCTCCAACTCGGCCTTCTCCTCCTCCAGGCCCTTCTTCTCCTCTTCAAGCACCTCGACTTGGGCCTCCATCTTGGCCACCTGCTTCTTGGCCCTCTCCTCAAACCGGGCATTTTCCCGTTGGAGCTTGGATTTCTCCACCTCTAGGACGTCCCGGGCGCTTGTCAATGCCGTCACCTGCTTCTTTAGCTCGGGCAGCTCTTCACTTGCGTCTGACTTATACAAGTTGTACAGCAACTACAGTTTAATAGGCACCGGTTAGAAAGCAACGAAGCACAAAGTAATGTTGGATGAATACCAGTGGCAGACTATCCTTACCTGGATGGCCATCTCCTTGCTTTTCCGCCGGAGCCCCAGTCTTGTCCAGATCCATGCGTCTTATATCCATAAGCAGGGTCCGGATAAATAGCTCGTCCGGGCAACCGTGCTCCTACCCCAACTCCGTAGCAGGAGTCTTCTCCACCACTGACGCGCCTGTGCCCGGAGCGGAAGAGCTAGAGGCCACAGGAACCTTGCCTTGAGCGGTAGTGGTGCCACCACTCGCCAACTTTAGCCGCTTGGCCAAGCTCTCACCAACCGACCGGCCGGTAAAAGTAACAAGCGTGGAAGCCGGCAGTTCCGGAACCCTCCTCCTCTTTCCACCCAGATCAACCTGTAAGGAAGAAGATCGGGCAGCAGACAAAGGGGACCTGGCGACAATAGGCACCGGTCCCAGTCGCCGGGGAATCTTTGTAGCACCACCTGGGGGCTTGGACGGCCCACCAGGACTCTTCCCCGATCTAGATGCCGCCAGGCATCCCGCAGCAGGAGTCTTTACGCGTCTTAAGGCGTAATCCTCGTCTGCAACATTCATGGCTACTGGTTCCTCGTGTATGGTTAACTCGCCGATTTCCCGATTTACCGTGGCCCGCGCTGCAGCGTCTCCCTTCTCCTTCAGTTTGGAGACAAGATCCTGATTGTCCATGGACAACGTTTCGTGGGGTTTAATGGCCGTTCGGGAAGATACACCTGCAGAACACCAAGCAAAGGGGTTAGACAAAACGCCAACTTACTCAATGGGAACAGGCATAATCAATCTACATCCCACTAACCACCGGGATTCCCCCCCAGGCAACACAGTTCCAACACCTCCCGCCAGATGAAGTTGTAGGAACTCCGCTCTTGGTCGGACCAACACCCAAATACCCGGGCTATTCTATCCCTCTCCAAGTCAGACAGCTCGTATGACTGATCACCGATCGGCTGAAAGGCCTCGGGAACGCGGTACTAATAGAGACACTCTAGACTCAGTAGTTGCCTTCACTGGTTCCCGAGAAGCTGTGCCAGTAATACCTTAATGTCACTAAGCACGTACTGCACAAAGTTTGGGAACGGGAGAGAGAACCCATGCCGGAACTAGTCCTCGTGAATAGCAACCCAGCCTTCCTCCGGGTTGCCGGCCGACTCTCCTGCGTACAAAGGCCGGAGTTCTACCTCTCCGAGAATACTCCACCTTGCCCGAAAAGCGGCATTCTCCCCAAGACTTAAAAATCCCTCAGGCTCATCATGGCCTATGGTTCTATTCCCATCCACAAGTGTCCCTATGCCCAAGGACACTCCATAGGGACCACTGGGCTTATCAGCCGAAAATTCCCAGATCTCGCTGAGATTCGGTACCAGCGGGGTCCCATCTGATAGGAGCACAATGTGCGACGATATTACATGCTTATGCCATCGTTTATGCTTTGTTTAACCCTTATTTGTCTAAGATTGAGTCATAATTTAGTTTAGTGTTAATTTGGTAGAGTTTTGGTAAAATGTGCTTAATTGTCCGAAAAATGACTAAGTATAAGAAATCTGGAAAATAGTGCAAAATATGTCTTTTTCGTGATTTTGAGATGAGTAAAAATATGATCTATCCTTGTCCGAATTCAATGAAATTTGGTGTGCTTAATATTCATATACTGAGGAATGTTGTGTTAAAATTTCAGACCAATCGGAGTTCGGGAAGTCACCCAAACGATGGCTGCAACTCAGCAGTTCGAGCAAACCAATCCAGGGACTTCCAGGATTTTCCTGGGACTGTGTCCCAACTTCAAAAAATCATTCCCGAGGACTGACAAGGAATTTGATCAAACTGTTTTATATGGAGGTTGCTTTGTGTGTCTAGTTTATCTGAGACTTGGAATCGCATCAATCGGAGCTCCGAGGAGGGAGATATGCCAGAGTTACTGCAACAACGTCTGTTCTGCCGATTCCAGGAACCTACTGCCTCTTTTTTGCGATTTCTGTTTTTGATGGACCAAATGGTGTACAAATGCATATTTGATGATGGTCCAAGCTTAAGGAAGGTTAGAGAATGACACCAAGC
Organism: Potentilla sterilis; assembly: GCA_963682095.1. Taxonomy (NCBI): domain Eukaryota; kingdom Viridiplantae; phylum Streptophyta; class Magnoliopsida; order Rosales; family Rosaceae; genus Potentilla; species Potentilla sterilis. The sequence continues at coordinate 34,384,023 of OY821757.1, read as the reverse complement.
CAAGGCATTGAAGAAAAATCAGAAAAAGAAGTTTCCTAGAAGAACCATGAAAGGAAGGAACCAAAACCTTGTTGCACAAGGATTGCCTTTGCCGATTTGGACTAGGTTTTCTACCTAGGGTTTTCTGACGAATTTGCCTCTATATAAAGCCATCTTTTACACAGAAAAACTTGTCACATTCGAAAGCAAAAACCCTAGCCAAAGCTCTACCAATTTTCAGCCAAAGACCCTACATAAAAACACAAACCAAAAACCACCACCACCACCATAAAATCCTGCCGATTCTTCAACCTTCATCCAGCCACCACCGAACCACATCCCATTGGATCCACACGACTTGAAGCCATCAAAGGTGTCTGCAAAAGTGTGATCTACTCCCTACTCTTGGTTTGTAATAGTTTTTATGTAGTTATGTGTAGTTTTGTCTATGAAACTCATATGTATGTTTGGTTATTGTGTTTTCATGTCTATGTGAAAAACGATTGTGAATTTGGTTTTATAATGATGCATGTTAATTTAATTCTTATGGTATTAATAAAGAATTTCAAAGATAAGTTTCGAATTGCATGCTAACTTGTAATGAAAATATGAAGTAAAGAGATAGGATTAGATAGGCAAGCATGTTCACTCTGATTCTAGTAATTCGTTCTTGGTTTAGTCTTTAAATCCGTGTGCCTCAAAGATTGGTACTTAGCATATTCGCGGTGTGTTTTGAGTATTGGTCTTGTATCCGTCAAATAAATAGGACTAGAGAGGTTTAAACGACTATGCATGTTAACAAGAAATGGTGACGCCTTGCTTGATTGATATGTCTCCAATTAAAAGACTCTTGTGCTTAATTACTCTTTGTGTTTGTCTTCGACGTTGAGTGTTTTCAAACATGATTAGTATAATTTTAGGATTCGACGTTGAGTGTTTTCTAAAATACTTGAGAAGTCTAGGATGATTAGATGACCGTTGAGGCTCTAATTAGAATTGGAACTAAGTCAAGTCTAGGATATTGTGTGCTCTTGCCGTGTCTTGTCTTATTAATTTGCTATGTGTTTTGAGTGCTTTTGTGCTAGTAATTTGTGGAAGAATGTCGACCAACCTTGTATATAGTAATTTAGGATTTTTAATTTCTGTTTTTATGCATGATTTAGAGGCAGCCTATTGCTGCCGAACCTAGGATGTTTTTGTTTCGTATTCCTTTTCTTTCAATTTTGTGCCGAATCTAGTTTAGGGCAGCCTAGCTGCCGATCCATTTCATTTCCCCCATATGTGACGTTTATGTGTGTATATATGTATATATTTGTCTAACAATTTCATATCTCAGGTACCCTTAATCCTCGGCTTAGAACGATCTCTACTTGCTTATACTACACTTGCTTATACTACTAACGATCTTTTGTAGGGTTATTATTGCATGTGAGCTTTGGCTCCCATCAATTTTTGGCGCCGTTGCCGGGGATTATAAAATCTTGATTTGTTTGAATGTTAGTTTTGTAAATTTTTGAAAATCTTTTTAAGTCTTTAAAGTTTTGAGGTATATCCGATAAAGCATGACCTTACCGTGGGCTGCACAAGTCCATTGCACAGTTTGCTCCTCTGCTCCACGTACCTTGAATCTTTGATGTTGTGTATAGCTTGAAAAATTCTTGTAATACCTTGAAAAATTCTTGTAATACCTTGAAAAATTTGTTTAAGTATAGAATTTGTATATTCTTGCATTTTACTTTATTGTATTTGTTCGTTTTGATGTGTTTTGTGTCTGTGTAGTCGAACTTAAAAGAAAAGTGCAGGAAATTCCAAACTTCTGCCTAAAACAGAAATCGGGCAGTGCAGTCCGTCGACTTTGGATGGCTGCCGTTTTCAGCTCACAAAACTTGGGAAAGTGAGCCATACACCGTTGGAAAGGTCTCTGAGTCTACTTTCTGTAGGATTTTACAGAAGTTGATTTGGAGTCTCGAGCCGTTCCCAGTTTCAATTTGAGTGCAACAAGGTCAATCTGGCAGAACAGAGAACTGGGCAGATCAATAGGTCTGACAAAAGGCCAAAGAAAGAGTACTTCTGATAGTGCGATTGAGGCGAATTTTATACGGTTGGAAAGCTCTGTGTGTCCACTACAACATTGCATTATCACACTTTTCCATTAGGATAGTGGAACACACCCAAATTCGAGCCTAAAGGGGAAGTATACCATCTGCCAAAGCTTCTGCCAAGCTTCCTGCAGCCTGCCCTGTTGCTGCCCTGCGCACTGCCGAGCCCTGCTGAATGTCCCTGCCGATAAACCTGCTGAACGACCCTGTCAAGAGCAACTTGTTCTGCCGAGGTCCCGCCAAGGTAATCTGCCTAGAGCAGCCTGCCTACGCTGCTGCCAACAGGCAGCCTGCAGCGTGAATCTGCCAATTGACATCTACTTGTACTGCTGCCGGGAGGAACCTGCTGCAGCCTCTGCCTATGCTGCTGCCCCTGCACGCCGCTGCTACCCCTGCCCATGCGTCCACTTGACGAGAAGACTACTGCTGCCCCTGCATCCTAATGCTGCTGCCAAGCAGCACACTGTCAAGAGGACAAAGCTGCCAAGCAGCCTAACTACCGAGAGAAAGGGCTGCTGCCCCAACTGCGGAGCTGCACATGGCATGATGAACACACAACACACATGGTGAGAAGTCTAAGCAATGGACTACAAACACAAAGCGCTAATTGGGAGGCAACCCAAGTCGATCAAAGAAAAGTGAAGGAGCCATCACCGAGAGTTTGAAATTTCTTAACTCTTCTCTTTTTCTTTGATTTGTGATGATATGTTGGTATATGTTAGACTATTTCATGCTTAGGAAATTCGTTGATATAGATTTGTGCTCACATTGAGGACAATGTAATTTTCTAAGTATGGGGTGGGATAACGTATTCCGTTTATGTTTTGGCTATGTAAATTTCTATACTAGAACTTGAGAGAATTTTTGGCTAGAGTTTTGACTAATGAAAGTGAGAGAGATGAGATGATCTATTCTGAATTTGTGCCAAGCTATATATAGAGGAAGCAAATGTGAGAGTTTGGCAATATAGGTGGAGATTTATGGTGGAAGTTTGTTGGTGGTGGTTTATTGGTGGAGGAAACATGTGTTTATTTTCGGCAGCTTTGACCTTTGTGTCTTGATTTGGACATAACTCTCTCTAGAAAACAGATATTGAGGTGATTCCGGTGGCATTGGAAACTAGACATCCATATCTTTCTATCCATATATGGCTCGAATTCTGGTTCAATTTGAACTGTCCGGGGGAGTCCGTGGAAGTTGGATGATGTGCCCAGGAAATGACTGAAATTTATTGCAAGCTTCCCTTAGTCCACAATTGCAGCTCCAAGCTTTCCTTAGTCCACAATTGCAACTGCATGCTTCCCTTAGTCCACAATTGCAGCTACTAGCTTCCCTTACCTAGGACTTGTCACATGCCTTGTCTATGTGCTTCACACATTTTCTTATTTGTCTTAGACATGGTAGGAAGCTTCCTAGACATTGCAGCCTTCTCTTCCTTTTCCTATCCGAACTAGGGAACTTTTTCTTTCCATATTTTGCACTTCTCTTTTGCTTGGCTGAATCCTCTATCCTTCATTAAGCTTGGAAACTCCCATTTGACACATTCGGATGCCCCTTTGATGCACAAATGCAGAAAATGGCAAAAATGGGCAGTAGGTTCCTTTCTCGGCAGGGCAGTGACCTTTCTGCCTTGGAATGGGCATAACTCTCTCCTCAAGCAAGCTTTTGATGCAATTCCAAATTCTGTAGAAACTTGACACATAGAGTTTTCCGTGCATATAAGGCTTGTCTTCTGGTTCCTTGTGAATCGTCCCACACAAATTCTGGAAGTTTAGTGTTGTGCATAGGAAACTCTGGAACTTGCTGGATCCGATTTTGTCTTGCACTTCTTGGCATCTTCTTTTGCTCCGATTTCTCTACCTCTTTTCGTTGTCCATTCCTCAACATATCTACTGCATATAAGAGAAGAAAAATCTATCAAAATCAAAGTCGAAGTTTTACAGATTCAACGAAACATCTCTAGGCTCCATAAATCGGCTTTTAACATTTTTCAACATTTTTATCTATACTTAGCACGATTTTGATGTAACTCTACCAAATACTCATGACTCGATTATATGACTCGGTTCTAGAAAAGTAAGGGTTAAAGCAAAGTATAAACGAGAGTAAAACATATTAAGAACGTCGCATTTTATGCTCCTATCAACTACCCCACACTTATCTTTTGCTAGTCCCTTAGCAAAACTAAATAAAACTAAGACTCTAAACATACTATTGCCCCTAAAACTTTGTCTCAGGTTCTTTTAAATGCATAGCTGTCAAGTTGATGCATGAGAATGCTAAGCACGAAAATTCCAAGTTTCATGAACATGTAACATCGATATAAGCATGAAAACATGTATGGCTAGTTAGATCCTCCTCACTAGGCATACTCTCTTCTTTTCACTCGAGACATGGTATTCACACATAAGTATATGCAAGGGAAAGATAAGACAGGAAAACAACTTGCATATGTCAAAGAAATCGAAAGCTCTTTGTGAAATGTTTATAGAAAAACCTCATGTAACGACTATGTGCACCAATGAACCAAAACTATATGCTTACTCTTGAGAAGGAGTCCACAAATCAATTTTAACCTATCTTAAGAATCATGAAAAGATCTTTAAAAGGGTTGTAATGGGGCTAGGCTAAAAGGTATTCGAAATTTAGATAATGAGGTATCAAATCATCACCGTGGCCTTTAGCAAAACTCGATTCTCCTTATGTCTTCTCGCCAAGGGCCGGATATCATCTTGTTGGACTCATTTTTCATTCTTTTCTCCCCAAAAAAATTGTGAAAACGAACAAAGGTCAAAGTTTAAACAATACCACACCTTCACATGTATACATACTTCAAATTCACAACACTTTTCTAGACTTAAACCATGCTTTTCTTTTCAAAACCGTGTCCTTGTTTTTCTTTTCATACTCTCGGATTCTTTCTTTTCTTTTTCTTTTGATCCAAAATTCTCTTTTGTTTTGTAAGGCACACGGTTGCATATATGTTTTCATGGCAAAGTCCTACCCCATACTTGTTCTTCTTCATCACTTCACGCGAAAACTCCTTCAAAAATCAAGCTTTGCCGTATCTATGAGACAAGGTACAGGTATGACTATACTAAACTCAAGGAAAGTGTTTAAGGGTGATGAAAGAAAAGGCTAGACATCGGCTCAAAGGGTTTAACTAAGGTGTCCCACGACGGGCTCAAATAGGGCACATGCTTATTTGGCTATGGTGGTAAACCTAGAAGATCTTTTCAATCCTTTTCAAAATCAAGGTTTTATTTATGATAAAAAAACGCTTTGAAAATCAACAAGAGTAAGTTCTAGCATTCTAGAGTTCATTTAAAAAGCTATGGCACATAATCGTTGAATATGCAAGGAATAATGAGGTTTATATACTAACATGCTCGAAATTTTCAGGAATTTAACACTCATGAAGAAAGCAATTTGGCTCTAAAGCTCCCAAGGTTATTATGGAAACAAACTAGCTAAAACATGCATGCTTTATTAATCAACAAGTCTTACATGCTCCTACCAATGCACATTATTCATGAAACTCACAAGTTTTAAAGTATGCACAACTATCATCTATGTGTTCAAAGAGGAGAAAAACATCATTGACAATTTAGGGGCATCCTAAGACTCGAAACAACAATTTAAACACTCTATTTTTGTGGAACAATTTTCTGAATTTTCTGTTTTTGTATTTCCTTTTTTTTTTTTTTTTCAATATATGACTCAAAGCAAATAAAACTATGCTAAATCGTGGGTTGCACGTTTATCTATCTAGAAAACAGAAACGAAACATGTAATCCCACCCCACACTTTAGAAAATGACATTGTCCTCAATGTAAGCATAGAAATAAATCAAGTAACTTCCTAAGCATGCAATAGTCTAACACATTTCAACATAGCATCACAACCTAAGTAAAAAGAGAAGGGCTAGAAATTTCAAACTCTCGTCGATGGCTCCTTCATTTTTCTTAGGTGAATTGGGTTGCCTCCCAAGTAGCGCTTAAGTGTTTATAGTCCTTTAGCCTAGACTCTTCTCCATGTGTTGATCATTGTCCAAAATAGCTTAGTTCGGCAGCTAGGACGTCAAAGAGGTGTTGCCGGCAGTATGCGTTCTTGGAGCCTCATCGAGGAATGTTCCTTCTTCCATTGCTTGGAAAGGTGTGTAGTAAGGCTTGAGTCGATGACCATTGACTTTGAAGGTCTTGCAAGTAATTAAATCTTGAATTGCCACGGCTCCATGAGGAAATACTTGCGTAACAATGAAGGGTCCGACCCAACGAGAGCGTAACTTACCGGGAAAAAGTTTAAGTCGAGAATGAAATAAGAGAACATGTTGTCCAACTTCAAACTTTTTCCCTCGAATCATCTTGTCATGGTAGGCTTGCATCTTTTCCTTGTACATCCATGCGGCATCATAAGCTTCATTACGTATTTCTTCAAGTTCGTTGAGTTGAAGCTTCCTATGAAGGCCGGCCGAATCTATCTCCATATTGAATGCTTTCACGGCCCACCATGCTTTGTGCTCGAGCTCCACGGGTAAGTGACATGCTTTTTCATAAGTTAACCGAAAAGGAGACATACCTATTGGCGTCTTATACGCGGTTCGATAGGCCCACAAAGCATCTTCAAGTCGATCACTCCAATCCTTTCTTGTTGGCCCAACGGTTTTCTCAAGAATTTGCTTGATCTCTCGATTGCTCACTTCGGCCATGCCACTTGTTTGGGGATGATAAGGTGTAGATACCTTGTGTGTGACCCCATACTTTTTCAATAAAGTTTCAATGGTGCGGTTGCAAAAGTGGGAACCTCCATCACTTATCAAGACTCTTGGAACTCCGAAACGTGAGAAGATGTTGGTCTTGAGGAATTCGGCAACCATCTTTGAATCATTGGTGCGTGTAGCCCTTGCTTCTATCCATTTGGACACATAATCAACCGCTAGCAAGATGTAGAGGAAGCCTTTGCTTGATGGAAACGGTCCCATGAAGTCAATTCCCCAAAGATCGAAGATTTCGACCTCAATAATTGGCGTGAGTGGCATTTGATCTCTTGGCCCTATGTTGCCAGTCCTTTGGCACCGATCACATGTCATGCATGTTGTGTGTGCATCCTTGAAGAGTGTTGGCCAATAGAATCCACAATTTAGAACTTTCAATGCGGTCTTCTTTGGTCCAAAGTGTCCTCCACAAGCTTCGTTATGACAAAAAGCAAGAATGGACCGATGCTCTTCTTCCGGAACACACCTTCTTATTACTTGATCGCTACATTGCTTCCACAAGTATGGCCCATCCCATAGATAGTGCCGAGCTTGCTTCTTGATCCTATTCTTGTGGTGGCTCGGCATGTCCCTTGGAAATTGCCGAGCTGCTAAGTAATTGGCAATGTCGGCATACCAAGGCTCGTTTGTTGCATTGATCCGAAAGAGTTGCTCATCTGGGAAATTCTCAAGTAGGGGCAGCCGATCCTCATCTTTCACAATACGGCTCAAGTGATCGGCTACAACATTCTCACTTCCTTTCTTGTCTTTGATCTCTATGTCGAATTCTTGAAGCAAGAGAATCCATCGAATGAGTCTCGGCTTAGCATCCTTCTTTGTCATAAGATATCTCAAAGCGGCATGATCACTATACACCACTACTTTGGAATTCAAAAGATATGATCGAAACTTTTCCAAAGAAAAAATTACCGCCAAGAGTTCTTTCTCGGTTGTGGTGTAGTTGAGTTGAGCATCGTTGAGAGTTCTCGAAGCGTAGTAGATTGCACATGGCTTCTTCTCCTTCCTTTGGCCGAGCACAGCCCCTAATGCATAGTCACTTGCGTCACACATAAGCTCGAAGGGCAGTTCCCAATTCGGTGATGCGAGGATAGGTGCCATGCATAGCTTTTCCTTGAGCCGAGCAAAGGCCTGCTCGCACTCCTTTGTCCACACAAACGACATATCTTTTTGTAGTAGCTCACACATCGCCTTTGCATCTTTGGAGAAGTCCTTGATAAATCTTCGATAAAATCCGGCATGTCCAAGGAATGATCGTACCTCTCTCACGGTTTTAGGCGAAGGCAAGTGTTGAATGAGCTCCACTTTGGCTTTGTCGACTTCCATGCCTTTTGCCGAAATAATATGTCCAAGAACAATGCCTTGCGTCACCATGAAGTGACACTTCTCCGAATTGAGCACAAGGTTGGTTTCTACACAACGCTCCAATATCTTCTCTAAGTTTTTCAAACAAGTGTCGAAGTCGCTTCCATAAACACTAAAGTCGTCCATGAAGACCTCGATTATATCTTCAATAAAATCCGAGAAGATGGCATACATACATCGCTGAAACGTGCCGGGTGCATTGCATAGGCCGAATGGCATCCTCCTATAGGCAAAGGTGCCGAATGGACATGTGAAAGTAGTCTTCTCTTGATCGTCCAGGTGTATCATGATTTGGTTATAGCCGCTATATCCATCAAGAAAGCAATAAAACTCATGACCGGCTAACCTTTCGAGCATTTGATCCATAAACGGCAAAGGCGTGTGATCCTTCCTCGTTGTTGCATTGAGCTTCCTATAGTCGATGCACATGCGATGGCCGGTTACAAGTCTTTGTGGCACAAGCTCATTCTTCTCATTCTTAACCACCGTCACACCACTTTTCTTGGGAACTACTTGCACGGGAGATATCCACTTACTATCCGAAATGGGGTAGATTACGCCACAATCAAGCAACTTGATGATTTCTTCTTTTACAACTTTCATCATTGGCGGGTGGAGTCTCCTTTGTCCTTCTCTTGTTGGTTTTGCACCTTCTTCAAGTAAGATCCGATGAACACATGTTGTAGGGCTTATTCCCTTGATGTCCGCCAAGGTCCAACCTATAGAGGTCTTGTGCTTCTTAAGTACACGAACCAATTCCTCTTCTTGCTTCTCATTAAGCGATGAAGACACAATAACCGGTAAAGTGTCTTCTTCTCCAAGATACACATACTTCAAATGGCTAGGGAGCTCTTTTAATTCTAACTTTGGGGCCTCTTCCACACTTGGACGAATTTTGTTTGTGGCATTTGGAATTGACAAGAACGGACTATGCTTCTCAAACCGTGGGGCACACTACCAGATATGGGAGAATAGCCGACGAAATTTTTTTCGTCGGCTATGCCAAAATTTCGTCGGCTATACCCTTTACCGACGAATTTTTCGTCGGCTATAAGTCGTCGGAAATACGCCGTCGGTAATACCAATGGCCGACGAAATTTTCAATTTCGTCGGCCATTCCAAGTATAGCCGACGAATTATGGCCGACGAAAATGATTTCGTCGGCTATGCTTGGTCAAATATATTAATATTTTAAAGTTATAGCCGACGAAATTTGAGCTATTTCGTCGGCTATACTTAGAGAATAGCCGACGAAATATATTAATTTCGTCGGCTATGCTTTGGAATTTTTTTTTTTTTGGAGTATAGCCGACGAAATATATTAATTTCGTCGGCTATGCTTTGGAAATTTTTTTTTTTTTGGAGTATAGCCGACGAAATAATGTCAATTTCGTCGGCTATAACTGCATTTTGGGCAAAAAAAAATACCGGAGGCCGGAGGAGGGGAAGGAGGAGGCCGGAGGAGGAGGGGAAGGAGGAGGAGAAGGAGGAGGGGAAGGAGGAGGGGAAGGAGGAGGAGGCCGGAGGAGGGGAAGGAGGAGGCCGGAGGAGGAGGAGGAGGGGAAGGAGGAGGAGGAGGCCGGAGGAGGAGGAGGAGGAGGGGAGGAGGAGGAGGAGGAGGGGGAGGCCGGAGGAGGAGGCCGGAGGAGGAGGAGGAGGAGGGGAAGGAGGAGGCCGGAGGAGGAGGAGGAGGAGGCCGGAGGAGGAGGAGGAGGAGGAGGCCGGAGGAGGGGAAGGAGGAGGCCGGAGGAGGAGGAGGAGGAGGAGGAGGAGGCCGGAGGAGGGGAAGGAGGAGGCCGGAGGAGGAGGAGGAGGCCGGAGGAGGAGGAGGGGAAGGAGGAGGAGGAGGCCGAAGGAGGAGGAGGAGGGGAAGGAGGAGGAGGAGGCCGAAGGAGGGGGAGGGAAGGAGGAGAGAAAAAAGGCGGGAGGATTTAAAAGATTTATAATGAGAATAGCCGACGAAATTAATATATTTCGTCGGCTATACTTAGAGAATAGCCGACGAAATATATTAATTTCGTCGGCTATACTTAGAGAAAAAGGCGGGAGGATTTAAAAAATTTAGAAGGAGAATAGCCGACGAAATTAATATATTTCGTCGGCTATACTTAGAGAAAAAGGCGGGAGGATTTAAAAAATTTAGAAGGAGAATAGCCGACGAAATATATTAATTTCGTCGGCTATACTTAGAGAAAAAGGCGGGAGGATTTAAAAAATTTAGAAGGAGAATAGCCGACGAAATATATGTTTCGTCGGCTATGCTTTGGAAATTTTTTTTTTTTTTTTTTTTGGAGTATAGCCGACGAAATACAATGTTTCGTCGGCTAAACTCAGAGAATAGCCGACGAATTGCAATGTTTCGTCGGCTATTCTATGAAAACATACTAAAATGCCGTTTTGAGGACCTAAACGAACTCGAAAGCCCGAAAAAGCCCACACGTCGTGGCAAAGCTACGAGTTTTGTTCCTGGCGTCGTTCCCTTTCCGGAATGGTATCACAATCATCATTCGGACGCCGGATGCCAAATCTACAGTAAACCGGGTTTTGACTGATTTCATTATTTCGGCACACAGATTTTATCGGAATCTTGTCATTTTTCAACCGTAGACGTATTTCATTATTTCGGTCATATCTTATTTGACGACATATTTTCATTTGAAGACTCAGCGTATAGTAACTATTTGAAACGATACATTCACTTAAACGTTTAGTAAACAAGTTAAGGAACATTAGTGCATATGTTCCGATTTTGAATATAAAAGTTTGGAAAATCTATTCCAACCGTCAGATATCACCGTTAAGATTAAATACATGTATGAAAAAAAATCTAACTACATCTGACAACGTTAAAGGCTCGATCGGGACGGTCAACCGGGTGAGTCGACCCTTCAAACGCTTAGAAATGGTAATTGGCCTGTCTAAATGACGTTTTTTGGCCTGACCTTCAACAGATAATAGTTTCAAATCGATGAGACGCAACTAATCGTATAAAAATTTTCCTCAAAATATTTACCGACCGTCAGGCTACCCATAGGAAAACGGAAGTAAAAAACAGTTAACCGCAACATTCGGCACACAGATTTTGTCAGAATCTTATCATTTTTCAACCGTTGACGTATTTCATTATTTCGGTCATATCTTATTTCACGACACATTTGCATTTAAAGGACGAAGCAATGGTTTGTCGATAGTGATAGAAAATGGAAGCTGTTTTTTTTTTTTTAATCATAGCCGACGAAATCAAACCTAGTACTCGTCGGCCATACTTCCAAAAATTTTCGTCGGCTTAAATATGAATATAGCCGACGAAATTTTTTTTTAGCGACGAAAAAATAATTTCGTCGGCCATTCTAGGGGAATAGCCGACGAAATTTTTTTTTAGCGACGAAAAAAAAATTTCGTCGGCCATTCTTGGGAATAGCCGACGAAATTTTTTTTTCGTCGGCCGTTTTTTTTTTTTTCGTCGGGAAAAGCCTTTTTTCTGGTAGTGGCAGCCTCTAACTCGGCAACCACTTCCCTTAGGCTCGGCTCAAGCTTCTCTCTTTCTTCTTCACTAATTCGTGCTCCCTCCTTGTCAAATCCGACCCCGAGCTCTATGGCTCGTTGCTATGCATCAAGAGAGGTCAACATAGCTTGCTCGACCTCTTCCATAACTTCTATAGCTTGACACTCCTTCAAATCGGCCATGGGATACTTCATGGCATCAAAAATGTTGAACTATCATATCACCATCAAATTCCATTGTCAAATTGCCCTCGGCCACATCGATCTTGGTGCGTGCCGTCCTCATGAATGGCCGGCCAAGCAATAGTTGTGTGCTATTGACCGGCGAATCCTCCATCTCTACAACATAGAAGTCGGCCGGAAAGATTAAGTGATTGACTTGCACAAGCACGTCTTCAACATAGCCCTCCGGATACTTGCTTGATCGATCCGCGAGTTGTATGATGACATTGTCCTTCTTGAGAGGTCATATGCTCAATGTTTGATACACATTGAGAGGCATGACATTGATTGATGCTCCCAAGTCTAGCATGACGTCCTCAAACCGAGTATTGCCGATCACACATGGCACGTTGAAGCTTCCCGGATCTTTCATCTTTGGTGGCAACTTCCTTTGAATAACAGCTGATACCGTTTCACTCATAGTCACCACACGAGTCTCCCTTGTGTGCCTTCTTGCCGTGCAAAGCTCTTTGAGGAATTTAGCATACCTCGGCACTTGCTTTATACACTCCAACAAAGGAATATTGACTTGCACTTTTCGGAATATCTCCAACACCTCCTCGTCGGACTTATCCTTCTTCGAAGTTGCAAACCTTGAAGGGAACGGCACATTTAGTGCTTGGTTCGGCTTCACTATTGTCTCCTTCTTCGAAGTGGCCGGATCCTTCTCCATGTCGTTCTTCTTTGCTTGCTCGGCAGCCCTCTTCTTTCTCTCCTCCTCGGTCTCACTGCTGCCGTCAATGGCAGGTCTGGCAGTAGGCTGCTTGGCAATAGGCTGCTCGGCAGCTTCTTCTTCTTCAATGATGGTTCCGAGAGAGTTACCTCCCTTCTTCTTTGGACTTTTTGGTGGCAACAACTCCCTACCACTTCGAGTTTTGATAACCTTAGCTTGCTCATTTCTCAGATTGGGAATAGTATTGCTTGGCAACTTCCCTTGTTCGGTAAATTTCCCCATGAAGTCCACGATTTGCCCCATTTGTGTCTTCAACTCGGCAATGTCTTTCGTGTGATTTTGTTGCCCCGCAAGCAACGCTTGAGTAGCACTTGAAAGAGAAGTGATCAAGGCATCATAGTTTGGATTACTCGGCATAGGTTGGGCTTGGCTCGGCTGCCCTCCTTGGTTCGGCACATACCCTCCTTGTGCCCTTGGTTGGTAATTTGGCTGCATAGGTGCCCTAAGCACGTTCTCATTGTTTGACCACCTAAAGTTCGGATGATCGTTGAACCTCGGATTGAAGTTGCCGAACCTTTGTCCTTGAAAACCAATGGCATTGCATTCCTCTTGCCCCTCATTCGATCCAACTTGAGGGCATTGATCGGTCTCATGATTGTCGGCACAAACTCCACATAGCATTGCACGTTTCCCTTTGACAAGGCCGGCCACAATGTCAGCAAGCTTGTCCACTTTGTCCTCCAACTTCGAGCTTGAAGTCGTTTCATGCACCCTCTCACTCTTCACGACATTGTCTCGCGACATGCCGAATTGTTGATTGTTCAAGGCTCGAAGTTCTAGCAAATTGCGTGCCGGTACCGGATCTAACTCCAAGAAGCTCCCATTGGCCGCCGAATCCAAGAACTCTCTCTCCATGACACGCAACCCTTCATAGAAATATTGCAATAAGAGTCCCTCGCTAATGCCATGCGAAGGACACAAACCGATAAGGGATTTGAACCTCTTATAGTAGTTGAAGAAATTCTCATCTCTGGCTTGCCTTACGCTAGTAATTTGCTTCCTTAGGTCGGTGATACGAGAAGCGGGAAAGTACTTGAGCAAAAATTCGTCTACCATTGTGTTCCATGAAGTGATTCGGCCATTAGGTATCTCGAACAACCACTCCTTGGCTTGATCTTCTAATGAAAACGGAAATGCATTCATCTTGAAGTGTTGCATATCGGTCCCCCGTGGACACATTGACTCGGTGGTGAAGTTAAACCATTGCAAGTGTTTATTTGGCTCTTCACTTGGCATGCCATAAAATGACTTGAGCTTGTGGAGAAATCCGCTTTTCAACTCGATTTCCCCGGTCTTGTCAGTCTCCAAAGGTGGATAAGTTATATTGGACGGTGCAGCCCCTCCTCCTCCAGCCACATGACCGTTTCGTGCTCGGATAGAAGTCATTTTCGGTTGCGGATCGGCTAGATGAAAATCAAAGAACTCTTGAGGAAATGGCTCGGTAAGTAACTCAAATTCCGATTCCTCGAAGATAAGCTCACACGAAGACTCTCGAAAGCTTGGTGAAGTAACGAGTGATGGAGAGCTCGGTGATGATGGTGTTGATAATGCCGAACTGCTTGTTTCGGATGGTGGTAGCGGTGTGTTGCTTGCAATGTTGAGATCCTCGTTGATTCGTTGAAGACGTCTGCGGTTATCTCTTGTCCAAAGATTAGCGGACATACATATTCTGAGGATTCAACACGAAGCAAGTTAGCTCCTTCATAACAAAATAAAAAGCAAGGATATTAATACATGGCCGGCAATAATACAAGAGTGATATACAAAGGTTCAAGCTATACACAAGCAATATACAATCGGTAAGAAGAAGAAAATGCATGGCACAAAATAGAGAAAATTACGGCAATTTAAAGGTGATCATGTAATGGCTAAGTCTAATTGCTTTTAAATTTGTTCGAACTCTCAAAGTACGTGGAGTAGAGGAGATAACGGTGCATTGGACTGATACAGCCCCCGGTAGTATCATGCTTTATCCGATATACCTCGAGAGTTTGAAACCACCTAACGTTTTACTTTTGAAGCCTTCAAGACTTACTCATGTCAAACCTATTTCAAGTTTCGAAGCTCGGTGGACGTGCAGCCTAGGTGCAATCGTCTAGACACATTGTTCCGTGGTTTCAGAAGGCTAGCGTGTATCATCCGAAAATAGCTCAAGGCAAGACTCATTTGTTGGACACCATGGAGGACAAGTCCCCTATCGTCCCCTTCACCGAGAAGAGATAGCAGTCAATGGGCCTCTGAGATCTAGTTCGACAAACCTTGAGACTAAGTCGGGACAACACACACTAATAGGCGAGCCTTTATGCCCCTTACTCTGTTGAGAACAATATGTTGACAGTACCATAAGTGTCGCTAAAAGCCGCCCTCAACCTCATGAGACCTCGAGAAGTAACATGAAGGGTTAAGGCTAATATTGACACGAATGACCTTACCTATTCCTCTTCCCCTCGAAACTCAAAACAAATCAAACACAAATAAACCTCTAACCTTCGTAGCAATTTTAACTAAGTTATTACAATCATATATGGAACGAAAATTGCATGAAAATAAACTCTACATGCCGAAGCATATTTCTACTTTACAAATCCCAAATAATCCGAAAATTAAAAGAAAAATTACAACCCAACAAAAATTTACAGCAATATATATAATCAACATTCATATAAAACAAGGTTTTATAATCCCCGGCAGCGGCGCCAAAAATTGAACGAGTGCCAATAGCACGCATTAATTTAAAACCCTACAAAAGACGTTAGTAGCATTGGTAAATAGGGATCGTTCTTTCCGGGGATTAAGGGTACCTTCAATAAAAGAATGTTAGACAAATATTCACACATATATACAAACAATGTCACAAGCATATATACATAAATGCTTCATGTCACAAATATATACATATATACATATATACACGTTTAGGGGGGTTTGAAAATCAATTATATTTCCTACGAAAATAAAGACAAAACAAGAAAATAAATCCTAATCTAATATTTACAAGTGATCATCATCATCTTTCACACAACACATAGCACAAAAACACACAAGAACACACAAGAATATCATGCAAGACTTGGTAGCAACTTGTTTCAAGTTTCCTAGACTCTATTCAATTCCGATTTCAATTAGGGCCTCAACGGTTATCTAATCCTTACTAGACTTCACAAGTATTTAGAAAACACGTAACGTCGAATCCTAAAATTATACTAATCATATTTGAAAACAAGCAACGTCGAAATCAAACATGAAAAGTAATTGTGCACAAAAGTCTTAAATCGGAAACATGCTTTTAAGCATGGCGTCAACATCTTATTAACATGCAAGTTTCTATGAATTATGTTAACCACTGACTAAGCATCCTACAATCAAGTTTACTCAACGCCTAACTTGATCCTAGATTTGCTTATGGTGAATGAAATCGCAACCTACACAAAAACCATGGCCGTGGCTTCATGTAAACATTGATTTTTATGCACGAATTCATGAAACTAATCGAATAACAACCTAAAAATACATAAACATGCTACTACCCTATGTCTAACACACGAATTAAAACATGTTACAAGTTGCAAAATTGTTTCATAAAAACCAAAATAGAATTCGGAAATCCAATACAAAGTTACAAAACCAAGAATCAAAGTTTCTAGCTACATATAACATAGGCATTATACATAAGAAAATACAAGCCATGAGATGGTAGAATCACACTTTAAGGACGTACACCTTGAAGAATGAAGCTCGGATAGTGTGGCGAAGTGAACGGTTGAAGGTAGGATCGGATACGATTTGTGGTGGTGGAATGGATGGTGTTTTGGCTATGTAAATTTCTATACTAGAACTTGAGAGAATTTTTGGCTAGAGTTTTGACTAATGAAAGTGAGAGAGATGAGATGATCTATTCTGAATTTGTGCCAAGCTATATATAGAGGAAGCAAATGTGAGAGTTTGGCAATATAGGTGGAGATTTATAGTGGAAGTTTGTTGGTGGTGGTTTATTGGTGGAGGAAACATGTGTTTATTTTCGGCAGCTTTGACCTTTGTGTCTTGATTTGGACATAACTCTCTCTAGAAAATAGATATTGAGGTGATTCTGGTGGCATTGGAAACTAGACATCCATATATTTCTATCCATATATGGCTCGAATTCTGGTTCAATTTGAACTGTCCGGGGGAGTCCGTGGAAGTTGGATGATGTGCCCAGGAAATGACTGAAATTTATTGCAAGCTTCCCTTAGTCCACAATTGCAGCTCCAAGCTTTCCTTAGTCCACAATTGCAACTGCATGCTTCCCTTAGTCCACAATTGCAGCTGCTAGCTTCCCTTACCTAGGACTTGTCACATGCCTTGTCTATGTGCTTCACACATTTTCTTATTTGTCTTGGACATGGTAGGAAGCTTCCTAGACATTGTAGCCTTCTCTTCCTTTTCCTATCCGAACTAGGGAACTTTTTCTTTCCATATTTTGCACTTCTCTTTTGCTTGGCTGAATCCTCTATCCTTCATTAAGCTTGGAAACTCCCATTTGACACATTCGGATGCCCCTTTGATGCACAAATGCAGAAAGTGGCAAAAATGGGCAGTAGGTTCCTTTCTCGGCAGGGCAGTGACCTTTCTGCCTTGCAATGGGTATAACTCTCTCCTCAAGCAAGCTTTTGATGCAATTCCAAATTCTGTAGAAACTAGACACATAGAGTTTTCCGTGCATATAAGGCTTGTCTTCTGGTTCCTTGTGAATCGTCCCACACAAATTCTGGAAGTTTAGTGTTGTGCATAGGAAATTCTGGAACTTGCTGGATCCGATTTTGTCTTGCACTTCTTGGCATCTTCTTTTGCTCCGATTTCTCTACCTCTTTTCGTTGTCCATTCCTCAACATATCTACTGCATATAAGAGAAGAAAAATCTATCAAAATCAAAGTCGAAGTTTTACAGATTCAACGAAACATCTCTAGGCTCCATAAATCGGCTTTTAACATTTTTCAACATTTTTATCTATACTTAGCACGATTTTGATGTAACTCTACCAAATACTCATGACTCGATTATATGACTCGGTTCTAGAAAAGTAAGGGTTAAAGCAAAGTATAAACGAGAGTAAAACATATTAAGAACGTCGCATTTTATGCTCCTATCAACTACCCCACACTTATCTTTTGCTAGTCCCTTAGCAAAACTAAATAAAACTAAGACTCTAAACATACTATTGCCCCTAAAACTTTGTCTCAGGTTCTTTTAAACGCATAGCTGTCAAGTTGATGCATGAGAATGCTAAGCACGAAAATTCCAAGTTTCATGAACATGTAACATCGATATAAGCATGAAAACATGTATGGCTAGTTAGATCCTCCTCACTAGGCATACTCTCTTCTTTTCACTCGAGACATGGTATTCACACATAAGTATATGCAAGGGAAAGATAAGACAGGAAAACAACTTGCATATGTCAAAGAAATCGAAAGCTCTTTGTGAAATGTTTATAGAAAAACCTCATGTAACGACTATGTGCACCAATGAACCAAAACTATATGCTTACTCTTGAGAAGGAGTCCACAAATCAATTTTAACCTATCTTAAGAATCATGAAAAGATCTTTAAAAGGGTTGTAATGGGGCTAGGCTAAAAGGTATTCGAAATTTAGATAATGAGGTATCAAATCATCACCGTGGCCTTTAGCAAAACTCGATTCTCCTTATGTCTTCTCGCCAAGGGCCGGATATCGTCTTGTTGGACTCATTTTTCATTCTTTTCTCCCCAAAAACATTGTGAAAACGAACAAAGGTCAAAGTTTAAACAATACCAGACCTTCACATGTATACATACTCCAAATTCACAACACTTTTCTAGACTTAAACCATGCTTTTCTTTTCAAAACCGTGTCCTTGTTTTTCTTTTCATACTCTCGGATTCTTTCTTTTCTTTTTCTTTTGATCCAAAATTCTCTTTTGTTTTGTAAGGCACACGGTTGCATATATGTTTTCATGGCAAAGTCCTACCCCATACTTGTTCTTCTTCATCACTTCACGCGAAAACTCCTTCAAAAATCAAGATTTGCCGTATCTATGAGACAAGGTAAAGGTATGACTATACTAAACTCAAGGAAAGTGTTTAAGGGTGATGAAAGAAAAGGCTAGACATCGGCTCAAAGGGTTTAACTAAGGTGTCTCACGACGGGCTCAAATAGGGCACATGCTTATTTGGCTATGGTGGTAAACCTAGAAGATCTTTTCAATCCTTTTCAAAATCAAGATTTTATTTATGATAAAAAAATGCTTTGAAAATCAACAAGAGTAAGTTCTAGCATTCTAGAGTTCATTTAAAAAGCTATGGCACATAATCGTTGAATATGCAAGGAATAATGAGGTTTATATACTAACATGCTCGAAATTAAAAGACTCTTGTGCTTAATTACTCTTCGTGTTTGTCTTCGACGTTGAGTGTTTTCAAACATGATTAGTATAATTTTAGGATTCGACGTTGAGTGTTTTCTAAAATACTTGAGAAGTCTAGGATGATTAGATGACCGTTGAGGCTCTAATTAGAATTGGAACTAAGTCGGGTCTAGGATATTGTGTGCTCTTGCCGTGTCTTGTCTTATTAATTTGCTATGTGTTTTGAGTGCTTTTGTGCTAGTAATTTGTGGAAGAATGTCGACCAACCTTGTATATAGTAATTTAGGATTTTTAATTTCTGTTTTTATGCATGATTTAGAGGCAGCCTATTGCTGCCGAACCTAGGATGTTTTTGTTTCGTATTCCTTTTCTTTCAATTTTGTGCCGAATCTAGTTTAGGGCAGCCTAGCTGCCGATCCATTTCCTCTCCTCCTTCCCCCCCCCCCCCCCCCCCTCCTCCGGCCTCCTCCTCCTCCTCCTCCTTCCCCTCCTCCTCCTTCTCCTCCTCCTTCCCCTCCTCCTCCGGCCTCCTCCTCCTCCTCCTTCTCCTCCTCCGATCCGGTATTTTTTTTTTTGCCCAAAATGCAGTTATAGCCGACGAAATTGACATTATTTCGTCGGCTATAACTTTAAAATATTAATATATTCCGACGAAATAGCCCAAATCGTCGGCTATACTTTAGAACAAATAGCCGACGAAACCAAATTTCGTCGGCTATAACTTTAAAATATTAATATATTCCGACGAAATCGTCGGCCATACTCGAAAATAGCCGACGAATTTCGTCGGATATTTGACCAAGCTTTGGTCGACGAAATCATTTTCGTCAGCCAAGGTTGGAATGGCCGACGATGTCGTTTTTTTCGTCGGCCATTACTTTTACCAACGGGCTTTTACTGACAAATTATAGCCGATGAAATTTTCGTCGGTAGAAGGAATAGCCGACGAAAAATTGGAATAGCCGACGAAAAAAATTTCGCCGGCTATTCTGTCAAAGCTGGTAGTGTTTAGATTTGGATTGACTATGTTTTAATTTTATAGACTAATTTGTTTGCATTTCACATATTTTTGTTATGCATATATATAATATTTAAAATAAAATTTAGTTAACGTGTCCACCACGTGTCCGTGTTAAAAAAAAAAAAAAAAAATTGACGTGTCCGCGTATCGTATTGTGTCAAATACGGACACCCGTACTCATAACCGTGCTTCATAGCTTGGTACTATATCTTATACCTTAGTCTTGCTCTTGCTTTGCATGTGAGAAGGAAAATCATTGCAAGTGATAAAAACCAGTATCATTTCTCGCCTCGTAGTTTGGAAAATTTTGAATCTTTGTTATGCTTTTCTTTTTGGGAAAAAGACCATTTGAACAAAATGAGTTTAAAAATTACCCATTCCAATGTTTATATCCCAAACCAATGAATCTTGAGAGAATTACACAACTACCCTAATAAATATAATTCAGTCATTTACCCTACCCTAACCAATACTAAAACTCTCTCTCTCTCTCTCTCTCTCTCTCTCTCAACCCTTCTCCACCGCCTCCTACCCCCACGCGCCCACCGCCGACTCCAACCACAGCCCAAGCGCGGCCACATCTGCCACGTCCCCTGCGCCTTCTCTGCCGTAGCAAACTCCGGCGCCGATTCCCACCCCGACATTCCCATCTCTGTCACCCGCACCCCGACCCTCCCACCTCTACCACCGCCACGTCAGCCCTACTCCAACCTGCGCCGCGCTCTCTCCATCGACCTTGGGCTACTGTGTGGAGAAGCAGACGTCGAGAGCACCGGGATGCTGGGTCGAGGCGTTGGCCTGGGCAGGAATCAGAGGATTCAAGGTCGATATCGGGAGGGAGGCCGAGATCGATGGGTGCCCAGATCAATCTGGGACTGAGTTGATAGAGGGATGCAGGAATTGATGGCCTCGGGTCCGGCTGGAGCGTAGTCGGCCAAGGTTAGGGTGAGAATCCGGGACTGAGTTGATATTGAATGTGTAATCTGGGACTGAGAATCGATGGGTGCCCAGATCAATCTGGGACTGAGTTGATATTGAATGTGTAATCGATTACTGGGGGTCAGTAATCGATTATTGGGGGTCAGTAATCGATTACTGGGGGTCAGTAATCGATTACTAGGGGTCAGTAACGGGGTCAGTAACATGGTTACTGAAAAATATGGAATCTGTAACCTGATTACTGGGGGTCAGTAATCGATTACTAGGGGTCAGTAACTTGATTACTATGGGTCAGTAACTTGATTACTATGGATCAGTAACTCTAGTAACCTGATTACTGGAGGTCAATAATCGATTATTGGGGGTCAGTAACATGATTACTGGAAAATATGAAATCTGTAACCTGATTACTAGGGGTCAGTAATCGATTACTGGAAATCTGTAATCTGTAAATTATTTACTGAGGGTCAGTAACCATCGTCCAACAACCTGATTATAAAAAAAATTAAAAATTAAAAATTAAAAAATTAAAAATCTGGCGAAAAAAAAAATTCCGGTGAAAAAAAAAATTTGGTGACCGGAATCCGGCGACCGGCCATAGGAGGCCGGAGGAGTTGAGTGATATTTCGGCAAAGTTCGTTTTTTTTATCTTCCACTTTCTCAGCACATTATAATTCAAAAATATGTTAGATAAGACAAAAAGACAAAAAAGGAAGAAAAAAAATTAAATTTGTACTAGAATTGAAAAAGATTTGTTCAAATGGGCAATAGAGTTGTTACCTTATGTTGAATAAGGGAGAAAAATAAGATGGTCATTGAAATGGGTAATGACGGGGCCTTTTTTATACTAAATGGGCATTTTCCCTTTCTTTTTTGCCTCTAGCAGCGAATAAATAGTGGATGCATTTTCCTTTTACATATCGTTTAATGCATTTTCCTTTTGCATATCGTTTATGTATAATAGCTACATTTTGAGTTTCTTTATTTATCTTGTACTAGCTACATGGGCAGAATGGCGATTTGTGGAAGAAATTGGTAAGCTGATGGATTGGGATTTGGACGAAATGGTCCGTGACCGTTTAGTTGGGACAAGGTTAGAGCAAATTGTGAGATTTAGCAAAAGACTTAGATACATGATAGTAAGTTGGTGAAACTATTGGTAAATGCGTATAGAGAAGAGCATTATTGTCTTGATCTAGGTAAGGATATTCTAGTCAATGCAGATGAAATTTTTTACATAACCGAGCTAAGGGTTTCGGGGTAACTTACAAGAAAAGACTATAAGTATCCAATAGGTGAAGTTGTAGAAGGCAAATGCTATGTGGATGAGTTAGGTTTGGTTAGTGAGGATCAAATTAGGTGTCAAAATATTACTTTTAAGAAGCTGAAAGCTTAATTTAAGAAAGTGCCAGAAAAAGTAGATGATTTGGAGAATTATGTGAATATGTCATATATTCTCTCTACGTTGTGGGAGCAGTTATAGTGTTTGGTATTGGCAAAGATGTGTGCATACGGGTTACTTAACAAGCATAAAAAAACGTACGAGACTTTTAGAGAGTCTATATGAAGACTCGCATTACTTTCACACACCTACATTAATTATTTTTTGCATAAGAGAGAGCAAAAGCATAATGGTTGGTGCATGTATCTTTTGATGATTTATTGTTTTGAGTGTATGCCACATCTTAGAGATGAATTGTTGAAGATTAAAAACGAGGAGCCTCCGGTAGTTTCTGAGGATACTTTACGACGTTATACCTTCCCAAAATGTCGTAGCTGAGCACCATCCATTGGAAAGATGACTGGAAATAGAAACAACCATCGAACTATTAACCATCTCTGTACG
This sequence comes from Potentilla sterilis, assembly GCA_963682095.1. Lineage (NCBI taxonomy): Eukaryota > Viridiplantae > Streptophyta > Magnoliopsida > Rosales > Rosaceae > Potentilla > Potentilla sterilis. Next base: position 34,361,160 of record OY821757.1, on the reverse strand, counting down.
TCAGAAGGCTGAAATCACATGAAATTGGTGTTAGATGTTGTTTCAAAGAAAGTTACTGAAGCTATGAATGCTTGGCTGAATAGGTCTTTTTCAAGAATTGATATTGAAGAATCATCAAGGCAAATGGGGCCGGATGATAAGGCACCGGGAGAAGATGAGTTTTCTGCTACAAGACTTTTTCAAACTTATTAACTGGAAATGAGGTGAGCGAATTATGTTTGAAGCTTTTGAACGATGATGCTGATCTAGGGGACATCAATCATACCTTGTTGGCGCTCATCCCAAAAATTGATAACCAACATAATGCACTACTGGAAAACAGGTCTGAAGCGACGAAGACTGAAACGGAAAAATCAAATTTCGTCGTCTCAACACATTGAAGCGACCAATATTGGACTTGTCGCTTCAGAAAACGAGAGCGACGACTTTTGATCAATAGTCGTCGCTCACATCTTATTGAAGCGGCGAATTTTGGTTTGTTGTCGCCTACGAACAATGTTTTGTAAACTGTAGCGACGAAAATTCAATCTTCGTCGCCGACTCAAAATTCAAGCGACGAAGTTGATAACCTTCGTCAATATTCGTCGCTGAGATATGAAACGAAGCGACGAGTTTTGATCAATAGTCGTCGCTTCATGTTTTAAAATCTGGTCAACCATATTTTCATAAAACTTATCAGACGAAAATGCTATTACGTACCTTTAGATGACCTTGTTTCGTCGACTCTTCTAAACATTAAACTCTCAAATAAATGAGACGTAATCAGCCATGTAAAAATTTGGTAACTTTTACCTCCCGATATTATGGTTCCCCATAGAGAGAAATAAGTTTAAATAAGGTTGACCGCATCGATCGGGGCTCTAACTTTGTCGGAATTAAGTGATTTTTTTACCATAACCGTATTTCATCATAACGATCAAATGTTATTTCACAGTGTTTTCAAAATTTGACTTCTTTTATATAGTTGCTTTGAAAAGTTGTACACTTGAGTATAATCTTATAATCAAGTTATACCGTATTAGTAAGCATGTTGTCATTATAATAGCTAAATTCACAAAATGAAAATTTTGACCGTCTGATGTGATCGTTATAGTTAAATATGAGTAGGGTAGAAAAATCAACTCATTTCATGAACGCTCGATACTCGATCGAAATGGTCAACCATATTTTCATAAAACTTATAAGACGAAAACACTATTACGTACCTTTAGATGACCTTGTTTCGTCAACTCTTCCAAGCATTAAACTCTCAAATAAATGAGACGTAATTAGCCATGTAAAAATTTGGTAACTCTTACCTCCCGATACAATGGTTCCCCATAAAGAGAAATAAGTTTAAATAAGGTTGACCGCGTCGATCGGGGCTCTAACTTTGTCGGATTTAAGTGATTTTTTTACCATAACCGTATTTCATCATAAATATCAAATGTTATTTCACAGTGTTTTTCAAAATTTTACTTCTTTTATATAATTGCTTCGAAAAGTTGTACACTTGAGTATAATCTTATAATCAAGTTATACGGTATTAGTAAGCATGTTGTCATTATAATAGCTAAATTCACAAAATGAAAATTTTGACCGTCTGATGTGATCGTTATAGTTAAATATGAGTAGAGTAGAAAAATCAACTCATTTCGTGAAATCTCGATGCTCGATCGAAACGGTCAATCATATTTTCATAAAACTTATCAGACGAAAACACTATTACGTACCTTTAGATGACCTTGTTTCGTCGACTCTTCTAAACATTAAACTCTCAAATAAATGAGACGTAATCAGCCATGTAAAAATTTAGTAACTTTTACCTCCCGATACTATGGTTCCCTATAGAGAGAAATAAGTTTAAATAAGGTTGACCGCGTCGATCGGGGCTCTAACTTTGTCAGATTTAAGTGATTTTTTTACCATAACCGTATTTCATCATAAAGATCAAATGTTATTTCACAGTGTTTTTCAAAATTTTATTTCTTTTATATAGTTGCTTCGAAAAGTTGTACACTTGAGTATAATCTTATAATCAAGTTATACGGTATTAGTAAGCATGTTGTCATTATAATTGCTAAATTCACAAAATGAAAATTTTGACCGTCTGATGTGATCGTTATAGTTAAATATGAGTAGAGTAGAAAAATCAACTCATTTCGTGAAATCTCGATGCTCGATCGAAACGGTCAATCATATTTTCATAAAACTTATCAGACGAAAACGCTATTACATACCTTTAGATGACCTTGTTTCGTCGACTCTTCTAAACATTAAACTCTCAAATAAATGAGACGTAATCAGCCATGTAAAAATTTAGTAACTTTTACCTCCCGATACTATGGTTCCCCATAGAGAGAAATAAGTTTAAATAAGGTTGACCGCGTCGATCGGGGCTCTAACTTTGTCGGATTTAAGTGATTTTTTTACCATAACCGTATTTCATCATAAAGATCAAATGTTATTTCACAGTGTTTTTCAAAATTTTACTTCTTTTATATAGTTGCTTCGAAAAGTTGTACACTTGAGTATAATCTCATAAAATTTTTATAATCTTTTAAATATTATTGAAGCAACGGATTTTGCATTACCTCATCGCTTCAGTATAATCAATAAAAAATTTATAATCTTTTAAATATTATTGAAGCGACGGATTTTGTATTACTTCGTCGCTTTACTTTTAAATATTATTGAAGCGATGAATTTTGTCTTACTTCGTCGCTTCAGTGTAGAATCCGCGCCACATGCTGAGAACCAATTAAAACACATTGCGCGGATCGGCCCTATGAACCGTCAGATTTTCCAGATCTAACGGCCATAATTCACTCCCCTTTTATATAAATCTCTTCCCCCTCTCCTCCTTCCTCTTCACTCCCTCTCCTCCTCTGCCGTCGCCTCCTTCACCGCCTCCCTCCCTCTCCTCCTCGCCGTCGCCATCCAAGTCTTCGACGACGACCTCGCTGTCGCGATCCAAGTCTTCGACGCCGGCCGACCTCGCATCCAAGTCTTCGACGCCGGCCGACCTCGCCTTCTCCATCCAACCGGGATCGACGCCGACCTCGCCTTCTCCACCGGAGCTCCTCCCACCGCGCCGGCCACTGCTGCAGACCTCACTCCCACCGCTCCTCCCTCCTCCCGCAGCGACGGCAGAGCGCCTCCTCACCGTCTCCACCTCTAAGGCGACGTCGTTCTCCGAGGTCCACTTCTACGGTGACCTCGTTCTCCTCCTCCGTCGCCTCCTCCACCGCCTCCCCGCCAACTAGACAAAAACAAAATTAAACGAAATCGGCAGGAAAATTTTTTAAAACGAAAATGGAGACATGAAGCAACGAACATTGATATTCGTCGCATGAAATTTATCATCCCATACACTCTAGCGACGACTTTTGAACCAAACTTCATCCTCTCAAATTGTAAGCGACCACCCAAAATTCGTCTCCTAGAATTGGAATCGACGACCCAAAATTCGTCGCCTCGAATGTGAGGAGACGACCCAAACTTCGTCGCTCAGTATGTGGTGACAACCTTTGAAGTCGTCGCTTGAAATATCCAAGCGACGACTTTTATAGCAAAAGTGGTCGCCTCGAAATCGAAACGACGAAAATGAAGCGACGACCTCGAGCGACGACCTCTTTGTCTCTTCGGTGTCGAAGCGACGACTTTTTTGCTGAAGCGACGACAAAAAGTTGTCGCTTCGAACCTGTTCTGGAGTAGTGATGTCACTAATTACTGGCCCATGATATCAATCTATATAATGTCATAATAAGTTCTCTGATAACAAAGGTAATAATGTTAATCGTATAAAGATGTTATTGTCAGATGTGGTCTCTAGTTACCAAAGTGCGTTTGTCCCAGGCTGGTGTACTCATTTAACGTGGTCACTGCCCTTTTGTGGTGGTGCATTCCATTATATTGTGTTATGAAGGTAGACATTAGTAATGCTTATGAAAAGGTGGAGTGGGTGTTTCTTCGTACAATTATATATGAAATTGGAATTCAGTGAGCTTTAGGTTTATGTGGTTATGAGATGTATTGAATATGTCTCCTTTAGTATTTTATAATGGATTTATGGTGTTGCAAGTGAACCTTGTGTCACCATACATGCTTGTTTATTAAAGAAGACGTACAACGATGGGTTTATACATTGAGAATGCTCGATCCCATTGTTTCTCACATTCTATTTGCCGATGATAGTTTATTGTTTGGCCAAGCTGATTTGCAGGATATTACACATTTGAAACAATGTTTGTTTTTATATGAGAGTACCAAGCGAAAATTAATTTTCAGAAGTCAGAATTGTTGTTTGGGCCGGGGTTGATGCAAGAACAAAAGTGTTCGCTGCCATTATATTTGGGGGTGCCCATTATTCCCTTGCTTAAGAGATATTTAAAAGGAATTGCCAACAGTTGATAATAGAAAATTAGAAAGAACAAGAAGAATATGTTTAGGAGAATACATGAGCGGTTGAATCATCCTTTGCAGGGGTGGCAATCAAGACTATTATCTAAAGCAATGCAAGAAAGTTAATGTTAGTTAAAGTCGTCGCACATGCCATTCCTTCTTATACTATGTCAGTACTGTTTCGTTTATCAAAAGTTCAAAACCAGGTTTTGAGGACTTCCATATTTGTTGCTGGTACGTGCTTCTGGGTCTTAATTATATCCACTATTTCAAAGTTGAGATCTTTATGAGAATTCAAATCCATACTTGGTGCTTCCAGGTTTTGATGTTTGTTGCCTTGTTTTCCCTATTTTTTATATCGAAATTTTAATTAAGTATGTTTTTGTTTGTTGGTCATCACTCTATAGTTTCAATGTATATGCATGGATACATGCATTGTTATTGATTTTTGTTTAATTTCTTATAGACATGAAGTGGGTCTATTTTATTTGCTTCAGTAGTGGTTCTTTGATAATTTTTGCTTGCCCTTGACAGAAATAATACTTGCCTAGTTAATTTTGAATTTTTGTTGATGGGTCGCTCCTAAGCAGGGGTATACACCAGAGGAAGAAACAGCCCTTAAACCTTGAGTACTTAAACATGGGGCAGGCGAATAGCGCTCGATACTCTCATCAAAGTCTCAGATAATGAGTTTAGTATCTCAAGGTATAACTTATCTAATCTTTAGCATATTAGGTACTTTTAAGTAGCTAGGGTAAAGAGCGCTTTTAATTTACTTCAGCTCGTAAGGTCTATTATTTGATATGGATGGATATATAGTAGCTCTGTTTGTTGCACCCTACTTCAGAATCTCATCCGATCCGTAGGTTGGTCCCCAATTTACATCTTGTGTTCATGTTTGTAGTAGTTACTGTGGATCTAGGCAGAAGATAGTTTGCACTCAAAAGGACCACTTATACATGATGCAGACTAATAGACAAAGCCACCACTAGCAAGGTTAGATCACTTTGATAAAATGTATATATATTGATAATTTTTGTCATTCTATGATTTACAAGTACAAGACAATTAATGTCGTCGTCGGTTCTATGTATTCTTATTAGTTCTTCTTACTGAATTAAAGGTGGACTCGTTGACCATTGGAAAGCTAGCTCTTGAATTCAGGTAGGACGAAGTAATGAGGCAGTAGTACTGGATTATCGTATTTGGGAGAATTTTATAACATTTTTGTATGTGTTTAGGAAGAGAAAATGATCTCAATAGTCTCTGAATTTTAGTGCACCAAACAATATGGTACTTGAATTTTCAATGGTACCATACTCTTATTTTCTTATCAATGTCATACCTTTGTCAACTATTAGGGGTAAAACTGACTTTTTCAAAAAAAATTATTATTATTTTTTATTTATTTTTTTATTATATTTTTTTTTCTACTTCTCTAAAACTTAATTACCCGCCAATCCTAAAATCTAGCCGTCAACATGCCAATCTTTTCACCTAACGACCTCCTGTCTAAACGGTTACTATTCTGGCGATATCACTGTTGTCTTGGTATGGAGAGTTTCTTAAGTTTTAGTTAAGCAGAAAAACAAACTCAAATACCACTCCTAGGAGGTAGTCCTCCACCTGGGGTTTGAGAGGTTTAACAAAACCAACAATCTCAAAGACCACTCTTAGGCGGTAATCCGCCACCTTGAGTTTGAGAAAGTTTAAAACAAACAAACTAAAATTTTGACGGATATGGGGAACATCAACTGAAATTTATTTATTCAAACATACATACATGTACATAACTCAGAGCCTCACTCTGGGGTAAACAGCTAAAAGCTACTCATGCTTGAATTTAAAACACAAACTTACTTGGAAATCTTTGAAACCACACTGGATGACTTAGCTAGATATAGTTCCTCCAGACAGTACTATACACACTTAGACACTCCTATTTTACAAATACTCACAACTCTCACTACCAGAAAAAAGACTATTACCGACGAAAAAAAAAAACGGCCGACGACATAATTTTTTCGTCGGCTATTCCCAAGAATGGCCGACGATTTTTTATTTTGTCGCTAAAAATAAAAAATCGTCGGCTATTCCCCAAGAATGGCCGACGATTTTTTCTTTCGTCACTAAAAAATATTTTTCGTCGGCTATACCCCTAGAATGACCGACGATTTGAATTTTCGTCTGCCTTTCTCTTAAAGTATAGCCGACGAAAACTTTAGAAAGTTTGGCCGACGAAATTGAAATTTTCGTCGGCTATAAGTCTTTATATTTTCAGATCTGGACAGAAGCTGCTCATTTCTAATAAACCGAAAAAAAAACGGGAGAAAGAGTGAAAAATCTGTGGGTATTGTTGAAATCCGTCCTCTCTTACATTGTGGAGCTATATATAGGTACGTATATGTGTATATATGTTGATTTTGAGTTTTAGTTGAGTTGATTAATTTTGAGTTTTAGTGATTTTGATATAGTAAGTGATTTTTTGTTTTGTTGTTGTTTTAGTGTTAGAATGTATGTATATATGTTGATTTTGAGTTGTAGTTGAGTTGATTTTCAGTTAGAGTTTAATTATGTGTTTTAATTTTATGTTACTTTAATTAGTGTTAAAATATATATAAATAGGTTAATTAATGGTTGTTGATAGTGTAATGAACTTAAATAATGGTTGTTAATTAATGGTATATATATATATATGAGTTGATGTTGATAATAATATATATTGTAATATATATGTGTTAATTAATTTCTTATTAATTAAAGTTATACATATATATTATTATCAGGCTATATATGGATCGAGATAAGAGTTGAATTTCGCTTCCAAGGCATGACCGACGATACACTACAGGAGTTGTGGATTTTTTGCAGTTCGTCGAGGAAAATGAAAACGGGAAGGAATATCATTATTTCCCGTGCAAGAAATGTAAATGTCGTAGTGATATGTGTCGATTTCCGATTAGGACAGTATGGGAGCACCTAAAGAGTAATGGGTTTTGGCCGAAGTACAAACGTTGGATATATCACGGTGAGCCATCATTAGATGGATCGCATGATCATGGGCAGTTTTTTGAGGCGAGCAGTAGTAGTACATCCAACGATCCAACAATGGCATTCGTCAACGACGTGTTTCCTTTTGAAAGCGGTGTACGTGGGGAACAATATATGCATGACCTGGTGCAGCCGTTCCCACAAGTTGTCAACACTGCTGCCTTTGACAAGTACAACAAACTGATTGCATTGCAACAGACCCCTGTGTCTTCAAGTTCTGAGAAGACAGTTCTTCAAAGTGTGATGGAGGTAATGAGGATTAAAGTCGAGACAAATCGAGCATCAGGCAAGTGGATGAATATCTACAGTACACTTCTTCGTTGTTGGAGGAGGGTCATCGTAATCCTACCAATCACCGTAAGGTCCGAAGTATCCTCAAAGATCTAGGACTTTCCGACATTAAGATCCATGCATGTGCATTTGACTGCGTTCTCTTCTGGGGTAAGGATGCAGAAGGGAATGACCTTGCTAGCCTTGACGCATGTCCGATATGTCAGTCTGAACGATATAAGTTGACGGGAGCAGGCAATAGGAAACCTGTGAAAGTGCTTCGGTATTTTCCGTTGAGAGATAGGCTTGAGCGGTTGTACATGTCAGAAACCACCGCAAAAGCTATGAGATGGCACGGTGAGCGGGACGCGGGAGACGCAGATATCATGACACACATCTCTGACGGAGCGGCTTGGAAGCATATAAACAATGAGTTTCCTCATTTTGCGTCAGATGTCAGAAACGTCAGGCTCGGGCTCTCAACCGACGGGTTCAACCCTTTCGGCACCATGAGTCTTTCATACAGTATATGGCCGGTGGTTTTGGTACCTTACAACCTTCCTCCGTGGATGTGCATGAAGAAGGAATATAATATGTTGACGTTGTTGATTCTGGGGCCTGGTTACCCAGGGAAATGTCTCGATGTGTATATGAGACCATTGATTGAAGAGCTTAAGGTATTGTGGGACGTTGGTCATCCCACTTTTGACAAGTACAAGAAGGAGACGTTCCAGAAGCATGTCATAGTTATTGGTACCATCAGTGATTTTCCTGCTTATGGGATGTTGTCGGGCAGCGTTGTTAGGGGATACAAGGCTTGTCCAGAGTGCCTCAGCGATTATGGGAGCACCCCTCATTACAACAAGATATGCAGAATGGGTCATCATGTGTTCCTTCCCGCGGATCACCACTGGCGTTACGAGTCCGCCGCATTTGATGGAACCGAAGAACACGGTGGTCCTCCCAGAAGATGGACGGGAAGAGAAATTTTAGCAGTGCTTAATGAGTACGATTTTGGGCCCCTCAGCAATCATCCCGATATTGTAGCGGAAATACCTGAAAGGCCTGAGGAGTACAAATTCTGGACACATAAGAGCATATTGTGGGAACTCCCGTACTGGTGTGAGTTGCTGATCCGTCACTTCCTAGACGTTATGCACATAGAAAAAAATGTTTCTGAAAGTGTGGTGGGCACAACGCTGAACTTGGAGGGGAAGACGAAAGACGGTCCTAAGGCTCGCACTGATCTGCAAAACATGAATATCAGAAAACAACTATGGTTGAAACAAGGGAAGAGAAAAATGCCTCAAGCTCCTTCCACCGTCAAGCCTGAGCATAAACCAGAAGTTTTCCATTGGATACGTCGGGCCAAGTATCCTTCAGGCTTTGATGGAAATATAGCCAAGTGTGTGAACAGACAATTCAACAATCTTTACGGGTTGAAAAGTCATGACAATCATATCCTGCAACAACGTCTCTTCCCTGTTTTCATTCGACCGTTCCTTCCCCGTCACGTTGTGGAGCCGTTAGTAGCGTTGGCAAGATTTTTCCAGAAGGTATGCACAAGGGAAGTGAGAAAATCTGACCTCCGGGAAATGCAACAAGACATCGTTCATATCATGTGTAAATTTGAGATGATATTTCCTCCAAATTTTTTTGACATCATGCCTCACCTCATTATCCATCTTCCTCGGCAGTTGTTGCTTACCGGTCCTGTGCACTTCACTTGGATGTATCTGATGGAAAGGTACGTATTTTACACCTTATGTTAATTTCCTCATCAATATATGTGATATAGTATTAATGTATTATCATAACACTTTAAAAACTTGATTTATAGGCAACTTGGACAATACGGTGATTTTGTCCAAAACAGATCCGCACCTGAAGGATGTATAGCTGAAGCATATATTGCGCACGAGTGCGTCACCTACATGAAGCTGTATTTAGGAGCGTTACAGGAAAGCATACCGGAAGATGTACCTTCACAGTTCAATCTTTCCATACTCTCCGACGATGTTGTACTCGGTGGAAACATGTCAGTTTCCTACAAGTTGAAAGATTATGAGGTAGCCATTGCACATTGGTGGGTACTAATCAACTGTCCAGAAGTTCAGTTTTGGAAGAACATGCATCTAAACTGTGACCAAGTAGGAGGTGATCTCGATTACCACAACCGGACATTCGCAGAGTATTTCGGCCGCTTGGTACGTAACTTTAACACTATTCTATACGTATTTATATATTATTGTGTATAATTATTCATATTTATAGTTGATTTTGATGGTTGCAGATGGATCTTATTAAAAATGATAATCACCCAAATTGGTCGCACGAACTCAGACTTCTAGCGATGAGGCCGGTCTATTCAAAAGTTTATGTGACGTGCAAGGTGAATGGTGTGTTATTTCGATGTGAAGAGAGATACCTCAGACTGAAAACACAAAATTCAGGAGTTATGGCACATGGTGGGGATGATGGAGTTGACTATTACGGTGTTCTCTATTCAGTTGTGGAACTGCATTACGGGGAAGGCATGAAAGTGCACCTTTTCAAGTGTAGATGGTTTGACACACGGCCGCAGAGCATGAAAACCGATCAATACGGCATAATTAACTTCTGTGAACACTAGTACATCATAGTATGAGGACGACCCGTTCGTTTTAGCCACATGGGTGAAACAAGTGTTTTATCTTGATGATCTCGCCAAGGGGGACCCGTGGAAAGTAGTCAACACTATCCACCATCGCAACATTTACCGGGCGTCTACACTTGGAGTGGCTGAAGAGAACGAGGAAGGTGGCACAGCGTATCAAGAGCCCAACTCAAACGGTATTCCTGACTCCTCTTTTATTCGCCTAGACACGCCGGTGCGAATTCGACTTGAAGAGCCACTGCTTGTTGATGTTGATCCAAATGAAGAAACTAACGAGGACTCTAGTGGTGAGGAAAGACATAGATTACCCCTATCGAGCAATTCAGAAACCGAAGAAGACTCATATGATGATTCCGATTACAATCCGACAGATTAAGTAATTTAGATGATGTAATCCTTTCATTTGTAATCCACTCATTTCTAATGAACGGGCGTGGGGATGAGCCTCCCAGCTAGGCTGGGTTCCAAACCCCTTAAAAAAAATTTGAAATATGTTGACTGTTGGGTTTCTGTTTTTTTGATGTTCAATTTTGGTTATATATGAACAGGACATAGGAATACGAGAGGTGTAACACAACTGATTTTTTTATTTTTTTCAAAGAATAGCCGACGAAAAATGCATTATTTCGTCGGCTATACTAATTATAGCCGACGAAAAATATGTGATTTCGTCGGGCAAAACTATATTGAAAAATACATATTTTATTTTAGACACAAAACGACAAAAGAATAGCCGACGAGTACTAGGTTTGATTTCGTCGGCTATGATAAAAAAAAAAACAAAAACAGACCACCTTCCATTTTCTATCACTATATATCGACAACCCATTGCTTCATCCTTCAAATGCAAATGTGTCGTGAAATAAGATATGACCGAAATAATAAAATACGTCTACGGTTGAAAAATGACAAGATTCCGACAAAATCTGCGTGCCGACTGTTGCGGTTAACTGTTTTTTACTTTCGTTTTCCTATGGGTAGCCTCACGTTCGGTAAATATTTTGAGGAAAATTTTTATACGATTAGTTGCGTCTCATCGATTTGAAACTATTATCTGTTGAAGGTCAGGCCAAAAAACGTCATTTACACAGGCCAATTTCCATTTCTAAGCGTTTAAAGGGTTGACTCATCCGGTTGACCGTCCCGATCGAGCCTTTAACGTTGTCAGATGTAGTTGGAATTTTTTTCATACATGTATTTAACCTTAACGGTGATATCTGACGGTTGGAATAGATTTTCCAAACTTTTAGATTCAAAATCGGAACATATGCACTAATGTTCCTTAACTTGTTTACTAAGTGTTTAAGTGAATGTATAGTTTCAAATAGTTACTATACGTACACTCTTCAAATACAAATGTGTCCTGAAATAAAATATGACCGAAATAATGAAATACGTCTACAATTAAAAAATGACAAGATTCCGATAAACTCTGTGTGTCGAATGTTGCGGTTAACTGTTTTTACTTTCGTTTTCCTATGGGTAGCCTGACGGTCGGTAAATATTTTGAGAAAAATTTTTATACGATTAGTTGCGTCTCATCGATTTGAAACTATTATCTGTTGAAGGTCAGGCAAAAAAACGTCATTTACACAGGCCAATTTCCATTTCTAAGCGTTTAAAGGGTTGACTCACCCGGTTGACCGTCCCGATCGAGCCTTTAACGTTGTCAGATGTAGTTGGAATTTTTTTCATACATGTATTTAACCTTAACGGTGATATCTGACGGTTGGAATAGATTTTCCAAACTTTTAGATTCAAAATCGGAACATATGCACTAATGTTCCTTAACTTGTTTACTAAGTGTTTAAGTGAATGTATAGTTTCAAATAGTTACTATACGTACACTCTTCAAATGCAAATGTGTCGTGAAATAAGATATGACCGAAATAATGAAATACGTGTACGGTTGAAAAATGACAAGATTCCGACAAAATCTGTGTGCCGAATGTTGCGGTTAACTGTTTTTTACTTCAGTTTTCCTATGGGTAGCCTGACGGTCGGTAAATATTTTGAGGAAAATTTTTATACGATTAGTTGCGTCTCATCGATTTGAAACTATTATCTGTTGAAGGTCAGGCCAAAAAACGTCATTTACACAGACCAATTTCCGTTTTAAAGCTTTTAGAGGTTTGATTTCGTAGTTTGACCAAAGGTTTAGCCGACGAATTCAAATATTTCGTCGGCTAAACTCTTGCGATCCGCTTATTGTCCGCCGTTGGATGGCTCAGATCCAACGGCTGCTGATTGTCCAAAGTATAGCCGACGAAATATTAACATTCGTCGGCTAAACTCCTGTGATCCGCTTATTGTCCGCCGTTGGATGGCTCAGATCCAACGGCTGCTGATTGTCCAAAGTATAGCCGACGAAATATTAAAATTCGTCGGCTAAACTTTTGCGATCCGCGCCTTTTCATTGTCCACCGTTGGATGGGGGAGATCGGACGGCTGCTGAGCGCCTAAAGTATAGCCGACGACATTCAAAGAATAGCCGACGAAATTAATGATTTCGTCGGCTATAGTAAAGAATAGCCGACGAAATCTTTTTTAATCGTCGGCTATTCTATCGGGTATAAGTCTGAAACTGCCGAACCCTAGCCTCCGTTTTCTCCTTTTTTCTGCTTTCTCCTCCGTTTTTCTGCTTTCTCCTCCGCAACAATTCAGACAAAGCCGCACCGCCGCTCTCCTCCTCCTCCTCCTTAAATCGACGACGAATTCTCCTCCTCCTCCTCCTCCTCCTCCTCCGATCCGATCCGGTTATTTTTTTTTTTTTCAATTTAATTTAATTTAATAAATTTTTATATATTTAATTTTAATAATATAAATTGATATATATTTGTTATATATTCGTTATATATTTGTTATATTTTTGTTATATATTGAATTTTAATTTTATAAATTGTTATATATTTGTTAATAAATTTAATTGTTATATATTTGTTATAATTTAGGTATATAAATTGTTATATATTTAATTTTAATTATATAAATTGTTATATATTTGTTATATATTTGTTAATAAATTTAATTGTTATATATTTGTTATAATTTAGGTATATAAATTGTTATATATTTAATTTTAATTATATAAATTGTTATATAAATTGTTAAATTAATTATATATATAAATTGGTAGTCTAACTATATATATATGTGTTAATAAAAAAAATATAGTTATATTTGTATATAAATAGTTATATTTCGGTTAATAGTTAGTATTATTTAAAATTAGTTAAAATTTAAATATGAATTTGTTAGTATGTTTTGAAATATGTTAGTATTATTGGTTATTATATTGATTAGAATTTGTTATTTAATGTAATATAATTTAATATTAATTAATGTATTAATGCCACGAGTGCTGCAGATGGCCGATGCATTCAGACAGTTCTTCGGAGGCTGTCGTTCCAGATCGAGAGGTTCTGGAAGTTCCGCCGGTTCCGTAGACTCCGACAGGACCCTTAGCCAGCCTGAGAGGACCACCAGCCAGCCGCGGAGGAGTGTGGATTCTTCCCAGCCGCGGAGGACTGTGGATTCATCCCAGCCGCGGAGGAGTATGAGTTCTCGGCACCAGACCCTTCTCCAGGCGGGACGGCCGTCGAGCAGTTCACTTCCGCCTGTCGGGCCAGATGCTCCGAGGTTCAGTCAGCAGCTATTTCAGGACGAGATAGCTGCAGACATTCCTCAAGTTCGTATGCCTGAGGTTCATCGGGAGCCGATGATGAGTCTGACGACGTCTGCTGGTGACTCGACTGACGGTCCTACTCTCCCAAACCAGCTGTACCTCCCGTACAACATTCCTGCGATACCGGAGGTCGACTATCGTGGTGTGCCCATATGGCCTGATATGCCTCAGTACGTGAGTGCTGCGGAGGCATACCAGTATCAGCCATTTGAGAACCCTGACCTCCTGATTTCGGCGAGGAGAAAAAGAAAGTCGACAGACGGGTCATCGAGTTCAGGTAACATTCGATTTTATTAATTAAATGTTTTATTAAAATTAACGCACTAATATTTAATTTTATTAACCAATCGTCGTTTTTGTGATAGGGACAGCCGCTAGCAGTTCAACAAGGAACACGAGAGGTGTCATATGTTTTGACACGCTCAGGAGAACTGTTGATCTGAGGGGGAGGGGAAGAAAAAACGCGACTACTCGGGTTGCGTGGGGGCACTGATTAGGGACAGAGTCCCTATGTTGTGGACCCGGTGGGCTGATGTGCCCGAAGAGATAAAGAGGGAGGTGAACAACGCCGCGTCGGTGAGTAATTTAAAAAATGTAATTTATTTATCGTAATATTTAATAATTTTCGGTATTATTACAATTGTAAAACTAATAAAATATTATTTTTCAGACATTCTTCGAGATTGCCGAACACAAGCGGGATTGGGCGGACACCGTGCAGAACTCGAGGTACGTTGGGAATTCCTCATCTTATAATTATTAATATTTTATGATATTAATAATATTTCTAATGTACTTTTGTTTTTTTCGTAGGTTCAAAGAGTGGAAGAACGAGCTCCGTTCCCACTATAACGAATACGACAACCTTGGTCGTATGGGTACTCCCAGGGAGTTCATGTTCAGGGAGTACGAGTGGCGTTGGTTGAAGACAGTAGACTTCAACAACCCAGTTATGCAGGTAAATACTAAACTTCACTACAAATGTTTATTTTGTTAAAATTTTAATTATTAGTTTAATTATTTTATAATTATTACACTAATATTTTTTTGATGCATTTTTCTAACATTTTATTATTTGTTTGAAGCAACGTTCTCGGATAAACTCTGAGAACCGCCGCCGGAACACAACCCCCCATCATGCTGGTTCTAGGCCGTTTGCACAATATCAGAAGGAGGCGCTTAGAGATCATCCTGATAGCAACCCGTACGTGGAGACGTTCAAGATCGCTTATCCACAAGCGACAGAACAGCTTGTAAGTCGTTCATTACAATTTTAAAATTTTAATTATTAATTTTACTTAATTATATATTTGTTAGAATATTAATTTTTTTTTTCCCGTCCAATTAGGAGAGGGTGAACCGGGCCGAAGAAGAGGTGTTCCAGCAAGTAGTTCGAGAGACACAACCGAACATTTCAGAGGCAGATCTGGAAGAAGCCCTGCGCCAGGTCGACCGGTCCAATGTCCAAACGGCAGCGAGGATGTTCGACGCAGCCTTCCCAAACCGCTCAAACAACTACTACTGCCGGGGTTTAGGAAGTTCTGGACTAGGGCTCCTGAAGACCACTAAGGGAGGTCAAAAGAAGGGAGGCGGGGAGAGCCAACAGGTGAGGGGGGAAGTGCGGAGATTGGCAGAAGAAAATGCCAGATTGGCGGCCGAGTTCCAGAGATCACAGGAGCAACACCGCAAAACACAGCAGTATTATTTAGATCTGACCAGTTGGCATGCTGAATGCGAGAGAATTCGGCAACACAACTACGCCGGCCAACAAAACTGGTGGTATGAGATGTTCGCCGCACAACAACAAAGCCTTGAACCCCCGCCCCCGTTTCAGCCGTTAGTTGAACCTCCAATGCCTCAACCTCCCGAGTTCGGTCAGCAGGATGACGAGCATGATGGAGAGCAGGATGCTGGGGATGACGTCGTAGACTTTAGTGGTTTAGGTGATGATTAGGGTTATATTTTATGTATATTGGAACGAATTAAATAATAAGTCATTTAGACGTGTTTCTTGTTGGTGTAAATGCATGGACTGTTTTTGTGATTTGCAGGTTGCTTGGAATGGTAATTTAGAAAATAATTTAATTTTTTTTTCACCAAATGTACGAATAGCCGACGATTTTGGCATTATTTCGTCGGCTATAAGCACTATAGCCGACGATTTTTACCAATTTTCGTCGGCTATAAGTCTTATAGCCGACGAAAATTACCTTATTTCGTCGGCTATAACTAATTAATGCCTATTAAAATATTAATATATTTCGACGGAATAACCGACGAAATAGGTGAAATCGTCGGCTATATTTCAGAACAAATAGCCGACGAATTTCGTCGGCTATTGTTTACGATATCGTCGGCTATACTTGAAAATACCCGACGAATTTCGTCGGATATTTTGCCAAGGTTTGGTTGACGAAATGTTGTTTCGTCGGTACAGTCGTCGGCCATACTCGCATATAGCCGACGATTTCCTTTTTTTCGTCGGCCATTGGTATAGCCGACGGCGTTTTTCCGACGAATTATAGCCGACGAAAATTTCGTCGGCAGAAGGTATAGCCGACGAAATTTTGGCATAGTCGACGAAAATATTTTCGTCGGCTATGCCCTCAGATCTGGTAGTGTCTAAGGAAAACACTCTTTCAAGACTCTCTGAAACTATGTGTGCTCTGCTCGTTTTTTCTCTCGAATGCCTTCAAATGAGAGCGTCCTTCCCTTTTATAGAAGCCGGACCCCAAACTAAAATTGAAACGCCTTAAGAAAAAGGAGACCAGAGGAATCTTTTTGCTGATAAGATTTTATCTTTTTCTCCTTTTGAAGTTTTTCCGCTTCTGTCGGCGACCATTTATTTCTTAACTTTTCTAAGTTATTTGTCGCTATGTGTCGGCAACCACTCTGCATTCCATTTGGTTGATAATGTTGTGCAATTCCTCATCACAGAAAAAGGCACCCGAATCTGAATATCCACCATCTGGTACCACACCATCATCCTCAAATTCTATATCTGAGTCATAAGGATTTTGGTTCCTTCCAATTTCTCTATCCAAGTGGTGGTGGCTAATGTCCCATCTACTTCACGCCTTTCTAAGGTCCTGTAAAAATCACAATTTTTTGGAGGGGGATGGTTATTGCTAGTAACCATTATTTTTTCTCCACTTGCTAGAAAAGTGGCAGAACGATCTTTCTGAACCAGTTTCTGTATACTGATTATCGTCATTGCTTTCATCTAAGGGATGCTCTGGTTTGGCTTGCCATTCCTTGATGCTGAATTATTTCTATGTGTATAATCTTGAATTATTCTGACATAATGATAAGGAGAGATATAGCTCACTCGTCCTTCTTCAGTTGTCCATTCCGGAGGAGTTGAAATGAACTTCAATCTTAGAATACATCCCTCTGGTCTAACATTCTTGACTACTTCATAGATTATTTCTAGAAGACCTTCCAAGTCTTTATTAGTTTTTGTCCAAAGGTTATGGACAAAACCATTTTCTATTATCCAAAGCTTGTGCTTCTGCGGATGTTCTGCTTGAACATCAACCAGATATCTCCCATAGTAAAGACCTGCTACAACTGATAGAGTAGATTGGAGCTCTTTCCTGTTCTTAAAATCTCCTAAGAGATTATGAAAACGGAACCATTCAAATTCTGATAAGGCTACTATAGGGACCTTTACACTTTCTGGATTCTCAAGATACAGTATCTCAAGATTTTTCTCAGGGACTTTTCTTTTTTCTTCCAAATCGTAACTCCAGAATTCTTCAGCCAAAGCTTCAAGAGTTTGAAGTACGAATGCTTCGTTCTTTTCACGCGAAGCCGTTAGGATGTTATCCATAATGACATTTTGGTTGAACTGTAAAACTCTGCTTGTTCTAAATACTGGCTTTTCATAAATCATCATCGGATGATTAAAGATTTGTTTCATTCCTATTACAATCGGTTGTTTGCTTTTGAGGATTGCTAGTCTGTCATGTGTTGGTTTGGCTCTTCTTTCTACTTTTTGAGGTGGTCTTGTTGATTTTCTTTGGAATCGGTCATTCGTAACCGTAGTTCTAGGGTGCTGTAAGAACTCATTTAAGAGTTGTCTCTCTTCTAATTTCGCAGATTGTATTTCATCCTATAAAGGAGTTTTGTTCTTTTGATAATCTCCCCAACCTGCTGGGTCAGGTTGAATCCTTTCTGAGGCTTTGCTTGATTCTGCAGGGGAATATGACACCATGTACTAATATCCAGGTCCATCATGTAGAGGGCCTACAGCTTTATCTCCGCTCTTATAGTTCTCCCACATAGCTTTCTCTTTTGTTCTTGATTCTCTGTCTTCAGGCACTGATTTTTCTCTTAGCCCAAAGTCTGGCTTTCTCCTTTCTTCAAGTTCCGGCTCTGGTCTTATGCTTCTTGGATTTCGACCTTCATCTCTTTCAAACATTGTCATTTCTCTTGTTAGAGCGTCAGACAAATAATTCTTGTCTCCTGCAATCATTTCAACATCATATTCATATTGAGATAAAAATATTTGCCATCTAAGAACTCTGCCTCTATCAGCTGCATCTGTTAACTTATAATTTTTGAAATTTTTTACTCTTTTGTTATCAGTTCTAACTAGAAACTTATTTCCTAAAAAGGCTTCTGCACCCTTAATAGATTTTATCAGGGCAAGTAGTTCTTTATCTCCCATGGAGTAATTCAATTCAGCAGGATTGAACTTTCCTGACAAGAATTTACAAATCTTTTCTTGATTCGTGTCTGGCGTGATTGCCAAAACTACTACTCCTGCCCAGTAATAATCATTTTCATCATTCTGCAAAACAATTAAGTCACATTCTTCAGGTAACTGCAAAGGAGGGAGGTTCTTTGTGAGTTCTTTGATTTTCTTAACGGTGTTGCTATCATCTGTTGTAAAGGACCATTTCCTTTTTGAGCTTGTCTTTAGAGAGAGGAGAGCAGTGAGGCCACTCACTTGAGGAATAAAATCTCTCGCAAAGTTAACAACTCCCAAAAATCTCTGAAGAGATTTTGCATTTGGGATATTGTCAGGGAACTGGCTAATTTTCTTCACAATATGTTCCTGAAGACGAATTTCTCCATCTTTGACATGTATACCAAGAAAATCTATTTCTCCTTTTATGAGATGAATTTTCTTTTGTCCAAGGATGATTCCTTTCTGGACCGTAAGCTTGCAAATTTGCTCAAGATGTCTCAGATGCTCGTTCATAGTTTTACAGAAGACAAGAGAATGTAAACTATGCAAAAATCTAAGTATGGCTTAAAAATGTTATCCATCTTTCGCTGAAAGATAAATGGTACTTGTTTAAGTCCAAATGGCATTGCTAGCCATTCATAGTGTCCTTGTGGAGTTCCAAAGGCTGTCAAGGCAATAGAATCAGGGTGCATCCTAACTTGCCAGAAGCCTGATTTTGCATCAAACTTTGAGAAGATCTTGGCTCTTTTCAATCTATTGATAAGGACTCTTATTTGTGCAATTTGATAGCCATCTTTGACTGTTTTCTTATTGACATCTCTGTAATCTATTACCATTCTTGATTTTCCTCTCAAACGCTCTACATGGTTTCTAACCAAGAATGCTGGAGCATGATAAGGGCTATCTGAGGGTCTAATTAGTCTCTTCTCAAGCAATTCTTGAATTTGACTTTCCATTTCCTTTCTATCCTCATCTCTATAATGAGGAATGGCTTTGACATGACATATTGCATTGGCATCATGCATTCTTAGTTGGCAATATACCGGGTCTCTTTTCCAGTATAGCTGGGGATCCTCACTGATTATGGGTTTCAGTAAGTTTTCTATTTCAACAAGATTTGGAACTTTATTTTGTTCTATCTTGTTAACGTATACTTTTAGATTGGGCTCTTTGATGAATTCTTCTTCACCATCAGAGCTTTATGAATCTTGAGGTTCTACCTCTGATTCTGAGTCTTCTAAACTTGTTGCTTCATTTGGTATGATTTCTTGGTATTCCTGAAATGTTAACACGGGTTGCAAAACCGGTTTAAAAGGTGGTTTATGATCACCACGCTTTGCTGGCGACTTCAGATATTGTTCTGTGAATCCTTTACTTGCATGACTGACGACATCAAGTAGTCTAGATTCCCAGTAGAACTTGTTGTTGTTTTCAAACCCGATCATTTCGAGGGTTTGCACTATCTTTTGTTGAAGTAGGAAGTCATTTTCTATTAGCATATCAGCTCCTTGAGCTTCACTTTGCCAGATTCTTTGGAAAGTAAAAGTTCCTCCCCCTATGGATACTCTGACATTCCTAGCAACAAGATCCATTAGGAATTCATTATCTCCCAGTTTTCTATCGTAGCAGTTACAATAATCACAGGTGAAGGTTCCTGGATTTGGTAGAAATTCTAACTCATTGATGCTATCAATGTTTTCTTGTTTCCAATTTTGGATTAACATGAATATAGGACTATAACTATTTTCTTCTTCAGAATCTCCTAAAGTGATTTCCGTATCGTTTTCTGATGAATACTCAAGAGAATATATTGACTCATTCTCTTCATCAGAATAGGCTATTTCGAAATCTTTTAGGTTTGCATATTCTGTAGCTTCATCATATTCTGCTATGAGAGCATTAGAAGATCTTTTTTCTCTTTTAGGACATTCATTCGCATAATGTCCTTCAGCTTTACAAAGCCAGCATCTGCAGGGCTTTGTATCTCTTGAAGAATTTTACTTTGGTGGTTGTTTTTTCCTAAAGAATCTCTTTGTAGGAGATGCTTTTTCTTTGTTTCGTTCAAAACTTTTTCTAAACTTATACTTCTTTTTAGAAGTAAAATTATTGTTGTATTTCTTGTTTCTGAACTTGTTTTTGTTTTTCCGATCAGTGCGGATATGGCATCCCCACTGCGTTGGAGTATCCAGTATTTTTGGACACATGTTCTCAACTCCTCTGAGTTGTTTTTTGGCAGTTCTCGATTTTTGGTTTTCAGTACATTGCTTTCTTAAGAGATCTCTCACTCTTTCTGTTATTCCTCTAACAGTAAAATACTAGAGGGGGTTTTCTTCAAGGGATTGTGCTACAACATTATTCCAGGGTTCTGGTAGTTTTCTGTAGTATGTTCTGACAAGATCATCATTTTCTAAATCTCCGATCGTGCATAAATAATTCTGAAATTCATTGGTATACTCTTCAAAGTATCTCATATTACAAATACTCAGTTTTTGAATATTTGCTCTAGGTCTTTCTTTAGACTGTTCACTATGTCCAGTAATATCTCCACAGAATTGTGCATATATAGGAATAGCAAAATCCCAATGGATTATTAGTCTGAGCTAGCTTGGTTGCCCAATCAGCCCATTTAAATCTTTTCTTAAATGAATTGTACCATTTCTGGGCTATTCTTGTTAAGGTCGACTCATAGTATGCATGAGCATCCTCATAGGCGTATTTAGACAGGATTAAGGCTTGGGTTAGCTTTAAGCTTGCAACCCAGTCGTCAATGGCTTTTCTTTTGTCTCCTACACTATCTAGATTTAGATAGACACCTCTTTCGGAGACTGCTTGTCCCCATTTTGGTTCTATAGGAATGTACTTCTGAGAGCTTCTCTCTCCACTCTTCCCTGTAGGCGCTTACCCTTTAGGAAGTTTGATCTTTTCTTCCCTAATAATCTTAGTATTTTGGATGATAGTATGCCCTTCTTGGGGTACCGATTGGTTATTACTTGTTTCTGCCTCCACGGACGTTGTTCCTGATTCTTCGATGGCAGCCTGATACGACAGTATTTTTCTTTTATTTTTTCCAGTTTGGATTAAAGAAATTTTCTTCACTATTTCTTCTAATCCTTCTATGGAATCACAAGCTTCTGCTTGTGCATAAAGCTCTTTTAATCCTTCTATCTTTAGCATTCTCATAGGCCTTTTTGAATCTTGTTCTTCAAAAGACTCTTCAGGAACTGGTCCTGAAGTGCTTGCTTGCTCATAATTAGCAAATGAATGCCTATGAAACTGAAGACTTATTTTTCCTCCCATGTCTTCATAGATAGATGCATTGGAGCTTTGTATTTGTCTCTCAGGAGGTGTTAAATTTCATTCCCTTGGGAATGTTACTTCATGCCATTTGGTGACATGTTTTTGCTGAGAATTGTTTCTCGGATTTGTGAAGACAGATGTAGTAATGTCAGGGCTATTAAGGAATCTAGTGTTTGGTGTTACGTTAGAATTCATTAGCTTGTAATAAATTCTATAATCAACAGCTAGTTCCATCATGTCTTCTTTCATGGTAATCTCATCTGATTTGATTCTCAATCTCAAACAGTTGACTGCATCACTCAGATGAGTGGTGAAGTTTGGGAAAACATTAAAATATGCAACCTGGTTGCATATTGAGGCTTCAACTGTCCCTAACAGACTTTTCTTGAAATTTGTTATTCTGTCATCTTGTAAAATGCACAGGACTGAACAATGTATCTCGTCTCTTGCTAAGAGTTTTATTGATACTTGAACAACACCAATATACATGTAGGAATATTTTTTCTAGAAGGCTTCACTCACTTCTTTTTGGGTGATTAACCTGATATCTGTTTCTCCACCGGTTGCTGGAACTGTTAGTTCTAATATCTTGAATCTATGAGAGTCCAAGATAAAAGATCCTTTCTTGTAGATCTCATTGAATCTGAATCTAGGCGCGGATGCTTCTCTTACGCTAGATTCAATTCATTATACTTAAATTCTTGAGCATTTAGGAGCTGTACAGGTGGTACAACATATCTTTTACTGAGTATTCTACTCAGCATTTTTATGTCTCTTTTGGATGCTTTCCATTCGAATAATTTAGGTTCGCTAAATTTAAACTCGCTTTCTACCTTTGGTGAAGGTATGATAATCTTGCTAGCCAAGGTCTGTGCTAGTATTTCTTCGTTGATTCTTTCAACGTTAGAGTTTTCTTTCATTTTTTCTACATTTTTTTGTAGATTTGAGATTCTTGCGTTTACTTCTTGAAACTGTTCTTCTATATCTCTTCCGATTTCTTGAAGATATGTATTGTTGTAGTTTTTCTGATGTATTATTGCTTCTACATTTTCAACAAGTTTTTCTGTAGGAAGATAAAGGCTTATAGCCTTTACGTCTTCCTGTTTTACTTTTTCTTCTACTCTTTGCTTCATCCTATCCTGGAGACAAGAGTTTCTAAAAGTCTTTTCAAATTTTCTTGAGTTTCTCTTAATTCAGCTGCTTGCTGATGGATGTTGTTAGCAAGAATCTCGGTTCTTACTAATTTGTTTTCAATATCTAAAAGATATTGTTTTTCTTTAAGGTAATCTAGCTTGACTTCAAGCTTTGATAACCTTGTTGGTATTTCTCCGAGTTGATTAATCTTAAGATTAACTCTCTCGAGTTGTTATGTTGCTTTCTTAGAAGTTTTATTTCTAGACAGATGATATAGAAATTCAACTATGCTTGGTCTGGAAAGATCAAGTTCTTCTACTCCTATCTCTTTTTGGAGATAAATATGTTCGTCGTATAAAGTGTTTAAAACTCTACATGCGTATTCAATGGAGTATTGGTTTTCTTGGATGTGTCTTGAGTGGAAACACAGATTCCACTTATCACTTTCTTTCTCAATACAGTAGGATTGATAGTTCTTATGCTTTGGTTCTCTTTTGTTAGCTAAGAGGAGCCAACTTTGTGACATAAGCCTTTTTCTTGTACCTGTTTTTTAGCAAAACAGGCTCTGATACCAACCAGGGCGGATCTAACCTCTGCTCAAAATATTAAGCGGTTCTTGTTCTTTTTCAAGTACTTCTATAAGTTCTGCAATATGGTTTTCTAGAATATGGATACCTTGTGTAAATCTAAAAATTATATTCCAATACCGGGCCTACTTCTATGAAGCATTTCTCTATAATTCTTTAATATATTCAGCTTACTTCTTTTTTCTTTTAATTATTTTTCTTTTTAGCAAAACAGGCTCTGATACCAACCAGGGCGGATCTAACCTCTGCTCAAAATATATTGCTGATTTAATTCATGATTAATTCAAGAGATATTTGAAGATTATTCAGCAATATCTTTGGGAATTTTCGGCAACAATATGAGGAGAGAAACAAGGATGGAGTTAAGACCGAATGTGGACCATTTTGTGCTCAAGATTCAAGATAATATTGCTTAAATTAATTCAAGATTAAATCAAGAGATATTGTGAAGATTAATTCAGCCAATATTCAAGGAAATTCGGCAGAAATTAAAGAGAAAGACAAGGGCTGCATGTGGACTGAATTTGATGCTTGGTTCAAGATATTTTGCTGAATTAAGTTAATGATAATTAAAGAGATAATTGAAGCAAGTATTCAGCCTTTGACCAAAGAGATAATTCGGCAACAACTTTGAAGAAGAGAAGGGAGGCTTTACCGAACCCTAGCAGCCCCTTACCTCTATAAATAGCATGCCATATTTTCAGAAAAATCATCTTCTCTTCCTCACTTTAAACTGCCAAACCTCTGCCGAAATTCCATCACAAAATCCCCATAAAGAACTAAGCTAATTCCATCTCCACCACTCTTCCAAAAAATCAGTCCGTCTATCACCACTAATCCTCTTTGCCGATTCTCTACTCAAGGTTTCTCAAAGTGTGATTTTATCTTTTCTTATGGCTTTTATTCTTTTGCATCAATACAATATTTTTTCTATGAAATTTGTATGGATTCGTGGTTGTAATTTCGGTTTTATGAATTATTCTTTGGATTTCCGGATTTCTGTTATGTGATTTGGTTTTCTCTTGGATTAATTCATAATCTATATATGTGATAACTTGAATTTAGGTTTTATGGGCAGTAGGTATTTGCATGAATTTTTGATTAAGTTTGGTTTATTTTCTGAATTCATATGCATATAAATTGATGCATGAGGGCAGCCTTGATCATGGTTGTACCTTGTGTATTGGTTTCACTTGCCGAATTCAATATGAGGTGGATTATAAACATAAAGTTGATTTACCTTGTATTGGTTCTAAGGGCTAGAGTAATTCTGAAAATTTACATATCGATGTGAGATGAGGTGACGCCATACTTGCTAATATGTCTCCAATTCGACTCATTGTGCTTATGTGTTTCTTGGTTTAATTTCTACGCGAAGTGTCTTTAAACTATTTAACACTATGTTTGGGATTATGTGCGAAGCTAGTTCTAAATAATTAAGGAGTTTTGCTAATTAGATGAACCGCGAAGACTCTAATTAAATTGGAACTAAATAGGATCTAAAATTCAGTTTGAACTTGCTGCCCCTATTCCTTTATTTTATTTTGTTACATGTTTAGAGAGTTTTGTGTTATGTGCTCTGTGTGGAAGATGTTGATCAATTGTATATAGTAATTTAGGATTTAATTTGCGTAAAAATCAGTAGGTTATTTAGATAAAAACATCAAACCCCCTTCTATTTGCAATACTTTGTGTGATTGAAAGCCCTAAATTTCCCCGGATAGAACGATCCCTACTTTGACACAAATAGGGTATTATGTGTATGAAGTTGTTTTGCAGGTACTTTGTGCTTGGATTATAGCTCCATCACAACCCGGTGTACCAATCCATGGTGCAGGAGTTTATTGTACATGGGAGGGTTAGCAAAGTTGAGGCGGCGGTTGATTATGCGGTGAGTAGAAGTGATTCTATGTATTAGTCTTGTTTTTATCTAAGGCTTAGTTTGGGGCAGCTGTGCTGTGAGTAAAATGGCTTTTGAATCAGCTGTGAGCAAAATGGCTTTTAAACTTGCTGTGAGAGGAAGCAGTTTAGGTGTTTGATAAACTGTTTTCAAAAGTGTTGTGAGAACGAAAAGTAATTTTTTGTGTTTGGTAAGTTCTAAGTAAAAAGTACTTTGAGTGGGTGTAAATTATCAAAATAATCTTAAATATTTAAAGTTTTATTAAAATGGATATAACTTCTCTAAATTATAGACTATGGTTTTATGCAATTATTTTGGTATAATTTTGTTGCAATGTATGACCAGTTGTTTGGACCAAATAAAAGATTTACGAAGAATTCTTAAATATTAAACAAAATTCATCTAAAATATTAGACAAAGTATTTTCCACCATAATCAAATGGAACCATTACACAAAATATATTAGAATCTATTAATATTGCAATTACATTGCATTCATTAGACTTTGTGCAATCATATTTCTTAGCACCACCATTTCTTCAAAAGCTGCTTTCCAAAGCTTTATTTTCTAGCTTTTTAATTTCAGCTTTTGGAGAAATCTATTTTGGCCAAAAACAGCTTTTAGGGACTTTACCAAACACCATACATTATTCCCAAAAGATAAAGCAGTCTCAAAAGCAGCCTCAAAAGCTGTCCCAAACTAAGCCTAAGTTTGGGACAACTGTGCTGTGAGCAAAATGACTTTTGAATCAGCTGTTAGCAAAATGGCTTTTGAATTTGCTGTGAGAGGAAGCAGTTTAGGTGTTTGGTAAACTGTTTTCAAAAGTGTTGTGAGAACGAAAAGTAATTTTGTGTGTTTGGTAAGTTCTAAGTAAAAAGTGCTTTGAGTGGGTGTAATTACCAAAATGACCATAAATGTTTAAAGTTTTATTAAAATGGATATTACTTCTCTAAATTATAGGCTATGGTTTTGTGCAATTATTTTGGTATAATTTTTTGCAATGTATGACCAGTTGTTTGGACCAAATAAAAGATTTACGTAGAACTCTTAAATATTAAACAAAATTCATCTAAAATATTACACAGTATTTTCCACCATAATCAAAAGGGACCATTACACAAAATATATTAGAGTCTAATAAAATTACAACTACAATTCATTAATTAGACTTTGTGCAATCATATTTCTTAGCACCACCATTTCTTGTCTTCCCGTACCATCTTCATGCTCATTCTCCTCCATATCGTCACCAATTTCTTCACTTAAGTAATCGTCATCTTCATCAAAATCCTGATCTTGTTGAGCAAATCTTCTTATGTAGTTATGAATAGCCATAGTAGCAATAACTATTTTTACTTATTTTTCATAAGGAAAGTTTGACATATCACGTAAAATACTCCTTTTTTTTTCCAAACCCCAAAAGTACGCTCAATAATACTCCTAAATGAGGAATGTGCATGATTAAATACCTTCCTATGATCCGTTGGTTCATCACCTCTACGAAAATGTGGAAGGTGATACCGTTCACCTTTGTATGGTCCTAGATAACCTTTTATTTGTGGATAACCGACATCCACCAAATAATATTTTCCTGAAATAAAAAATGAATAATTGATTTAAATATAATTTTATAATAATTTTATGGTTTATAATTAACATTTTAAAAGCCAGGTTAGAAAATTACCATTTGGAGGCTTGGGAAAATTCGATCGAGGGTCTCGTGTAGCATATTAGAATACTCTGCTATCATGGGCAGTGTCTTCCCACCCTGCACATACAAATGTGAATTGCATGGCGAAGTTGCATACAGCCATCACATTTTGGGTGGGTGATCCTTTCCTACCAATATACGGCACTGCATCATTTGGAGAAATTGAAGCTTGCACATGAACCCCATCAATTGCCCCA
The DNA here is from genome assembly GCA_963682095.1 of Potentilla sterilis. Taxonomy (NCBI): domain Eukaryota; kingdom Viridiplantae; phylum Streptophyta; class Magnoliopsida; order Rosales; family Rosaceae; genus Potentilla; species Potentilla sterilis. The sequence continues at coordinate 34,333,592 of OY821757.1, read as the reverse complement.
ATGCAATCCTACAAATTAGGATAATTTTTTATCTTCCTGATATATATATATATATATATATATATATATATATATATATATATATATATATATAGAGTAGTAAAGCAACAAGTATTGGATATAAATGCATTATACACACCTTAAAATGAGGCATGTACCTTGCATCACTTTCAATTTCTTTTGGAGTGCTTCTAAATTCAGGATCCAATGGTTTTATGAGCACCTTCGCTATATCATAGAAAATATCTAGCACCTTACTAAAATATCTGCTCACCGTCTCTCCTGAACGTTGAAAACGTTCTTCTGTGTGCCTGTTTGTCTCACCTCCTCCCAAAATATAGAGAAACATTGCCAGAATTTCAGTTGTACCAATGTTCTTTGAACCCTTGAACACTTTTTCAACATCTTTCAATAGCAAAAAGAAGCATGACTTCTCCATCCTAAATGCATTATAACACCTAGTTTCATTACCTTCTAATACTTTCAATAACCAAATGTACCTTGTTTGAGAGCTTGTCATACATGGAGTTTTCATAATATACTTTTCAAGATATACTTGAATAAGACGACCAGCTACACATATAATTTGGTCCATCTCCTCCTCCTCTCTGGAAGTGTCCATACGTTATCTAACAAATCTGCAATGACATTAACAAGAACATATATAATCAATATCATTATTAAAAAGAGACCAATTTTAAATAGAAACATCATTAAATAGAAAGAAGAGATCAATATTGTTATTAAAAAAAAAAATAGTAGCACAGCCTTAATAGAAACAAAGTAGCATCAACAAACAAACAGAACGGAAATTCAGACTCATGAACCATCAACAAACAAACAGAATGGAAACTCTTCACAGAGTACCATTAACAAAGAAGGCCCTAATGGCCTAGTCATTGTTTTCAACTAAAGAAAGGCAACAAATTTCAAATTACAAAGGAAGGACAGCCTTCTTTTGATTAAGAAGCAAAAACTGGAGCTTGAGATGAGAATCAGTCATCACACAAAACATCTCTCTCTTCTCTTGGGAGCAAAACAACTCTGTTGCAAACCACCACAGGTCGGTACCAGTTTCAGCTCCTGGTAAAGTTGCGACAACTCGCATCACCTCTTGAATACTAGTTCCTTGTGCACTTGTAGGGACTGATGTCGCTGTACTCCTACTCTCAACTACCTCAACAAGACGATCAATCTGCTTAGATAATTTCGCAGCACCTCCCACCCTTCCTTTCTTCCCATTTGCCTCTCCCAAAACTCCTTTGTCTATTTTAGCTTTTGTTGGCCTCTCCACTGTTGTTCTCTTTTTTCCTCTTTGCTCAGGCTCAGGATCCTCATCATTATTGACAGAAATAACATTATCATCAGAATCCTCCACCACCTCTTCAACATCTATAGTAGCCGAGGGAATCATGACAGAATTACCTAAAGCTGTGCAACCCTTGAACATCTTATCATAAAGTTCCATCTTTTCAGGGCTAATTCCCACATCATGAAATTTTTGATACAATGAATTCTCCTACAAATTAACATAAAATAAAATTGTCTTTTCAGAATATACATCACAAAGTAATGAGCAATAAGGAATACAAATCATACTCAAATAAAAAGGACCAAAGAAAAATAGAGAAGTTGAAAAACACACCTTAATTTTATTTTGCCACCATTTAGCAGTTCCATCGATAGTCTTCTTAGTGGGATCCCATCTGATACCAGTTTCCTTTTGCAGTAGTGAGTTCCATAATTTGTAATCAGTTTTAATCAAATCCCACTTGTTTTTCAGTTGTTTTTTTTGTCATAATCCCTTCCGGTTATCTCATTAAATGCTTTGACATAATTTGCCCATCCTGTTTTATTTAAATGTGTTCCAGGCCTATTACCCTTGGCCACTTCCTTAGCAGCTAAATCACAAAATATATGAACTATATCATCAGGCCATGTGGCTTTTGGTTTTCTGTTTCCATCGATTTCAGATGTGGTGGATTTCTTCTTTCCCATCTAAAGATAACACATGCTTAGATCCCTCAATTTATAATTAGAACCGGAACGAAAAGCATATCAATATCGAAACAACATACAAAGATTGTAAGTAATAACCAGGTAAAGAAAGCTGCCTTCTATTTGGTCTTTCTATAATGCTGATTCAAAAGCCATAAGACCCCCTAAACATACAACCATCACATTAAGATATATGCTGCATTTACAAAAGGTCATACCTTTCTAAACCCAAGATCACTAAATTGCACAATTCAATTGAAAGACAGAACCAAAAGGGATACAGTAACAAGTAATCACCATGCACTACATTAATTAAAACTTAAGCAATAAGGAAGTCTGTGCTTCATATGGTATTGCAGTCAAGCTATCTAATTACAATGACTCTTATGTTACTACTGCAATGCAAGCTATCTAATTACCATGATTCTTCTGTTACTACTGCAATGCAAGCTATCTAATTAGTTCCAGTGCAACTACATCCATTTTGTCCCCCTTTTTTTATTTTTTTTTTATTTTTTTAGCAAGCATCCATTTTGTCCCTTGACTAAATACAAACGCCATAATAATATCTCAGCATGGAGGGAAAAATACATCAATCAGAAAACACAAAGAAAGTGGAATAAGAACCAGGCAGCTACATTCATTGAATTACTGGCAAGTCTATCAATTTACAAGTATATATAGACTACCAAATCCCCCAAAATCCAATCCTTAGTTCAAGCATTCAACAACTGAACAGTTCAAGAAACTCTAGCAAATCCATGCCCCCATATCAGAAAAGAACACGACTTCATGCAACAGACCCAAAACAAAAGTCAACACTCCAATTAGGTACCCAACAATTCAATAGTTGAAGCCATCTACTATATTTTCTCATCAACCAAGCCACAACCCACAAAACCCAAATCAGAAACCCAGAAACCAAAGTCAAAGATTCGAACTTTATACTTAAATTCAAACCAAAAACTCACCAATAAACAAAGGTTGATCAGCTCAAGCTCTATAAGCTCATGGGCACCAATTAAATCCAACCAAAGCAATTAAAGAAGGAGCAGAGATTTAAAGGGAGAACATTAAAAATGGGAAAAATCTTTTCTTACTAGTGATCTGAGGTCAGAGATGCTGAGTTTTAACGGGGAAGAGATGAAAAGAATGTGTGCGGCTAACAAAGATAGGGTTTTGATTATACACGAGGACAAAATGGGTAGTTTGTAAAAATTTCATTAAAACATCCAAAAAACTCCGTGTTTTTCTTCGAAAGCAGCTTTCAAAAGTTCCGTTTCTTCGCTTTTCAATTTCAGCTGTTGGTAAAAGCTATTTTGGCTAAAAGCAGCTTTTATAGACTTTACCAAACACCCTCTATTACTCTCCAAAAGCCAAAACAGCCCCAAAAGCTGCCTTAAAAGCCATCCCAAACTAATATTAAGTATAGTGAGGCATGAGTGAACAATTACATTGTCTGATATCTCACAACTGGTGTAAGATTGGAAAATGTAATATTTGTATTCACCAGAGTCGCATTTGTATGGGCTCTTTAATGCAAAATAATTTGTAATTTATTTTTTAGTTCGTTGTAATTATTAAATTATCACGTTTTCGAATTTGAATTTTATCTTTTCAAATTCGGGACGTGGCAGGAGCAAAGAGACCCTTGCAAAAGAGCAAATACAAATTGACAAACTTAGTTTTGTGCAAGGAGAAACTTCCTTGCATAATCTCATTTTTCTTGTAGTTGAAGTTTATCAGTAATGAATACGAATTGACAAGCACCAGGAAGATCCTCATCTGATGCCAACTAACGGAGCAAAACTATGACGGTGGAATCCATAAACAACTTTGAATCCATAATACGATTGTTTCTCGAATCCACTAAAAGTTTAATTAAAATTGAGAAACTCAAAGTTTATTAATATAAAAGATAACCGTCAAGTAGTCACAAGAGGTGTGGCTTAAATACTGAAACGAAACCCTAGGGCGCTAACAAAATGCCTAATCCAGCTCATAGGTATTAAAAAAAAAAAAAAAACTAAAATATATAAACCAAAATAAATTTGAAAAATACTTAAAAATGAGTTTGAGGGCCTAAAAGACGTCAAATGCCTAAAACACATCGTGGCAAAACAACGAGTTTGATCCCTAGCGTTGTTTCCTCCCCATAAAGGTATCATTCGCCTATTCTTAGCTCGCTGTCCAGATATGAATAGTAGAAACTTTCCTTTTCTTGCGATGGGATTCATCTGGTCTTCAATTCTTATTTCCATCTCTTCTACATCAGAGTACGACACATCCTTACTTTAATTGCTGACTTTACTATGCCTTGATCGAGGTATCCTAGCTAGCTGAATTTTCCACAAGTATAAGGTCCAAATTAGAGGTTGCACTTCCACACTACGCCATATATCATTTTAAGCGACAGACTGTGAATACGTTTGTTGCCTAAAATGGACTAATACCACGAACAAAATGTTTGTCGCCTAAAAAAAATAGGTGTGTCACCTAAGAGATCTTATGTGACGATACCTATGCGACACCTTATGTGAGTCGCTTAAGAACCACTTATGCGACAGCATCTATGCTCCGGTTCGTGTATGTCGCCTAAGGACCTCTTATGCGACGTATTTTTTGCTAGTCGCTTAAGACTGTATTTTAAGCGACACACAAATAACATGTTCGTCGCTTAAAGTTTTTAAATCTATGATAAAGTCCTTTGCTTAGACAGAACACAGAAGAAGAAGAAAACGCAGAAAAATACTGTACCAGATGCGAAAAATCTCCAAAACTGCTGATTTCGTCAATTTCGGGGTCTAAAAGCTTGGGTCTTCTCTTCCAATTGCTTTCTAGGTTAGTATAATCTCTTCTCTTCATTGTAATCACCATATTTGGGTTTGATTGGTTGAATTTAGTGTTTGAAATCTTGAGTTGGATTTGGTTTATAATGTGTTTTGTGTTGTTTTTAGTGTTGGGTGTTTGAATATATGATGGAGTTAGTGTTGATTTTGGTGACAATTGTAATTAGGTTAATTTGTGAAATTTTGTGAAATTGAATTTTAGTGAAATTGTGAAATTTAGTGAAATTAAATTTTAGTGAAATAGTGAAATTTAGTGAAATTAGAATTTTATGGTAGATTATGTTAAAATTTTTAATTAATGATGTAATTGGTTTGTGTTGTGTGTGGATTGTGGTAGTTAGAGTTTCTGAAACATGCGAGTGGCTTAGTGAGGGAGTGTGGTGCCGTGTGTAAATTTATGGTTTCATATTATATATAATTGTGGTGTTTATTAGCTTAGAACTCCCGTTTGAGAATCAACAAGTCATCTAGTTGATCGAGATGAGTTGTTGATTCTCGAATTGTCCAATTTTTGGACACTTTTGAAGAACACGACTTTGTTGATACTTTTGTTATTCATGTGGTTTCAGCTACAGTTTTGGGATATAGTTTCGACAGTATCTCTCTACAATGTTCCTCGAGTGCAAATTAGGTTGTTTAGATTTTTATGCACTTGAGGGACTGTAGGGAGATGCTGCCGAAATTTTCCAAAACTGTAGCTGAAACCACATGAATAGCAAAAGGATCAACAAAGTCGTGTTCGCCTGAAGGGGATAGGACCCAACCCGGAGGCATAAGGAGAAGAAGTGTTGGGACAGGTTTTGATTGTATCATAAATGTTGTGTGCTAACCTTATGCATATTGTATGTTTATGTTATGACAGGAAACATGGACAAGAGTTGGATCGGCTTATCTAGAGGTGATCCGAAGTTCATTCAGGGGATAATTGAATTTTGTGCGTTTGTTCTTCAAAGTAGCAGTAGTGACACGGAAGTGCACAAGTGCCCGTGCAAGCGCTGTCGGTTGCACAAGCGGAGGCTTAGAGTGGATGAGATGTTTACGCACTTGAGGGAAAACGGTATGATGTCTGATTACACTACATGGATACATCACGGTGAGGTTGCAAGCGGTCCTTCATTGTACGAGCAGAGGCAAAAATACCTTGAGCAGATAGCATCTTCTAGTGGTAGTGTGGGTCCTCAAATAAACCCCATTATGGACATTCTGTATGATGCTTTTCCATATATTGATAGATTTTATGAGGCAGAGAATGTTGATGGTTTAAATGATGGAAATGATGTAAATGATTTAGACCCTATTGCCAGAGATGCTTATGAGAAGTATAACAGGCTTTTATTAGAAGCTCAGACTCCGTTATATGATGGTAGTGAGGAGACTGTTTTAACCATCATCCTTAAAACAATTAAGATAAAAACGCTAAATAGATGGTCAGACAAAAGTTTTGATGAAAACTGTGCAGTGATCAAGAGGGCGCTTCCTCCAGGAAATAAGTGTCCTGATTCATACCGAACTGTAAGAAAGATCCTAAAGAATATGAGTCTGGGTTATCAGATCATCCACGCATGCGATCATGGTTGTGCGTTGTTTTACAAAGAGAATGCAGACCTAGACAACTGTCCCATATGCAATGAGTCAAGATGGATATATTCTGAACACGGTATAAAAGCTCCTGTAAGAAAGGTTCGTTACTTCCCTCTAACACCCAGGTTGCAATGCCTATATATGTCGCCGTACACAGCAAAGGAAATGCGGTGGCACGGGGAAAGGATTTCACATCCAGATTTTCTTAAACACCCGGCAGATGGGGAAGCATGGCAAGAGTTTGATAAGGACTTTCCAGATTTTGCCAACGACATTAGGAATGTGCGGCTCGGACTAGCTACAGACGGGTTCAATCCTTTTGGTGCAACCGGTCTTTCTCACAGCACTTGGCCTGTTGTGGCGATGCCTTACAATTTGCCTCCTTCAATGTGTATGAAAAAGGAGTTTAACATGCTCGTATTGTTAATATCCGGTCCAAAGTCTCCAGGAAAGTGTTTGAATGTGTTTATGAGACCGGTGATCGATGACCTAAAGATGTTGTGGAGTATCAGAGTTCAGACTTATGACCGACATGAGCAAAAGGTCATTCACAATGAGAGCAGTAGTGATGTGGACCATTAGCGACTTTCCCGGATTAGGGGTGTTGGGAAGCATCCAGACAAAAGGCTACAAAGCATGTCCCATTTGTTTGGAAGATATTGATTCAAGCAACTTGACAGGGAGAATGGCATACCAGGGTCACCGCAGATGGCTACCCCGGAAGCATCCATGGCGTCTAGCAGCAGATAAGTTTAATGGGAAGGTTGAGTTAAGCGAAGCACCACGCTCTTGGTCTGGGGATGAGATTTATAGCAGTATCCTCTCTCATGACTACCCTGAACTGAGTTTGCATCCGAAGTTCAAGCCCAAAGCAACTAGAGAGAAACTGTGTTGGACTCACGTGAGTATATTTTGGGAGCTGCCGTACTGGACCACATCGAGAATAAGGTATACCTTAGATGTCATGCACATTGAGAAGAATGTGTACGACAACATCAGTGGAACCATTTTCGGTCTCGAAGGAAAGACCAAGGACGATCCAAAAGCTCGTGAAGGTCTAGAACAACTAGGGATACGGAAGAGGCTGTGGAAGAAAGTGAAACTCGGGTCAAGTAAAAAGAAAGAAAAAGTGTCTCAAGCACCGTATACTGTTCTTCCTGAGGCAAAGAGCGAGATTTTCGAATGGATTAAAGGTGCACAGTTTCCTTATGGTTATGCGGGCAGTTTGAAGAATAAGGTAAATGTGAATGATAAAAAGTTTTATGGATTGAAGACGCATGACTGCCATGTACTCCTGCAACGTCTTCTTCCAATCGTTATTCGACCATATCTGCCATATCACGTCGTTGAGCCGTTAATAGCATTGTGCAGATGGTTTCAGAAACTATGTGCTAGAGAGTTGATGAAAGAGGACGTCTGTCACATGAAGGAAGAAATAGTAATGATTCTTTGTAAATTGGAAAGGATCTTTCCTCCTGCTTTCTTCACTATCATGGTTCACCTCATGATTCACCTTCTCGAACAAGTTATGCTTACCGGCCCAGTACATTTTACATGGATGTTTCCCATGAAAAGGTATTGCGTTAATTTTGTCATTTTAACTACATGATCCTATATATATATATATATATATATATATATATATATATATATATATATATATATATATGTACTAACTATAATATCTGACAGGCAACTCGGGGATTATAAAAAAACTGTTAGAAACACACGTTTCCCAGAGGGGTGTATTGTTGAGCAATACATTACACATGAGTGTGTGATATGCTGCAGTTTTTATATGGATGATGCTACAGGAGATGCAAACGTCACCAGTTCACCTCGATTCAATATCTCAGTTGTTTCCGAACTCGTGAAACCCGCAGGTTTTGTAGCAAATGCTCGCTTAAGTAGGAACGAATTGTATGAGGCTCACTGGAATATAATGGAGCACTATACAGAAGTGGCTTACTTCATTGCGGTTCACCATAATGAACTAAAAAAAATCAATCCACGGATGACTGATGAGCAACGTATTCAGAGTTTTCTTCCATACTTTCAAGATTGGGTATGCAATAGTTATAATTTGAACATTATATACAGTTGAACATTCATATTACATTGCACTAATGGTTTATATTAATGTTACAGATCACGAAGCTACAAACAGAAGGAAGTGAGTATTATACGCCTGAACTGCACATTTTGGCATGCCGCCCTCAAGCACACAATATTTATTCACAATGTTATGTGAACGGAGTTAAGTTTATCACGTGGCAGCGAGACCATAAATTGAAGACTCAAAATAGTGGTGTCTTGGTAGAGACTGAAGGCATCTCATATTACGGGATTCTTGAAGCCGTTGTCGAACTAGTATATTCAGAAGGCATGCGGTTGTTTTGTTCAAGTGTAAATGGTACAATACTGACCCTACCGTTCATGGTAGCATAAAGATAGATCACAGTCTTTTATCAGTTGACACATCTACCAGCTGGTATGAGGATTCACCATATATTCTTGCCGCCACAGCAAGACAAGTGTTTTACCTAGATGACCCGAAGGCTGGTGAACCTTGGAAAGTTGTTAATGTGATGTCACACAGAGGTACGTACAGTGCTAGCACACTTGCAAGGGATGAAACTAACAGACCTCCTAGGAGGAATGAAGTTGATGAACCCTATCAAGAACCTACCGCGGACTCAATCCCAACTTACACTCCTATATCTGGTTTCACCATCGACTTCGGTTCTCTTCCACACATTGATGTTCCCATTCAATCTTACAATGATGAAGAGGACGAGGATGATGACGAGGAGAATGAATACGAGGATGAAAGCGACGATGACGAAGACGATGAAGGCGAAAGTGAGGAAGATGAAGATGAAAGTGATAGAGAGGATGATTATGCTGAATATGAGGAAGACCTATTAGATGAAAATTGATCATTTCATTAAGTATTTTATGTAAACCCTAAAATAATCAAGTTAACACCGTTTTTTATTTAGTAAAAGAGCATCACAAAACAAGGCTCTTATGGTGAGTAGTATAAAAATATTGTTTGAAAAATATTAAGGCAATACTTTATACTTAAGCGACGCGAATAAAACTAATATTTATAAGTCTATCGTTTAAAATAAATATAAAATAATTGTTTATAAAAAAAATAAGGAAATAATTTATACTTAGGCGACACACATACGTAAATCCGTCGCTTTGTGTTCTCTTAGGCGACTAGCAAAGAGCAAAGTCAGTCGCCCAAATCTATCTTAGGTGACTAATATTTCTATATCCGTCGTTTAAGATTAATATAAACGGGGGGAAAGATCGTGGTGGAGTATGATGAGTACCACCGCGGCCCGAAGGATCCGGTGGTCTGAAGCCTCCTTTCTAGGGACATAGGAAGTTGTGTCAAGGACGCTGTCCCTACAATGAAGGCCACCTACAGGGAATTGGGCCCCTTGGACCGAGCAATCGTGACCAACTACCTCTCAGTAAGCCCTGTCATTTAATATGTTAAAATATTTTTCTTACTGTTTTTATTTTTGTTATGTTTTGTTACTAATGTGGGTCCGTTGTGTATATCTAGCCACACTACGTGCTCCCACCGAATCATGATGGCCTGTGGGATTATGTTCAGAGAACGGCAGCTGAGAGGTACAAAGATTGGAAATCCGATTGCAGACAACATTAGCTGCAGTGGGGGGATGACCTTCCTCTTGAGTTTCTCCACCGTCCGACGCAGTGGGAGTGGTTGTGCACGCACTTCAAGGACCCTAATCATGCGGTAATCACTCTCTCTCTCTCTCTCTAATTTATATTTGCGTTTATATGTTCGTTCTTATAATAAAGAAAATCTCGAAGACGAACAGCGACAACCGCAAGATGAACGAGCACCCCCACCACGGCGGCGCCCGCTCCTGGAGGCAGTGGGCAGGGATTGCAAGGAGGGACCGACCGCCGAGGCCGTTGTCGTGGATTCATGCGCACATGTATCCAGACCGTCCCGACCAAGTGGTAAGTATTCGCCCATCTTCAATAAAAGTGTTTCATTAAATTAATTTATATTTTTTTTTTATTAATTCGTTTATTATATTTTCTTGTCAATTAGGCGAGAATAGATGCGGAGACCGACGCGATCACCTTGAGGATCGAGCGAGAGACGCTGGGGGAAGGGGCGTCCGACGAGGCGATCGTGGAGTTTGCCTCCACGATCGACACCCTTGAGCCGCGCTTGGCCTCTCAGATCATGCACGCGGCGGTAGGGACTGGCAACAACTACTTCTACCAGAGAGGCCTAGGCGCGGCGGGAGATGGGGTTCTGAAGTACACGCCGGCCAATCCCAGCACGCAGCGTGCGGCTTCGACGAGCAGAGACTTGCAGACACAGCTGCAGAGGACGCAGGCGGATTTGGCGAGGGCGGTGGAGGCGCTCCAGCAGCAGGCTTCGGTGCAGCTGGCCAGCAACGCGGCCGCGGCGGAGATGTACCGATGGATGCGGCAATCTTGGGAGGCCCAGCGAGCTGGAGAGGAGCCCCCGCCTCCGCCACAGATGCCCGATTTCGTCGTCCCCACTCCTCCCCCGCATCGGAGTACGCCAGGCGATCAGGGTAGCCATAGCCACCGGAACTCGAACGATCCCGTCGACGACGCCATCCATTTAGGGGGTGATGAGTAGTTAGTAGTGTACGTAGATGGCTAGTTAGGGGGTTTGTACAGTAGGATATTACGGATGGATTGATGTGGATATTTGTTGGCTATTTGGATATACATTTGTGGATTTTCTGCAGCCAAACCGAAGACGAAGTGGAATTGGGCCCGAACAAAATTTTTTAATTTTTTTAAATATTTAGGGGTTATAGCCGACGAAATGGACCATATTTCGTCGGCTATAACCTCCCGGCTTCCGGCAAAAATAAGCCGTTTCCGGTGCCGGCGAAGTTTATAGCCGACGATTAATTCGTCGGCTATGCCTCGACTTATAGCCGACGATAGAGTCGTCTGCTATACTTCGGGGTTTAGGGGTTAGGGTTCAGGGTATAGGGGTTAGGGGAGAGTTATAGCCGACGACTCTATCGTCGGCAATATTCGCATAATAGCCGAGGACGCTTTGTTTGTCGGCTATACTTCGTGGTTTAGGGTTTAGGGGTTTCGGGTTATAGCCGACGACTTACCCTAAGTGTCGTCGGCTATAGTAGCCGACGGGGCATTCCCGACGAGGGAATAGCCGACGATACTTCGTCGGCTATGACTATAGCCGACGATTTAATGGAAACGGCCGACGAGATGGCGTCGTCGGCTATGACCCCTTTTCTGGTAGTGCTCCTTACTCGGGTGCTGGGACGATCTTGAGCGAAGCTCCTACAACTTCATACGGCGGGAGGTGTTGGAGTACTGCTGTCTCGGGCGGGATCCCGGTGCGTAGCAGGGTTTTAGTGGTGACGTTTCTGCTGACCGAGTTGATACTAACCCTTTGTTTATTCTGCAGGTGCATCTTCCCAGGCGGTCGTCAAGCCCGGTAATACAATATACATGGACGGTGAAGACCTTGTCTCGAAGCTGAAGGAGAAAGGGGAGGCCGTCTCACGGACCTCGGTGGATGAGGAGTCCGGTCGGCTTACCGTTCATGCCGAGTCGAGGGCCTCGAATGTTGAGGACGACGCCTATATCCTAAGGCGTGTGGAGACTCACCCCGCTACGTCCAAGGCGGGACCCGGAAAGGCCAAGACCACCGGTGGTCCACCAAAGGTTCCTGGTGGGACGAACAGGATTCCGCACCGGCCGGGATCGGTCCCGCTTGTCACCAGAGTCTCTCGGATAGGCGCGCAATCTTTTTCACTGGACGGCCAGGGTGAGAAGAGACGGAGGATCATGGATGTCCCTCCCTCCGCGCTGGTGACACTGGCTGGCCGATCGTCTAGTGAGAACTTGGCGAAACGGCTCAAGCTGGTCAGCGGTTCGACGAGTTCCGCTGGGGACAAGGCCGCCGCTGCCTCAAATTCTGCCGGTCAGCAGAGTAGCCCCACTCCTACGGAGGAATAGAGGGGAGGTCCGGAGAGTCCCTTCGTCCGGAAGCTGGCGGCAGATGTGGCTGGCGGCAGATGTGGCTGGCCTTGGTCTGGATAGGTCTGGGGTCGCTGGAGCCCTGTTGGGGGAGAACCGCCAGAAGAGCAAGGAGTCGGTCCTCCGGGTAAGAATTGTTTGGTGCCACAGCACCGCTCATAAGTTTCGTTATTTTTGTTGTTTGCTTAGCCGGCTCCCTGTTGTTCTGTAGCTATTGTACAGTTTGTACCAGTCGGACCCGAGTGAGGAGCTGTCGGAGTTGAAGAGGCAGGTGGCCGCTCTGACAGGAGCCCGTGAGCGCCTAGAAGGTGAGAAGTCCAGGCTTGAGCCAGAGAAGGTCAGGCTGGAGGAGAGGGCCAAGAAGCAGGTGGCCAAGCTAGAAGACCAGGTCTGGAGCCTCAAGGAGGAGAAGGAGCGGGCTGAGGAGGAGAGTAGATGAGCTCCAGGTGGGAGCCGTCGCTGTGCGTGGCTGGAGAAGAGGACCCAAAGCTTTTCCAGCAGGTTGTACTCCGATATCACGACAGTGATCAGTTTCTGGAGATCCTGGAAAAGGCTAGGGAGTCGGGTATCGCCGATGCCTACGTGGAGTGGGAAGAGAAGGGGTACCTGGATACCTCTCGAATGCCGAAGGCGGGGGCCGATGACGATACCCAAGGGCAGCTGGCCCAAGAGGAGCAGTCGGAAGGGGAAGGCGGGCCTCGACCATCTGTACTCGCTAGAGAGGATGCGGTGGCTCCATCTGGGGAAGCTGGTGGGATACCCGCTGAGGAGGGAGGCGCGGCTCCTTAAGATTTTTGTTTTACTCTTTTTTTTTTTTGTAAATGTGCTGGAACGGGTTTTTTTTTTTTTTTGTATTATGCCCTTTGGATGTACATTTTTGCTCCGGTGGAATTCCTTGAATTTCTCTTAAAATCGTTGGCATACATATAATGTTGCGTTGGTTGAACCGTTGATATGCCAAACTAACTGCTTGGAATTTCTGGCACCTAACCCTTCACTGGGTCCGGGCGTGCTTACCAGCCCTGGCCCTGCTCCCGGTCGGGATCTGCTCTCATTTTCCCTATATACCGCTGGAGCTGACCGTTGTTAATCAAACCCTCCACCGCTGTCTTGAGGGCGAAGCAACTGTTCGTCCGATGGGTAGCCTCATCGTGATAGGAGCAGTACTTGCCTGTTCGCGCCTGGATAAGTTTCCCCTTTGGGTACTTGCTCCTCGGTGGTGGGGGAATGATGTTCCCGTTTTCGTGTAAGATGTCCTCATATGAAGAGGTTAGAGTGGTGAAGACCTCTTGACGCTTTCCTGGCATGATCGCCAGGGGGCGTTCTTGCCGGTACTGCGCCGGTTTGTGCTCGCCCTGGGGTTTGTCATGATAAGGTTTCTGCTGCTGTTGGTTCCCCCAATTTCTGCTGGGTCTGCCTGGCTGGGCTCCCCGGTTCTCGCTCCGCTGGCTGGCCTTGTTTTCTCGGGCGGCCGGGGGGGGTTCCTCCCGCTTTCTCTTCAACAGGTGTTGCCCGTACGTTTCATGGTCCGCCTGAGCATGCCTGATGGTCATCGCCATTAGCTCGTCATACCCCTACGGGAGTTCCACCCGTACGGCGTAGGAAAATTTTCCTGGCCGTAGCCCCTGTTTGAACGCCATCTCGGCGATACCCTTGTCGAGGTTCCGAACCCCGGCCGTCGCCGTTTGCCAGCGGTTGACAAACGCCCTCAGCTCCTCGCCCGGTGCCTGTCTGCAGTTGAAGAGGACGGTTGATGTCCGGGCTCCTTCGACCCGGAGGATGAAGCGGCCTACGAACCGGTCGGCTAGTTGCTCGAACACCTTGATGGAGTTTGTCGGGAGTTCATAGAACCAGCTGAGCGCCTCTCCAGACAGGGTTTCCTTGAATATGTTGCAGCACACTGCATCGGAATAACCACTGGCGCACGTTTGGGACCAGAAACTATCCAAATGTTGGTATGGGCAGCCGGATCCTGAGTACGTGAGCTTTAGGGATTTCTGGTTACCAGACCTCCCTGATTCCAGAACCCGGTGCGAGAAAGGGCCCATGCGTTCGTTGAATCGCGCGCCTTCCATTGGTCGGGCTGCCCTTCTCTCGTTGGCCTCCATTTGGGCCTTTAGATCCGACACAGAGTCGGTGAGTATCTGCAAAACCGCGCCGCCCGGGGACTCCGCCCTCCTGCGGTAGCTAGACCTTCCTCCCGATGACTGTCCCGCTTCAAGGCGCTGAGGTTGGCCTGGAGCGGGTGTAATTGCCCTTGCCATAGTGGCGCTGCGCTGCACTGCTGTCCTCTTTCCAGGGCAGCCACCAGGGCAGTGTTTACCGTCTCCATTTCCTCATACCGAGCATTGGATTTTGCTCTATCCCGGTCGCCCTCCGCGCGCAGGCGACCGACTTATGCCCTCATCGCCCGGATCTCCCCCGCCATATCGTGCCGGTCGGGGCTATACGTGGTGTCCCGGTCGCTGTCACCGAGCAGACTCTCCTCTTTGTCGCTCGGATCGTCCGAGAATGTCAGCGAAAAGCCCCGGTGCGTTAGTTGGTCGCCTTCCACCGGGCCTTTCTCGCGCGTGCTATCGTTGTATGCCCTCGGCGTGCTATTCGGCCTCCCATAGCTGCCTTCGTCCTGGGTGCCCTGGTCGCTGCGCTGTTCCCGTACAGCGACCGGGGTGGAGATGAGCGCTCGCTCTGGTGCGACCTGCTGACCCTCCATTGTATTTCCTTCTGGCCCCGCTTTTGAGTTTTCTGCCATTTGGTGATGCTTACGTGATTTTTATATAAACTTCCCATAGACGGCGCCAATTGTTTCTGCACAAACCCGTAGGCCTGGTAGAGACTGGTGAATCTAGATGTGATCTCCTCCTGCGAACCTGCTAACTAAGGGGAATACCGGACTGGCCGGTCTTCTCCTCTCTGATGCCTAAGTTAGTACAGTTGGGATGAATAGACTACTTAAGCACGTATGATAAGCAGTTGGAGAGATCAGTTAGCTATTAAAGAGGGTAGTTGAGGCCCTTATATAGGTGGTCGGGCGTGAGGTCTGGTCTTACTCTTCGATGTGGGACTGGTTTCCTTCTATTCCCACACAAAAGGACAGCTCTGCCGGCCTGTTCGGCTGGCTGGAGTCCCCGGTCCTCGGGCCCCTGGTCACGAGATAGACTGCTGGGCCTCGGGTCTGGGTGCTGGTGATCCTGCTCCGGGCCTCAGTCTGGCGCCGGATGCACTGGCTGCGGGTCTATGGGCCTGTGTAGCCCCTCTGTGGCTACTGTCAACAGATGAATAAGTAGATTTGTGTTTTCACTAATTAATGGTTATCTAGCTTACTGTGCATAGAAATTTATCTGATAAAATAATTCAAAGAAGTTTACTCCAGTTATGCAGAGAACCTCACACTATCCTCCGATCCAACTAGCTATATATACCTATCAGAAGTATATCTAATAGATTTTATCTAATATATCTCCCACTTTATGGCTTGGTACCATTGTGTTCAACTATATATATACGGAGACTAGAATCTTTAACATCAGGTGGCTTGCCTCCAAACTAAGCTAGTACTGATGTAGTGATGTTACTTCTGGGAACAATAGTTTCTTTCTATAGGTGTTCCATGTTTGCTAATTCCATTGTTGCTTCTCTCAAACACTAAACTACAAAGAACTGCATCGTTTGCGTACTACAACCTGAGATTTGAATCCGGATGAGAGGTTTCTCCGATCCGAACTAGGGAGAATGCTGATCGAATAGTGCATCAAACGCAATCCCAGTTCCCAAAATAACGTGGTCTCATTTCTCAATGCTAACCAGCTGACAATCTGGATCGGTACTAGCTAGACAAACCCATTTTAAGAATATAGAAAAATCCATCATATAACTAAAATTCCAATGAAATTTTCAGTATGATCGTAAGATGGGTGGCAATTCCTTGCAGAGATTAATAGCAAAAATGGAATTGAGTGAGCCATTGATCAATTCAAATAAACATTATTGACACTAGCTAGCTATACGTACGTGTGTTTACATGTTTTAGAACCACAAAAGCAGTTTTGTACAGTGACTGCACAGATCTTAACAGATTAATAGTTGATCGTACGTATTTCATGTTTTGGATTACATGAAGATGTTAATAATCGGAAACCCTAACACTATATACACACATCATCATAATGCTGAAGCACAAGAGAAAGGAGACATACCGCGACAGCTTAGTTCAGCGAAGTGGTGGGAATGGCAGAGGAATAATTAGACCCTCGTTTGGGAGCCTTCGTATAATGAGGGCCGGGAATTGTGAGCCTTCGTGTAATTAATGAGGGGCGTGGCGGAGTGGGTTTAAGGATATACGTCCTCTTTTCTCTTTTTTTAAACAACGTTAAACCCTAATACGTACGTTTTCTTGCATATCCAGGGTTTTGAGTCGAAATATTTGTTGACAATCTTCGACTACTGCATTTTACTGTCTAGGATCAAAAACTTGTTGACATTTATTTATTTATTTAATTTTGTCAAAAACAATGATAGCTAGTGATTGATGATTTCCAGTGAGCTCTCCAAGAACACGATATATAATTATGAAACATATCATTCGATTCAAGGATGGGGAATCAAAATGTGTTACATACACTACTGGAAGTAAGGAATGGAGCGACGAAGAATGAAAAGGGAAACACAAAATTCGTCGACTCAACACATCGAAGAGACCAATATAAGATTCGTCACGTCAAAACATAAGAGCGACGATTATTGATCAATAGTCGTCGCTCACAAATTATTGAAGCGATGAATAATGGCAAGTTGTCGCATCCGATCATCAAAGAACCATGTTTTGTAAACTGTGGCGACGGAAATTCAATCTTCGTCGCCGACATAAAATTCAAGCGACGAAGTTAATAACCTTCGTCAATATTCGTCGCTGACTTAATAAACGAAGCGACGATATTTATCCAATATTCGTCGCTTAAAGTTTAAAAATCTGTATTAAAGTCCCCGACTTCAACAGATTGCAGAAGTTAAAGTTTTAGAAAAAAAATTTATTTCGGAGCTACGAAAAAGGGGGCAGATCGGATGATTTCGTCAATTTCGGGGTCTAATTACTTGGGTCTTCTCTTCTAATTGCTGTGTAGGTTAGTATAATCTCTCATCTTCATTGTAATCACCATATTTGGATTTGATTGGTTGAATTTAGAGTTTGATATCTTGAGTTGGATTTGTTTTATAATGTGTTTTGTGTTATTTTTAGTGTTGGGTGTTTGAATATATGATGGAGTTTGTGTTGATTTTGGTGAAATTGAAATTAAGTTAGTTAATTTGTGAAATTGTGATATTTAGTGAAATTGACTTTTAGTGAAATTGAATTTTAGTGAAATTTAGTGAAATTGTCCAATTTAGTGAAATTGTGAAATTTAGTGAAATTGAATTTTAGTGTAATTTAGTGAAATTATGAAATTTAGTTAGATCCAAATTTAGTGAAAATGAAATTTTGTGAAAAAGTGAAATTTAGTGAAATTAGAATTTTATGATGTAATTTGTTTGTGTTGTGTGTGGATTGTGGTAGTTAGAGTTTATGAAACATGCGAGTGGCTTAGTGAGGGAGTGTGGTGCCGTGTGGAAATTTATTGTTTCGTATTATATATAATTGTGGTGTTTATCAGCTTAGAACTCCCGTTTGAGAATCAATAACTCATCTAGTTGATCGAGATGAGTTCTTGATTCTCGAATTGTCCTATTTTTGGACACTTTAAGCGAACGCGACTTTGTTGATCCTTTTTCTATTCATGTGGTTTCTGCTATAGTTTTGGGATATAGTTTCGACAATGTCTCTCTACAATGTTCCTCGAGTGTAAATTAGGTTGTTTAGATTTTTGTGCCCTTGAGGAAATGTAGGGAGATGCTGCCGAAATTTCTCAAAACTGTAGCAGAAACCACATGAATAGCAAAATGATCAACAAAGTCGTGTTCTCCTGAAGGGGATAGGACCCAACCTGGAGGCATAAGGAGAAGAAGTGTTGGGACAGGTTTTGATTGTATCATTAATGTTGTATGCTAACCTTATGCATATTGTTTGTTTATGTTATGACAGGAAACATGAATGATGTTCACGACAAATCTTGGATGAATCTTCATTTTACACACCCTGACTACATAACAGGCGTATGGCAGTTCATCAATTTTGTGAAGACTCACACTATTGGAACCCAGTATCTCCCTTGCCTGTGCGCAATTTGCATAAATTGTCCTTATTATAAGGATATCGTAGAGATTTATCATCACTGCATGCACCATGGTTTGGATCCGACTTACACAGTTTGGCACCTACACGGGGAAATTTCTGGTCAACCGGCAATGATCTGTCGACGGAGACAGTGGCTTCAAGAGAGAGTGGAGGCTTCCAGTGTTGCCGATCCTTTAGTGATCCCGCCTGTGGAGATTATACAAGATGTATTTCCATACTATCCTCGATACCATGGAGATGCACCGCATAATGTCATTGAAGAAAATGCTGAAGTTCACTTCAATGACATGGTAGATGATGATTACGCTAAGTATGAAAGGCTTCTAAGGGAGTCTCAAACCCCATTGTATGAAGGGAATGAAGAAACTATATTAAGTGCCATATTACATGCAATGGAAATTAAAGTTGAAAATGGGTGGTCAGATACGAGTATTGATAAACTGTGTGGATGGTTGCATTAATTTTTTAAAATGCATAATTTCCCTGTGAGTTATTCGAGAATTAAAAAAATCCTGAAGGATCTTTCCCTTGGATATGAAAAAATTCATGTTTGTGAGTTCAACTGTTACCTATTCAGGGGGGCTGCAAATAAAACTATTAGGACTTGTCCAGTATGTGGTGCTGAAAGATATAAGCCAGATACAGATGACATTACAAAAAAAGGTAATATGGTATTTCCCTCTCACTCTAAGGTTGAAACGCCTATTTATGTCTCCACACACAGCAAAGCATATGCGATGGCACAAGGACAGGCGACTAGATGAAAGTACCCTCCGGCACCCATCTGATGGAGAATTATGGCAAGTTTCGATGACATTAAGGGAAGAAATGTGCGGCTTGGAGTGGCAACTGATGGCTTCAGTCCATTTGGAACAATGACAACCCAGCATAGTACATGGCCCGTGGTTGTGATGTCATATAATCTACCCCCTAATATGTGAATGAGGAAGGAATATAATATGTTAGCTGATACGTCCCGAACCATGTTTAGTTCTGATTAATTTCATTTAAATTTTTCGCCCTTGAGTTTTGTTCGTTTAGTGGTTGAGCGGAAATTCATTTGAGACGAGTGGGGAAAACGTTAGATTAAATCGTCGAGTGAATTTTCGTTTCGTCGGAAATCATTAAAAGTTCGTAACGGAAATTAAAAATTTTCCGTTTTGGGCCTAGTATAAATAGCCAAATGTTTCCCAAAAGGGAAACTTCACTTTTCTGTTTTTTTTCTTCCTCTCTTCTCCCCGTGCTTCTCTCTTCTCCCCCGATTTCTCCTCTTTTCTTCTTCCTTACCGATCGGCCCTCACCTCCCCTGGAACCACCACCGGCCAACCGGCCACCGTTCTGTCCTCCACCAGCACCGGACAACGCTGGTCAGCCTCACCACCCCGCCAGCTGCCGCGTCCGGACGTCTCCACCACCTTGCAGCCGAATAGGAGCCCAAGAACTTTTCCCTTAACCGGCCATTTCTTGGCCGGATTTTGAAGGGGGAAAGGTAGAGGACGACGCCGGCCACCACTCCACCGAAAGAATAGAAGCAAATCGGCCTAGGTAAGGAATTTTGGGGTTTTGAAAAATTCTAGGGTTTTTGTGAATAGTGCCGATTTGGGGATTTTGTGAAATTGAACCTCTTGGGCTTAGAATTGGTGATGGTTGTAGAAGAGAAAGTTGTTTGAAATGTGGAATTGAAGCTCGTGTTGGAATTTGGGAATTTTTGGGCGGCGGCGGCAGCGTTGACCGCCGTTGACCGCCGCTGCCGCCGGCGGTGCCGCCACCGTGGGGGATGTTTTGAGATCGAATTTTGGTTGTTTTGATAAATGCATCGTGTTAGCGTTATTTTTGGAATTGTTTGAATTTTCTAAAGGAGGTTAGGAATTATTCTAAGTATTTTGAATTTGTGAAATTTGGGAAATTGTTGTTTTTGATGAATGGGAGAGTTTGGTCGCTGAGGCAGCCGCCATGTGCGGCGGCTGCAGTGGAACATGTCGGCGAAGAGGGGTAGGAGATGCGGTTTTGGTTACCGTTGGGTTCGGTGGCCTTGGACGGAGTTGCCACTATTTTGGGCAGCCGTGGCGGTGTGGCTGCCGCTGCTGCAGTGGTGGCGGCGGCAAGTAAGCAAAAGCTATTGTGAAATAGTTCCTACATAGATGTAATTGAAGGAAAGCGTACGAGTGAGGACGGTTGATTTGAGTTCTAAATTGTTACCGAGTCTGAGGTTTTGAAATTTTTCTTTGACAGGCCGAGGAGAGACTCTTCGGGAGGAGGACACGAGTCGGAGGCCGACTTAGTACAGTGAGTGGACTTTTGTTTTCAAAATGATGCATGCATAAATATTTGATTTTATGGGATTGAATTATATGGGATGATTATTTGGTTAATGTTTTGCATTATTGAAAAGTTATAAAGTTACTTGGATTGATGATTGTTTCCTTTTGATTTTAAATCTGTTTATCATTTAAATTGGATTAAATTGTTTCCATACGATTATGCGAATATTGATCTTTGATCGGAAAAATGAAATTTTCATGTATTTATGTGATTTGAGATATTCGGACTTTATAATAGTCGAGGTATATGGATTTCATTTATTTTATACGAGGCTGGGTTGGTGTTTGAGTATAATTATGAGTATAAGCCTCGGATGTACGGTCGGGGATCGTACAGATGGATATATATATTGAGGGGAAAATTGTGTTGATTTGTTTTCGGATTTGCACCATTCGTGGGTCCACGTTATTGTATATTGATGCTAGCTAGCGGGCCTCATCCCACGCGAGGTGACGACTTGACCATATAGGTCAGATTCACGCTCGGTGGTCGACGTAGGGTTGTGTTTATTGAGGCGGATTACGTGTCTAGGTAGTAGACTTAGACACGGGGGGAGTCAATAGGACTCTCGGACCCGGAGCCTGACGAGGTTCCAGTTATATGGTGGATGGATTTTTCCCCTGTTACATGGCCAATGGGATTTGGTCATGATGAGATGATTTCTTTTTCATTGACTGGTTGCGGGAATATTTGTTTTATGTGGTTTTTCGACTTTTATAAATTCCCGAACCAGAGGGGCTGGGATATGTTTTTATGGAAAGACTAATTATTGTTAAAATGAGATTTTTATGATAATTGCATGCATCGTGAATTTCCGTATATTATGAAAATTGTGGAAAGTAAAAGATAACTGTTCATTTCACTATTATAGTTATTTGTAGAACTTTTTGTCCACTCACGCTAATGTTGTTTTAAATTACTTTCCCCTGGGCCCTTCGTTTTCAACTGCCCAGTTTTGCAGAGTAGTCCGGTGCCCGAGACAAAGATCATAGTTCCTCTTTTCCGCTGTTTGAAGTGTAGGTTATTAGTATAGCCTACTTGTATCTTTTAATTTCCTTGGTTGTATAGTGCTCTGATACTCGAGTGTGTATTTATGTAACTCTACTTTTATTACTGTTTGGTTGAACCCCAAATGTTATGTTTTCGGAAACTCTTAATTATCGTTTCTTTCTATAAAAAGTGAACTGTTGTTGGTTATTGAGAAGTTATTTGTTTTCGGGGGAGCAGGTGGCTCCATGAGTCAGGCTGGATTTGGTCGGAGTGTTTTTGGGTTTTGTTTTTCAGGTCAGGGTTGTCCATTTTAAGAAAGGTCATGCCGAATTTTCGGTAGAAACCTCTCTTAAAGTGGTCCCCGCAGGACTCATCCGGGATAACACTGTTGTTATTCGGGGCGGGTCCTGTCATTAGCCGTGTTAATTCCTGACCCTAAATCTCTAGGTGCCTTAGTGTCCTCATTCGTCCATTGATCGACAAGCTCAAAGATTTGTGGGAAAATGGAGTCTCTAATTTTGACAGAGTTGACAATGATGTATTCACGATGAAGACAGCAGTGATGTGTACTATAAGTGATTTTCCTGGTTTAGGGATGCTTGCGGGCTCAACGGTGAAAGTGTACAAGGCATGTCCAATTTGTCTAGATGAGCTGACGGCGGAACATATTTGTGGGAGAATTTTTTATGAAGGGCATCGGAAATGGCTCGACGAGAATTCACCAATGCGATCAAGTTTGGCATTTAACGGGAAGCCAGAGTGGGGAAAAAATACCAGCTCATAAGAACAGATATGAAATTTTGGAGGAAATTAGGTCACACAATTACGCCACTCTTAGCCAGCATCCGGATTTTCATGTCTCTTACTCAGCACACAACAGACAATGTTGGACCCACGAGAGTGGACCCACGAGTGCGTATTCTGGATGCTTCCCTATTGGTCATCGTTGTTACACAGGTACTGTTTAGATGTCATGCACATTGAAAAGAACTTGGGTGACAATATCCTGGGCACCATTCTTGCAATTGAAGGGAAGACCAAGGATGATCCAAGGGCTCGCGAAGCTTTGGAGAAGAGGAAAATCCGCAATAGTCAACATCAATCGAAAGCTAAAAAGAGGACAGGAAAGGTTCCTCATGCACCATTTTTTTGTTCAAGAGGATCGTCGTGAAGAAGTATTCGAATGGTTTCGCGGTGTTAGGTATCCACTTGGCTATGCGGGAAGTTTGAGAAATAAGGTAAAACTAACCGAGAAAAAGTTCTATGGATTGAAGACGCATGATTGCCATGTCCTGCTTCAACGTCTTCTTCCAGTGGTTATCCGAGGATTTTTGCCAAATAACGCCGTGAAGCCATTGATAGCACTGACAAATTGGTTTCGGAAATTATGTGCTAGGGAGTTGAAGAAGGCAGATGTCCAACAGATGAAAGATGAGATAGTGATCATTCTCTGCAATTTGGAGTTGATTTTTCCTCCATATTTCTTCACCTGTTTGGTTCATCTCATGGTTGACCTTCCCGAACAAGTTATGCTTACAGGCCCAGTACATTTTACATAGATGTATCCGACGGAAAGGTATATGCACTAACCAAATATGTTTCTTTTTGTTAAAACTAAATTTAAACTAACTTTATATATGCACTAATCATATTCATCATTTTATAGGCAATTAGGTGATTATAAAAAATCAATGAGTAATACACGTTACCCAGAGGGGAGTATTGCAGAAGGTACATATCATGGGAGTCGGTGACATACTGTAAGTCGTATCTGCATTTGGAAGAACATGAAGAGCCCAATCCCCCAATATGGAATATTAGTTATGTTTCTCAGTTAGTTTAGCCGTGTATTATGGATACCACCGGAAATATCAGGTTAACAGAGGAGCAAACGACTGAGGCTCACTGTCAAATTTTGACAGATACAGAAGAAGCTCAATATTACATGGAAGCTCATTTGCAGATGTACATAGCGAAACATGGTGACAATTACGATGAGCGCCCCATGAGGAGGAGTTTCCATCGATGGTTCTTAAAATTTGTACGAAAATTGTATTTTTTTTTTCTTGTACAAAGATCCTAAACCCTAAATAGTATAAAACTAACACCATCTATTTTTCATGCCAAGAGAATAAATGATGCTGAAGACCCTAATTTTAACAGGGCAATATGGTCATTGGCTCGACGTCCGCAATTCACCCGGATTTATAACGCGTCCTATGTGAACGGTATCAAGTATGTCTCATTCGATAGAGATCAAAGGCTTGTGACTCAAAATAGCGGGGTGATGTTAAGCACGAATGTTGGAAACTTGTCCCAAGACTTCTATGTCCATCTTGACTATGTAGTCGAGGTATGTTATCCAGACAATTTGGCAGTCGTGTTGTTCAAAGTTATATGGCACAACACCACTGACGATCAGGATGCCGAAGAAATTGACACTGTCAAGGTAGATCATGGTCTGATATCTGTGGATACAAACAGTAGTTACTATGAGAATTCACCTTTTTGTCTTGCTATCAAGACAAAACAAGTGTTCTACTTGGACGATCCTGCGGCGGGTGGTACTTGGAAGGTGGTGCAATAAATGTCGCACCGAAATGTATACAGTGCCGAAGTACTTGCAACAGAAGATAACAGGCCTCCTTCAAGGAATCAAATCACAGAGCCTTACCAAAAGGACACACTAAGTTCAATACAATTTTACCATATTAATGCATATAATCTCCAACTCAATTTAGAAGTACACGAACAGAATGAAGAATCAAACGGTGAGGAAGAGGAAGATGACAGTGGCGATGAATTTGATGAGGACGAGGAAGATGAAGACGATGATGACGGAGATGACGAAGAGGAAGACTACTAGTTCATTATGGTACATGTTGTAATATGATGATGATGATATATATTTATTGCTGTAATTTTGAATAATATTTATAATATTCTAATTAAATAAAAACAAATGCATATAAACATAACTAATCTGTTAAGTTCCATTTAAGCGACGAATATTGGACAATATTTGTCGCTTGAAATTATTAAGCGACGAAGTCTGCCAATATTTGTCGCTTCAGAACACTGAAGAGACGAAGTTGAACCTCCCTAGGTTACCTAGTGAGGTACAACTTCGTCGCTTCAGATCACATGAAGCGATGAACTTATACCTCACTAGGTAACCTAGTGAGGTACAACTTCGTTGCTTCATATCACATGAAGCGACGAACTTATAGCTCACTAGGTTACCTAGTAAGTTTCAACTTCGTCGCTTCAGATTATATGAAGCGACGAGGTTTGACAAAATTCGTCGCGTCAAGTAAATCAGATATTGTAGCGACGAGTTTTGTCTATGTTCGTCGCTTCGTATCTGATTATATGAACACAGACAGCTCCGTCTTCCTCATTGGCGCGATTTCAATTTCCCAAACCCTTAAACTCTGAAAATCTCAAATTTCCCGCTCTCTAACTCGAAACCCTAAACAAATACCCAATCCCTTCGATTTCCATCTTCACCAAAAACCCCCATACTATCCTGGAAACCCCTAATCTCTGTCCCGAAACCCCTTAATTCCAAACAAAACCCCAATCCCTTCAAATTCATCAATTGCACCAGTTTCTAGTGCCCAGCAGAGGAAGAAGCAGCTCGAGGCGAGAAGGGAGAGGAGGGCGGCCGAAGTTGCAGCAAGATTAGCTGCCGCGGCGGCGGAGATGACGGCGAGAGTGGATTCGGCTACGGCGGCGGCAGCGGATTCTGCGACGGCGAGACCAGTGGCGGGCACGATGGTACCAATGCCGTCTCTTGAAGAAACCAACCCTTCGGGTTCGGGCTTGAGAGCTGCTGGAGGTGGCGCTGATAGTGGCGGTGGTGTCGTAGCTGCTTCTTCCTCTACCGCTGTGGAAGGCGAGGAATGTGCTCCTTTAAGCATTAGGACCAAAAGGGGTCCTAAGGTGCCGGGTAAGTTTTTTTTATCCGATTTTAATTTTTTTTTCCGATTTTAATTTTTCTTTTCGATTTTAAATTTCAGACTTGCGCATGTTGTTTGTGGTTAGATGAATACTTTGATAGGTTTTTAGGGAGGTTTTAGAGATTCATGTTTGTGTTGCATTTAATTGTTGGTAGAGTGATAAAACAGGGTTTAGACACTGATTCTTAAACAATGCTCTTGTTCTGGGCACACATTTCAGTCTCTCTGCCTCAATACTGTTATGGAAATACAGGGAAAGATTTGGTTAACATAATGCACACCACATGTTCGATAAAATGCCTCAATGACACAACCTTGCTGAACCAGTGGGATTTTCCATGATTTTCGTTAAACCAAATTTTCCGTCATCACACAACCTTGCTGAACCAGTAGGCATTGCCCAGCCTTTGGAGGGACGCAGTATTAGGTTCCCAGGCCAAGTTACATTGCCAACATCAACACTACTTCTTTGTGTGCCTAATACTTCCACAAGGGTTTTCGAAAATCCATACCCTGGGGTCCAGAAATTTAGTTCTTTGTCTGTCTTCCCATCCACAATATTTATGATCTGGAATCTCGGAGAATCGAGCAGTACCTCACCTCCTTTGAGTTGCATTATCCCACTTAAACCCGTGTGATTGCTCAACATTTCAGCTAATGAATCTTGAAGACTAGTATTAGTAGTCTTACCAGGCATTTTACTTATGGCCTATGTGATGATTGAAATAATATCATATGCTCGAAGAGCATAAATTTCTGGCTTAGAGTTACCTTCTTCTGAATACTTTGATTGAAATTCTTTCCAAAAACTGGCATAACTAGGATCCTCGGCATAATAAGTCTTGATTCCTAGAGTACCTTCCATATCATGGTTGCCTTGAGGGTTCAGCAAACTAGCAATACTCTTTGTGATTATCCAAGCTGAATCTGCTCCTACAAGTTCCACCTTCTTAGCAACTCTCAATAGACCAGTTACAGTGGTGTTATATCTCCAATGCATTTCATCTGAGCAGCAACATCGCTTCCCATTCTTATCAGGAATGGCCAATGGCGTTGTATTAGCGGTGGTGTTATGGTTGGTGCTGCAAAGGAAATGACTAGAACTTGATCACCAGACAGGTTTTTGACTACATTAGTACTCTAGTTGCCTCCTGCCAAGTCTTCATTCCAACTATCACTTGTACCTTCCCTTCCTTTATCAAATTTTCAGTTTGTTCATCACTTCTGTAAATGTCATACAAGAACTATACTTGTCATTGATTAAAGTGGTTCATAATTCATTGACATTATTCTCAAAAAGCTATTTCTGTTTTTTGTATATATCAAAAGCATTATTTTTATGACTTTGAATGGATATGCTTCTACTGCTGGTACATTGTTAGTTAAGTTCTCTGTTGGTATTTGTACATTGTTGTTTTCAAATATTCCTACAGTTTGTTCCCTAATGTTTATATATAGTGTATGATGGTTTGGTTGATATGCAGAGTTGGTTGATATGACAACGGGGGAGAAGCTGAAGGTGCGGAACCCGGAGAAACTCGGCATCATCACGGGCACAAAGACCCAGTATTTGAAGACCCTAAACAACAACCAGCCTCTGAAGGTTGAGTACGCCGAAGAGCACAAGGGTCCGCGCCTCTTGAAGTGGAGGACTTTGATGTCCCGAGACATCGGGAGCGCCATCCGGAGCAAAGTGCAAATGCATGCGCCTTCCTTTGCAGAGCTGGATGAGGAGCACCAGGACTGTTTGACCACTTATCTGGAGGTAAAGCATTATTGTACAATAATTTCGTAAAACCAATTAACATACCACATTATCTACTAATATGTTATTTCTGATGATCTTTCTCAATTGTTTTTTACTAGACGCTCTATGACCTCTCTCCCACCGAGATAGGCATGTGGAAATACATCGACGAGACCGCTTCCAAGATTTACAAGGATTGGAAGTACGACTGCAATACTCACTACGTCGAGGTATCAAAGGCGACGCCTGCAAAGTTCATCCACCGACCTGAGCAGTGGGAGTACCTCAAAGTCCACTTTGAGGACGGCGATTACAAGGTAATGAATATTAATTTATAGGTTCTCACATTTCATATAACAATTTATGCATATTCTGATATGAAATATGTTAATTATATATTTGTATTTTATTTTACAGACGATGTGTGCCCGGAAACCCGCTAACCAGAACAAGGGAAAGGAAAAGGGGTATGCAATCAACCACCACTCCAGCACCACTCCCTACAGCTACCGGGCCGCTACAAAAGAGCAGAAAGGGCATCTAGCGCCTATCCTCCAGACAGTCTGTGATGTGTATCAATCATATGAGTGACGACGAGTTAGATGCAAGAGTTTGGTTTTTAGTTTCTGATTTTTATTTTTTTGAATTAAAAACTATACTAACACAAACATATTGGATAATATTTTTTACAGACAGTGGTGAAGAGGAAGATGGAGGAGCTGTGTGCTAGCCGAGCGAGTGATGAAGCGGGCGGCAGTCAGCTGACGGGCCCCGTTCCCGGGTGACAATGTCGCCGCAACAGCTTCAGTCACCGATATATCCTCTTGTGCTTCATTACGTATCCCCCATGATGACCTAGATTTGGTATCCTCGACGATAATATATGTTAGGACCATTTCGTTAGTTTGTAATTTGAACATATTGTAGTTTTGAATGAAATCTATGTATTTTTAGTGTTTGTGTTATGTTGGATATGTGATTTGATTGAAATGTATGTTGGATATGTGATTTGAATGAAATGCAAGTTCTAGATGTGAATGAAACCAAACCAGGATTCTGTTTTCCTTCTCTGTAACAAACAATGAAGCGACGAACATTGATCATTGTACGTCGCTTAGCTTTTACTAAAGCAACAAACATTGATCATTGTTCGTCGCTTTCTTTTTATCATCCCATATTTTCTCCTATTAAACATAAAATCAAGAGACGAGTTTTGACTCAAAGTTGGTCGCTAAAGACGTGAGGCGACAACCAAACTTCGTCGCATAGAATTCCAAGAGACGAGTCAAAATTGGTCGCTGCAGATTGTAAGCGACGAGTCAAAACTGGTCGCCATAGATGGAAAGCGACGAGTCAAAATCGGTCGCCACAAATGGTAAGCGACGGGTCAAAAGTCGTCGCTCGCCTTGAACAACGAAGTTTTATGTCGACGCTTGAAATATCGAGGCGGCGACTATTGAATCATTATTTGTCGCTTGGAATCGAAACGACGAATCTGAAGCGACGACCTCGAAATGACAACTTGTTGTCGGTAGGGTGTTGAAGCGACGACTTTTGTGCCGAGGTGACAACAAAAAGTCGTCACTTCGGTTGTGACCCACACTAGTGATATATATTCTCAATATTCCCCCTTGAACCAAACAAAGATGTTTCACACAGAACTAGACTGCCTTCTAACTTCAAACTTGGACGCCCAATAATTTTACAGATCGATCGATGAGGTTCTTGACATTCACCACAGTAAAGTTCATTGATCATTTGCTGCTTGCACGTTTGGTAACTCTGCTCAGCTAGCAAGCATCTTTGGTATCGCATAAGGTTTCTTTACAAACTGAGATATGGTTTGAGTCACTTGGTCCTCTTCATCTTCTGGAGTCTGGAAGTTTTGAGGATTCTTTCGATATGGATGAATTCATATTCACTTCATCAGCACTGACTCACACACTTAACCGAGACGTGAGTTGAAGGAAGCTGTGTTCACTGCAGGGAATCGTGATACCACCCATAGGATGCTCGATCATAACCAAATTCTTCTTCAGCTTGACTAAGCAAATCCTGGAACATAGGCTCGTTCAAGTACGATAGTGGAATCACAAATCGCTTCTTCTGGCTCTCCCCAACATAGACTACAAAGTAGCCTTTTGGGAGGATATCTAAGCTCTTTGAACTCTTTGAAGCAGATAGAGAACTAGTAAGGCTTCTTTTAGCGTTAGCAATTGTAGGCAACCGGAAACCCATGGCTTATGTAATCTGGTGAAAGAACAAGAAGTAAAGTTCGAATTAAGGACTCCGGAAATTAACAAGAAAAGTTTGATACTTTGGTTTGGAAGGTAAAGATTGACTTGAGTAGCTGAAGATGAACTTGATCGGTCATGTATGGTATATATAGATGAAAAAGGTGTATGCGGAAAATCACAACTGTACATGGAAATGAATGGTGAAGAGGCGCGCATTGATCTAGCATTAGATAGAATTGGTTAAGAAGCACATGGTTTGTCTTCCTCCGGCCTCCATCTAACTCAATTCCCTACTTGCATTAGATAACAGAGAAAAAGGGAACCACCTGATGTGAAAGTTGAACAAATAAAATTATATATGTCACTCAGTAGACCCCCTGGTGTTCTTATTGATCATAATTTTCCTTGTCATTTGGTCATTGAAATTCGTAGGCATCACACTATACCACAAACGACTTGATTAGCTTAATTTCCCAATATTGCAGAAGTACATATATGTCTCCGGTATGTCTTGTAACGAAAGAGATTCAGCAACTCATATCGACCAGAAACAAAAAGAAGAAGAGATTTTTTGCTATCCACATATATATAAATTTAAGGTGGGGTTCCTTGGTAGCCTTATATTCTCCAACAAATATGAGACTCAATAACTTCACAGTCCATCAGATCATGTGATGATTCTTCAAGATTGAGATGCTCATGTCTCTTACCAATCCCCACAAAAATTTCTTCCATCAAAGTGTTTCTTCATATATTCTAGATATTGATATTCTCCTAAACAGCCTTTCATTTATAAATACGCAAAACACCATACTATTTTTCTCATACATATAGAAATCACGTGCTAGCTATAGCTCATCACATATTTTCTTCCAAGTCATCCACATGTTCTGGGATAACATTCATCACACATTTAAGGTGGGGTTCCAAGTGCTAGCTAGCTCATAACACATTTTCTTCCGAGATTGAGAAAACTTTGTACACTTGTATTAGTTGTATATAAAGCAGATCGGGGAATAAATTCAAAATTCAGATGTTTGAAACTATTTAGTCAAGAATAGACAGCAACAGTTGATGGAAATTATTCCTATTTAGATCTGTGTTCAAGGAAGGTTAATTCCGTAACTTCCGAGGTGTGTCTTGCCCTAATAAGACTAGAAGTCTAGATACTCTATTAGATAGGGAATCCCTGTTCGCCAGGGATACTTGATGTAATGCCTATATAAAGGCCTCCTTATCAATGAATAAACACAGAGAGATTTATCAATCTATTTCTCCTACAACACGTTATCAGCACATTGCTCTAGCCTCCCGTCTAATAAGCCCTAGAAACCCTAATTCCGAATTTTTTTTTTCGAAACCCTAACCTACCGTCGGCCGCCGATTCTTCTCTTCGGCACCGTCGGCCTCTTCTCAGCAGCATCTGCGCTGCTCGCCTGCCGCACTGTACCTTCGAGTACTGCTCCTCCTCTGCCTCTAGGCAGACAACCCGCTCGCCAGCAGCTCTCCCTTGCGTGCTACTTTTTGCACGCATCTGCCAGAAGATCAAAATTGCTCGCAAGCCAAGCAAGCGATCCGCGAACCCTTATTCGTGGTTAAGAAGAAATCAAGAAAAGTCGAAGAAAACAAGCTTCCCCAAGAGTCAAGTTTCGTTTGATCAAGCTTCTCTTGAAGAGGTAAATATTTTTATAAACGTTCCCGCTTATGAAAATTTCAATAGTTGGGTTTTGTTTTCTCTTCCGGGACCTTTCCGTGTCCCTGCTTCTTCATCCCGATTCTATCGCTTCTCGGGACGGCATACGGGGATTTAGTCACCCCGGTGCCAACGTTTATTGGGGTAACTGTGATGTTACCGGCCACCGTTATGCTTGTGACTGTGATGTCACTGTGAACCATAACGTATTATTCTTTTTTGGAAAGAAAACAAAGGGAAGATATCGATTGTGACTTGAAGTCACATTAAGCATCGATTTATGTGACCATGATATATCTTGGCACTGTTCTAAAAGAACAATCAAACTTGATTAGTATTCAAACATACTAACGTCTCCCTGTTTGTGTTCTGTAGATGGCTGACACTCAGCGTCCAGAATTTGACATCTTGGATGTCCAAGGCAAGGAATACAAGAGGTGGGTCTCAGATGTTGAGAACACTTTCATTGGTAAAAGATTTACTGCCACCATCAACCCTCCTGAGGATGAAAGCTTACACGCTTCTCCTGAACAGAAAGCACAAGCCCTGATGTTTCTCAGGCGCCATATCCATCCAACGCTCAAGAAGCAATACCTGAGGAAAACTGATCCCAAAGAGCTATGGGATATCCTCAAGGACCGCTTCGACAATGTGCATAACGCACAACTCCCAGACCTCATGTCTGATTGGGAGCAAATCCGCTTACTGGATTTTGATTCCGTCCAGGAATATCATCAGACTATGCTAAACTTGCAATCTGATTTGAGCTTTTGTGGGGTCGAAAAGACCGATGATGATATGATGGAGAAGACTTTCACGACGTTCCCAGAATCTGCGTCCATGTTGTCGCATCAGTACCGCGATCTCCGCGAGAAAGGCACTATCAAAACCTTCAGTGATTTGATGAATGTCCTTCAAAGAAAGGAGAGGTACCATGAGTTGATTCTTACCACCAATAAGAGGCCTCGAGGACCGAAATTCATTGCGGAATCTCATCAAGCCCGTGGTAAAGCTTTTAAGCAGAAGCATCAACCTCATGAACGTCAAGCACCGCCACCACGTACGCCAAGAGCAATACGTGGCGGACGAGGAGGGAGAAGAGGCGTCGGCCGTGGCCGACCGCTTTCTTGGACAAGGGATGATGGCAGAGCCGCCGCTCCCAGAGGGAGGAACAGTTTTGGTTCCGGTCCCAGGCGTGGTGGCCATCCGCCGAACAATGCTTCGGCTCCTTGCTTCAAATGTGGTTCTACGAATCATCTCCAACGCGATTGCATAGCAAGCAGAGATATTCAAGCCGCTTACAAGAAACACAAACAATACATAGAACAAGAAGCACACTATGTAGGAGACTTTGAGGAAGAAGTATACGATGAGGAAAATACGAACTTCGCCATCGATGACTTCCAACCTACCAAGAAACGTAGGACTCAGGAGTATGATACTCCAGACTATGAATAAGTATTTGACTTAGGTCATGAGATACGTGTTCAAGTTTGATTTTGATTGTTATTTTGACAGAATAGTCAATAAATCACGACTTTGTTCGATAAGTCGTTCTATTTAGAACAACCATGATGTATTTTTGAGTTGTCATCAATAAAATCTATCTTATTCTACGAATGATTTGAGATTTTTACATCCCTGAAAGCAAAATTGGTTCAATGCGTCCAATTCTCAATGGCATAATCATTTTGAGTTCACCAAAATTCTGGTGATGTTAACTCATATCCGAAAAATCACAAAGACAAAAGGAGAGATCCGCGAGCCGCGATACGCCATCCGCGAGCCACGATACGCGAGCCGCGATACGCGATACGCCATCCGCGAGCCGCGATGCACGATCCGCGATCCGAGATCCGCGATCCGTGATCCGCGATCCGCTATCCGCCAACTTGGTCGCGATCCGCCAGGACTCGCTCGCCATGGCTATTCGCCAACTAATCCGCGATCCGCGATCAGCGATCCGCCAACTTGGCTGCGATCCGCCATGCCTCGCTCGCCAAAGCCCATAAGCGCTTGGCCGCGACTCGCTAGGCCTCACTCGCCATGGCCATTCGCCAGCTTGGCTCAGCACCGAATCCGGTTTTTTGAAACCAACAATCGATAGCCTATCGAACAACTGCAACTTTTGCATCAATGGCTCGGCAACGAAGTGTCTTCGGACTCGCCATGCTTCGGATTTAGCTCAACCGTCGCATCGCATTGCCTCAATGCCTGACCGATTCTCACCACTCGCCTTGCTTCGGCTCGGCCTCTGGGTCGCTTTGGCCTTACCACAGCTTCGGCTTTGGCTTGGCCCCGGCCTTTGCCTTGGCCTCGGCCTTGGCTCGGCCACGCCACCTACGACGGTGTCCGGTCTCAATCTCTGACCTAGGCTATGATTATCAATGGTGATACTCGGTGATTAAAATGCGGCTTATATCTTTCTCTCAAGTTTTGTCGTTGCCATGGCTATGTAATTGGCCTTAATGCACTTCATTTTGTGATGATATATTGTTTCAGTACACTTACTTTAAAGTGTTCGCCAAAGTCTAAAGTAGACTATTGATTCAAGTTACATTGTTTTTGTAGATGTATCAAGGCGAGATTGAGTGTTTGTTGGATTGTGCAACAACTCACACGATTCTGAGAAATCGGCAATTGTTTTCGGATTTTACGCCAAGAGAATCGTCGTTATCTACGATGACAGGAACTGGACCCGTAATTAAGGGTCGTGGCACTGCTCAATTCTTACTGCCAAATGGCACTGAGATTCGGGTAGAGGACGCCCTATATGCGCCTAAGGCGCCAAGAACCTTGCTAGCTTTCAAGGATGTGCGTGACAATGACTATCACCTCAGCACTTATGTTGAAGATGGAACTGAATATCTGTTGATCACCTCCACCCAATCTATGCGCACTCGCATTGTGGAGAAGTGTAAGCGAGTTCGCAATGGCATGTATTTCACAACCATTCGAGCCAACGAATCTCATGTTGTTATATTATGTGATTCTGATGCTTATAAGCTTTGGCATGATAGACTCGGTCATCCGGGTCGTGATCTGATGATCCGTATTTTGAAATGCTCCCACGGTCATCCATTTTTCCGATCACAAAAGCACAGAGGGCGCCTCGGCCTCGGTTCGGCCGTGCCGTCGATAGCCGCCTCTCGCTTCCAAGGAGAGGTTCGGTCCCCTCCTGCTTCTCATGCTTCTGTAGCGATGTCTAATGCTCATCGTTCGTTTTGCAAAGCTTGTTCACTAGCAAAACTTCAAGCAAGACCATCTTTTGCTATTGATAATAAACAGAATATTCCGTTTCTACAACGAATACAAGGTGATATTTGTGGACCTATAACACCAGAATGCGGACCATTTCGATATTTCATGGTTCTGGTTGATGCATCAACGCGTTGGTCACACGTAGCGTTGTTGTCCACGAGGAATGCTGCATTCGCTAAACTCCTAGCTCAGATTATTAAGCTTCGGGCTCACCACCCGGACAATCCGATTAAGTCCATCAGACTGGATAATGCTGGAGAGTTTACCTCAAAGTGTTTTGATGACTATTGCATGTCAGTTGGGATTGAAGTTGAACATCCCGTACCCCACGTTCATTCTCAGAACGGTCTTGCAGAAGCCGCTATCAAGAGACTACAGCTTGTAGCCAGGTCTCTTGTCATGGCCACAAACTTGCCAGTTTCGGCATGGGGATATGCAATATTACATGCAGCTATGCTTATTCGTCTACGACCCACAGATAGCCAACCATTTAGTGCGTACCAGTTGGTAACTGGTTACGAGCCTGATATTTCGCATCTGCGTACTTTTGGTTGTGCCGTATATGTGCCTATCACGCCTCCACTGCGTACCAAGATGGGTCCACAACGACGATCAGCTATTTATGTTGGATATGAAGCACCAACTATTGTCCGCTATATAGAGCCTATGACAGGTGATCTGTTTACTGCAAGATTTGCAGATTGTCACTTTGATGAGACATCCTTCCCGCCGTTAGGGGGAGATGGGGCCGCATCCGTCCCAAATGAACGTCAGGAATTGACGTGGTTCTCTCCCACTATGTCTCATTATGATCCCCGTACGTCTCAGTGTGAGACTGAAATACAACGCATATTAGAACTACAAAAGGTGGCGGATACGATGCCCGACTCCTTTACTGATATTGCGAAAGTGACAAGATCAACCATACCTGCTGCGAATGTACCTGCAAGGCTTAACATTCCTCGCCATGCGCGAGCACGCGCCGCCGGTCTCGGACCCGCAGCCCTAGGTGCCATCGGCAGCCTAGGCTCGGCACCTCCAAGTGGAGAGCCGGCGTCGACTTCGGATCCTCCTAGAAAGAGGGGGAGACCAATCGGTTCCAAAGACAATGTACCTAGAAAGAGGGCATGTGTCCAGGCACAAAGCGATCCGTTCATCATTGATACTGTGACGCCGTCACACGAGATTGTCTCCGACTATACCTATGTCCAAGAATCAACTCTGAATCATCTGGGGGACGCCTCAGACTCACCGTTGATGTTGGAGAACAAGGAAATCTCACTAAACTACTTATGCATGCACAATCTGATGGAAAGAAATTCCATGTATATCGATGATGCATTCGCCTACGCCGTTGCTCAAGAAATCATTGACGACGACGATATGGAACCCCGCACTGTTGATGAATGTCAACGTAGGGCGGATTGGCCGAAGTGGGAAGAAGCAATCCAGGCTGAACTAGACTCTCTAAAGAAAAGGCAAGTTTTCAGACCGGTTGTGCCTACACCGCCGAACGTGAAGCCTGTTGGACATAAATGGGTCTTTGTCAGAAAGCGCAATGAGAATGGCGAAGTCCAGCGATATAAAGCTCGACTCGTGGCGCAAGGTTTTTCTCAACGCCCTGGAATTGATTATGAGGAGACGTATTCTCCTGTCATGGATACTATTACCTTCCGATACTTAATAAGTTTGGTAGTCTCAGAGAGACTCAATATGCAGCTTATGGATGTTGTAACTGCGTATCTTTATGGGGACCTAGATACGGAGATGTACATGAAAGTGCCAGAAGGACTTTCGTTACCCAAGTCAAGTGAGCAAAAACCACGAAGTTCATTTGCTATCAGGTTGAGACGATCTCTATATGGACTCCGACAATCTGGTAGGATGTGGTACACACGGTTAAGTGATTACTTGATTGGGAAAGGATACAAGAATGATGAGTTGTGCCCTTGTGTGTTCATAAAGAGAACAAGTTCAGGATTTGCCATTATAGCCGTCTATGTCGATGATATGAACATCATTGGAACTCTGAATGAGATCAATGAGACCGCTAGCTATTTGAAATCCGAATTCGAGATGAAAGATCTGGGAAGGACTCGGTTTTGCCTAGGCTTAGAACTAGAGCACCGAAGTGGTGGAATTTTTATACACCAGTCTGCATATGTCCGAAAGATGCTCAGGCGATTTAACATGGACAAAGTTATGCATCCTACAGGCACTCCCATGGTCGTTAGAAGTCTGGATATCAACAAAGATCCCTTTCGTCCGAAAGAAGATGACGAAGAGGTCTTGGGAGCTGAATATCCATATCTTAGTGCGATTGGAGCTTTGTTATACTTAGCTCAGTGTACTAGACCAGACATCGCTTTCTCTGTGAACTTGTTAGCTAGATTTAGCTCTGCGCCAACACAACGTCATTGGGTTGGAATCAAGAACATCTTCCGATACCTTAAAGGAACCCTTGACATGGGCTTGTACTATCGATACACTCATCAGGATTCGACACCTAGTCGATCTCTTGCATCTAACAGCACAAACCATGGCTCGGATTGCCATCCGCCAGCCATATCCGCCAAGACTGGCTTTGGTTCATCCATCCGCCATCTTGCAGACATATCCGCCAACTTATCCGGACCCGCGGATGCTAAGTCGTGGTCCCGATACGGTTTTGGCGATACCCCCTCCTACTCAGATACACCAAATGATGTGATGGTAGGATTTGCTGATGCTGGATATTTATCAGATCCACACAAAGGACGTTCCCAAACAGGTTATGTTTTTACCATTGGGAATACGGCGATATCTTGGAGATCAACCAAGCAAACCCTTGTTGCTACCTCCTCGAACCATGCTGAGATTATTGCACTACATGAAGCAGTCAAAGAATGTATTTGGCTTCGCTCAGTTATATCTCACATTCGAGAGTCTAGTGGACTTGAGTCTACTACGATGGGACCAACTTGCATATTTGAAGATAATGCAGCATGCATTGAGCAGATGAAGTTGGGATACATTAAGGGTGACAATACTAAACACATTTCGCCTAAGTTCTTCTACAATCAGCAGCAGCAAGAGACTTTGAATATCCAGGTGAAGCAAGTCAGCTCAGAAGAAAATGCAGCGGATCTATTCACCAAGTCTCTACCCAAATCTACATTTATGAAGCATGTAAAGCGCATTGGAATGTGTCGCTTATCCGAACTCAAAGACTGAATGACTATCAGGGGGAGTTCTCATCTAGACTTCAGGGGGAGCCTAGTTATGCATGTCTCGCATACTTGTAGTTGGTGCGTTGTACTCTTTTTCCTTAGACCATGCTTTTATTTTTGCCCAAGAGGTTTTTGTTTGCTGGCAAAGGTTTTAACGAGGCAACGGTTCATGCACCATTGAGGACGCGACACAAGGGGGAGTGTTCAAGGAAGGTTAATTCCGTAACTTCCGAGGTGTGTCTTGCCCTAATAAGACTAGAAGTCTAGATACTCTATTAGATAGGGAATCCCTGTTCGCCAGGGATACTTGATGTAATGCCTATATAAAGGCCTCCTTATCAATGAATAAACACAGAGAGATTTATCAATCTATTTCTCCTACAACAATCTGGAAATTATTCCTATTTAGATCTGGAAATTATATACACCATCATATTTAATGAAAACATATATATATATATATATAGAATAATTGTTTCAAAGTCCTCACTAACACACTAAAATGAAGCTTGCTATGCATGTCCGTATTTTCCTATTTATGTTCTTTCTATCAAAAACGCAACTAGCAAAGATAAATGACAGGTGAGATATAGGGATCAAGACGACTCTAATGATGCCAAACATCTCATTTTTTATCACATAAAAGCATACCAAACGACTCTAACGATATCAAACATTTCATTCTTAATCACAATAAAAGCATAATATATTTATCGCACGAGAGATGCATGAGAGATGCAGATATCAGTCTAGACCACCGATTAACAAGATCCCAATTTGCACGTATGAGCAAGAATATGGAATTATGGACTTTAATTATTTATTCCAAGATGGAAAAGGGCATTGAAATATATTATCATACTTAATTTCCAGCAAACAAAGAAGATTAAATGACAGAGTTTGCCTGTCTTTGAGTTCAAAATTGAAGTATTAATTATAATTTCTGGGGTGGGCGGGGGATCCAATGATAGGGAGTTCATGATTATAGAAGATTCTCTTGACATTCCTGCAGAGTGCATACGAGTAGATCCATTGTGTCAGCTTCATTAATTTGCCAACTTCTACTTAACTTCGATCCAAAGTAGCTTCTGATGCGGGGATCAATAGGTAGAGGATGAAACTAGAAAATCACTGGCACAACAAAAGAAAGGAGATTGATAAAAGAGAGAAAAGCTCTATCTTTCTCAATCAAATTATCATCAATCAAATTCTTCTTACATGTTGCATGAGTGCTCCTATTTAAAAAGCTAGCATAAAACCCCTAATAAATGCTAATACATTCCTGCAGAGTGCATACGAGTAGATCCATTGTGTCAGCTTCATTAATTTGCCAACTTCTACTTAACTTCGATCCAAAGTAGCTTCTGATGCGGGGATCAATAGGTAGAGGATGAAACTAGAAAATCACTGGCACAACAAAAGAAAGAAGATTGATAAAAGAGAATAAAGCTCTATCTTTATTAATAAAATTATCATCAATCAAAGTCCTCTTACATGTTGCATGAGTGCTCCTATTTAAAACCTCTAATTAATGCTAATACATTTTCAACCACATTTTGTCTCCTAATATATACATGCTTCTAGAATACCCACTTCACAATCCAACATTACACCATGTATAGCCTTTCAAGACATTCAACAACTCTAGTAATAGACATAATTTAAAATATAAATAAACTAGCTAAATTCAAATGAAGACTCCTTGAAACTCCAAATGATTCATTGGAGCTAGACCCCCATGCACTGCATCAATCTCCCTGGGTGAGAAAGAACTTGTCCACGAGTTCGCATGATTGAAATTAGATTCATCCAAGTGCTCATAATGTCACCAACCTATCTTCTTGTTTCTTTTTGTTTCCTTCATCATGTTGACAAGTAACATCTTGGCATAATAAGAACATAATACGCTCAATTCAAGAAACTTTTGTGATGCACAAATATTATTAGAGAATGAATCAAGCTCCAAAGCTTTCAATAACCCATTCTTATTGTTGATTGAAGCTTCGTTAAAATTATTCCAAAATGGATCATGATATTGAAATTCAAATAAATTGGACCATTGTGATGCATATGAAAATCCAACTTTAGTTTCTACACACACATCACCATCGTCACCACCCAAAAATGTATCATGACTCATACCTTATTCATGGGATAAAATTTTCTCTTCCAAACCACTATTAGTGAATGAATTCTCCGGACATGTGACGGCCTTGTTTGAAAACACGAACTCTTAGTTTTCTTTTTTGCAAAAATCATCTAAATTGGTAACATGAAGAGAATCACCAATATCCTCTTTTGTTGGCTCAAGAGTTTCAACATCAAGATACTCATCGTAGATGGGTGGCAGATTCCAATCAACTTCAACATTATCTTCATGCTCAATTTCTAACTCAAAAGAAAACAAATGACATACCTTCTCACTTGAATCCCCATTGACTTCCAAATGTGTTTTGACCTCGAAACCAAGCTCTTCGACATCCTCAAGCTTGTATTCATTTGTACAAGTGCCCCTTACAACTTCAAGCCACTGTTGAAATCTAGGTGTTCCGATCTCCCACAAATGATTTTTGGACCTTTGAGACAAATGACAACGATGTTTCGATTGCCTATCTCTCTTAGCCACTTGATAAGAATACCTGCTTCTTGATCCACCAAGCTTCCTCTGAGCTTCTAGGCGTTCAATTAGCAAGGCAAGTTTCTCAACTTGTCTTCGAAGTGCATGAAGTTCTTCATCTCTTGATTCCTCGTCTTTCAAA
This sequence comes from Potentilla sterilis, assembly GCA_963682095.1. Lineage (NCBI taxonomy): Eukaryota > Viridiplantae > Streptophyta > Magnoliopsida > Rosales > Rosaceae > Potentilla > Potentilla sterilis. Next base: position 34,292,698 of record OY821757.1, on the reverse strand, counting down.
TGTTTCTCACGCTTTCATCTACCTCTTCTTGCCGCCATGATATTAGTGGAAGCAACCCAAAGAGCGTAGCGAGGCTCTGATACCAAATGATGCGGGGATCAATAGGTAGAGGATGAAACTAGAAAATCACTGGCACAACAAAAGAAAGGAGATTGATAAAAGAGAGCAAAGCTCTATCTTTCTCAATAAAATTATCATCAATCAAAGTCCTCTTACATGTTGCATGAGTGCTCCTATTTAAAGAACTAGCATAAAACCTCTAATCAATGCTAATACATTTTCAACCACACTTTGTCTCCTAATACATACTTCTAGAATACCCACTTCCCAATCCAACATTACACCATGTATAGCCTTTTAAGACATTCAACAACTCTAGTAATAGACATAATTTAAAATATAAATAAACTAGCTAAATTCAAATAAAGACTCCTTGAAACCCCAAATGATTCATTGGAGCTAGACCCCCCATGCACTGCATCAGCTTCAGAATATCATTGCCTTTACCTTCACACAAGACATGATCGTATTCACTAGTTAGCCAATCAGTCTCTTCTAGTTCTTCATCTTGGAGCTCACTCGTGAAGCTTTGTGACATGAGGATTCTTATGGAATCTTGGATTCATTCATTGATACGCTCACACACTTAAGCAAGAATTGAGATCGATGAAGATGCACCCACGGCACAGGATTGTGATACCACCCATGGGATGATCGTATCCAAATTCTTCCTCAGCTAGACTCAGCAAATTCAGAAACACAAGCTCATTCAAGTATGATATCGGGATCACAAATCGCTTCTGACTCTCCCCAACATAGACTGCAAACCAGCTGTTGACAGTAGCCGCAAGGTGGCTACCCAAATCCACAGACCCGCCACCAGAGCCCCCAGGCCCGGTCTAGGGACCGGGAACGGACCATGGGCGTGCCAGCTCCCGGCCCAGCAGGTTAGTCCCGGGGTGTGAGCCCGGAGGCTGGGAGCATTGGCCCGGTTAACAGAGGACCAGGGCACTCCTACATTCATCTAACTTATTCCCGCCTTAAGCATTCAGTTTATCCCAACTATACTGACTTAAGCATCGGAGCGGAATAGACCGGCCCGCCCGGTATTCTCTTAGTTAGCAGGTTTTGCAGGAAGGTTACATTAGGATCCACCGGTATCTGTGAGTCTCCAGATTCAGACAGAAACATTTGGCGCTGTCTGTGGGAAGATTTCAAAAGGCTACGTCCCTTTACCAGCAAGTTAGGACCAAGCGACAATCCCAAACGAGGCTATAACTAGTAGTATGACAGGAAAGTCATGATTGAATGCCAGAAAGTAGGGACCGGAAGGAGTGTGCCAGGCTCAAGAGACCGGGACCGGTCGCGGAGCGACCCCTACCCCGGTCGTAGAGCAGGGTGGGGCCCCCAAACCCAGGGCCAAGGCGGGGATCGCCAACTCCGACCGACATAATGTGGCGAAGAAATCAGGAAAATGAAAGTAGAGGTCGAGCGGTTGCGGGGCGCCGGCGACAAAGATCGGATCAGGGCGGAGTCCCGATATCAAAAAAATGGAAGCAATAAATGCCACGCTGCTGGCGGCCTTGCTGGCGGCCTTGAAGAAAGGACAACGACATAACGCCGTCTTGGCAAGGGCATTGGCTGCAGCCGGGAAAAGGCCAGAGTTCCCGCACTTGGAGGTGGGGCAGCCAACAGGAAGAAAAAAAACTCTGTACCTACTAGTGGAGCTCTTTCCGGAGATCCTAAAAGATTTCGGACCCCCCGGACCCCCACAACTGGCCGGTATAAATCCGGACGAGCGGAGCAATACAACGGCAAAGACGCTCCAGGCACTATCCATCATTATCTGATATGAAAGCCCGGATAGAGGCCAATGAGAAAAAGGTAGAAAGGACATCAGTAAGCGCTCGCTTCGCTGAGCGAGCGGGACCACTCTCTCACGAGCTACTGGAAGCCGGAAGAGCCAACATGCGGAGGCCATTGGGTTTAACATACACTTGAACGGGATGTCCTTTTTCAGCACCTGGACAGCTTCAGGTCGTAGATCGGCTCTAGGGGCTACCTAGATGCCACTCACTGTAGTGTATTCCAAGAAACATTGTCAGGGGAGGCATTGAGCTAGTTCTACGAGTTACCAGCAAACTCGATACAATCATTCGAGCAGCTGGATTATAAGTTTGTCGGCTGGTTCATCCTTAGAGCCAGGGGAGCCCAGACCTCGACGGTCCTCTTCGACTGCATGCAGGCAGACGACGAGGGGCTACGAGCATTCGTTAACCGATGGCAAGTCGCCACGGCCGAGATGGCGTTCAAGTAGGGATTAAAACCCGAGGAATTCTCGTTTGCCATACGGGTAGAAGAACCGCGCGGATACGATGAACTGATGGCAATGGCAGTCAGACATGCACAGGCAGAACACGAAACCTACGGGAACCGGCAGTCGAAACGGAAGCCTGAGGTACCATTTTCTTCCCAAAGAGAGAACCGACACTGCCTGCAGGACCCGGGGCAGCGGACCTTGCCTATGGGGAGAGGAATAGGCGGGGAGAGTCATAGGTCCCGAAGGGCTGGGGCGGGAGGGTCATGGAACGGCAGTACACCCGCACCCCATCGTCAGCCAGCACTTATGTCTGTCGCGCCGACTGACCGGCGAGAGCAACCTTTGGTTGTCATGCCACCGGGGAAGGACAAGAGCCCAGGATCACTCACCGCCTCCTACGAAACTATCTTCAATGATAATAAGGGAACCATTCCCCCACCAGAGCCTAGGGTACGACCAAAAGGAAACCCCACTCAGGTGCAGACCGGGAGGTACTGCTCTTACCATGAGGAGGCAACCCACCAGACCAACGATTGCCACGCCTTAAGGTTGGTGATAGATGACCAGGTCCAAGCAGGAAAGTTGCAACAGTACAGGGGGGATGCCCGGACCGTGGGGACCATACAAACTCGAATCCCTGGGTGGATCGAGGTGCATGGAAGCATAAACATAATAAATGGGGGGAGGGGGGGGGGCATATTGATCAGCTCACCGGAAGTGCAAAGAAGCGATGCTTGAGGTCGATCCGAGGAAAGGAAGTATATGCCTTCGGGGGAGGAAGCGGTCAGGCCACTAGGACCGGATGGAAATCTGTCACATTCTGGGAAGAAGAAGAGCCAGAAGAACTTATACAACCACATAACGATCCCTTTCTTATTATGGTCCAGATAGACCATTGGATTACCAGCCGGATGTTGATCGACACCGGGGCTTCTGTCAACGTAATGTTCCGGGAGGCATACAAGGGACTCAACCGGGGAAGGGACAAATTATCCCAGGACAACGAGCCGCTAATCAGCTTTTCCGGGGAAGTGGTCCAGCCTTTAGGCTCCGACTATTTACCGCTAATATTTGGCGAGGGAGACCACGTCAGGAAGGAACACGTGGAGTTCATCATCGTGGATTGTGTGTCCTCGTACAACGGCATCATCGGCCAGCCATGATTATGCCTTCCCCCACCGGATTCATTACCATCCGTGGAAACCAGAGGGTGGCCCGCAAATATTACGCGGAGTCAGTAGCCTATGGTATGAAAAGGTCCGAGATCTTCACAGCCTCTCAGCAAGTGCTCGTACCCTACACGAGCCTTGATCCCTGGGATGACCCTGTCACCGAAGAGGAAAAATTGAAACACTCGTCCACGGTAGAGGAGACCGAGGCGATCTCTATATATACAGAACACCCGGATCGAATAGTGGTGATAAGAACAAAACTTGCGACAGACGTTAAAAGGGACCTCATCACTTTCCTCCGGGAACACAGCTCCGTATTCGCTTGGTCCTATGAGGATATGTCGGGCATATCCCCGGAGATAGCAACCCACGCACTAAACATCCTGCCCGGTCACGCATCAATTAGGCAAAAACGAAGATCCTTCAACCCGGCGAAGTATGAGGCAATCAGGAAGGAAGTACAGAAGCTGCGGGGAATAGACTTCATCCAGGAAGTCCAGTATCCCCGCTGGCTATCTAATGTAGTCATGGTCCCAAAGAAGGGAACCGACCAATGGCGCATGTGCGTTGACTTCACCAACCTCAACCGGACATGTCCGAAGGACAGCTTCCCACTCTCCCGAATCGACCAGCTTATAGATTCAACCTATGGGTTCAAACTGCTAAGTTTCATGGACGCCTATGCGGGATACAACCAAGTTAGGATGAACCCGGACGACGAGGAGCATACATCATTCACAACAGATCGGGGACTCTACTGCTATAAGCGGATGCCATACGGGCTGAAGAACGCCGGGGCAACATACCAGCGAGTGGTAAACCGCATGCTAGAGAAGGAAATTGGGAAGACAGTGGAGGTCTACGTGGACGACATGCCAGTCAAAAGCCTGACTGAGGGCGCCCACGTACGAGATTTGGCCATTGTAATCAGCAAGATGCTCAAGTACGGGATGCGCCTGAACCCAAAGAAGTGTATATTCGAAATCTCAGAGGGTTTATTCCTAGGTCACGTCATTAGCCAGCGGGGAATAGAGGCCAACCCGTTAAAGGTTCAGGCAATCCTATGCATGGAGAGCCTGAAAGAACGCAACCAGGTCCAGACACTAACCTGGCGGTTAGCAGCTCTGGCCAGGTTCATATCCTGGTTAACCGATAAGTGCACCCCATTCTTTAAACTGCTCAAGGCACAGCAGTTCAAGAAAATCATCTGGGCAGCAGAGCATGAGGCAGCCTTCCAGTCCAGCAAGGCATACCTATCACCGGTACCCCTACTATCCAAACCAGTGCCGGGAGAGATGTTGTACCTCTATATAGCCACGTCGGCAATGGCTGTCAGTGCAGTGTTAATCAGGAAAGAGGGCACATTGGAGCTCTCGGTGTACTACGAGGGAAAAGGTTTTACCGGAGCTGAGAGTCGATACCCGGATATCGAAAAGCTAGCTTTGGCCTTAATAGTTAGCGCCAAGAAGCTCCGACATTATTTCCAAGCCCACTGCATCACCTTATATACCAATCACCCCCTACGGCAGATCCTTCAAAAACCAAAGACCAGCAGCCGGCTGGTGCGATGGGCAATTGAACTAGGGGAGTTCGATATAGTATACACCCCGCGAGCGGCAATCAAAGGGCAGGCTGCGGCAGATTTCATCTGCGAGCTCACGCCAATGGCAGAAGAAGAAACCAACCGGGCAAACAGTAGCCCAGCGCCAGGGAGCATCAAGATCAAGCCAGATCTTCCTAGCGGCTGGAAGGTCTACATCGACGGCTCCGTAACAAGCAGGCGGAGCGGAGCCGGTGTCAAACTAACAGCACCAGACGACTAGTCCTACGAGTACACACTAAGGTTCCAGTTCAACACATCCACAATGGCCGATTACGAGGCCCTCATAGCCGGCCTGCAGCTCGCTAAAGAAATGGGAATTCCATCCATGGACGTACTCAGTGATTCCAGCCTTTTGGTCAACCAAATGAACGGGACTTTTGAAATCAAGGAACCCCAGCTGGCTTCCTATCAAGCGTTGTCCAACGCCATGATTCACGATTCCAAGGGGCAACCATCCGACACATCCCCCGGGAAGAAAACACGCATGCGGAAGCCTTGGCAAGACTGGCTACCGGGGATTTCCCGCTGGATTACCGCAGGGCCAAAATCGAAACCTTAGAAAGGTCGAGTATAAGCAAGACTATTGCTGAGATTTTTGCGGTCGAGGAGGCACTGCCGAGTTGGATGGATCCAATTAGGAAGTATCTAACCAACAGGGTCAGCCCGGAGGATAAAATAGAGGCTAGAAGACTGCACCTCAGATGCGCCCGTTACAGCCTGCTGGGTGGGAAGCTGTATCGAAATTTTCCCTCACCTGAAGTGCGTAACGAAGGAGGCCGGGGAGGCTATCATGCGGGAAATCCATGAAGGAGTTTGCGGAAACCATTCCGGGGCCCGAACCTTGTCACACAAGTCATTCCGAGCAGGATATTTCTGGCCAGACATGGCGGCGGCATCAAGGAAAATTTCGGGCGGCTGCCATAAGTGTCACATGTATGCCACTGCAACGCATGCCCCAGCAATCGCCTTGTCAATCCTGATCGCGCCATGCCCATTCGCACAGTGGGGGCTAGACCTGATCGGCCCCTTTCCAACGGCCATAGGACAGTACAAGTACGCCATCGTGGCCGTTGACTACGAGACCAAGTGGATCGAGGCGGAACCTTGCTTTGAACAAAATAACCGAGGAACGGGTAAAAAAGTTCCTATGGCAGAACATCTACTGTCGGTTCAGTGTCCCGCAGACCATAGTCACGGACAATGGGATACAATTCAACAACGCCGACCTCATCTAGTATACTGCATCTATGGGCACCCGGATGGTATTCGCCTCAGTAGCTCACCCACAAACCAACGGCCAGGTTGAGGCGGTTAATAAAATCATCAAGAACCTCCTTAAGAAAAAGCTAGACAACAAGAAGGGTTTATAGGATGAGGAACTACCAGCGGTCTTGTGGGCAATCCGCACTACAACAACAGAGACAACGGGAGAAACACCATTCTGTATGGCGTTTGGTAGCGAGGCGGTGCTATCGGTGGATACCGAATTTCCCAGCGGTAGAGTTGAGCACTATGAAGCCGAAACGAATACCCAGGGCATACGACTTAACCTAGATCTAATTGAAGAGCGGCGCAACCAGGTACGTACACTCGCGAAATCAAACGTATAAACAACGGGTGGCCCGCTACTATGACAGGAGGGTGCGGGAGAGAAAGTTGCAAGTAGGAGACTAGGTGATGAAGAAGGTGCAGAAGAAGGCATTGGCCTTAGAACCAACATGGGAAGGACCCTACCAGATCACCGCGGTTGTAGGACCGGTAACCTTCCACATCATAGACACCAATGGCGTCTATTCAACCCGCCCATGGAATATCGAGCACCTCCGGTACTATCCTAAGTAAGATCCTAGGCGAACCGCTGTGACGGGCCAGGCTGTAAAAAAAAAAAAACAGCAAGCATACAGCAAATTTGCATAATAGGTAATAAGTACCCTACTGCTACAATACCGTAATTATTACTCAGCCCCACCAGTGCACCCCCCCCCCCCCCCCCCCCCCCCCCCCCCAAACCTTGCTCCCGCATCAACGGTTCCCGAACCACTGGCCCTCAGGCATCGCTCCTGCTCTAGCTGTTCTGCCTCGAGCACGTCGGCCTCCATCTTCTCAGCATCCAGCCACCCTTTCTCCCTCCATTCCAGATAAGCCTCATTTATGCCTTTCTCCCACGCAGCCTCTAGCATATCATCAAACTCCACAGATTCCAGGAACTATGATACGCCTTTATCAACGGCCTCCGCTAGCTGGGAGTTTGAAAAGGTGACCATCATTTGTCGACTTGACCTCACTTGATCCCCTAGCTCCAGAGTTTTCACCTCCAATTCTACCACCCTCCCCGAAGATTCCTCAAGCTTGGCCTCCAGATCAGTGAACCGCCGGAGCGCATCGGCAAGTTTGTTCTCCAGTTCCCTGATCCTATCTGACAGGACACGCCCCGGATTTCACCCTGAAATCAATATAAGATCATGCGGGGACCACCTTAAGACTAACTCTATCGATAAATCGATAAGTCAATCTTAAGATGGACAACCCTAAAACCTGCAACAACCAAAACACTTCTAAATTCCAGTTCCATCCGTAACACCTGGAGCCACCTGCTCCCCAAATCACAACAACCGCCACAAATAAATACAAAATCTAATTCAACTAGCTCACAGGTAATCAGAGCAATCTAACAAAATGAACTGGAATCACAAATGGAAATATAACAAGAAATGTAATATGAAAATAAAAGAATAAGGGATCACAGATCCCACCTAGCAGAACCGACAATGATGATGACTATGCCTCGACTCCGAGTACTCTTGACCTCAGATCACTACTCTGCACACTGGGCGATTTATACCGAAGGGCCCAGGGGAAAGTAATTTAAAAACACGTTAGAGTGAGTGGATAAAATAATATCGTATAACACTTTATATAAAAAGTATTATATTACTTCTCCAATATTTTATAACTAAAAACCACTATGCATGCATTTTGGTAAAACGTCCCACGTTTAAGAAAATCATAATAATTAATCAGCCCCGCTAATATCTCAAATACACAAATAATATTTTGTTTATACTTTCAAAATAAATACTTTGAAAATCAAATAGTAACATACCACGACCAATCCCATTGGCCGAATCCCAAATCATTTTATAGTAAAAATCCAGCCCCACTGGTATATCGAATAATCAAATAAAATATAACTGGACCAATCCCATTGGCCCATTCCCAAATATTCTTGTAATTAAAAATCCAGCCCCGTAGGTTCGGGAATTTATTAAATAACAGAAAGTCCCATAGAGAAAATAATCCCGAAACCCAAATGATATAAAATCATGACCAATCCCATTGGTCATATCATATAATAAAATAGGAGAAACGTCATACCCACCATTTAATAGTAGCCCCTAAGGCTAAGGGTCAAATCTCCAAGAGTCCCAATATCGTCATCACGCTATGCCCGTACATGTTGACCACCGAGCGTGAATCTGACATATATGGTCAAGTCGTCACCTCGCGTGGGCTCAGACGACTAAGCTAGCTAGCATCAATATATACATATATCCCGATCCTGATATGGTGAAAATCTGAAAACAAAACCGAAAGCACGTATCCCCTTATATATCATAAATCCGTACGGTCCCCGACCATACATCTGAAGCTTATATATATAAATAATCAAATAAAATCATAGCCTCGAAGGAACATATATATCTGACATGTCTCAATGTCATAGAAATGATATCGAAAAGAATAAATAACTTCGACATGTCTCACATGTCGGAAAAATCACAAATACCGAAAGCATAAAATCTCCGGAAATCTCATTTCCGGTCCTTTCATTTAAATACCATTAAAACTTATTCAGCATGAACAATTATGAATAATTAAAACATACTATTTCCGGAAACCTCGTTTCTGGATAAAATCACGTATTACTAAAATAGTAGTAAAAGCATAACCCCAAAACCATATTTCTTTAAATATCATTTCATTTTAACTATATGAATTTTCATGCTTCTCAAATCATTTATTTGAAATAAACTTCATTTCATTAAAATAATTATGCATGCATTTATTTGAAATAAAAATCTCTCGTCCCGACGAATAACCTCTCGACCTGTAATAGGGACGTAATTAATTATTACGAAACTCGGAATTTATTTATAATCGATAAATCTACGGATGTCCTCACTCGCCCGAAACTTCCAATTTTTCCTTTTTTACTTATCGGTATAGGAATTTCGCCTCAATACCGAATAATCTACATCTGAAATTACTCAGGACACCCACTCCGTGTCCGATTAATTCTTTTCCTAGTTATTTCATCGTAAAACCCTTTTTAATTAGCTTTTAACCTTTTTACGGTAAGTCAACAGTAACTTTTAATAGTCAAACAGTAATTATTCTAGGTCAAACAGTAATTCTGAAAGTCAAACAGTAAATGGTTAAAATCTAATTACTATTTACCTTACTTTTACTGTTTACTGTTTTACTGTTTTACTTTTCAATTTTTACCGTTTTACTTTTACCTTTTACTGTTTCACTGTTCATCGTCTTCAACCTTTCGTCGCCGGAACAGTGGCGCCGCCGCCACCCGCCTCCGGCAGCGCCGCCACAGGAGGCCAAAACACCTCCAATCGATCCCAAGTTTCCACAGCAGCGTCGCCACCACCTCGGGGCCTCATCCCCGTCACCTCCGCCGCCAAAAACCCACGTAGCCGCCGCGTACGGCGGCCCAAAAATCCCAAACTCCAATTTCTCCAAAACTCAACCAATCGAACCCCAAATTATACTCAATCGACTCCAAACAACATCCTAAACACGAATTCAACCTCCAAATCCACCAAAAACATCAATTACACAACCTCCATAAAAAATCACCAAAACCCTAAAAATTTCAAATCCTAATTTCTCCTTACCTGGATCGATTCGGTTCAATTCCTTTAGTGGGATGCTTGTGCTAATCAAGGTCTCCATTTCCCCCCCCTAAAATCGGGCCAAGAAGTGGTCGGAGGAGGGAGCTCCGGTTCGACTGTGTCGAACCCTCTCGGTCGTCGCACGGCCAAACTACGGCGTTTCACGCCGTGCTGCTGCCACAGACGCGAAGAGGAGGCCGAGCCGGTCCGAACGTGACCGGTGCGCCGACCCAGTTCGGCTGAACGGAGGAGGTTCGGCTGGAGGTCGGGCCGAGTTGGGGGAGAGGAGAGAGAAAGGAGAGAGAAGAAAAAGAAAGAAAAGAAAAGAAAAGGAAAAAGGGAAAAATGAGGGATTTTCCCTTTCGGGAAATTTTCCTCCCGCTATTTATACTCATCCAAAATCGAACAAATTTCTGATTTTTACATCGTAACTTTTTCGTACGAACTCCAAATTAAACGTGCTATGTGTCCACGAACTCGTTTCAACGTCTTCTGTCTCATCATGAAATAAAATCCTCGGTCAGGTCAACTTATTTAAAAGTCAACATTTAGAACTTTCGAATCGTAAAAACAATTTCCGAGGAGTAAAAGTAAAAGTAACACAGTTAAAAGGTAATCCTAGGTTCGGGATGTTACACTATCATCCTGAGCGGTCGTTCGTTCCCTTGCCTGTTCTGATACACTCCTGGCATGGTCTCTTCCTTCCGCCAGCGTGTTTTCCAACATCACATGCTGCCTTGTAAGATCTGCCACCTACCTCCGAAGGACCGGCCCTTCCTCGTTAACTTTGGCAGCATATAGGCTATGCATCAGCTGAGAAGGAAAGTAATAGGCAAGGTCAGCTCGTTAAAAATGTAGGCACCTCAGTAAGAATACAAACGGGAGGGCTTACCCGCACGGCCATCTCCATGGCTGCACCCCGACCTTCGCCCGGCCGCACCCTGGCAACTCCGCTGTCGAGACCCAGGTCCCGGACTTTGGCTAGTAGGGAGTGCACAAAATCACCACCCTCGGCACCATGTCCACCGGCATGTACTTCCCCGGGTTGACATGCCCTGCTCGCTGCCGTCCCGACGGCCTCACGCGAACACGACGCCTCGGTTTCGGAGTACCTCGCCCTCTTGGCAGACACCTCACCGGCTTGCCCACGGGAGGACAGTTCGGCTACCACTCTCCTCTCAGAGAAGCGGTTTGCGACACGCCGTAATTGTCCCTCCGAGGTTGCGACACTACCCCGAGGTACCTCCCGAATGAGAGGGGGCCCATCGTCATCACCCCCGGTCTCACGACGGTAGAAGGCATCCGGAAACATCATGGGTACCGGCCTATCGTGTCCCACCCTTGTTCCAGACACAGGATCTACAACGATTTTCGAGGCACCCTCCCCTATCTCCATCAATCTCTGGGCCACAGCCCCATCATCCAACTCGATGGTATCCCCTGCCCAAAGGGTCATTCGCGGAACTGTCATTACAAAACAATAGTACCAACTGTTATAGCAGGACCCCAAGTATGCCTACGGCAGCAACAAAAAAAAAATTAATAAACGGGCATGGCAAGCTGCATCTCACCAGGTTTCCTCCCCATCCCACACACTTCCAGCGCACCCCACCGGATGAAGTTGTAGGAACTACGGCTTAGCGCGTTCTAACAGGCAAAAATCCGGGCTAGCCGCCACCTCTCCAAGTCCACCAAGTGGTACGACTGATCCCCGATGGCTTGGTAAGCCCCTGGAACTCTAAATCTCTTCGAGTAGCATTGCTATTTCCCCCCAACCATCACGACCTGCCTCCTCCAAGAGTCTGAAATGGAGGAGGGTAGATGTGTGATGGCAGGACTGTAGTCCCGGGCGAAAAAATTCACACACCCGCTGGCCCCAGCCTTCTTGCAGTAGGAGAGCTTGTACAATGCACGAAACTCGTTTACTATCGGCCAGTCCATCACGCACAGATTAAACAAGCACCCAAGCCCGAGCAATTGCCGCCATTAGTTGCTAGGAAGCTGTGCAGGAGATATCTTTATGCTAGCCAGCAGGTACTGAACAAACTTGGGAAGCGGCAACGATAAGCCATGTCGCAGTTGATCTTCGTAAACCGCAACCCAACCTTCTTCTGGGTCGCAAGCTAGCTCCCCGGGCCTTAGAGGCCGGAGCTTTATGGAATCAGGGATGCCCCAATTCCTCCTAAACACTTGTATCTCCATGGAAGTCATGCTTCGGCCAGGTTCATCACAAGATATATTCCTGTCAGCATCCGACAGCACATACAATCTACTCGGCCCACCGCCGGGAACCCCTCCACGCTCAACTGTTCGACTATGCTCCATAGCTCAAAAGCAACCCCCACGGGCGGTTCCTTTCTCAGCAACGAAAGACGGTGACTCAGGCTTCAACCCGCCACTAAAGACGAAACACCACCCAATCAACGCTGGAGCGCAACTCTAATCCCTGAGTGCAGATAACTTCGATCAATGGTTCTTTTTTCGTAAAAGCATGACAAGGGGGAGGGGAGACAGAAGGTCTAGGGATCTTATAGGTGACCCCCCCCCCCCCCCCCCCCCCCCAAAAGTACAACTAGGGCATTCTAAAGAGCAAAGCGATCTCAGCCACAGATCACCACCGCACAAACTAACCCACGTCTCCCATCAGCGATAACTTCCCATGCAATCCATCACATTACAAGACTGATGGACTCCTACATTAAATGTAGCACGTCGCTCGAAAAGCCACTTGTCTAGCATGCCGAGGTAGACGGCCTCTAGCCTGTATGTGATAGGAGCACAATGTGCGACGATATTATATGCTTATGCCCTCGTTTATGCTTTGTTTAACCCTTATTCTTCTAAGATTGAGTCATAATGTAGTTAGTGTCAATTTTGGTAGAGTTTTGTGGAATATGGTTAAGAATCTGAAAAATGACTAAGTTTGAGAAATCTGGAAAATAATGCAAAATATGTCTTTTTCGTGATTTTGAGATAAATGAAACTGTGATCTATCCTTGTCCAAATTCTATGAAATTTGGCGTGCTTAATATTCATATGCTGAGGAATGTTGTATTAAAATTTCAGATCAATCGGAGTTCGGGAAGTCACCCAAAAGTTGGCTGCAAAAGGGCAGCCCGAACATTCCAATCCAGGGGCTTCCAGGAAATTCCTGGGACTGTGTCCCAACTTCGAAAAATCATTCCCGACGACTTGCATGGAATTTGGCCGAGATATTTTATGGGGAGATGGCCCTATGTGTCTAGTTTACGTGAGACTTGGAATCGCATCAATCGGAGCTCCACGGAGGGAGATAAGCCGGAATTACTGCAACAAGGTCAAATCTGCCGATTCCAGGAACCTACTGCCCCCTTTTTGTGTTTTCTGTTTTTGATGGACCAAATGGTGTACGAATGCATATGTGAAGATGGTCCAAGCTTTATGAAGGGAAGAGGAAGACACTAGGCCATGGCATTGAAGAAAAGCATGAAGAAACAAGTTCTCCTAGTCACACTAGGAGAAGCTGCCGATTCTGGCAGATTGCTGCCTCTGTGTGCTGTCGGCATTGTGGGGCATTTTCAATGGATCAAGACCTATCAATTGAAGTCCAAGATCATACAAGAAGTCCATGAAGATGTGCAGCCCAAGCCTTGAAGAAAAATCAGAAAAAGAAAAATCAAGAATGCAAATCTTTATTCAACAAGGAAACATAAACCTACAAGGAAACCTATTCTTTGTTTCCCCTTCTTGTGGCCGGCAGCCTCTCTCTCCCTTTTCCTCTATATATAGCCATCTCATACACAGAAAATCATCATCTCATCTCTTGCAAAGCACTAGCCAAAACTCTACCAAATTTCCTACTCAAAGTTCTAAGCCGAAACCCTAGAAACACAAGTCCACCGATTCACCTATTCCATCACCATTCATCACCGATTCCCATACCTTACCACAGCCACTGCCGAATCTTCTCCACCACACCAAGACGAAGCTCTCCAAGGTTTCTAAAGTGTGATCCATCCCTATGCCTTGTGTTTTTATATTCGGTTTAGTCACATGTATTGTTATAAAAATACTTTGTTTTCGTTTGGTTTTGTATGATGAACATAGATTGATATGTATATTGAAGTTTATGTGATGATTTGTACGATTTTTAATGCATGGTTTTTGTATGTTTAGATAATTAGGGCAGTGGTATTAGAAGCATGTTTAGGATTTAAATTGGTTAGTAATCTAAGGGTGTGACTTAAAAACCGAAACATTAGTGTTGGCTGGAAGCATGTAAATCTAGATGTTAGGTTTCATCTAACCCGAGTTATAGCAAATAAAACTATATGCCTGACGGTTGTTTTGATTTGTTGTGCTCACGTAGGGTATAACCTTAGCTAAAACTTGCATGTTAAATAAGATGATTGACAACCTTGTTTGTTTACATGTTTTCGATTTTAGACTCTTGCGCTTAAATGTTAAAACGCGTAAAACCGGATTAGCATAAACTTTAGGATCGAAGGCGAATAGCATGATCTTAAAACATTAGATGTCTAACAATTGGTTAAAAGGCTAATCGCTCTAATTGTGGTCGAAACTAAGTTGAGTCTTGAACATGCTAGATACTTGTCCCTTACTTTCTTGCATATGAATCTTTGTGTTAAAATTGTGTTTTGTGTTATGTGATGCGTGAGAGATGATGATCAAACTTGTATATAGTAGACCTAGGATTTTATTTTCTGTTTTTATGCCGTACTTAGTATAGGGCAGCCCTAGGGCTGCCGAACCCTATTTCCCCCATATGTGTGACGTTTGTGATGTATATATGTGAATATGTTTGAGACTAACAATTTCATATCTCAGGTACCCTTAATCCCCGGCCTAGAACGATCCCTACTTGCTCATACTACTAACGATATTTTTGTAGGGTTATTATTGCATGCGAGCTTCGGCTCACGTCAATTTTTGGCGCCGTTGCCGGGGATTATAAAAGCTTGTTTTATGAATTTGTTGTGTATATAATGTTGCTGGAAATTTTTGTTGTGAAGTTGTAAAGTTTTAAATTTTAAGTTTATTTTGGGATTTTGTAAAGTAGAAATATGCTTCGGCATGTAAAGTTTAAATTTCGAAAGTTGCATGATGTATATTGATGTATGTTGGTAATCACTTAGTTTAATTTCTAGGAAGTTGATAGTGTTGTGTATGTTTGAGTTTATTGTAGTTTCTAAAGTGTAACATGTAGGTGAAGCCTCTTTTGTTGATCATAACCAAAACCCTTCATACGAGTGATGCCATGTTAGGTATGTTTTTGTGTAGATTGGGAAACGGGCCCTGCAATGTTGGAATTAGTCCATCGTTGGCCCCCCACGCATAACGACGCTAACTTGGTATTATTTTTATGAGGTTGAGGGCGGTTTTAATCAACACTTGAGACCGCTAGGGATCCGTGTTTGTTTTACAAAGTATGGGGAAGTTATTTTCATAGATATGGTTCTCAGGTTTGTTTAACTGGACCTCAAGGCCCATAGACTGATGTTCATTCTCGGTGAGTGAGTCGATAGGGGGTTCGCCCTCCATGGTGTCCAACAACGAGTCCTGCCTGGTTCCTGTAGGGGGTTCGCCCTCCGTGATTGTAATGACCTTTGAAACGTAAAATCCGCACGACCTAGTCGACAGCTTGTGCCGAAGCATCACCTCACTTTAGACGCTAGAACATAACTTGACATATGTGGCCTATTTTCTTCAAAGATAAAACATGTTGTGTGGTTCAAACTCTTGAGGTATATCGGATTAAGCATGATACTACCGGGGGCTGTATCAGTCCATTGCACCGTTATCTCCTCTGCTCCACGTACTTCGAGAGTTAGAACAAATTTAAAAGAAATTAGACTTAGCGATTACATGCTCATGAACTTTCCGATTTTTTCTACTCTTGTGGCCGAACCATATTAATTCTTTGCCGAAATTTTTGTTCTTTGCCGTGTGTTCTTAGGTGTTGCCGATTGTGACTTTGTGTATCATTGTTTGAAATTTGTTGTGTAATCGCCAATGCCGTGGCTTGTAATGATGTATATTCTTGCTTTCTATTTCTTTATAAGGTTCTAACTTGTTTAAATGTTGCAAATTTCAGAAATAATGCATGTCCGAATCTAATATTTGGACAAGAGATCTTCAAGGCCGTTTGCAACGTTTAGATCAAGAACTCGCTATTGCTCGTTTTGTGCCATTACCGCCATCGTCACCAACCAGTTCATCAGTGTCATCATCATTGCCGAGTTCACCCCTAGTGCCGTCAGTATCTGAGTCAGGGCCGAGCTCCCCATCAGTAGTTTCATCATCTTGTGATCTTCAGAATCCAGAATTTGAAGCCTTTGCCGAATCAGAAGAAGAAGAAGAGATCATGGCATCAATCAGATCACAGAATGGTCATGTTGCTGGAGCTGGAGTTGCTCCTTCGAATATCACTTATCCTCCTTTGGAAACTGACAAAACTGGAGAGATTGAATTGAGGAGTGGATTCCTCCATAAGCTGAAATCATTTTATGGGATGCCGAGTGAGGACCCTAACAAGCATCTGCAGTGGTTTAACTTCACCACGGAGTCTATGTGTCCAAGAGGGACCGATTTGCAACACTTCAAAATGAAGGCATTTCCGTTTTCTCTAGAAGATCAAGCGAAGGAGTGGTTGTTTGAGGTGCCTAGTGGGCGTATTGTTTCGTGGAGTACTATGATGGATGAGTTTTTACTCAAGTACTTTCCTGCTTCACGTATCACTGATCTAAGGAAGCAAATTACAAGTGTGAAGCAAGCCGGAGATGAGACTTTCTTCGACTATTACAAGAGGTTCAAGTCCCTAGTTTCCTTGTGTCCATCGCATGGCATTAGCGATGGACTCTTGCTGCAATATTTCTATGAGGGATTGCGCGTCATGGAGAGAGAGTTTCTTGACTCAGCCGCGGGAGGTAGCTTTTTGGAGTTGAACGCCGGAGCGGCAAGAAGTTTGTTGGAAGTTCGCGCCTTGAACAACCAACAATTTGGCATGGCACGAGGCAATGTGCAAAGGAATGAGAAAGTGCATGAGACGTCTTCGAGCTCAAAGTTAGAAGATAAAGTGGACAAGCTCACCGACTTGGTGAGTAATTTGATGAAGAAGCGTGCAAGTGTATGTGGTATTTGCACCGAGGGCCATGAGACCGACCAATGCCCTCAATTTGGAATTAGTGAGGGAGTTGAGGAGTGCAATGCCATTGGTTTTCAAGGAGGCCAACGATTTGGCAATTTCAATCCAAGGTTCAATGATCACCCTAACTTTCGATGGGCAAATAATGACAACGTGCTTAGGGCACCTATGCAACCAAGAGAGGGAGGAGCGCCATTTGCACCGAGGCCACCATTTGTGCCTCGGCAACCTTATCAGCCGAACCAAGGACAATTTGGGGCACTGCCGAGCCAAGCACAAGTTGTGCCGTACCAAGGTCAAGGAGGGCCGAGCCAAGTGCAAGCCGCACCGAGCAACCCTAATTACGATGCTTTGATTCAATCTTTGTCAAGTGCTACTCAAGCATTACTCGCGGGGCAACAAAATCATCAAAAGGACATTGGTGAGCTCAAGACTCAAATGGGGCAAGTTGTGGATTTTATGGGAAGATTCAATGAGCAAGGGAAGTTGCCGAGCAATACTATTCCAAATCCGAGGAACGAGCAAGCCAAAGTGATTCAAACTCGAAGCGGAAGAGAGTTGTTTCCTCCAACGAGTCCAAAGAAGAAGCGAGTAACTTTCAAGGGCATTGGGGATGATGAGAGGGCTGCCGGACCTGTCATTGTCGGCAGCCATAGAGAGGATGCCGAGAGGAATGCTGCCGAGCACAATGCTGCCAGCAGGGCCGCATCCGAGAAGCACACGGCCGAGCATCATGATGGTGCAGCCGAGAAGAGCCGAGATGCCGAGCAAGAGCATAACGCCGGCCATGGTATACAAGACAAGGGGCTGCGTAACGAGCTTGAGTACGATCCCGCCACATCCAAGAGTGAGATATTGCCGAGCCAAGCAAGCAAGGGAGTTGTGCCAACATCAAGCATTCCATTCCCTTCTCGCTTTGCTAGATCGAAGAAGGATAAGTCCGATGAAGAGGTATTGGAGATTTTCCGGAAAGTGCAAATCAACATCCCTTTGTTGGAGTGCATTAAGCAAGTGCCAAAGTATGCTAAGTTTTTAAAGGAGCTTTGTACGGCAAGAAGGCATACTAGGGAGACTCGTGTGGTAACTATGAGTGAGACGGTGTCGGCCGTTATTCAAAGGAAGTTGCCACCAAAGATGAAGGATCCGGGGAGCTTCAATGTGCCTTGTGTCATAGGCAATACACGGTTTGAGGATGTTATGTTGGATTTGGGAGCATCGATCAATGTCATGCCACTCAATGTGTATCAAACATTGAATATAGGGCCTCTCAAGAAGGATAATGTCATCATTCAACTTGCGGATCGCTCAAGCAAATATCCGGAAGGCTATGTTGAGGATGTGTTGGTGCAAGTCAACCAATTGATATTCCCCGCCGATTTTTATGTGGTTGAGATGGAGGATTCGCCGGTAAACAACACTCAATTGCTTTTAGGGCGACCATTCATGAGGACCGCGCGCACTAAGATTGATGTGGCCGAGGGCAACCTAACTATGGAATTTGATGGTGAGGTGATAAAGTTCAATGTGTTTGATGCCATGAAATTCCCTAATGTTGATTTGAAGGAAGGTTGTGCCATTGATGTTTTGGAGGAGGTCGAGCAAGTTATGTCGACCTCGCTCGATGCATAGCAATTAGCGATTGAGCAAGGGGTCGGATTTGACAAGAGGGGAGAACGAATCATGCATGAGAATGAGGAAGTGGTGCCGGCCGAGCCAAGCATTGCCGAGCAAGGAATCATTGCCGAGCCTTTCATTATGGTGCCGAGCCAAAAAGAAGTTTGTGCCGAGCTAGAGGCTCGGCCCTATGCCAAAGCTTTTAATTCGTTCTTGTCAATTCCAAGTGCCACAACAAAATTTCGACCAAGTGTGGAAGAGGCCCCAAAGTTAGAACTAAAAGAACTCCCTAGTCACTTGAAGTATGCGTATCTTGGAGACGGAGACACACTACCGGTTATTGTGTCTTCAATGCTTAGTGAGAAGCAAGAGAATGATTTGATTTGTGTGCTAAAAAAGTACAAGACCGCCATAGGTTGGACCTTAGCGGATATCAAGGGAATAAGCCCTACTACTTGTGTTCATCGTATTTTGTTGGAAGAAGGAGCTAAGCCGACAAAGGAAGCTCAACGTCGACTTCACCCTCCTATGATGAAAGTTGTTAAAGAAGAGATTATCAAGTTGCTCGATTGTGGGGTGATCTACCCAATTTCGGATAGTAAGTGGATATCTCCCGTGCAAGTAGTGCCAAAGAAGAGTGGTGTAACGGTTGTCAAGAATGAAAGGAATGAGCTTGTGCCACAAAGACTTGTAACCGGTCATCGGATGTGCATCGATTATAGGAAGCTCAATGCTACAACGAGGAAGGATCACATGCCTTTGCCGTTTATGGATCAAATGCTAGAGAGGTTGGCCGGTCATTCCTACTATTGCTTTCTTGATGGATATAGTGGCTACAATCAAATCATGATACACCCGGACGATCAAGAGAAGACCACTTTTACTTGTCCATTTGGCACGTTTGCATATCGGAGGATGCCATTCGGACTTTGCAACGCACCCGGCACTTTTCAAAGATGTATGTATGCTATCTTCTCGGATTTTATTGAAGACATTATCGAAGTGTTTATGGATGATTTTAGTGTGTATGGAGGTACCTTCGATGCATGTTTGGGGAACTTGGAGAAGATACTTGAGAGGTGTGTAGAGACAAATCTTGTGCTCAATTGGGAGAAGTGTCACTTCATGGTCACGCAAGGCATTGTTCTAGGGCATATAATTTCGGCAAGAGGCTTAGAGGTTGACAAAGCCAAAGTGGAGCTAATACAAGCATTGCCAAGCCCGAGGTGTGTGAAAGATGTGAGAAGTTTTCTTGGCCATGCGGGGTTTTATCGACGATTTATTAAGGACTTCTCTTCAATTGCCAAGCCGTTGAGCAACTTGTTGCAAAAGGAGGTGACGTTTGAGTGGTCGGAGGCGTGTGAAGAAGCTTTTTGCCGATTGAAGACTATGTTGTGTACGGCACCAATCTTGGTTTCCCCTAATTGGGACGAGCCATTTGAGTTGATGTGTGATGCTAGTGATTATGCACTTGGAGCGGTACTTGGACAACGAATTGAGAAGAAGCCATGCGCCATTTACTATGCTTCAAGGACTCTCAACGATGCACAACTCAATTACACAACAACGGAGAAGGAACTCTTAGCGGTAATTTTTGCTTTGGAGAAATTTCGATCATATCTTTTGAACTCCAAAGTTATTGTTTATAGTGATCATGCCGCTTTGAGATATCTTATGACAAAGAAGGATGCTAAGCCGAGGCTTATTCGATGGATTCTTTTGCTTCAAGAGTTCGACATTGAGATTAAAGACAAGAAAGGAGTAGAGAATGTTGTAGCCGATCATTTGAGTAGACTTGTGCAAGAGGAGGATCGGCTACCCCTATTAGAGACCTTTCCGGATGAACAACTTTTTCGACTTGAAGTACATGAGCCTTGGTATGCCGACATTGCCAATTTTCTTGCCACAAACCGATTTCCCAAAGAGATGCCCAGCCACCAACAAAAGAGAATAAGGAAGCAAGCTCGACACTTCTTGTGGGATGATCCGTACTTATGGAGGCAATGTGGTGATCAAGTTATTAGAAGATGTGTGCCGGAGAATGAGCATCGCTCCATCCTTGCTTTTTGTCATAGTGAAGCTTGTGGTGGGCATTTTGGGCCGAAGAAGACGGCATTGAAGGTACTAAATTGTGGTTTCTTTTGGCCTACGATTTTTAAGGATGCATTCATGTTTTGCAAGGCATGTGATAGATGCCAAAGAATGGGGAACATTGGAGCTAGAGACCAAATGCCGCTCACGCCGATCATGGAGGTAGAAATTTTCGATTTATGGGGTATTGATTTCATGGGACCGTTTCCTTCGAGTAAGGGCTTTCTCTACATATTGCTTGCGGTTGATTATGTGTCAAAGTGGATCGAAGCAAGGGCTACACGCACCAATGATGCCAAAGTGGTAGCCGAGTTTCTCAAGACCAACATCTTTTCACGATTTGGAGTTCCAAGGGTCTTGATTAGTGATGGAGGATCCCATTTTTGTAACCGCACCATTGAAGCCTTATTGAGGAAGTATGGAGTCACACATAAGGTTTCTACACCTTATCACCCCCAAACAAGTGGTATGGCCGAGGTGAGTAATCGAGAGATCAAGAACATATTGGAGAAGTCGGTTGGACCTTCAAGGAAGGATTGGAGTGATCGTCTCGATGATGCTTTGTGGGCTTATAGGACCGCATACAAGACACCGATTGGTATGTCTCCTTTTCGGTTAGTTTATGGCAAAGCATGTCACTTACCGGTTGAGCTAGAACATAAGGCATGGTGGGCAATCAAGGCCTTCAACATGAACATAGATGATGCCGGTCTTCATAGGAAGCTTCAACTCAACGAACTTGAAGAAATCCGTAATGAAGCCTATGATGCCGCTTGGATATACAAGGAGAAAACAAAGGCATATCATGATAAGATGATCCGAGGTAAAAGGTTTGAAGTTGGGCAACAAGTTCTCTTATTCAATTCAAGGCTTCGACTTTTTCCGGGTAAGCTTCGCTCTAGATGGGTTGGTCCCTTTGTTGTCACTCAAGTTTTTCCACATGGTGCAATAGAGATTGAAAATAGTGTGACACTCAAGCGTTTCAAAGTTAATGGCCACCGACTTAAGCCTTACTACGATTCATTCCAACCATACTCCGTTGAGGCCTCCGACTTCCATGATCCCCCACCACATGATGTTGCCGAGCCACCATCCATCCCCACACCACCAAGGAACCGAGCTGCCGGCCATAGAGCACAACCGGCCCCCATTCAAGCTGCCGAGCAAGAGCCACCCGGAACAGCCGCACCATCCCTCCCTGCCGGACCTGCCATTGCCGGCAGTGTTGACATAAGACCACACAAGGCCGGACATAAGGGCGACACGCCCTCGGATACGCCAGATACGGCAATACAGGAGTCGGATACGCCAGCAGGAAGCCCGGACACGCACCCGGATACGCAGCCCTTAACCAGCACCGAATCGGACACCTTATGCAACGATCTTCTCATGGAACTTCTTCTTGCCGATTTGGGATGTTTTGGAGCACGATGAACACATGCAAAACACGGTGAAAAGTCTAGGCTATGGACTATAAACACAAAGCGCTACTTGGGAGGCAACCCATGTCGATCAAAGAAAAATGAAGGAGCCATCACCGAGAGTTTGAATTTTCTTAACCCTTCTATTTTTCTTTGATTTGTGATGATATGTTGGTATATGTTAGACTATTGCATGCTTAGGAAATTCGTTGATATAGATTTGTGCTTACATTGAGGGCAATGTAATTTTCTAAGTGTGGGGTGGGATAACGTATTCTGTTTATGTTTTTGTGTGCTTAGTTAGAAAAGAAAATTTCAGAAAATTGTTCCACAAAAATAGAGTGTTTAAATTTGTTTGTTTCGAGTCTTAGGATGCCCCTAATATGTCAATGATGTTTTTCTCCTCTTTGCATACATAGATGATGGTTGTGCATTCATTTAAAATTGTGAGTTTCATGGATTTTGTGCATTGGTAGGAGCATGTAGGACTTGTTGATTACGAAGCATGCATGTTTTAGCTAGTTTATTTCGAAAATAACCTATGTGAGCTTTTGTGCCAATTTGCTTTCTTTTTGAGCGATAAAAGATAAAATTCAACAGATTCGTAGGAAGCATGAAGCCTCATAATTCTTTGACTATTCGATGACTATGTGCCATAGCTTTTTAATGAACTCTAGTATGCTAGAACTTACTCTTGTTGATTTTCGAAACGTTTATATCATAAAATACTTTGATTTTGAATGTGATTGAATAAAGATCATTTAGGTTTACCACCAAAGCCAAATAAAGCATGAGCCCTATTGGAGCCCGTCGTGGGACACCTTAGTAAACCCCCTTTGAGCCTATGTTGAGCCTTTTCTTTCATCACCCTTAAACACTTTCCATGAGCTTAGTATAATGATGCCTCTACCTTGTGTGTCGGCAAAGCTTGATTTTTGAAAGCGTTTTCGCGTGTGTGATGAAGAAGAACAAGTGTGGGGTAGACTTAGCCATGAATTTATATGAAAAATGTATGCCGTGTCTTAGGAAAAGAAAAGAGAAAAAGTGTGCTCGGAATCAAAAAGAAAAATAAAAGAAAACCGAGAGCAAGGAAAGAAATAGAGTAAGGCACGGCATAGAAAAGAAAAATTTTGTGCATGGCTATTGTCTAGATTATTGTTGTAATGTTGTATGGGAAGAAAAGAATGAAGTATGGGTCCAACAAGATAAAATTTGACCCTTTTGGCGTGAAGACATAAGGAGATTCGAGCTTTGCTACGGCCGTGGTGACGTTTTGAGCCTCCTTATCCAAAATATCGAATACCTCTTAGCCTAGCCCCATTACAACCTTATTATTGATCTTTTTCATGATTCTTAAGATGGTTAAAATTGATTGTGGAGATTATCTCAAGAGTAAGCATATGGTTTTGGTTCATTGGTGCATGTAGTTATCATATGAGGTTTTTCCATCAAAATTCACAAAGTGCCTTTGTTTCTTCAATATATGCAAGTCACTCTTTGTATTTTCATGATCTTTTCGCTTGCATATACTTACGTGTGAATAACCATGCTTCGAGAGAAAAGAAGAGAGTATGCCTAGTGAGGTGATTTGGATTAGCTTTGACATGTTTACATGCTTACCTTTTGCTCTTATATGTTCATATTGATGTCGCATGTTCATGAAGCTTGGAATTTTCGTGCTTAGCATTCTCGTGCATTAACTTGAAAGCTATGTGTACATACGAGCCTGAGACAAATTGTTAGGGGCAATAGCTTGTTTAGAGTCGTAGTTTAATTTAGTTTGCTAAGGGACTAGCAAAGGATAAGTGTGGGGTAGTTGATAGGAGCACAATGTGCGACGATATTATATGCTTATGCCCTCGTTTATGCTTTGTTTAACCCTTATTCTTCTAAGATTGAGTCATAATGTAGTTAGTGTCAATTTTGGTAGAGTTTTGTGGAATATGGTTAAGAATCTGAAAAATGACTAAGTTTGAGAAATCTGGAAAATAATGCAAAATATGTCTTTTTCGTGATTTTGAGATAAATGAAACTGTGATCTATCCTTGTCCAAATTCTATGAAATTTGGCGTGCTTAATATTCATATGCTGAGGAATGTTGTATTAAAATTTCAGATCAATCGGAGTTCGGGAAGTCACCCAAAAGTTGGCTGCAAAAGGGCAGCCCGAACATTCCAATCCAGGGGCTTCCAGGAAATTCCTGGGACTGTGTCCCAACTTCGAAAAATCATTCCCGACGACTTGCATGGAATTTGGCCGAGATATTTTATGGGGAGATGGCCCTATGTGTCTAGTTTACGTGAGACTTGGAATCGCATCAATCGGAGCTCCACGGAGGGAGATAAGCCGGAATTACTGCAACAAGGTCAAATCTGCCGATTCCAGGAACCTACTGCCCCCTTTTTGTGTTTTCTGTTTTTGATGGACCAAATGGTGTACGAATGCATATGTGAAGATGGTCCAAGCTTTATGAAGGGAAGAGGAAGACACTAGGCCATGGCATTGAAGAAAAGCATGAAGAAACAAGTTCTCCTAGTCACACTAGGAGAAGCTGCCGATTCTGGCAGATTGCTGCCTCTGTGTGCTGTCGGCATTGTGGGGCATTTTCAATGGATCAAGACCTATCAATTGAAGTCCAAGATCATACAAGAAGTCCATGAAGATGTGCAGCCCAAGCCTTGAAGAAAAATCAGAAAAAGAAAAATCAAGAATGCAAATCTTTATTCAACAAGGAAACATAAACCTACAAGGAAACCTATTCTTTGTTTCCCCTTCTTGTGGCCGGCAGCCTCTCTCTCCCTTTTCCTCTATATATAGCCATCTCATACACAGAAAATCATCATCTCATCTCTTGCAAAGCACTAGCCAAAACTCTACCAAATTTCCTACTCAAAGTTCTAAGCCGAAACCCTAGAAACACAAGTCCACCGATTCACCTATTCCATCACCATTCATCACCGATTCCCATACCTTACCACAGCCACTGCCGAATCTTCTCCACCACACCAAGACGAAGCTCTCCAAGGTTTCTAAAGTGTGATCCATCCCTATGCCTTGTGTTTTTATATTCGGTTTAGTCACATGTATTGTTATAAAAATACTTTGTTTTCGTTTGGTTTTGTATGATGAACATAGATTGATATGTATATTGAAGTTTATGTGATGATTTGTACGATTTTTAATGCATGGTTTTTGTATGTTTAGATAATTAGGGCAGTGGTATTAGAAGCATGTTTAGGATTTAAATTGGTTAGTAATCTAAGGGTGTGACTTAAAAACCGAAACATTAGTGTTGGCTGGAAGCATGTAAATCTAGATGTTAGGTTTCATCTAACCCGAGTTATAGCAAATAAAACTATATGCCTGACGGTTGTTTTGATTTGTTGTGCTCACGTAGGGTATAACCTTAGCTAAAACTTGCATGTTAAATAAGATGATTGACAACCTTGCTTGTTTACATGTTTTCGATTTTAGACTCTTGCGCTTAAATGTTAAAACGCGTAAAACCGGATTAGCATAAACTTTAGGATCGAAGGCGAATAGCATGATCTTAAAACATTAGATGTCTAACAATTGGTTAAAAGGCTAATCGCTCTAATTGTGGTCGAAACTAAGTTGAGTCTTGAACATGCTAGATACTTGTCCCTTACTTTCTTGCATATGAATCTTTGTGTTAAAATTGTGTTTTGTGTTATGTGATGCGTGAGAGATGATGATCAAACTTGTATATAGTAGACCTAGGATTTTATTTTCTGTTTTTATGCCGTACTTAGTATAGGGCAGCCCTAGGGCTGCCGAACCCTATTTCCCCCATATGTGTGACGTTTGTGATGTATATATGTGAATATGTTTGAGACTAACAATTTCATATCTCAGGTACCCTTAATCCCCGGCCTAGAACGATCCCTACTTGCTCATACTACTAACGATATTTTTGTAGGGTTATTATTGCATGCGAGCTTCGGCTCACGTCAGTATGAAAATTCAGACATCCTACCTCCGCGACCGCCACCATAATTTCCCCATCAGGTAACAGGCAATACATCGGGTCACAGGCAGTCCATCGAGTAAACAGGCAATTCATCGGACACCAGGCAAAAAAACCCCCATCGGGAGAATTATTCCTTTAGCACAGGACAAATCTTCCCACTGGCTAAAAACCCTGCATACACTTCACGCAAGGTTGTGAACAGATTTACGTCGTCGGGCGATATCATTACACAGGCCGGGCTCTGTACAAATCACTTCCCACTGGTAATAGGGTACCCCAACAAAAATGATGACACGCTGCCTCAGGGTGGATGTCATCTCCGCTTGGGGGGACGTCATTATTCCATGCACTCCACCGGTTTTTCCCCGGTCCGCATGCATGGCACGTCGGATTTCAACGCCCTCATTATTCCATGCACTCCACCTGTTTTTCCCGGTCCGCATGCATGGCATGGCGGATCCCAACGCCTTCATTATCACTCCATACATTTCACATTTAAACATTTGTCGCACAGTGACGTAAGAGCATAGTCGCACCATTGCACTCTTCTGTACAGGTCCTCTCGAACGCCCGGCCAAGCCCAATCTTCAACGCGGACTTGGGGGCTAGGGTACCGTTGGGTTTGTGTCACGCCCCGGTCCCGGCGTCGGTGGACACCGATCCCGAGGTATGAGTTAAATGTTACAAAGCGGAATGTAAATAAAAAGTAAAAACACTTATTTCTAGGCTTTTTCACTCTAGGCTCGTCCGACACTTCAACACGACAGAATCTAAACACTTCTCTGCAAAACATAAAATAAATGGGTTGTGAGAAAAACCACGCGCTCAGTGAGTGCCCTATGTAATATGCCAGCAAAGCCATGTCATTTTACACACGTTACAAAATACGTATATCATATATTTCACGTCGACCACAATACAATTTGTCACATCGCATAATCCATTCTTAATGGGCATCCTTCAATTTAGTGATCTCCCACGGGCACCTAATGGCCTTCATGCCCTATACAACCGTGTGCCACATCCTTATTTCGGCATAACCCAATCAAGAAGTTCACATGTTCTATGACTAGTCAAACAATGGATCCAACACCATAATATATATAATCTCCACATATTTCACAAATCGACATGCTTCACTTGAAAATAGAGAGATATTTCATAAATAGATCAAAATCATACTTTTCAACTATTTTAAAAGCATATAAGAATATTTGAAACACATTACATAAACCACTCACCTCGACGAATCGATTTGACACCCAGATCGTAAATCGAGAACCCTAGAACGAGCTTTTTAGAAATCATCGTTGAATCTAATTCCAATCACCATGGATAGAAAGATCGCGTCGATACGAATCTGTAGCCACTCGCGGATTCAGAATCGGAGTTACGGATCAAAAGTTATGATCCGCGAAAGTTTCGTCGCAAATCTAATAAAATAATAATAAAAACTAGAGAGAGAAAATGAGGAGAGAGAGAGATGTACGGACAAAAAAATGGAGGGGGAACTGATCCTATTTATAGGAATACTATTGGTGGCTTCATGACATGTGTCAACACCACACAAAGCCACACAAAATTCCCACCTTTTGACACTTGCCCATGTGACTAAGGCTGTTGATGACGTCATCAGCCACATGGAGTGAACTGGTCCCTTCCCCCACTGCCACGTGTCACCCTTTCAGCCAATAAGAGCTTGCCACGTCATAAAACGATATAATTTCAACTAAACTTTGAAAAATCGCTAAAAATAGTTCGGGACTTTGAAAAATTCGCCGAAAAATGTGACGAATTCGTGACGACCTCTATTTTCTATTTCTAAAAAGAAAAATAAAATTTGACAAACTTCAAAAATCAGGATATTACAGTTTGTATCCCAGCGGGTCTGCGAGCCTGCAGAGCAAGACATATTAAGTCCCCATTCAAGATTGCACTTGACCGAGAACTTGGGGGACTTGATGACAGTAGCCGCAAGGTGGCTACCTAGGCCCACAGACCCACCACCAGAGCCCCCAGGCCCGGTCTGGGGACAGGGAACGGACCATGGCCGTGCCAGCTCCCGGCCCAGCAGGTTAGTCCCGGGGTGTGAGTCCGGAGGCTGGGAGCATTGGCCCGGTTAACAGAGGACCAGGCCTACATCCGTCTACAGTAGGGAGCAAGTCCCACATCGAAGAATGAGGCGAGCCCTCATGCCCGGCAGCCTATATAAGAGTGGCAACCACTACCATTAAGAGGTAATCAATATTCCAACTAACTTATTCCCGCCTTAAGCATTCAGTTTATCCCAACTATACTGACTTAAGCATCGGAGTGGAATAGACCGGTCCGCCCGGTATTCCCTTAGTTAGCAGGTTTTGCAGGAAGGTTACATCAGGATCCACCTGTATCTGTGAGTCTCCGGATTCAGACAGAAACAGTAGCCTTTTGGGATATCTAAGCTCTTTGAAGTTTTTGAGGCGGATAATGATCTAGTGAGACTTCTTTTGGCGTTAGCAACTCCAGGCAACCAGAAACCCATGGCTTTTATAGTCTTATGTGTAAGACACAAGAGATGACTGATTCAAAGGACTCGGTAAGCTAAGATATGTTTGATGCTTGGAGAAGAGATTAGTAGAGTTGTGGATGATGAACTCGATCAATCATGTGTGTATATATAGATGGCAATACAGTATGCTGGAATCATAATGTACTCTTGAAATGACTGGTGAAGAGGCAGTGAGTTGGGCAGCAATGGGACACTAGCTTCTGAAAAATCACAAGTGTTTGTCTTCCCTCTAACCTAACTGAATCCTTGTGAGGAAACATTGTTTCCCTACCCCAAATTGATAACAGACAAGAGAGGAACCACCTATCTAGCATAAATTATATCTTCCAGAAGATATACAGACTCAATAACTATAGATATGCAAGTCCTTGAGAGCAGAATTAATTGAAAGACAAAACCATGTGATCCTTCACAATCAATTACGTATCCTATTGCAAATGTAAATGGTGTATCAGAGCCATCGATCAAAGACACATAAGAATTAGGCCCAGTTTGGGATTGATTCCCAAGCTGCTTTTGGGGTCAAAAGTGATTCTGGGCATAATCTTAAGTGTTTGGTAACAACCATAAAACTGATTTTAGAAGAATTGATTCTCTTAAAAGTGGATTTTGGAGAAGCAGGGTAAGAGATGTTTTTGCAGGAATCAGTTATATTTGTAACAAATTGTAATATTTGTTTTTTCTTAGATTGTGATATATTAATTTAATTAAATCATAATCAATCATTTACTATGGTGTTAAGAAATCTTATGTAATATTGTGGATTAACTTTATAATTACATACAAAAGAAACAATTATTTATTTTAATATCAATTTATAAAATGCATATTTTTGTCATTATACCCATCCAAAATAATTTTTACTTATAACTCACCAAATACACGAAATTGCTTTTTGGTTCTCACAGCACTTTTAAAAACAGTTTACCAAACACCTTAGCTGATTCTACTCACAGCAGATTCAAAAGCAATTCTGCTCACTACAAATTCAAAAGCAATTCTACTCACAGCACAGCAATCCCAAACTGGGCCTTAATTTGAAGTATAAATCGATCACATGGATATGTCTTTGAAGATATAAACGTACTACTTTGATGAAAAGCAACAAAGGACATCAAAACCCTACTTTTAATTATAAAGATGTGGTTCAACAAGAAGACTTCTTGCCGATGTACTTTGAGTCGAGTCGACAGGCTTCATACGTATGTGTGCAATATCTCGAAAGAAGAAGATCAACCAGCCTTTCAATCAGTATCGTTTTAAAATTCTGAAAATTGTCCCTCCTTAAATCAGTATGAAAAAACAAAGCTACATGGAAGGAAATTCATATAGAAACATCAGGCAACCCTACATGATATTTGTGCAATTTGAAGACAAATGCATGTGATTCCTTGATTTCTCGAAAGCAAGTGTCTCAGAGGCGACTCGATCTTCTTCAGTCTTCAGCACTCATTTCACGTACCTAATGGCTTTTCCAAATAGCCTTTCATCTATATATACACCAATGATCAAATTTGCCATCATCAACTCAAGCTAGCACTGATTCCTAAGTGTCAAACTAATTAAGCTTTGTTTCTTTCCAAAAGTCTTTCCAGTTCATATTCCTGTGCTAGATCCGCCAGAAATATAAGTTTTCGATTACCAGCAATTGCTAGTGCCAAGAAAAGTCTTACCAAATCTCTATCTGGTTCAAAGACATTAGATATTCCTAAAGGCTACTTTGCAGTCTATGTTGGGCATAGCCAGAAGAAACGATTCGTTGTTCCAATATCATACTCGAACTATCCGTCATTCCAAGATTTTTTTAGGCAAGCAGAAGAAGAATTTGGATTTGATCATCCCGTATCACCATCCCCTGCAGTGAGCACACCATACTTGATCTCACTTCAAACTAAGTGAATGAAATGTAGGGATCTGAGATGCAACGTCATCTCCAAATATTGATCATCCTCATTTGTGAACTCATTGATTCGACTAATGAAGATGATGATATTATGAGGGGCAGGGAGGTGCCGAGCCGTAGAGCGCTCAATGGTTTTGCAGACTAGGGTTTTGGAGACTTTTCTCATAATAAGATCAACTAATATGACTAGAACAAAGTGTTGATAACGTATTGAAAAAATATATATATTATCTCAATTTAGCATATATATTAACAATAAGTCAAATATCGATCAATAATAATGAAACTTTGAAACAGATTTGTATAATATTATTTAGATGTATTAATAGCGTAAATCTTATTTCATTCCATTGAAGTTCATTCCATCTCTTTGTATTTGACTTAGGCGACGAAACACATAGTGTCATCATCTAAGTAACTGACTCAGGAGACGAATATGTAGGTTTCGTCGCCTAGATAACTTACTCAGGAGACGAATTTGTTGATTTCGTCTCCTAGGTAATTAATTTAGGAGACGAATCGAATGCGCCTAAGTTAAACCTATATATAAACTCGATCGGGATCGAACTACAATCCCTAATCCCTAATTTTTTCTCCTGCCTCCGTGGCCCCCGTCCCCGCCCCGTGGCCCCCGCCTCCGTCTCAAATCCCCCTTCTCTGTGTTGGCTTTCTTCCTCAGATCTCAAACCCCCCCTCTCTGTGTTTGCTTTCTCTCACAAATCCCCTGCGTGACCACTTCGGAGGACACTTCCGCACCCACCTTCATCTCCCTTGACGTCGCCGCCGATGAACCCAAGCCGAAATCGGCCTGAGCGTCTCCGGCAGCCGGGCCAAAGTCCCCGCCCCGTGGCCCCCGCCTCCGTCTCAGCCGCCTTCGCCGATTCAAATATACAAAACCTGGTGTTGGTCTCTCTGATGAGCAGAATTGTTTGCCAGCCAAATCATGCACTACTGTAAGACTCTTGCACTGTTTGGTCTTTGATCTAAAGAATGTGACTTTTCATGTATCATTGTAATGGGAGCCTTGTATCTATGGCAGAGAGACAGCCAATGAGAAAGCAATTCTGATATAGATTACTAAAGACAAAACGCAAATGTCTAACGGAAAGAAGGCTGTTTATGGTATTCACTACTGTGTAGTGTGTTCATTAGTATAAAGAATATACAACCTTTTACTTTCCTTCTGTGCAGTTGATTTTGAGATGTGGCATCTTCAGTTGATTGCCGGATTGGTTATTTTGATATCATCATCCCGATATCTATTACTGAAGACATGGCCAGAATTTGCAGAGTCAAGCAAAGCAGCCAATGAACAGGTATCTACTATTCTACTCTCTTTTCCCATAACTGTGTAATATAGAGGTATAAATTTCTTAACATAGTGTTGAAGGTAGAATACTTGAAAAGCAAAAGTTTCCTAGCTAATTGGTAATATTGATACCATATACTATGACTTGCTGGTTGTCAAAATCGTTTAAAATTCAAACGAGAATATTATCCGCGGCTGCTGCCTCATCTCTGATACAGTCCAATTTTGTAATTTTAGGTACTTACTTCACTTCAACCTTTGGATTTCATAATCGTTGCATTTTTGCCTGGACTCAGCGAGGTGGGCAGATTACACTTAACAGTCTTAACCATTGTAGTTTTCTTCCACGTTCAACTACTTACACATTCATTGTGCATGTCTGGACAGGAACTTCTTTTCCGGGGTGCGCTGCAACCACTTATTGGATCCAATTTGAGTAGTGCCTTGGTGGTCGCCTATGTTGCACGGACACGGCAAAACCCGCCGAATCCGAGTGTCCGACACGGCCGGACACGGAGACACGATACGACACGAGAAAATACAGTGTCGGACACGCCATCTGGCGTATCGGAACATATTGACTTTTTAGACACTTTGACCGATACGCCACCTCATTTTGGACACGACACGTCAGAAAAAAGAAAAAAAAACCCTAACCTCTGATTCTTTCTCCTCCTCAGCCGCCCGACATCCTTCTTCTTCTCCCTAAACGCACAGACCCAACTCACCCAAGCCTCCTCCTCCTCCTCCTCCGCCACCGGCCCTCCTCTTGGCCCTCTGCTTCTTCTGCTCGGCCCTCCTCCTCCTCCTCCTCCGCCGACGATGGGCTGGACGAGCATGCCGGAGATGCAGCCGCAGAGCCAGATGAAGGCTGCCCATGTGTGGGGGATGCCGAGGAGCTGGACGTAAGGGGTGAGCAGGGAGAGCTGCAATACCCATCCGAATTGGATTCCGGCGGCGATTGAGGACACTAGAATGATCCTCCTCAATGGGGTTGATATGGGAGCTTGTGGCTGTGGCTTTGGCTTGTGGATGGTTTCAACTTCCATGGCTCAACTAGGACTGGCTGTGTTGAAAAAGCAACCCTAATGTGTTAGAGAGAGGAGGGGATCGGATAAGGGGGTAAATGTGGAGAATGGAGTGAGATTGGAAGGGGCGGGGAGGGGGTGCATGGAGATTTCAGGAGGGGGAGGTGATGTTGGATCAAGGCAACTGGCAAGGGGTGGCGGCCTTATCCGTTTAGGAGTTAAGCATCACTGATGCCAAGTGTAGAAAACGCCATTACTACTCTGCTTCCTTTTTCTCGGAAATCCAGACGTGATACTTGAATTCTGGTTTTCACTTGTATTTTCAAACTAATATATAATTCAAATGGAAGGTACGTACAACATGTTTGGGTGTCACCATGTCTCAGTCTTACCTGCTTCTTTCGGTTTTAGGGAAGTTTGATAACTTTCCAATATAACTGTCTCTTTGATTTGGGTTAACACCAAACGTATTCCCTGCCTCACTCAAGTATATGTGCTTGAGTAAAAAAAAAATTACTTATTATGACTAGATTTTGAGAACTTTATATGATGTTAAGTTGTTAACTATGCACTTTTCTCACTTGTATTTGACTATTTGATGTTATTTCTTATAAATTATGGATTGAATTTACAACTTATAGTAATATTATCAATTTATTTTATGTATTAAAAATATATAAATTATTATTTATTTGCCGTGTCCAAACCGTGTCGGAATGATCGATTTTGAGATTTGCCGTGTCGCGCCGTGTCGAGTCGCCGTGTCCGTATCTGTGTCCGTCCAACATAGGTGGTCGCCCTCGTCTTTGGTGCTCTACACCTGGGCAGCGGCCGAAAGTATTCCTTTGCAGTCTGGTACTTATCTCTCAAGTTAAACCACACATGAATCAACTGCAATAATTTTCAACATATTTGTGTTTCTCCAATATAACATCTAAAAAAGAAAACAATAAAACTATTGCTTTATATTCTCCATTCTCAATAAGGAAAAAAATTAAAAGATATATGACAGGTTCAATGGATCAATATTTTGGCCAAGTGATGATTTAATCTGTGGTTACAGGGCAAGTTTTGTTGGGTTTGTGTATGGTTATGCAACCCTTGCATCTTCTAGTCTTGTTGTGCCAATGGTTTCTCATGCAATGAACAATTTGGTGGGAGGGATTTTATGGCAATACGGCTCAGATTCATCGGGGGAGATATCAGACTCAAACTAGAGGTCAATGCTTTAGCTAGATAGGGAAAGATTAAAATGATACATGTACAGAATTCAAGAGGAAATGAACTTGGCACCAATTACAATAGGCCCTGGTGCTCGCTTTGGATTATGAGTATGTGTTACCTAGTTATTTGGGTGTGGCAGGTTCTCCATTTCTGGTAGAGTTCTGGGAGCTGTTGGTGGAGAGAGCTGTGCCCTTCAAAATGGAGGTCCTTCAGACATCAAAGTTGAGCTTTTGTCAGACAGTGGTGATGTTGTTTCATACTTGTTCAAGAATATTACTTGGTGACTGAAGGCTGTATAAAACCATTGAGTGATCTCCTTGTATGCCCTGATCCAAGGATAGTGATTGTCTGCTTAGGGTTAGAGAACATTTTGAACAAATTTATTAATATTAATATATTTATATTTTGTCTCAATTTTCCCTTCTTCTTTTTTTTTAAAAAAAAAATACGACTTAGGCAACGAAACAAGTGTAAATCGTCTCCTAAGTGAACAACTAAGGCGACGAAAAAAGTATTAATCGTCTTCTAAGTGAACAATTAAGACGACGAAACAAGTATTAATCGTCTCCTAAGTGAACAATTAAGGTGACAAAAAAAGTATTAATCGTCTTCTAAGTGAGCAACTAAGGCGACGAAAATGAGATTTTGTCGTCTAAGTAGCTTCTAAGGAGACGAAATATTTCGTCTTCTAAGAAGGATATTGCGTCGCCTAAGTAGTTTCTAAGGCGGCGAAAAGAAATATGTTTCGTCGTCTAAGTATTTAGGTCACCACTTCTAGACAACGAAACTTAGACGACGATTTTTTCGTCGCCTCTAAGTACTTAGAGGACGAAAAAACCTCTTAGGTGACGAAAATATTTCATCGACTAAGGTATTCAGTCTGTTAGTAGCACAATCACGTATGATGGGTAAGGTATCTTCAAATAGTTCATGGATAAATTATACAGATGCATCTGACCACATGACTGGTGACCATAGTCTCATAAAAAGTTTAAACCCTCATCTCAAAATATTGTCTCTACCACTGATGGTACTCCAACTCCAGTTATCGGAGAAGAACTTGTCGTCATTTTGATACATAGACCCTTGGATCTGTGTTAGTTGTTCCATCATTAGCTTATCATCTCTTGTCTGTGTGTTTCAAAACCATCTGACTCGGCGGATTTATGGTTATGATTTTACAAGAGGAAAATTACACTACCTGAAACTGACAAAGACTAGAGAAAAATATAAACATTTTTTAGGGCAAAGCTAATCAAGTTCATGACATCGAGAGTGGTATAAACGCTATGTGGTTATGACATCATCGTTTAGGTCATCTAAACTTCTATTATCTCAAGAAGCTACAACCTCAGTTATTTTCTGATTTTAGAAGTGTTATATCAAAGTTTTGAATGGTGATACATTAAGTCACTAGTTATGAACTTTTCTCTTAAAAAAAAAATACTGGTTACTCCTTCTACTTTTAGAGTCTCGACAGTTTAGTCTTCATGTTTTCAATTTCAACTGGTCACTCCTCGTAGTCTCAATTTTCGACAAATTAGTCCAATCTGTCCAAAATAGTTGTTAACTATTTTCTAATTTCCTCAAATGCCCTTAGGTGTTGTTTTATTATTTTTTTTTTCTTGTTTTTTTTTCTTTTTTTTTTTCTTCAAAACCAAAACTGAAAAATACACAACCCACCATGAAAGGCTATGTAGCCCAATTAAGTTTAAGCCTTATTGACGAAAAAAAAAAAATAAAGTCTAGTGTAGTAGTCTTGTTTGTAAGCTTAATTATATGAAATATTAGTTATTTATATAGTTTCATTCGTTGGAGCTTAGAGAGTGTTGTTAATGCTAAGGATGATGATGAGAATTTATTTTAATCTCATTTTGGTTTAAATTGATACGATGAAAATTTGATAAAATTTTATTTCATCGTGATTATGGTGATGTTATTTAATTTTGTTAGCAGTATATATCAAATCAATTTGCATTTTTTTTCCCGATTGCAATCAGTTTG
The DNA here is from genome assembly GCA_963682095.1 of Potentilla sterilis. Taxonomy (NCBI): domain Eukaryota; kingdom Viridiplantae; phylum Streptophyta; class Magnoliopsida; order Rosales; family Rosaceae; genus Potentilla; species Potentilla sterilis. The sequence goes on along the minus strand of OY821757.1, from coordinate 34,256,419 downwards.
CAATTGTAAAATTCTTAGATTGAAGATCGATAATCATAAACTTAGATATTCTGGAGCTTCTCTCGGTTTTGGTTTTGAAGAAGAGAATGTACAAAAATAAGAAAAATAACCTAAAGGCATTTGAGGAAGTTGAAAAAAGGTAAACAATTATTTTGGATGAAATGAACCAATTTGTAGAAAATTGAGACCACAAGGAGTGATCAGTTGAAATTGAAACCACAAGCGCTAAAATGTAGAGACACTACAAGTATAAGAGCGATCAATTTGTCAAAAAAAAAAGACTAGGAAAATCAAAAATATTATGGATCTAGAGAGTTCCAACCAACGAACTTGTCCACAACCACGGCCATGATATCCTAACCGACCGGTCAAAGCACCAATAGAACCAGAAAGAGCAAGTTTAATAAACTGATCAACCACTTAAGACCCAACACGTTTACAATGACCCTACGCGTTTACAATGACCCTACGCTTGTCCGCACATGATCGTAAACTATCAAGTATAAAATGAAACATTTGGGGCTTCAGGGAGGGCAGATAGGTTTTTCCAGACTTGTCCTCTTGTCGTTCATCCTCTCTCAAATCTCGACGCCGCCTCAACTCCTTAATCATGGCTCGCAGAAGCTCCGGAGGTTAGTGCTCTCCCTAGATCTCTCATTCCTGTATTATGAAACCCCTGCCTCTGATTCTCTCATGTATTTTCATTTCGCTAATTTCTAGGGTTTCTTATTTTCTTAGATAACTCAGGGATTCATTAACTCCCTGGATCCTGGTATTCAGTTAGGGATAAGGGTTTGTCTTTCATATGGAATTGAAATTTTTATTGTTTGAGTTTTTGTTTGTTAATATATGGGGTTTTGTGTTGCTATATTCCATTTGAATGTTTTATATGCGCAGAATATTTGTTTGTATTTCGATTCAATAGTTGATTTTTGTTGACATGGATGTGTGAGCACTACTCATTTTTCCTTTTGATATTTATTACCGGCAATTGAAAACTGGTGAGTTTAGACTTGAGAGAAAGTCAAGAAAGAGAGTGAAGAATAATTTTGTGCTTTTAAGTGAGTTGAGGAATTTCCAGTGTTAGACTTGAAACCCGGATTGTTTTTTAGCTCAAGTTTTATGAGAAATCCGTTCTATTGGTAATATTAGTGGTTTCCCCTTTGCCTTGAATGTGTTTGGATGTTTTCATGTCCGTGTTATATCCGGTAATGTCTGTTACTGTTAATTTATTGCAGTCTAATGTGGTTCATACTTTTTTTTTTCAGGTCGTTCTGCTCGCCCCGCTCCCCGTCGTGCTCCAGCACCGGCACCAGGTACTTATAATTGGTGTTGTCTTAATTGTAATACTGTATTAATTGTTTGCTACCGCGCTAAGTTGTTGACCTCTGATTACATTACTTGTTCTTTTTCATGCAGTTCGCCAGGCTCCTCCTCCAGCTCCTGTACAAAGTGGAAGTGGTGGATCTATGCTTGGGGGGATTGGATCAACCATAGCTCAGGGTAATAAACCATATCCGTTGCTCAGTTATGTATTAGCAGTCATTGTAATATGTTCAGGATTTAATATTTAGTTTCCATTTTCTTCCACAGGAATGGCTTTTGGAGGTGGAAGTGCTGTTGCACACAGGGCTGTTGATGCTGTGATGGGTCCTCGCACCATTCAACATGAAACTGTGGCAACTGAGGCCACTGCTGCTCCAGCTTCCATGGCTAGCTCTGATGCCTGCAGTAGTCACTCTAAGGCTTTCCAAGATGTATGCAACCTCTTCTACTTCCTTTATATTTAGTTTTTCTGAAACTTTAGTGAGTTCTGCATAGTGTTAACGTCTTGTTTTCTGTATATGAACTATTAGGGATTAATACATGAAGACATAATGCTAGTAGTATATTTTGGTTTCTATTTTAATCCTTACCTTTCCCTATAGGTCTTGTGTGTGGATTTTAGCTTGCCACCGGTTCTCTGTAGAGTTTGTTTATTTCTGTTAATTACAATTTTCTATTATTCCTAAGAGTGTTCTACTCGCGATAAAATTTCTTTCTAAATGCTCGTTTCCTCTTCAATTTTTTTTGTCTTGGATATGTGTCATTTTGTGAAGTCCCTTATTCCTGATGTCATAGACCATGTCTCCTGTGATGTTTTCCATTTTTAATTTGTTGATTGTGGCTGGGTGAAGATATAAGTGGATAGCATGTAGTAATGATGGTGAAACGTTATAATTTTAAAATGTTGTCTGCAATGGATTTAGAAATGTTATCTGCAATGAGGTAATGTAGTGGGGGTGAGAAATATTGGCTGAAAATTTACATTGTGTTGGTGGCTCTTAAGCAGTGTGTCAACAACTTTGGAAGTGACATCAGCAGGTGCCAGTTCTACATCGATATGCTGTCTGAGTGCAGGAAGAATTCTGGCATGTTGAGCGCCTAAATTCTTTTGGCTTTGGCTTTGGCTTTGTGAAGCAATGAAACTACACCTGATTTGAACCTTTCTGCTATGTTATTTAATAATGTTCTAGTCATGATGATCATTATTGGTGCGCTTGTGTCGAAATGGTGCTAAAACATTAGGCATGACATATTATGGTTATTGAAGTGGAAGTTGGTGCTTGTTTCAAGCATTTTCTCTGGAATGATTACATGATAAATAAGTTAATTGAAAGTAATGGACGCTACTTTTTGGTGCAATGTGTTGGTCGGAATGGATATTTGATTTTCTGGGTGAACTGAGGGAAACATAATTTCATGAGCACAGTTTACGGTGAGATAGGGTGAGGGAGAGCTGGTTTGGGTCAATGTCACTTTTTTTTGCGGGATACGAATGTGTTTGGGATACGAATGTCACTTTGCATACAAATCTTAGGATGGGAAATGCTATATTACTTTTTTTTAATGAAATCATCAAACAATGATTTCTGTAGAGACACCGTATTAGAACTGCTCGAACTGAATGGGTAGGGGTAGGGGCAGGGGCGAATGGTAAACTGGGTACAAAATTTACCTAATATTTTCAGAACAGTAGTGTGTGTGCATATCGCTGTGTATTTCCTATCAAATACGTCCTTGTGATCATTGAGATGCCTCAGGCGAATTTGATCGCAACACAGATTTTTTGGCCCTGATGTGCTTGCCTTTTATGCTCAAGCATACCTTGCTTCTTCCATCAAGAATCATTGGAATCAAGGATGCCGAACGAACCACAAGTTGAGCAAATAGAGGCTGCTGATGTTTCTCCTTAACTTCTTGCATGTAGATACGATCAACAACATCACCAAATTCCCAAGTGAAACACTCTCTGACTTCTTTTTCCGAAACCGGGAACCCTTTAGAGAATGTTAGGAAAAGAGTCCTCTCTTGTTCATCACCCTCATCATCACTCAGCGGCAAATTTCTACAACTCTCCACCGCTTGTTTGTTCTCGATCTGCCTATGTTGAGGAAAAATACTCCTATTTTCTTCAATAAGCTTGTTCTTGGCATGGTAATATGGTTGGTAAGGGAAGTCCTGAAAAACTCTCAAGCAAACATCTTTGAGAAACTTGATGACTCCAGGAATGATCACACGGCGGTTGTCATGGAAGAACTTGAGGGTGACAAGACACTCATAGGCCTCATCATTTGGCCCTTTGGCCCTGGCCCGCCCTAAAGCCCGCCCTACCCTATAGGGCCGAAGCCCGGCCCGGCTCTCCATTAGGGCGGGTCGGCCCTAGCCCTTTTTGAGTAGGGTAGGGTGAGGGTCGAGCAAATTAAACCCGGCTCTACCCTACGGCCCGGCCCTATTGAGCCCTTTAGGGCCAAGCCCTACCCGGCCCTAAAAGCCCGGCCCGACCCTACCCTAAAATTTTAACTATTTTATATTACATAATACATATAAATGTCTTCACTAAGCGATTTGGGGCTCTAACTTTGTCGGATTTAAGTGATTTTTTTACCATCACCATATTTCATCATAACGATCAAATGCTATTTCATAGTGTTTTTCAAAATTTGACTTCTTTTATATAGTTGTTTCAAAAAGTTGTATAGTTGAGTATAATCTATTAATCAAGTTATACCGCATTAGTAAGCATGTTGTCATTATAATGTCTAAATTCACAAAATGAAAATTTTGACCGTCTGATATAATCGTTATAGTCAAATATGACTAGAGTATGAAAATCAACTCGTTTTGTGAACGTTCGATGCTCGATCGAAACGGTAAACCATATTTTCATAAAACTTATCACACGAAAACGCTATTACGTACCTTTAGATGACCTTGTTTCGTCGACTCTTCCAAACATTAAACTCTCAAATAGATGAAACGTAATCATCCATGTAAAAATGTAGGAACGTTTACCTCCCGATACTATGGCTCCCCATAGAGAGATATAAGCTTAAATAAGGTTGACCGCATCGATCGGGGCTCTAACTTTGTCGGATGTAAGTGATTTTTTTACCATCACCGTATTTCATCATAAAGATCAAATGTTATTTCATAGCGCTTTTCAAAATTTGACTTCTTGTATATAGTTGTTTCAAAAAGTTGTACACTTGAGTATAATCTACCAATCAAGTTATACCACATTAGTAAGCATGTTGTCATTATAATGTCTAAATTCAAAAAATAAAATTTTTGACCGTCTGATATGATCGTTATAGTCAAATATGAGTAGAATATAAAAATCAACTCGTTTCGTAAACGTTCGATGCTCGATCGAAACAGTCAACCATATTTTCATAAAACTTATCACACGAAAACGCTATTACGTACCTTTAGATGAACTTGTTTCGTCGACTCTTCCAAACATTAAACTCTCAAATAGATGAGACGTAATCATCCATGTAAAAATTTGGGAACGTTTACTCCCGATACTATGACTTCACATAGAGAGAGATAAGTTTAAATAAGGTTGACCGCATCGATCGGGGCTCTAATTTTGTCGGATTTAAGTGATTTTTTTACCATCACCGTATTTCATCATAAAGATAAAATTCTATTTCATAGCGTTTTTCAAAATTTGACTTCTTTTATAAAATTTGACTTCTATTTCATATCCGGCCCTAAAAGCCTAACCCGGCCCGGCCCGGCCCGGCCCTGTTAGCCCTAATAGAATGGGCCTTAAGGGCGGGTAAGGGTTTACATATCAAAGCCCTAGCCCGGCCCGACCCTACCCTAAGCCCTAAATTTTAGGGTAGGGCTTGGCCCGGCCCGGCCCGGCCCATGATGGCCCGGCCCATGATGAGGCTTGGAGCTTAGGAATTTCCGTATCACTCTGTATATCATCAATCGTAATGCAATTCAATGCTGTTACTGTCTCCTCAGCCATGGCATTGAGATCAGTGACAGGTAGAGCCAGTGCCTTGTTCACCAAGTTTTTAAACTCCTTGCTGATGTGCTCAATCGACATCCATAGTGCCATGACCCCTGCTGATTCATCTAGGTCACGTCTCAGATCATAGACTAAACGAGTGAAGAGTCTCCGATCAATGTTGTGAAATTTGTTAAACACCTCTACAGACTGCTCATATTTCCTACCTGAAACAATAAACCTATTAATGTGGAATGTCATCTTCTGGTTTCCACCAAGGACACGTTCAACAAAAGTAGCAGATCGGAACACAACGTAGGCACAACATGGTCGCTCCCCGGGTTGGACACTTTCCATACGGATGGCAGCAATAGCATGATGATGATCCATCACTGTAATGTGATCCCCAGTAGTACGATATATACACCAAGTGAAGAAGTCTTTAAGTTCACACTCCGGAATAGGGTCTACCGGAGAGAATGTTACGACAATCGTTCGGTCTTCTTCGGGTTCTAGTGGAGGAGTAATGCCGGAAACATTAATATCATTGTGCACCAAGGCCGCATTAGTGCTCATGATGGCATTCCAATTGTTTTGAACAAGAGTTGGAGGGAACCGTAGGTGGGAAGCATCGTATGCCATAAGAGGAAGGAAGGCCATTGATGTCATAAACTGTAAAGTACGCAATCGATCGATCTCTCAAAAGAATATACCGTACCCTACTAAGGGGTCTGAGGGCCATTTATAAGCGCAACTATTATCTTGTTCCAATTGCGAATAGGAAACTGGTCCAAATCAATGAGATTTATACACATAATCCAAGTTGAGCATGGAAACGATATTACCTTCTTATTTGATTTTATTAATGAAGATCAATTACCTTCTTATTTGGAACTTATGGACTCCACCAGTGGCCAAGTCTGTCCAATTTGGAGTTACATGCACCCCCTTCTTGACCATTTCTACAAACATATATATCAGTCGATGTTTACACTTCTACATTTTGTTCATTCAGATCTGTCATGAGATACTTATGTTGTTTCGAACTATTGATGCATCCATATGAGAGAGTTGTGATTACTATACTCTATTAGCTAGCTATTCTTTCATCAACCTAGAGACAATGTACTCCTTGTAAGATTGTCCTGTTACTTGTTAGTCATTTGAGACATGCAATTTTGTAACTTGGAATTCTATTTACGTAAGTAAAGAGAAAATATTGGTAGTCTATCTCTTGGTGATAACTATAAGAAGCAAATGCACTTTGGCAGTTTTAAATTCAGAGTGAGCAATGAAGAAATTGGAGGTTGAAAAGCGTCACTGCATATCTTTTTCACGTACTACAGGTTTCAGCTACTTTTATCATATTTCTGTTTTGCTATGTTATTAGTGCATTCTTGTGTCTTCAATTTTGTATAATCATAAGTTCATAACTCAATTGAAATTATCTATGCATGCAAATGTTGTACCTCAAGTCTTAGATTTTGTTGGCTTTGTAGTTGAAGACAATCAAGTTATCCGTACAATAAAATGATTGTGATTTCTAATAGGGAACAAGGACCCTTATCACCTGCATTATATGTAGCAAGAACTGAGTTCTGAGCCCAAAGATGGTAGTGGTTTAGAGAAACCTCTTCTTAGGAGATGGTTAGCAACTTTCGTTTCCTGTAGAACTCTCAGTTTTAATGCAAGAAAGCAATGAGAAAGCCACCAATTACACCCAGGCAAAAGTCAAGAAAAACCATAAGAGAAAACCATTTCACATAAATTCATCACCAGTTCACCACAAAATATGATCTTCAAGGCCACAACAAGGATAACTCATCAGCACAAAAGAAAGCATTCACCTACAAATAAGTGATCTTATTCATCATCATATTGGGATAACATGAAAGAAGTTAAGCACTCAGCATCGCAGAATTGTTCTTTTTGCAGTCAGACAGCATATCCATGTAGAACTGGCACTTGCTGATATCACTTCCAAAGTTGTTGATACACTGTAATAAAAGCCGCATATAGTTGATTTTCAAATCCCTTCTCTTTTATTTATAGTAGATTTTCAAATCACTTCTCTTTTATTTTATGGTGTTTTGCTGCACGCCGAAAGAGTTAAGAGAAGGACTATATTGATTGCTCTAAAACCAAACAAGAAATAGATTTTATCGATCTTTTTGTGCACAAGTATGCTGGAAAATAAAAGTACAAGTAAATACTGGTAGACATACATCTTGGAATGCCTTGGAGTGAACATTGCAAGCATCAGAGTCACCCATACTGTTAGCAGTGGGTGCTGGAGCAGCAGAGACTACAGTTTCATGTTGAATAGTGCGAGGACCAAACAAACACTACGCCATATATCATTTTAAGCGACATACTGTGAATACGTTTGTCGCCTAAAATGGACTAATACCACGAATAAAATTTATGTCGCCTAAAAAAATAGGTATGTCGCCTAAGAGATCTTATGTGACGGTACCTATGCGACACCTTATGCATGTCGCTTAAGAACCTCTTATGCGACGGCATCAATGCTCCGGTTCGTGTCTGTCACTTAAGGACCTCTTATGCGACGTATTTTTTACTAGTCGCTTAAGACTCTATCTTAAGCGACATACAAATAACATGTTCGTCGCTTAAAGTTTTTAAATCTGTTATAAAGCCCTTTGTTTAGACAGAACACAGAAAAAGAAGAAAACGCAGAAAAATACTGTAGCAGATGCGAAAAATCTCCAAAACTGCTGATTTCGTCAATTTCGGGGTCTAAAAGCTTGGGTCTTCTCTTCCAATTGTTTTCTAGGTTAGTATAATCTCTTCTCTTCATTGTAATCACCATATTTGAGTTTGATTGGTTGAATTTAGTGTTTGAAATCTTTAGTTGGATTTGGTTTATAATGTGTTTTGTGTTGTTTTTAGTGTTGGGTGTTTGAATATATGATGGAGTTAGTGTTGATTTTGGTGACAATTGTAATTAGGTTAATTTGTGAAATTTTGTGAAATTGAATTTTAGTGAAATTGTGAAATTTAGTGAAATTAAATTTTAGTGAAATAGTGAAATTTAGTGAAATTAGAATTTTATGGTAGATTATGTTGAAATTTTTAATTAATGATGTAATTGGTTTGTGTTGTGTGTGGATTGTGGTAGTTAGGGTTTCTGAAACATGCGAGTGGCTTAGTGAGGGAGTGTGGTGCTGTGTGTAAATTTATGGTTTCATATTATATATAGTTGTGGTGTTTATCGGCTTAGAACTCTCGTTTGAGAATCAACAAGTCATCTAGTTGATCGAGATGAGTTGTTGATTCTCGAATTGTCCCATTTTTAGACACTTTAGACGAACACGACTTTGTTGATACTTTTGCTATTCATGTGGTTTCAGCTACAGTTTTGGGATATAGTTTCGACAGTATCTCTCTACAATGTTCCTCGAGTGCAAATTAGGTTGTTTAGTTTTTTGTGCACTTGAGGGACTGTAGGGAGATGCTGCCGAAATTTTCCAAAACTGTAGCTGAAACCATATGAATAGCAAAAGGATCAAAAAAGTCGTGTTCTTCTGAAGGGGATAGGACCGAACCCGGAGTCATGAGGAGAAGAAGTGTTGGGACAAGTTTTGATTGTATCCTAAATGTTGTGTGTTAACCTTATGCATATTATCTGTTTATGTTATGACAGGCAACATGGAGAAGAGTTGGATCGGCTTATCTAGAGGTGATCCGAAGTTCATTCAGGGGATAATTGATTTCTGTGCGTTTGTCAGACGGAATAGCAGTAGTGACACGGAATTGCACAGGTGCCCGTGCAAGCGTTGTCAGTTGCAAAAGTGAAGGGTTACAGTACATGAGATGTATACGCACTTGAGGGAAAACGGTATGATGTATGAATATACTACATGGATATATCACGGTGAGGTTGCAAGCGGTCCTTCATTGTACGAGCAGAGGCAAAAATACCTTGAGCAGATGGCATCTTCTAGTGGTAGTGTGGGTCCTCAAATAAACCCCATTATGGACATTCTGTATGATGCTTTTCCATATATTGATAGATTTTATGAGGCAGAGAATGTTGATGGTTTAAATGATGGAAATGATTTAGACCCTATTGCCAGAGATGCTTTTGAGAAGTATAACAGGCTTTTATTAGAAGCTCAGACTCTGTTGTATGATGGTAGTGAGGAGACTGTTTTAACCATCATCCTTAAAACAATTAAGATAAAAACGCTAAATAGATGGTCAGACAAAAGTTTTGATGAAAACTGTGCAGTGATCAAGAGGGCGCTTCCTCCAGGAAATAAGTGTCCTGATTCATACCGATAAGAAAGATCCTAAAGAATATGGGTCTGGGTTATCAGATCATCCACGCATGCGATCATGGTTGTGCGTTGTTTTACAAAGAGAATGCAGACCTAGACAATTGTCCCATATGCAATGAGTCAAGATGGATATATTCTGAACATGGTATAAAAGTTCCTATAAGAAAGGTTCGTTACTTCCCTCTAACACCCAGGTTGCAACGCCTATATATGTCGCCGCACACAGCAAAGGAAATGCGGTGGCACGGGGAAAGGATTTCAGATCCAGATTTTCTTAAACACCCGGCATATGGGGAAGCATGGCAAGAGTTTGATAAGGACTTTCCAGATTTTTCCAACGACATTAGGAATGTGCGGCTCGGACTAGCTACAGACGGGTTCAATCCTTTTGGTGCAACCGGTCTTTCTCACAGCACTTGGCCTGTTGTGGCGATGCCTTACAATTTGTCTCCTTCAATGTGTATGAAAAAGGAGTTTAACATGCTCGTATTGTTAATCTTCGGTCCAAAGTCTCCAAGAATGTGTTTATGAGACCGGTGATCGATGAGCTAAAGATGTTGTGGAGTATCGGAGTTCAGACTTATGACCGACATGAGCAAAAGTCATTCACAATGAGAGCAGCAGTGATGTGGACCATTAACGACTTTCCCAGATTAGGGATGTTGGGAGGCATCCAGACAAAAGGCTACAAAGCATGTCCCATTTGTTTGGAAGATATTGATTCAAGAAACTTGACAGGGAGAATGGCATACCAGGGTCACCGCAGATGGCTACCCCAGAGGCATCCATGGCGTTTAGCAGCAGATAAGTTTAATGGGAAGGTTGAGTTAAGGGAAGCACCACGCTCTTGGTCTGGGGATAAGATTTATAGCAGTATCCTCTCTCATGACTACCCTGAACTGAGTTTGCATCCGAAGTTCAAGCCCAAAGCAACTAGAGAGAAACTGTGTCGGACTCACGTGAGTATATTTTGGGAGCTGCCGTACTGGACCACATCAAGAATAAGGTATACCTTAGATGTTATGCACATTGAGAAGAATGTGTACGACAACATCAGTGGAACCATTTTCGGTCTCGAAGGAAAGACCAAGGACGATCCAAAAGCTCGTGAAGGTCTGGAACAACTAGGGATACAGAAGAGGCTGTGGAAGAAAGTGAAACCCGGGTCAAGTAAAAAGAAAGAAAAAGTGTCTCAAGCACCGTATACAGTTCTTCCTGAGGCAAAGAGCGAGATTTTCGAATGGATTAAAGATGCACAGTTTCCTTATGGTTATGCGGGAAGTTTGAAGAATAAGGTAAATGTGAATGATAAAAAGTTTTATGGATTGAAGACGCATGACTGCCATGTACTCCTGCAACGTCTTCTTCCAATCGTTATCCAACCATATTTGCCATATCACGTCGTTGAGCCGTTAATAGCATTGTGCAGATGATTTCAGAAACTATGTGCTAGAGAGTTGATGAAAGAGGACGTCCGTCACATGAAAAAAGAAATAGTAATGATTCTTTGTAAATTGGAAATGATCTTTCCTCCCGCTTTCTTCACTATCATGGTTCACCTCATGATTCACCTTCCCGAACAAGTTCTGCTTACCGGCCCAGTATATTTTACCTGGATGTTTCTCATGGAAAGGTATTGCGTTAATTTTGTCATTTTAACTACATGATCCTCTATATATATATATAATGTACTAACTATAATATTTGACAGACAACTCGAGGATTATAAAAAAACTGTTAGAAACACACGTTTCCCAGAGGAGTGTATTGCTGAGCAATACATTACACATGAGTGTGTGACATACTGCAGTTTTTATATGGATGATGCTACGGGAGATGCAAACATCGCCAGTTCACCTCGATTCAATATCTCTGTTGTTTCCGAACTCGTGAAACCCACAGGTTTTGTAGCAAATGCTCGCTTAAGTAGGAACGAATTGTATGAGGCTCACTAGATTGTAATGGAGCACTGTACAGAACCAGCTTACTTCATTGCGGTTCGTCATAATGAACTAAAAAAAATCAATCCACGGATGACTGATGAGCAACGTATTCAGAGTTTTCTTCCATACTTTCAAGATTGGGTATACAATAGTTATAATTTGAACATTATATACAGTTGAACATTTATATTACATTGCACTAATGGTTTATATTAATGTTACAGATCACGAAGCTGCAAACAGAAGGAAGTGAGTATTATACACCTGAACTGCACATTTTGGCATGCCGCCCTCAAGCACACAATATTTATTCACAATGTTATGTGAACGGAGTTAAGTTTATCACGTGGCAGCGAGACCATAAATTGAAGACTCAAAATAGTGGTGTCATGGTAGAGACTGAAGGCATCTCATACTAAGGGATTCTTGAAGCCGTTGTCGAACTAGTATATTCAGAAGGCATGCGGGTTGTTTTGTTCAAGTGTAAATGGTACAATACTGACTCTACCGTTCATGGTAGCGTAAAGATAGATCACAATCTTTTATCAGTTGACACATCTACCAGCTGGTATGAGGATTCACCATATATTCTTGCTGCCACAGCAAGACAAGTGTTTTATCTAGATGACCCGAAGGCTGGTGAACCTTGGAAAGTTGTTAATGTGATGTCACACAGAGGTATGTACAGTGCTAGCACACTTGCAAGGGATGAAACTAACAGACCTCCTAGGAGGAATGAAGTTGATGAACCCTATCAAGAACCTACTGCGGACTCAATCCCAACTTACACTCCTATATCTGGTTTCACCATCGACTTCGGTTCTCTTCCACACATTGATGTTCCCATTCAATGTTACAATGATGAAGAGGACGAGGATGATGACGAGGAGAATGAATACGAGGATGAAAGCGACGATGACGAAGAAGATAAAGGCGAAAGTGAGGAAGATGAAGATGAAAGTGATAGAGAGGATGATTATGCTGAATATGAGGAAGACCTATCAGATGAAAATTGATCATTTCATTAAGTACTTTATGTAAACCTTAAAATAATCAAGTTAACACCGTTTTTTATTTAGTAAAAGAGCATCACAAAACAAGGCTCTTATGGTGAGTAGTATAAAAATATTGTTTGAAAAATATTAAGGCAATATTTTATACTTAAGCGACGCGAATAAAACTAATATTTATAAGTCTATCGTTTAAAATTAATATAAAATAATTTTTTATAAAAAAAATAAGGAAATAATTTATACTTAGGCGACACACATACGTAAACCCGTCGCCTTATTGTGTTCTCTTAGGCGACTATCAAAAAGCAAAGTCAGTCACCTAAATCTATCTTAGGTGACTAATATTTATATATCCGTCGTTTAAGATTAATATCAAAGTATTCTTGAAAAAAAATTAAGGAAATAATTTATACTTAGGCGACACACATACGTAAACCTGTCGCCTTGTGTTATCTGAGGCGACTAGCAAAGAGTAACGACTGTCGGCTAGGTTTATCTTAGGTGACTAATATTTATAAGTCCGTCGTATAACATTCATATAAAACTATTTTTTAAAAAAAAATTAAGGAAATAATTTATACTTAGGCGACAAACATAGGTCAATCGGTCGCCTAGTCTACTCTTAGGCGACTAGCAACGACCAAAGCCAGTCGCCTAGGTATATTTTAGGTGACTAACATTTATAAGTCCGTCGTATAAAATTCATATAAAACTTTTTTCTTAAAAAAAACAAGGAAATAAGTTATACTTAGGCGACGCACATACGTAAATACGTCGCCTTGTTTATCCTTAGGCGACTAAGAAAGACCAAAGCCAGTCGCCTAGATATATTTTTAGGTGACTAACATTTATAAGTTCGTCGTTTAAAATTCATTTAAAACCATTTTTTTATTCTACACGAAAACGCTATTACGTACCTTTAGATGACCTCGTTTCGTCGACTCTTCCAAACATTAAACTCTCAAATAGATGATACCTAATCAGCCATGTAAAAATTTGAGAACGTTTACTTCCCGATACTATGGATCCTCATAGAGAGACAAGTGTTTAAATAACGTTGACCGCATCGATCGGGGCTGTAAGTTTGTCGGATTTCAGTGATTTTTTTACCATCACCGTATTTCGTCATAACGATAAAATGCTATTTCACTGTGTTTTTCAAAATTCAACTTCTTTTATATAGTTGTTTAGAAAGTTATACACTTGAGTATAATCTAATAATCAAGTTATACCACATTAGTAAACATGTTGTCTTTTTAATAGATCAATTCAAAAAATTTAAATTTTCACCGTCTGATGTGATCGTTATAATTAAATATGAGTACAGTAGAAAAATCAACTCGTTTCTTTAACGTTCGATGCTCGATCGAAGCGGTCAACCGTATTTTCTACTAATCACATTACACGAAAAAGCTATTACGTACCTTTAGATGACCTCGTTTCGTTGACTCTTCCAAATATTAAACTCTCAAATAGATGATACCTAATCAGCCATGTAAAAATTTGGGAACGTTTACTTCCCGATACTATGGATCGTCATAGAGAGACAAGTGTTTAAATAACGTTGACCGGATCGATCAGGGCTGTAAGTTTGTCGGATTTCAGTGATTTTTTTACCATCACCGTATTTCGTCATAACGATGAAATGCTATTTCACAGTGTTTTTCAAAATTCAACTTCTTTTATATAGTAGTTTAGAAAGTTATACACTTGAGTATAATTTAATAATCAAGTTATACCACATTAGTAAGCATGTTGTCTTTTTAATAGATCAATTCAAAAACTTTAAATTTTCACCGTCTGATGTGATCGTTATAATTAAATATGAGTACAGTAGAAAAATCAACTCGTTTCTTTAACGTTCGATGCTCGATCGAAGCGGTCAACCGTATTTTCTACTAATCACATTACACGAAAATGTTATTACGTACCTTTAGATGACCTCGTTTCGTCGACTCTTCCAAACATTAAACTCTCAAATAGATGATACCTAATCAGCAATGTAAAAATTTGGGAACGTTTACTTCCCGATACTATGGATCCTCATAGAGAGACAAGTGTTTAAATAACGTTGACCGCATCGATCAGGGGTATTATGAAGTTAATCATTTTAGACTAATTGACCGTTGGATCTCAAATGTACGTATAGTACGGTACATGGTTAAAAATTGAGATGTAATAGACATCGTTTGGCCGTTCGATCGTTGGAATAACCAATTAAAACCTTCTTAAATTGTATATTAATTTAAACCTTCTTAAGCGATGGAGTTCGTATTATTTAGTCGCTTAAACATATATTTTAAGCGACGGAGTAATTAATGTTCGTCGCTTAAGTATTTTGGAAAAAGTTTGGCCAAAAATTTAAAAATTCTTAGGCGACGTGGTTTTTATTTGATAGTCGCTTAAGGCATATTTTGAAGCGACGGTCATTTTTAAGTGCGTCGCTTAAGTATATATATATATATATATAAACCAAACTCTGATTTCTGAAATCCCCAAATCGAGCATAATCCTCATTCTCTCCACCACCGGCCGCCCCATCCTCTCCCTCAGACAGCCGCCGCGTCCCCCGCCCGAGCCTCCGCCTCCGCCTCGTTCGAGTCCCTCCCTCATCCTCTGCCTCAGCCCGCAGCCACGTCCCCCGCCCGACCCTCCAGCGGAGGCTCTTTCGAGTCCCTCCCTCATCCTCTGCCTCAGAGAACCCGGTCCAATTCCAACTCCAACTCCTCCTCCTTCTACCAACCCAAACTCCGGCCGCTTCTCCATCTTCTCAAACCCTTCAAAAGGCGGCGACGACACAAACATGTCCTTTTTCCTTTACTCTGGTTCCAAATTGTATAGTTTTTCTTGTGAAGGGACAATGAATTAGAAGTGTGGATTTCAATTTGTGTTGTTATCATCCATATGGAAATCTTAACTCTGGTTCCAATTTGTTTTCAAATCGTCCATATGGAAATCTTAACAACAGGAGAATGTAATCATCTTCTGTTGTTTCTGGATGTTCTTCTCAAATATAGCCTTGTTCACCAGAGAATTTTTGTTTTCTTGTTCACCACATATCTACAAATACCATGAACATGAGTGTATAATTAATACCTTCAAGGTTTCAGTGTAAGATATATTTGAGATGTGGGTTCTTGCTTTATTAGATGGGGTTACAGTATAAAGCTTATGATGATAACCAGTACAATGCTGGATACTTGCAATAGAAATATACAACACAAATAGACAAATACTTCACTGAGCTTGGCTTCAAAATTTGTTATACAACGTTTTAGGTCCTTAGATAAAATTGTTGACATATATTGTGGGATACTAAACGTTTGATTCTATTGTTTTACATCTTATTCGTTATCTGTTTAAGTACATTTATCTTTGTCATTAATTTGCTCTTCGGCTACTCTTTATTCCTTATTAGCATGTGGTTTAGTTCTAGTACCAGTTTCGCTTCCCTATTTCAATTTGTATTGTTTCATGTATTCGTCAATTATCATTCTAGGGACTGCGTCCAAGATCGTTTTCTAGTTTCTTATATACATTGGATTTTTGGTTGATATAAGTTGCTGGGTTTAGTTACTTGCAATTAATTTTCACTGTTGTTCTTGTGTTGCTGATATAAGTTGTTCTTGATATAAGTTGCTGGGTTTTTCTTGTTCTTGATATAAGTTGCTGGATTTTTGGTTGATATCATTCATGACTTATGTTCTTGTGTTTCAAGTCTCACAAAACCACCAAATTTGAACTCTTTTAGTATTCTTTTTTAGATCATAATTTTGTTACCAGTCTACAAAACAAGTTGATAATGATGCTTTGCTCAATATTAAACCAGCGGATAAGTTTTTCCCAAAAACTTTTAATTATTTATTTACTCAGAGATAATTTATAATGTGCACTTGATGTGTTTATGGGTTGGACTGATATGACTACTAACACACTGCTGGTTTGTATTGAGTATGTGTTGTGTGCTTAATTTGGTGACAAATCAATCCATCAGAAATCAGACTTTAATAGGTCTATTGCATTCCAATGATACTTTCATGTTATACTGTTTACAAGCTTTTTCATATATCTTTAATATTTACTGTTTTGGTTGTGATTCAACTACTTTTTAAACCGGCAGATTGAATCTAAACTGTATACTGCCTATGTTTTAGAAGCTTTACATTTCTCTTGGTTTATAACTTGTTTTATTTTTTATTTTTTATATACCTCTTATATTAGCAATGCCTCCAAAACCGCGATACGGAAAGACGAGGAAGCTCTTGGAGACTGAGGACCGTGACCTACGGCAGCAGTTGATGAGACGATCAGTACAAGCACCACCACTACCGACGTCACATGCTGGTTCTTCGGGGCTCTCATCTTCTCAAGTTGTTGGTCCTTCAACTCCTGATGTTGGACCTTCAACTCCTGCTTCTTCAGCACCACACATTACGGCTCCTGATTCTTCTGCTCCTAATCCGGTGGACAGTTCTCCTTGTGCTCAGTTGACTGCCTTGCAGCTAAGCGCTCCCCCACTCCCAGCAGTTGCGCCAGCGACGTCTAGCGACCACAATACCGGTTCTGCATCTACCGGCGCTTTGACGACTGCGCGCAACATTCGTTGCCAGGACTTGGTCACGACATGTATATTTCGGTTACTGTAGGTAATTCCATTAAAGATAGATATAGATGATATGAAAGCATATAATTGATTCGGTAATTAAGGATTTAATTTAATGTTTATAAACTTATTTCGGCTTTTGTTTGTAGATACACCACAAAAAAGGAAGAGAGGTGTGGTGGTTGGATTAAAGACCCAGCAGCTGGTCCGAACTACGGGGGGAAAGATCGTGGTGGAGTATGATGAGTACCACTGCGGCCCGAAGGATCTGGTGGTCCGAAGCCTCCTTTCTAGGGACATAGGAAGTCGTGTCAAGGATGTTGTCCCTACGATGAAGGCCACCTACAGAGAATTGGGCCCCTTGGACCGAGCGATCGTGTCCAACTACCTCTCAGTAAGCCCTGTCATTTAATATGTTACAATATTTTTCTTACTGTTTTTATTTTTGTTATGTTTTGTTACTAATGTGGGTCCGTTGTGTATATCTAAGCACACTACGAGCTCCCACCGGATCATGATGGCTTGTGGAATTATGTTCAGAGAACGGCAGCTGATCGGTACAAGGATTGGAAATCTGATTGCAGACGACATTGGCTGCAGTGGGGGGATGACCTTCCTCTTGAGTTTCTCCATCGTCCGACGTAGTGGGAGTGGTGGTGCACGCACTTCAAGGACCCTGTTCATGTGGTAATCACTCTATCTCTCCCTCTCTCTCTGTTTCAATCTTTTTCGTGGTTTATATTAGTTTTTTTTTTTCAATATGTAATGGTTGTAAATGTTGTGTTACAGGCCTTATGTACGAAAATGAAGGAGGTCCGAGCGGGTCTAAAAAGGATGAACCACCACTCCGGCCCGACCGCCTTCAGTTACCGGGCGAAGCTGCATGAGAATCAAGGATATCCAGCCCCTTTCGTCCGTGTCTTTGAGGATGCCTATGCCAAAGACCCTTTGGGTCGTCCGCACGTGGTGAGACATCCGCTCTTTTTGTTCCATTTCTTGTTTTACAAATGCACCGTATGTATTTTTTATTAACCTTGTTCAATTATGTGTTATTGTAGGAGGCAATGAAAGAACGTGTGGACGAACTAGTAGGGCAAAGGAGGGAGAAATACCCGGATATTCCCCCCGAAGCGCCTCTCCCCATTGAAGAACAAATCGATGTGATAGTCAGTCGACTTGGGGATAAGAGAGGCACAGACGTCCGAGGGGTGGGAAGGTGCATGCAGCGGGAGCCGAAGAAGAAAGGAGGCACCCGACGTATCGAAGTAGACAGCATTGTGGAGGAGCGAGTTAGTCAAGTCAGAGAAGAATTGATGGCGGACTATAGGGAGAAAGAAGCGCAACTGGCAGAGCGTATCCGCCAATCAGAAGAGCGCCACCGCCAGAGAGAAGCAGCCCAAGAAGAGCGCTTACGGCAGATGGACGAGAAGATTGCGATGCTCTTAGCGCTTCGCCTATCAGGTAGTTCTTCCCAAAATCCTTGACTTCTCGACATGGAGGCAACCACATTGTAGACTATGTTTATTACCTTTTGTTTGTACTTAAAGAACAATTTATGTAATAGAACAATTGATTTTGGAATGAATGTTTTGTTTTCAAATTTTAGAATGTGTTGGTTTGGGCTGTGCAGGTTATGTTGTTTGTTTTGTAAAAGGGCAAAATACAGAAGCAGCTTCTGTATTGAGTTCTGCAACAACACTTAAGCGACGGGCATAGGTAAATACGTCGCCTAGGTGCATCTTAAGCGACGAGGAAAGACCAAACTCTGTCGCCTAGGTGAATCTTAGGTGACTAACATTTCTATGTCTGTCGTTTAAGATCAATATAAACTATTTTTAAAAAAAAATTTAAATAAATAAATTATTCTTAGGCGACGATCATCGGCAAAATCCGTCGCCTAGATGCCTCTTACGCCACACAGAAACTACAAAGTGCGTCGCCTAGGTGAATCTTAGGTGACACAAATTTGTATGTCCGTCGTTTAAGATCAATATAAAATTATTTTTGGAAAAAAAATAAATAAATAAATTATTCTTAGGCGACGGGCATAGGCACAATCCGTAGCCTAGATGCATCTTCAGTGACGAAGAATCAACAAAGTGCGTCGCCTAGGTGAATCTTAGGTGACAAACATTTATATGCCCGTCGTTTAAGATCAATATAAAACTATTTTTTGAAAAAATTAAATAAATAAATTATTCTTAGGCGACATGCATAGAAAAATCCGTCACCTAGATGGCTCTGACGCGACACGGAAACTACAAAGTGCGTCGCCTAGGTGACATACATTTATATGCCCGTCGTTTAAGATCAATATAAAACTATTTTTTGAAAAAATTAAATAAATAAATTATGTTTAGGCGACATGCATAGCAAAATACGTTGCCTAGATACATCTTCAACGACGAAGAATGAACAAAACGCGTCGCTTATGTGAATCTTAGGTGACACACATTTATATGTCCGTCGTTTAAGATCAATATAAAACTATTTTAAAAAAAATAAAAATAAATAAATAATGTTTAGGCGACATGCATAGCAAAATACGTCGCCTAGATACATCTTCAGCGACGAAGAATGAACAAAGCGCGTCGCCTAGGTGAATCTTAGGTGACACACATTTATATGCCCGTCGTTTAAGATCAATATAAAACTATTTTTTGAAAAAAAATTAATAAAAAAATTATACTTAGGCGACGAATACATCATTTTTAAGCGACCCAAACTGAATATATGTTAGTCGCCTAGGTATTTCATTTTTAGGCGACACGTTATAAAGTTAGTCGCCTAAAGTTACACTTAGGTGACTGGCAATGCAAAATGCGTCGCGTAAGAACTTAGGCGACACGGGGTACCCTAATCAGATAACAACAAAGAAGATACAAAGCAAATAAACAGAAGAAGGAGGAGATCGAGATCTGACCTTCTGAGCTGCGGCAAGCCATTTGAAGCGGCGAAGAGAGAGAGAGAGACGATTAGAGAAAGAGTCTGGAAGGCGTACGTATTGTGATTTTCTAAGCTTTCTCGGAGGCGTTAGTTTTATATTGTTGGTGTCTGGTCAGAAATTCTTGTATGCATAGCCATGTAGGTAATTCGTATTATGTACTCTTTTACTTAAGTTTTGTTTGTAGTCGGAAGTGATTTCAAGAATTAAAATATTGAAAAAGTCTAAATTCTGAAGGCTAAAGATTGACTTTTCGATCCGTTGGGAATTTCAAAAAGTTTCCTTCACGAAAGTTGTAGAGCTCGACGATACGAGTTCGTATACATGCAGCACGCGTAAAACGAACTCCGTATGAAGAAGTTACGATCTAATATGCAAGTTTTTTTTTTTGAAAGGGGTATAAAAAGGGAAGTTTTTTTAGAAACCCTAGGAAAAAAAAAACTCAGGACAAAAGTTGAGGCAATATGAGTAGAGGATCCGAGTCCGTCTACTACAACCAGTTTGACACCTATAAATTAATTGGGGTGCCTTCTATTACCATTAATTTTGAGCATAATCCAAGAGAAGGATACAGGTTCCATCAGGACACTTATTAGTTCACACAAGCTAATGGTAACCTTCAACCAGCTCATACCTCAACTCATGAGTCATGACTACTCAGTCTATATAAATATCATGTACCCCTACTGTTATCTTCTCACAACTCAAAACCTCTTCCTACTTCTCAAACACCAATTCTATTATTACTCTTCTTTCCATTCATCAATTCCCAATTTATAATTAATAATGGGTGTGTTCACTTATGAAACCGAGTTCATCTCCGTCATCCGATCCCATTGCCTAGATTGTTCAAGGCTTTCATCCTTGGTGCCGACAATCTCATCCCAAAGATTGCTCCCTAAGCAGTTAAATGTGCTGAAATCATTGAAGGACATGGAAGTGTAGGACCTATCAAGAAGATCACCTTCGGCAAAGGCTGCCAGTTCGGCTTAGTGACACACAAGATCGATGAGTGCTTTGTCTACAACTACAGTTTAGTCGAAGGAGATGCCTTGTCTGACAAGATTAAGAAGTGTTGGAAAAATGGGTTAAAAACCATTTATAAAACCAAATTTAAATGGATTAATTAAAGTGTGATGCACTTATAATTATTGGAAAATGAACTTGGATTTGTATTCTCCATAATGAGGACTACAAGATTATGTGTTCATATGTCTAATTTGGTTTTGGGATGAATGAAAAATTGTCATCTAAATTTGGCTATTTGAAATGGGAAAACAAAGTTTGTCCCACATTGGAAAAAGGGAAATGGTAAGAGCCCAGGTGACTCTTCAGTTGCTACTGGAAAAACCTTTTGATATTCCAGTAACATATGATGTAATGTGTATTATGACCATTCATGCGAGATGTTCATGACCATTGAGTGAGATGTTCATAACCATTGAGTTCTTTGTATTGATGATTGATTTTAATAGCCTTGGTCATTCCTCACACTATAAAAAGGGCCTCCTATTCCTTAGTTCTACACACCAAAAGCATTCAGCTATTCTCCTCTCAAAAGCTTTCTCTCTTCTGCTCTTGTGTTCCTATTCTGGTGATAGAAAGAGGTATTGCCTCCAGTTCGCAGACTTTCTTGAAGCAGTGCAGCTCCAAGAATTTGTTAGTCATTGTATCCTGGGAGACGAGCGCCAACATACCTTTTGCACCCGTAGAGGCGGCGTAGTTGTCTTAAGGAGAGTGTGTGACACACACGACTTGACTGTTCGTAATCCATTGTCAAACTCGTTCGGTATTGGTTGAATATTTCTTCATACCTTATTCTATATTTCTGGAATTTTAATTTCTAAATTCAACTTAATATCTATCTCAATTTATATATGCAATATCATACCAATATATTTTTACAATCTTAAGACAACTAAATTGATATTGCTTATATAATTTGTGAATACTCGTTACCATCGAGTTTCAATATTCTTACACTTGTGTGTGTGTTTCAGTTTAAGGAAAACATGACTAACGGAGAAAATTCGGATGCTATGAATGCTGGTAAGGGACCAAACGCGCATGTACCTGTCTCAATTTCCCACGGGGAAAAACCTGAGAAGTTCAACGGGCTGCATTTCAAGAGATGACAACAAAAAATGATGTTCTATCTGACCACTCTTGGCCTGGTTAAATTCCTGACTGAGAATGCTCATGAATTCAACAAAGGTGACCAAAATGATCAAGCAAAGATTGCTGCTGTGAATGCATGGAATAGTTTTGACTATTTGTACATGAACTATATCATGAACGGTCTGGCTGACTCTTTGTACAATGTGTACATCAATATGGGAACGGCCAAGGTGCTATGGGAATCTCTTGAAAAGAAATATAAAACAGAGGATGCCGACGCCAAGAAATTCATCGTGAGCCGCTTCCTTGATTATAAGATGGTGGATTCTAAGACTGTGATGAGTTAATTCTCAGAAATCTAGCTGATCCTGCATGAGATTCATGCTGAAGGGATGGTGCTTGGTGAGAGCTTTCAAGTGGCATGTGCTATTGAGAAGCTCCCACCTGCTTGGAAAGACTTCAAGAACTACCTGAAGCACAAGCGAAAGGAAATGAGCATGGAAGATTTGGAGGTCAAGCTTCGCATTGAGGAAGACAACTGAGGATCTGAGAAAAAGACATGGGGCAGTGGTTATTCTGCCAAGGCAAATGTCATGGAACATGGCCAGAGTTCCAAGAAAAAGAAGTTCAAGAATCAACGGTTCAAGGTAGGACCAAAATGTGGTGTCTGTAAGAAACAGAGGTTTGAAGGCAAGTGCTACAACTGTGACAAGGCTGGTCACAAGTCTGTTGAATGCAACAAACCAAGGAGATACAAGAAGAAGGAGGCCAACCTGATTGATGATGTCACTCAAGAGGTTGCTGAGATGAACCTCTGTGCTATGATATCTGAGCTAAACATGGTGGATTCAAACCCCAAGTAATGGTGGATGGACACTGGAGCCACCAAACATGTCTGTCTGACAAGAAGATGTTCTCCACCTTCGAACCATCTGAGGAATGGCAGATTCTGTACATGGGGAATTATGCCACCTCTGCCATCAAGGGGAAAGGGAAGGTGACTCTAAAGATGACCTCTGGGAATGAGCTGACTCTGAACAATATTTTGTATGTTCCAGAGATCCGGAAGAATCTGATTTCCGGTGCACTGCTGAACACTCATGGGTTCTGCATAGTGATAGAGTCTAATAAGCTTGTTTTGTCCAAGAAAGGAAAGTTTGTGGGTAAGGGTTATGTAACCGGTGGGATGATCAAAATGAATGTAATGACTATAGTCAAGAAAATGAACGAAGCTTCATCTTCCACCTATATGCTTGAGTCTTCCAATTTGTGGTATGGTAGACTAGGACATGTTAATTACGATACCTTGCGGAAATTAATTAACATGGACCACTTACCAAAATTCCAAATTGACACAAAACATAAATGTGAAACTTGTGTAGAGGCAAAATTAACAAGATCATCATTCCAAAATGTTGAAAGAAATAATGAACCCCTTGATATTATTCATTTAGATGTGTGTGATTTGAAATCAACACAATCGAGAGGCGGTAATAAGTACTTTATCACCTTTATTGATGATAGTACGAAGTACTGCTATGTGTACTTGCTAAAGAGCAAAGATGAGGCTATAGAGAAATTTGTGCTCTATAAGAATAAGGTTGAGAATCAACTCAACAAGAAAATAAAGGTACTGAGAAGTGACCGTGGAGGTGAGTATGAATCGCCTTTTGCTGATATTTGTGCTCAGCATGGGATTATACATCAAAGAACTGCACTTTACTCACCACAAACAAATGGTGTGGCAGAACGGAAAAATCGTACCTTGAAGGATATGATGAATGCCATGCTACTCAGTTCTGGAATGCCCCCCAACATGTGGGGAGACGCAATTCTCACGGCTAATTACCTTTTAAATAAGGTGCCCAAAAAGAAAGAGGAGAAAACTCCATATGAATTATGGAAAGGTAGGAAGCCATCCTATAAATACTTGCGAGTATGGGGATGTTTAGCTAAGGTGAAAATTCCTAAACCCAAAAGGGTAAAGAATGGGCCTAAAATAGTTGATTGCATTTTTATTGGATATGCACATAACAGTTCGGCTTATCGGTTTCTCGTGCATGAATCAAAAGTTCTTGATATTCATAGGGACACGATAATGGAATCGAGGAATGCATCATTTTTTGAAAATGTATTTCCACGCAGGTCCATAGATGAATCTAATTCTTCTAAACGGACACGTGAAGGCAGTCAAGCTGTTACTGATAACGATCAGGATCAACAAGCTGAGTCGGAGTCGGAGTCTGAGGTTGAAATTGAACCTAGACGAAGTAAAAGGGCAAGGATAGAAAAATCCTTTGGTTCCGATTTTTTGACTTATGTGGTTGAAGGTGAACTTCGTACGTTTAAAGAGGCAGTAAGTTCTACTGATAGTCCTCTGTGGAAAGATGCAATCAAAAGTGAGATTGACTCCATCTTGCAAAATCACACTTGGGAACTTGTGGATCTGCCACCTGGTTGTAAACCTTTAACGTCCAAGTGGATTTTTAAAAGGAAGTTGAAAGCAGATGGATCAATAGACAAGTACAAGGCAAGACATGTTATTAAAGGCTATAGGCAAAAGGAAGGTGTGGATTATTTTGACACCTATTCTCCTGTGACGAGAATAATGTCTATCCGGATGGTACTTGCAATTGCAGCTTTGCGCAATCTTGAAGTACATCAAATGGATGTGAAAACGGCATTTCTGAATGGAGATGTAGATGAAGAAATTTACATGGAACAACCTGAGTGTTTTTCGGCTCCTGGACAAGACAGGAAAGTGTGCAAATTGGTAAAGTCATTATATGGCTTAAAACAAGCACCAAAGCAATGGCATGAAAAATTTGACAACGCCATGATCACCAATGGTTTCAAAATTAATGAATGTGATAAGTGCGTATACGTCAAGGACACAGAAAATGGATATGTCATTTTGTGCCTATATGTGGATGATATGCTTATCATCGGAAGTAATGATAAAATGATCAACTCCACTAAAAACATGTTAAATTCCAGATTTGACATGAAGGATATGGGACTTGCTGATGTGATCTTAGGGATAAAAAATCACAAGAACATCAGAAGGACTTGTACTGGATCAAACACATTATGTGGACAATATCCTGGAGAAATTTGACAAGGAAGGATCTGGAATTTCCAGAATTCCGGTAGACATGACTCTGCACCTATCGAAGAATAAAGGAGAAAGTGTTTCTCAATTAGAATATTCGAGAGTCATTGGAAGTCTAATGTACTTAATGAGTTGTACAAGACCGGATATAGCTTATGCAGTGAGTAAGCTAAGCAGGTATACGAGTAATCCTGGAGCCATGCATTGGCAAGCAATTGCAAGAGTACTAAAGTACTTAAGGTATACTCGTACCTATGGGTTGCACTACACAACATACCCAGATGTTACAGAAGGATTCAGTGATGCAAACTGGATATCTGACATGAAAGACTCAAGGTCTACTAGTGGAAGTCCTCAAAGCAAACGATCATAACCAGATCCACGATGGAATCTGAGTTTGTTGCACTAGACAAATGTGGGGAGGAAGCAGAATGGCTACGCCAATTTATAGAGGATATTCCTAGATGGACAAGACCTGTGCCTGCAATTTGCATACATTGTGATAGTCAATCTCCGATTGGTAGGACACAGAGCAAGATGTACAATGGTAAGTCTAGACACATTCGTCGAAGACATAACACCATTAAACAACTACTCTTTACTAGAGTTATCTCTATAGATTATGTGAGGTCTAAGGATAATATTGCGGATCCGCTAACCAAAGGGTTAAACCGAGAGTTGGTTGATAAATCATCGAGGGTAATGGGGAAAATAAAATTTCTACAGTGGATACCCAACCTAGTAGACTGGAGATCCCAAGAGCTAGGTTCAAATGGGAAAACTAAATTGTGGAGATGAAATTGGATCATTGTGGGGAGCACCCAAATCCTTTCTTATGATGAAAAACAGTGATACCCGTAAGAGTAAGGTTAAGCCAAGCTTTTAATGATTCTTATGCGTTGGGTAAAACCGAGCGGAGTAATGCGGGTTACTCTTATATAAGAGATCACCTATGCAAGAGAGAAGTGGGGCCTCTTCTAAAAGGAGTTATTCAGGGCATAACTCTTATCAAACTACTTGCAGAACCAGGCGTGTGTCCAGGGCCAAAACGGGCACAATAGTGAGAACTGGAATGTACCAGGAAGACTCCTGTGTGAGGTATGCCATCAGTTACACAAAATAACGAATAGTTCAAGGACATCGCGTCTACTGTTCAGTTAGTAACGTAATCATATTTTCATAAGGGAAGGTTCAAAGGGTAAAACCTACCTATCCTATGCAGGTTTCGACCATAGAAATATATCACCAATTCTATCGAGTCTTTGGTGGCCAATTTTATTCATGTGGGGAATTGTTGGAAAAATGGGTTAAAAACCATTTATAAAACTAAATTTAAATGGATTAATTAAAGTGTGATGCACTTATAATTATTGAAAAATGAACTTGGATTTGTATTCTCCATAATGAGGACTACAAGATTATGTGTTCATATGTCTAATTTGGTTTTGGGATGAATGAAAAATTGTCATCCAAATTTGGCTATTTGAAATAGGAAAACAAAGTTTGGCACATATTGAAAAAAGGGAAATGGTAAGAGCTCAGGTGACTCTTAAGTTGCTACTGGAAAAACCTTTTGATATTCCAGTAACATATGATGTAATGTGTATTATGACCATTCAAGTGAGATGTTCATGACCATTGAGTGAGATGTTCATAACCATTGAGTTCCCTATATTGATGATTGATTTTAATAGCCTTGGTCATTCCTCAAACTATAAAAAAGGCCTCCTATTCCTTAGTTTTACACACCAAAAGCATTCAGCTCTTCTCTTCTGCTCTTGTGTTCCTATTCTGGTGATAGAAAGATGTACTGCCTCCAGTTCGCAGACTTTCTAGAAGCAGTGCAGCTCTAAGAATTTGTTAGTCATTGTATCCTGGGAGACGAGCGCCAACATACCTTTTGCACCCGTAGAGGCAGCGTAGTTGTCTTAAGGAGAGTGTGTGACACACACGACTTGACTGTTCGTAATCCATCGTCAAACTCGTTCGGTATTTGTTGAATATTTCTTCATACCTTATTCTATATTTCTGGAATTTTAATTTCTAAATTCAACTTAATATTTATCTCAATTTATATATATAATATCATACTAATATATTTTTACAAGAAAATCTCTTAGGAGACAAAATTGGTGGCATCTTCCGATGGAGGATCCATCATCAAGAGCACCAGTAACTACCATACCAAAGGTGACACGGAGATCAAGGAAGAGCCTGTTAGGGCTGGTAAAGAGAAGGCGTCCCACCTCTTCAAGCTTAATGAAGGCTACCTCTTGACCAATCCTAATGAATACTGTCAAACTGAATTGTTTTCATTTTTCTGTCCATTAATTTGTTGTACTCTTCAAGAATGTTGTAATATTTTCTTTGCAATAAACAAGCTCTAATCATGATTTACATATCCCGGCCTTGTTCAACTGATCCCTACTAAGCTAAAATTTCAAATTTCGGCTATAAAATTTTTTTCACAAAGATGGTCTCAACTAACACCCCAAGGTGGTTCACGTAACATTATTCAAATATTACTGTCCCAAAAGCACATTTGTGGAAATGAATTGTTGAGACTTCACATTATTTAGGCATGTTAGTTATAAAGGTTGCAAAGGTAAGCGAACAAATAGTCATCACTATAAAGAAATCAATGACGACAAACTTGTGCTCCAAACAATCTGCTGAAAATTTGAACTCACCCATCAGTAAATTTTTTTGATAATGACAGTTTGTACGAAGTGAAAGTCCGTATCTTTCTTTTAAAGAATCAGCATTTCCTAATCAGAATAACAAAATGTTATTATGAAAAGAGTGGAATTTGCTAGTAAATCATTACTTAAACACACAATGTAGTCATGTCCATATCTGAACCAGATTAGCCAACTCTAATACAGTTATATTACAAACTAATTAACAATCACCAAAGTTTTTTTTTTCTTTCTTTTGGACAAGAAACGAAAGCACATTTATTAAACTTACAATCACCAAAGACTCTGAGCAGTTACTAACCAGATATCTACCCTCCACCAGATCATATATACCACTTCATTTAGGGTCCAATTGACTAAATGCCATATATACTGCTTTTCATCACAGTTCCTGGAAAAATAAAAACAATTGGAATAAAGTTCTCACGTTGACTGGTTAAAAACTTAAAAATGCAATGTGTTGCATTTTAACAAAGTTTTATCCGTTTGCACTTTGCATATATAGCTCCTGTATTTCATGCTGTTACAGACTTACAGGCCAAGCAATGGCAAATAAAAGGTAAAAACTAAACAAAATAGATTAATTAGTTGAAAGAGGAACATATGTTTTATTCTTTACTTTTTCAAATCAAATCCAATGTAACATTACAATTCACCATCACTCAATAGTGCAGGCTAGAACAATCCCTGGCTTGGTAGGAAACAAACGGGATAAACATATCAAAGGGACCCCAAATGACAAAACGAACAGGACACAGTAGAAGAAGAGTACAATGCCCGTAGTGGCATTATCATAGTTGGATTCAGTTGTAGGCCTCAGGGTTGGCCAAAAGGTGGTTCTCAATGATCTTGAACAGACCAGCTGCTCTTTCTTTTCCGGCCTTAACATGCTCTTCCTTGATCTCAACCTCACCTTTGCAATGGTAGTGGCTGGTGCTCTTGATTATGGAGCCTCCACTTGGAGATGCCACCAACTTAATCTCGTAAGAGATTTTCTCAACTTTGTCTCCGATAGCATCACCTTCGATTATACTGTAGTTGTACACAAAGTTGTCTTTGTCAAGTCCATCAATCTGGTGCTTCACATAGCTGTATTCGCTTCCTTCACCAAGGTGGATCTTCTTGATGGTACCAACACCTCCATCACCTTGCACGATTTCGGCACTCTTCACAGCCTGTGGTGCAATCTTGGGGATGAGGTTATCAGCATCAAGGACAAAGGCCTTGTAGAGTCTTGGTGGTGGGATAACAGAGGTGAACTCGGTTTCATAAGTGAACACACCCATGATGATGGTTAAAGAGCTTAAAATGAGAAGATTGAAATGTGGAAGAAGCTAGCTAAGAGAATGTTGATATTGGTGTGAGGAAGTGTGAGCCCTAGAGATGGTATTTATAGGAATGATGAAGCTCACCTCCCGAAGACCAAAGCTTCAGCTTAGACGGGAATTTTCAAAGAAATAATATTTCATGTACACTATTGTTTTCAAATGTATAATGCCGCCTCAATTGGCTGATTCTACGATGTCAAAAATCCAATTTGTCATCCTAACGTGGAAAATGAAGCACTGATATTAACTATTAGACTAATAGACTTTGCATTTTCAATTGTGAAGTAGCTAGCTTGAGCTGAATACTGAAACAAAGAAAACTGGAAACTGAAATACATATGGGATAGCCAATGTTGACTGCCCGAGATTATGAAACTGAGAATGGAAGAACATCTAGAACCTGACCCATTCTCTTTTTTGTCTACTAAACCATCCAAATCCATTAAAAGGTACCTCTTATTATTGGGGCTGGGATGCTTTGTTTGACCAATCAAGATGATTATAAGTACAAGTTGCATCTACACTAGCTAGGTCCCCATATTGTGGCCTTCAACCTCATACGTCGTACCAACTCTTCCCTTGAGTAACCTATAAATACCACCAGTAGCATTCTCTTCTCTCACAACTCAAAACCTCCTCTAGTACCACAACACCAATTTCCTTCTTTCCGTCCGATCATTTCAAAACTCATAAGCTGATAATGGGTGTCTTCACTTATGAAACTGAGTTCACCTCCGTCATCCCACCAGAGAGATTGTTCAAGGCTTTCATCCTTGATGCCGACAATCTCATCCCAAAGATTGCTACCCCCCCAAGCAGTAAAAAAGTGTGCTGAAATCATCGAGGGAGATGGAGGAGTAGGAACCATTAAGAAGATTACTTTCGGCGAAGGCAGCCAGTTCGGCTCAGTGACCCACAAGATCGATGGCATTGACAAAGACAACTTTGTGTACAGTTACAGTTTGGTCGAAGGAGGTGCCTTGTCCGACAAGATTGAGAAGATCTCTTACGAGACCAAATTGGTGGCATCTTCAGATGGAGGCTGCGTCATCAAGAGTACAAGTAACTACAACACCAAAGGTGATGTGGAGATCAAAGAGGAGCATGTCAAGGCTGGCAAAGAAAAGGCATCTCACCTCTTCAAGCTTGTTGAAAGATACCTCTTGGCTAATCCTAACGAATACTGCTAAAACATAAGTTTATCATCTTACTGATCTTCCAGTTTGTGGAATATTGAACTGAATATGTTGTACTATTTTCAATAAAATTATGAGAAACTACAAATTATCACTTCTCGCCAGATGCAGGAGACTTTTGATCGGTATTGAATTATTGACATGCAAATTCTTCAAATCACAGTATTGCGCTACAAAAGTCATGTTGACTTCCAACTCTTATCATATCAAAAACAAGAGCTTAAAAAAGTAGCACGCAATAAACATTCATCTTCCAGGAGTTACTTTACCCTTTTAACATACCAAGAACCCATAAGACTTGTCTCAGCAGAGTTCATATCAGTGACAACCAAATGTCAACACGCTCTTCCGAGACGAGACCCCATTTGACCTTTCTGAGGACAATATACCATATTCATCATGCATTGATCATTGGAAAGAGGATGCACATCCATCAAATTAACAAATAAGGTACACTGGTTACTCTGGTTACATTTGATACATGGTCGCAACCTGCACATTTTCATTACCCCAGGACGTGGACAATCTCAAATTTAAAGTAAAATATATGCATATCTGAGAATCACCTGATTCTGACAAAAATAGGTAAAGGGGTAAACCGTAAAAGGATTCATCTCCTCCTTGATATTATTCTTGGAGCCCCGTAAATGACACTTATCAACCTATGCTATTATAAGGACAATGACAAAATATGCATTGTGTGAAAAGCAATGCCCGGAAAACTCGATTTGCACAGACCATTTGCAACAAGCTGGGCAGCAGATGGTGAAATCCTATCCCCCACAGTGCAGTAAAAATGAATATAATGGTTCCGACACTATTTCAAGTACTTGGAGCACTACTTGACCTGCTTATAGATCAACAGACGGATAAAGACCAGGCATGTACATGCGTCCACTTCCATTAGAATCCGCATTTGCGTAAAATGGTGAGTTGAGCTCTCCAGAGTGAGATGACTTTCTGGGCTTTGGGTTCTTCGGTGAAGAGTAAGAGTCATTGAGACTGCCTGCAGAGTACATCGACGATGTATGCAATCCATGGATCTTTGGCAACCCTGTCGTATCAGCAGAACCCATACTATAACCTTTCTCAACTGTTTCTGCTTCCAAAGGCAGCTCATCCAACGTCTACCACCAATTAAAAAATAAAAATAAGTAGGCTGTAAAAGCAAATAGTGCACACACTTAGAGACAGAAAATTCTGTATCCATTATTTATTGAAGTCCTAAATAACCACATGTCAAGTTACACATTTGATTTAACCAAACCAATAAGTACGACAGAGTACTAAATTCAAATGTAAATATTTTGCCCGCTGAACAAGTTTTAGTTCCATTTGTAAAGGCATGAAACTTGAAGATACATGAAATAGGCCTATGTTTATGACTTGAATTATGGGTACAAAAATGCATTCAGAGCCACTAATATAAAAAAATCTAGTATGGTTGTGTAATATCACTGAACTTCATCATTGATCTTAAAAAATCCAAAGCATGTCAATTTTTATGAATAACCTACCCGGAAAGCCTGTTGCAGAACTCGGAGGGTCTCCCGGGTACGCTTTCTCTTCATTGATACTTCATCAGGTTCCTGCAGCATCTCTTCAAACAAGTTTTCTCTGTTTGCAAGCATAAGTACATGAGCAGTCATAACAGGTAAACTAATAAACAAAAGATCCCGGATGTAAAATTTGTAAATGCCAATCCAGCTATGTTGTCACCTGTAAAGCTTCTTAATGAAGACATTGTGCAGCTCGCGCTTAGTATGATTGACCTGAATGCACGTTGATCACAGACAATAGTTATTATACATAAATGAACACACATATACGAATTCCTTAGTTCAATTATAACAGCAAGCCTTAGTATCACTCAACATTAAATCAGTACACTATAACTACTACTTCCATAGACAAATAAATAGAATTACATGTAAGGTAGACTTGGATAGTAATGATGCTTGAAAAAATGATTTATTCTCAAGGCTCAAAGAGGATCATGGGTACAACATTGATGAAGAACATTACTTGTAAACACAACGAATAAGGGAATAAAGAGAAAGCACCTAAAATTAAGGGTTAGCGAGGAAGGGATTGAAGTTCCAAAACTTATGCAAGATTGCAATATAAGATATAAATTTATTGCACCAGTCCTTAGATATAAATTTAACCAAAGGTTTTGATTTTTTTTTTTTGGCATGCATCAAATCATTCAAATTTGATACATAGTATATAAAAAGAAAAAGAAAAAAGAGGTGAAATATAAACAGAAAATAAACAGGTGCATCTAGGAAAGTCAACATTACCAAGAAGTGCATTATTGCTTTTGGTACAGAATCCTCGATATTCTTCCTAACAATGTCATAGTATGATCTTAACAGAAGTTTTGTGACCGCAATTTCAATTGTCTCCTGCTCCGAGTGGTTTTCTGTGGGCTTCAAGACAGTTGGGGGCTAAACAGAGACATAAATTTGTTAATAAAATAATACAAGAGATACTTACAATAATATCGGATAAAAAGCACATAACCCAAGTAAATATTGAACAGGAAAATACCTCTCTTAATTGGATCATAGAGATGGCTTGTTCCATGTGGTGGATAGGTTCGTTATATGGCTTGTTTATTAGGGCCTCTTTAGCAGGCGTACGGTTATCACTCCCTCCAAATATAGATGAAATTCCCCAAGTTGATACACCTGGCCCTCCTAATCACATTGCAAGACGTGACAAAGTAAGATAATCATAAGGTTTAAATGTAGATTTTCAGTTGCTACATGCAATCATTATACATGCATGCACCATGCAGACATACACTATACAGGAAGAGCAAGGCTATTATGCTCTCCTTTGGATCTGGATCCAACAGTTGCAAGAAACAATTTTAAGTTCAAGTTTTTTCTGTTCCACCATTGAATCCAGATCCAAAGATAATTCAGCATAATTTCCATGCTAAGTTACTGATAGTTAGCTCAGAATTCCTTGGTATGAATATGATAGTAAAGATTTTTTTTTCTTTTTGGACAAATATGATAGTAAAGATTGCAAAGGAATATGATATTAAATGGGAAAAATATATTACCAGCAGGTGGAACTTTTTCACCATCTGCCACAGGACGAACACCCTGTCAATTTTTCAATGGAAAAAAAGAAAAAGAATCATCAGCATAAAAAGGACTGGGTTTATATCAGTGGCAACTTTTTACTTTAACCTTTAGAGGTAACTGGAAGATTAAATTACAAGTGCATGAGTTGCTTATCAAGACACGTTGCAAAGAGACAACTTTTGCACACCTGATCAGGCAGAATACCATTCACTTGTCTGCCAAGAATTGCTCTAGATTTCAAACTTCTTTCAGATGCTGATGCCTTGTCCGAGTCTACGCCATCCTAGTTGAAAAAGAAAAAAGATACAAACTGAATAAAATGCCATCATGTTAAAATGACTACACAATATTGCAAAATAACTCAGTGACATGCCTATATACCTTTTGCCTGGCAAGAGGCAGAGGAATCCGAGAGGACTTCACCTGTTGCAACGCACTCTCAACAGCCTTACTTCCACCAATAAAATTAGCATGTGAAGTATTTATGTAGTCCATCTGCAGAATGAGTAAGATCCAAATATAAGAGACCAAAGCAGATGCTTTACCATAGTACAAGCTGGGAGCTTATCAGTCATAAAATATAGGTGTGCAAGCAGACAGGAACTAGTATGCAACAAGGAGCTTGGTTAAATTTCCACTTGCACCCATATTTTTTTTTTTTTTTTTTTTACAAATATCAAAGTCATAAACACCTCTGCTCAGTACATCCTCCAGTGACATTAATCTCTTGGCCTTTTTCTTTTTTGAGGAGCATCAAGTGACATTAATAAAGCACACAAGCTAGAGACAACGCAAAAGGTCTAAGTTTTTGTTCATAATTATTTTTCTAAACCTTGCATTCATGGTAGTGGGCTGATATTATCTCGTCTCTCAGTAATTTTTTATTGATACCTTTTGTAATAGTGAGCTACGTGAAGAACCCTAGGTAAATTATTATGTTTGGGTCCACTTGGCTTATAAAAAGATGCAAGTACTTGATGGGGCCACTGCCCCTACTGGTCATGCATTGGTTTTACCTAAAACAAAGAAGAAAAGATGCAAAAGAACATTTGACTAATAGATGATAAACGAATAAAGATTTAAAGAAATACAAATAAAAAAATAAAATAAAAAATAAAAACACAAACTAGAAAAACAGAAAGAGAGATCAATCAGTGGGGTCCATAAGGAGTAATGTCATCAACTATAAAAAATGATGTTGAATTACATTCATGAAAAAAGAGAGAGCACTTGAAAATTGCTGCTGATCCTGATTCCATGGTTGGTAAAGAATGCAGACTTAGGATATGATTAATGTTTATCTCATAAAGCAACACAAAAATAGTGCAGAAACATCTTCATCCTCATACCTCCATCTCAATAATATGTCCAATCATTGTCTCAGAGGGTTCAAGGCCTTCTCGTAAGAAGTTCCCTATAACTTCATCCATTCGCTTTCTCAAAACAGGGAATCGCTGCAATTCATTTACAAGGCAGCGATGGCTAATCTGAACAAACAACAATTTCTTTCAGATGTCATATTAAATTGAAAATACGTGCGAAGTGACAATAGACGTGATAAAAGAAACATGTTTCTTACCTTCATCAGCTCATCATATATGAATCTGGCACATTGAAGGCTGGGATCTAACAAACGAGCTATTTGCCTCCTGACAAGATTTTCAAAGGGCACCTATGTACATGAAAGATCAATTGCCAGGTATATTGTCAAGGGAGGAAAATCATATTTTCATCTTGAATGGAAACAGAAAAAAGAAATCACACAACCATGTCAGAAAATTTAGTCCGTCACTTAAGAAGTGAAAGAATACAGCCAAGATTTACCTCTGGTACAAATAATGCAGATTTAGGACCTGTCGCATTTTGAATGGCAGTTCTAATGTCATCATCTGTTAGGTCCTCACAGGGATCCACCTCCTATACACACCAAAGAAATACGTCATATAATGAGGCACAAGGACTGTAAAAGCCAACACATAAATTTAACAAAGAAATAACATAATTAAAGTCAGTAAGGGATCTAGGGGGAGAACAGTAATTTAAGATTTTACATCTCTTTATTCACTAATTCTCCACGAGTTTTCTTGCTACGGTTCTCAGTTAGGTTTAAAGAACCATGTAAACCATTGATTAAACCTTAAATGTTCTCATGCATATAGGTGCAATGAAACTGTTGGAAAGAACAGAAATAAATAAATAAACGAAAACATCTGCATGAAGTCGAATATATCCATACAAACAGTAACACCAGTGTGGGGGAAATCTGCATTTGTTTTCACAAAAAAGACATCAATTTTTATCGGGTAAAGAACAGAGAAATTGCAACAATACAATCTAAATCTGTCCCAGAAGTCAAATTGGTTAGCAGCCTATGATGGAAGAGGGTAATGTATAAAACAACTGTAGGTAAATAATTGATAATAGATAATAGTGTACTGTAATCTGCAGCGAAATAAAGATACAACAAACATTTCTTACAGACAGAATCATGCAACTGCAAATTATATTGTCGTGCACAAAAGTACACCCAAAACTGTTGCATTATGGATCAGAAAGGAAACAAAATATGTCGCATAAATAACATCGGGTAAGATCAGCACCAGGAAGACAGCAGTTGTGATCAGAGTTCAAACCTCTAAACTTTTCACAAAGATGTTCTGGAAGATGTAGTGAATTCGTGCTCCACCAGACAGCTCAGTTGTTGACATTTCTTCATTTTTACCCTCGACTATTGTAGAAAATGCTGTTTTCAAGAAGTGATCCGTGACAATATTACTTTGCTTGAACAAATACACAAAGCCATAACATACAGGTACGATAGATGATTAGGAAAAGAGAACTGGTAAGCCTAATTTACCTTCAGAGTACTTCGAAAGAATGTTAAGGAGAAGAGCTCCCTGACCAGCCTATTGGTAACAAAAATTTAGAAATACTTTAGCCAAATGTAAAGATATCATCACATAACAAAAAAAGACAATCAGCTATCTAGTAATTGATTGTTGTTTGCAAGGGTAAGAAGATGGGCTATAGGAGCACGTTGAAGCATAATAGAATAAGCTGTCCACAAGAGTTATAGGAGAACATTCCTCTTTACAACTACAGTACATACTGACTCGTCAAAGTATAGCAAGCTACAAATGCATGTATTGTATTCAGTGTTTTTAGTAGACATTATAAAACAATTAACACTTCATTTAGTCACGCGATCATCCATTGTCCACAGAAAAAACTCTAGATACAGTATTCAAATTGTTTGTTGACCATATAAATCAGGGATAGTCTTCACACTAAATAAGCACACCTTTGATTCTGTGATTTCCCCATAACTAGCATGTTCCTTGGCAACAGAAACTAGTGCGGAGCTTA
The DNA here is from genome assembly GCA_963682095.1 of Potentilla sterilis. Lineage (NCBI taxonomy): Eukaryota > Viridiplantae > Streptophyta > Magnoliopsida > Rosales > Rosaceae > Potentilla > Potentilla sterilis. The sequence continues at coordinate 34,219,405 of OY821757.1, read as the reverse complement.
TGCGTGATTTCAGCCCCGGGAGTACTGCCTTGATATGTTGCACTAGAATCTGCAAATAAATTACGAGCATCAACTTCACAGATATGTGGAGAAGTAAAAACATCATCATAGCAAGACAATACCAAGTAACGGCAACAATCTAAGAAGAACTGAAACGTGTGTATATATAGAAAGAGAGAGTATCTATCAACAGTACTAAAACAGTTCAAATACAAAATAAATATTAAATAACCATTTACTGTATTAGGGTGCAGTTCAGATATTATACCTGGTTCAACTTCTTTGCCAACTGAGGGATGCCGCACCGATCAGCTAGACCATTATATACCTATATCACAGCATAGACAAATATTATGATAAATTATATGTTTAATCCAAGCTAAGATTGTTTTTTGGTGCAATAATCCACTAAGAGATGTATACTAATTCAAGAGAAGAACTCATACTGGGCGACTGCGGAAAAACTTTTCCTCTGCCACAAGTGCATCCTTGATACTCCGGTTCAACATAATATCCTGTTTCAAGGATAACATTGAGTAGCCTTATCAGAATGTAGAACACATCTATCCTAATATGATAACCAATAGTTATAAGGAAATACAGCAAATCAAGTAAAACAGTGTTTGCCAAACTATTTACTCTAACGTGAACACATAATGTCAAAAAAGAAAAACAACATTGAAAAGAAAAGGTACATATATAGTTTTCCATTAACAGCGTTAAATATAGACTGCGTATTATTTTCAGCCAAACAAACAATTAGGGAAGAAAAACAGTTTTCCATTAGCAGCTGCTTGACATAATATTTGTAAGAAAAGGCAAGCCCAAACAGATATGAGTACCACAGATGATTATCGAAGTCACAAACGGAGCAGAGCACAAGATAAGAATCAACCTCTAACCAAAAGCATGTTTATTTCTAGTAAAGAATCACTTGGTTTATCACCGTCAAGAAGTATCATTATTGAGTTTTAGATGGATTACCTCCTGACTACGATTCACAACACCTATGTAGCCTAGTCGTAGAGGAATAACTTTTCCGAGCAAAAGATTACGAGCATCAGTACCTCTATCCATAATATCCAGCTGAGGTCATTGAAATAAACAAAAATCTAATCAGGAAAAAAAAACAATATTTTGCAAATTAAAACTGTTAGAGAAATACAATATTCGAAATATTCATACCTTTGTGACTACTCCAATCGTTCGGAGACCTGTCATAAGAAATTGTCTAATGTGAGTCCAACAAATATAAATTACCAATTCAACCTGGAAAAACAGTTTCAAAGTCGGCAATTTTACCATCAGGATCAGCATTCCCTGCAATCTGAAGAGCATCTGAATTTGCTAAATCCGAATTTGCTGCTGTGACAGCTAGAATTAAACAGCTTGGAATTTTGATGTAAGACATGATCATTGTCCTAATTCGTGCTTCAATATCAGAGGGCTGATCACCAACAGGAACCTTTGTAATTCCAGGTAGATCTACCAGTGTGATATCAAGAACATTTGGAGAAAATATCTTCAAACGAATCTGCTTGTCTGTGACACCTTTGTTTCCACCTGCTTCCCTCTCAGTCTCAGCCTACATCATTAGCAATTCATTAACAAGGAAGAACGGACACATATACATGACATATATACAACTTATAGATTAGTTATCATTGGACACTTCTCTACATTTGTCTGTTATTTACAAGTAAATATGATGAAAAAGAACAACAGATAACTGCAAGGAATGCCAATCCAGTTTCACAGTGAGTTTAAATTTCTACATAATTTTATGAGGAGTTTCGTTTGCACATCCTTCCCCTAAATGTCCAGCAAACATCTTGAAATTGATTTGAATACGCAATCTGAAATTGATTTGAATACGCAATCAGAATCTGAATACTACATTTAACCTTCAAAATCACTATTCTACGGCGGCCGCAACAGTTCTAACACGAGTGAAAAATAGTCCTTCAATTATGCTCAGAGAACTGCACTGCCTTTGTAAACTAATGAATTCGAACTCGCACTATTCAATTTGAGTTTAGTATTCAAATACTTCTTGTCTAAGAAACCAAACAAACTCCTCGATTCAAATCACATTCGCAGTCAAAAATCAAAGAGAGGAATCAGTACCTGAATTTCTCTTCGGATATCGGAGAAATCGTAGAAGCGCTTGCCAGGGACGTGGAGGAACTCGCCGTACTCCTCATCGGTGCCGTCAGCGTTGCGCTTAGTCTGCAAGAGCTGGAGCACGAGGGGGCGGCGCGTGCAGATTTCATTGCCACGCGGCAAAAAGTCGCGGCCGACGAGAGCCTCGAGCACACTGGACTTGCCGCTACTCTGGCTGCCGACGACGGCGACCTGAGGGAGCTCGATGGTCGATTGGGAGCCGAGCTGGGCGAAGATGTCCTGGAGCTTGTTCACTATGGGGATCACAGAGTTTCCGAGCGGCGAATTGGAGGACGAAGGAGAAGGCGGTTGCGGTGGCCCCACTGAGGGTTCGTCAGCCATGGCTCTGGTACGGATCTTACAGACCTCGCTAGGGTTTTGGGAATTTCTTGGAGAGAGAGAATAGAGAGAGTTTTATTTGATTTTCTTGTGACTACAGTTCTAGCTGTATTAGAATTTTAGAGCTCTTTTGCTTTTTGAGGTAACAAGACGAGGACGATTTTTTCTTTCTTCCCACACAAACTCTATTCTTTACCTACACGCACCAATTTTTTGTCAAAATATTTAAGAAATTAAAAAACAAAAATACACTTTTTTATCCCATTAACTCGACGATAATAATTTCTACACTTACAACGCTTGTAAGTCGCCGATAGCGTGTAAATGTAGGATGAAAATTTTAGTGATCGATACTAGGTTTGAGCGTTTGACAAATCCTACAAAATAGAAAGAGAGAGGAATTTCTTACTTTTTTTGCGGACGATGATTTTTCAATACTCATGTGTATTTATCACATTAATTATTAGAGTAACACACTAGTATTGGAGGTTTGTATTCTAATGCTTATGATTAAACTTCTATACAATTATGTATATGGTTCGATACTAGAACTGCGCTTATGGTTTCTATCTAGCAGTTGTTTGACTATAAATTATGGTTACAAGAGAACTATAATGATTTGATTATATTATAAAGGCATAATAGCTAAAATGCACCCTGAACTTGGCTCAAATTGTCAATTTGCATCCCGAACTTATAATTGTGAAATTTTGTCTCTTCAACTTGTCAAAAACTGCCGATTTGCACCTCATCCGTCAAATCTAACGGTTTCCATCCAAAAAAGAATCACATGCCTTGCACATGAGGGTATTTTCGTTATTTTATATTTATTTCATTTTATTAATAAAAATACACAAGAAATTTATTTTTGTACAATATTTTCTACAATTATATCATTGTATTTGTGACATAAATACTACTTTTGTTGAGATATTTGAGTTCTTTAGTCTTAGACAAATTATTTTATGTTTCTTATTAATTAAAATAGTGGTTCGACAATTCAGTTTTAGTTATCCACATATTTTTTCTTATTGACAACTTATATCACGTAAGGTGTGCATTATTTTGAAGAAGAAAAAAAAGGAAGAAAAAAAAGAAGAAAAGAATATTATGAGTGTAGACATAATTGTACAAAAAATATATTCTTTGTGTAATTTATTTAAAAAATGAAATAAATATAAAATAACAAAAATATCCCTCATGTGCTAGGCATGTGACTCTTAATTGGATAGAAACCGTTAGATTTGACGGAGGGGGTGCAAATCGGCAGTTTTCGACAAGTTGAGGAGGTAAAATTTAGCAATTACAAGTTCAGGGTGCAAATTGACAATTTGAGTCAAGTTCAGGGTATGCCTATTATAAATTAATAATGCTTCGCAATCTATAATTATATAAAAGCGATAAGTGAGGGACTGGTGGGACCATAATACGTGCACAATTTGTACTTGCAAAATAATCTCATACATATATATTACTGGTGTGAGCCTAAGCTCACATGCAATAATAAACCCTACAAAATATCGTTAGTAGTATGAGCAAGTAGGGATCGTTCTAAGCCGGGGATTAAGGGTACCTGAGATATGAAATTGTTAGACACAAAACATATTTACATCTATACAAAAACGTCACATATTGGGGTATAATGATTCGGCAGCAATGCTGCCCTATACTAAGCACGGTATTAAAACAGAAAATAAACCTAAGTTATTATATACAAGTGATCATCATCTCTCACACAAAACAGTTCACACAAAAGACTCTTTAACACATAGATTTGCATGCAAGAAAGTAAGGATCAAGTATTTAGCATGTTCAAGACCTAAATTAGTTTCGACACAACTAGAGCCTCCAACGGTTTTCCAATTGTTAGACTTCTTAATTTCTTAGAAACTACTCCAACGTATGACTTCTAAGGTGATGCTAATCCGGTTTTACGCGTTTTAACATTTAAGCATGTGAGTCTAAATCGAAGACATGTAAACAAGCAAGGTTGTCAATCATCTTATTTAACATGCAAGTAATCTAAGGTTTTTACCCTAGGTGAGCAACACAAAACAAACTACTCCAACGTATGACTTATTCGTATTACTCGGTTAAATGAAACCTAACACCTAGATTCACATGCAAACAACAAATGCTTAAGCACAACTAATGTTTCGGTTTATAAGGCACACTCTTAGATTACTAACCAAATTAAATCCTAAACATGCTTCTAATACCACTGCCCTAATTATCCAACATACAAAATCCATAAGTTAAATTTCAGAAAAACCATGCATAACATACAATATTCGGTTCATACAAAGTTTCAAGAAAAACCAAGAATCGAAACAAATTCGTACAAAACAACCAAACATAAATAAATACAAAAGCCATAGGGGAATGGATCACACTTTAAGAACCTTGAAGATTCCTCAAAGGTGACAAGGTGGCTCGGCTGCTGCTCCTTGGTGCTCGGCAAGAACAGAAATCGGCAGAAACAAAGGTGGAAGGGTTCGGCTATATGGTTATGGTGGTGATGGTTCGGCTAGGTATTTATGTGTTGGTGTTTGAAAGGACTTGGTAGAGCTTTAGGCTAGTGTATTATGCTTGAGATGAGATAGCTTTTCTGTAGAAAAAGTGAGGGTTTATATAGGAGAGGGGTGCCGGCAGCCCTTAAGCAAAAAGGATTTCAGAAAACCTAGTGGAATAAGGTTTTGCAACCTTCCTTTCTTAGTTCAATTAGGTTTTCTTTTTCTGAATTTTTCTTCAAGGCTTGGGCTTCACATCTTCATGGACTTCTTGAATGGTCTTGGACTTCAATTGAAAGGTCTTGATCCATCGAAAATGCCCCATAATGCCGGCAGCTCACAATGACACTAAATCTGCCAGAATCGGCAGCTTCTCCTAGCTTGACTAGGAGAACTTGTTTCTTCATGTTTTTCTTCAATGTCATGGCTAAGTGTCGACCTCCTTCCTTCCATAAGCTTGAGATATCTTCACAAATGCTCTTGTACACCATATGGTCCATCGAAATGAAGCACTTGTGAAAAGGAAGCAATCAGTCCCTGGAATCGGCAGCTTTTCCTTGTCGCAGTAATTCCGGCATATCTCCACCTTCGGAGCTCTGATTGATGCGATTCCAAGTCTCCCGTAAACTAGACACATAGGGCCATCTCCCCATAAAATATCTCGGCCAAATTCCATGTAAGTCGTCGGGAATGAATTTTCGAAGTTGGGACAAAGTCCCAGGAAAATCCTGTAAGCCCCTGGATTGGAATGTTCGGACTGCCGTTTTGCAGCCAATTTTTGGGTGACTTCCCGAACTCCGATTGATCTGAAATTTTAATACAGCATTACTCAACATATGAATATTAAGCACACAAAATTTCATAGAATTCGGACAAGGATAGATCATACTTTTTCTCATCTCAAAATCACGAAAAAGACATATTTTACACTATTTTCCAGATTTCTCAAACTTAGTCATTTTTCGGATTCTTAACCATTTTTCCGCCAAAACTCTACCAAATTGACACTAACTACATTACGACTCTATCTTAGACAAATAAGGGTTAAACAAAGCATAAACGAGGGCATAAGCATATAATATCGTCGCACATTGTGCTCCTATCAATACTTCTTGTGTCGAGTGTAGTATTGACAAGTAGGGCTCGTTCTATCCGGAAAAATCAAGGGCATTTAATCTCATGAAGTATTACACAATCAAATTGGGGTTTTAATTTGGATTCTATATGCTACTGAAAATTACGAAAATAATATAAATAAAAACCTAAACTATTATTTACACATGATCATCATCTTTCACACAATACAAATTACACAAAACTCACATAACATGCAGCTAATTCAATCATGGATGCAACAAACAATTCGGCAAATTCTTAAGATTAGTTCTAGTTCCAATTTAATTAGAGCCCTTCGTGGTTCATCTAATTAACAAAACTCCTTAATTATTTAGAACCAACTTCGTGCGTAATCCTAAACATAGTGCTAATCAGTTTAAAGACACTTCGTGTAGAAATTAAACCAAGAAACACATAAGCACAATGAGTCGAATTGGAAACAAGTAACAAGTATGGCGTCACCTCACCCCATTATCATGCATATTTTCAGAATTACTCTACCCTTGGAATTTATACAAGGTAAACCAACTTCGTGTATAATTTACCTCATACACATTCGGCAACATGAAGGATATACTCAAGAATCAGCCATGGCCTAGGCTGCCCTCAAGTATACAACTTGTTGTGCATACGAACTCAGAAAATAAACCAAAACAAAACCCTGATTACATGCGAAATTTCTGCCCCAAAACCCTGATTAAATTCGTAACATGCTATGTACAAAAACCAAAAAATTAAACAACCAAAGGAGATATTCGGAAGTCTAAATTAAGATTAATAAAACCAAACAACCATTCACAAATCCATACAAATTTCATAAACAAAATATTATATTTATACAGAAAAATAAAAGCCATGGAAGAAGAGTTGATCACACTTTAAGAAACCTTCAAGGAAGCTTTCGGCCAGGATGATCCAATGGTGATGAAGGATGCGACTTGAGTGTATAGGTGAAGGGGATTTGGCTAGTATTTTTCTTGGGATTTTATGGTGGAGTTTCGGCAGAGTTTCAGCAAAGTGAAAGGTGAGAGACGAGATATCCTTTTTCTGAATATTACATGGCTATTTATAGAGGAAATAACCTAGAGAAGCCGGCCACAAACCAAAACCGAATTGGTTTAGGTTTTCTTTGATTTTCTGAATTCGGCAGAATGACCTCTGTTCATTGATTACATCATAACTTTCTATAGAAAATAGCTATTGAGGTGATTCCAACTGATTTGGAAACTAGACTCCCGTAGCTTTCCATCTATATATGGCACTTCATCTGGTTCAAAGTGAGCTGTCTTGGAGAGTCCGTAGAAGTTGAATGACGTGCACAGGAATTCTGCCGAATTTAATCAGGGTTCTTCCGATTTTTCTTCTTCTTTTTCCGAATTATCTCTTCCTTTTCTCTTGAATTTGTTGCTGAATTTCCCTTGGATAATTACTAAATATCCTTGCAATATCTCTTCCATTTATCCTTGATTTAATTCATCCTCTCTTCTTGTCCTAGTTGCATTGCAACTCTTCTCTTGCATTCGGCAATAGGTAATAATTTCTACCCGATTTCTTCTTTGTTTTCTCCACCGAATTTCCTCAATTAATTCCTGAAAATAGAGAGAAGAAATATTAAAAAGACAAGATAAAATGTAGGAGAATTATTAAGAATATGATTCCTGATTCAGTCAGGATTTCCTGGTTCAACAAGGAGTTCTACTTTGATTGAAACTCTTAGAACTTTCGACGTTTTCAGAAACTTCGAAACATTGTAGACTCATAAACTGATTAAGACTCTTATTTGCATAAGGAGTCCTACTTTGAATCAAACTCTTGACTTAAGAATCCTAGTTCAACTCAAACTCTTCACAAATTCAGCGTTTTTAGACGTTTTAGCTCATTTCACAATCCGACTCTACCAAAGACTCCTGACTCGACTAAACGACTCTAAATTACAACAATAAGGGTTAAGCATTGCATAAATGGGGATAAAACACATTAAGAATGTCGCATATTATGCTCTTATCAGGGACAAGATAGAAAGATAGAAGGGATTCAAGTGAGGTTGAGAGTGAGGAATAAAAGAACTAGGAACAATTTAGGAAATATGACTAAAGAAACTAATGAAAAATATAGGGCTGGGAATGTAAATCCGAAATCCCGATCCTGTTTAGTAAATTAGCGCGACGAGACGGGCTTATTCTCAAAATAGACAATCGCGTCCTGTCCCATCCTGTTTTGAGAAGACGTAGTCCCGTCCCGTTTTGTCCCACTACGTCTCGTTTTGTAGCACTACGTCCCAGTTAATCCAGTCCGTGTCCATAATAATAATACATTTTAATATATCTTTGTATCTACCTAGCCTTAAATTCATTGAATACCCCTTCACTTCTGTGTCTTCTCCAATAGGGCCGAGTGGCTTCTTCTCTGTTATAAAAAAAAATCAATCTCTATGGCTTCTCATAGCCAATCATCTTGACTTTATAAATCATTCTTTATAGCCAAAGATCTCGAGCTTAATCAATCTCATTAATCTCCACGCCTCCACCCGCAAAACCCAATTTTAAATTTACAAGGCTCATGTTCACCACTTTGCTTCTTCAATTAAACCCATAGCTGCTTCTATAGTTCCATTTCTCTTTAAGGTTGATATTTTCATCTCACATATACAATCTTGTCATATTATTTAGTTAATTAGTGAAGTAATATTAGTAGATAAACATCGTAATCATGATTTCAGTTCAGTTAATTTTCTGTCCAATATGCAATGAGCATACCATAAATATAACTCATTGCTTCCTTGCTTCCACTACCAGAAAAAAGGGTTTTCCCGACGAAAAAAAAAAACGGCCGATGAATTAAAATTTTCGTCGGTAATTCTAAGGAATAGCCGACGATTTTATTTTTCGTCGGTAAAAAAAAAAAATCGTCGGCCATAGTTTAACCATAGCCGACGAAACCTTGTTTCGTTGCTATTTTCAAAAAATCGTCGGCTATATTCATATTTCAGCCGACGATTTGTATTTTCGTCGGCCTTTCTCCGAAACATTAGCTGACGAAAATTTTTGGAAGTATGGCCGACGAAGTTGACATTTTCGTCGGCTATAAGTCTATATAGCCGACGAGTACTATATTTGATTTCGTCGGCTATAATTAAAAAAAACAAAAAACAAAAAAAGACCACCTTCCATTTTCTATCACTATCGACAAACCATTGCTTCATCCTTCAAATACAAATATGTCGTCAAATAAGATATGACCGAAATAATGAAATACGTCTACGGTTGAAAAATGACAAGATTCCGACAAAATCTGTGTGCCGAATGTTGCGGTTAACTGTTTTTTACTTCCGTTTTCCTATGGGTAGCCTGACGTTCGGTAAATATTTTGAGGAAAATTTTTATACGATTAGTTGCGTCTCATCGATTTGAAACTATTATCTGTTGAAGGTCAGGCAAAAAAACGTCATTTAGACCGGCCAATTACCATTTCTAAAAGTTTAAAGGGTTGACTCACCCGGTTGACCGTCCCGATCGAGCCTTTAACGTTGTCAGATGTAGTTGGATTTTTTTTCATACATGTATTTAATCTTAACGGTGATATCTGACGGTTGGAATAGATTTTCCAAACTTTTAGATTCAAAATCGGAACATATGCACTAATGTTCCTTAACTTGTTTACCAAGTGTTTAAGTGAATGTATAGTTTCAAATAGTTACTATACGTACACTCTTCAAATGCAAATATGTCGTCAAATAAGATATGACCGAAATAATGAAATACGTCTACGGTTGAAAAATGACAAGATTCCGACAAAATCTGTGTGCCGAATGTTCCGGTTAATTATTTTGAGGAAAATATTTAAACGATTAGTTGCGTCTCATCGATTTGAAACTATTATCTGTTGAAGGTCAGGCCAAAAACCGTCGTCTAACTAGACTAATTTCTGTTTTAAAGCGTTTAGAGGTTTGACTTAGTGGTTTGACCAACAGTTTAGCTGTCGAAAATTATATGTCGTCGGCTAAACTCTTGCGATCCGCTTATTGTCCGCCGTTGGATGACTCAGATCCAACGGCTGCTGATTTTTCAAAGTATAGCCGACGAAATATTTGAATTCGTCGGCTAAACTCTTGCGATCCGCGCCTTTTCATTGTCTGCCGTTGGATGGCTCAGATCAGACGGCTGCTGATCTCCTAAACTATAGCCGACGACATTCAAAGAATAGCCGACGACGTTCAAAGTATAGCCGACGATGTTAAAGTTTTCGTCGGCTATAGTTAAGAATAGCCGACGAAATCTTTTTTAATCGTCGGCTATTCTTTCGGGTATAAAGCAGAAACTGTCGAACCCTAGCCGAATTTTTCCTCTCTTCCTCCTCCTCCTCCTGCTGCTGCTCTAATCTGCCGCTCTCCCGTTCGTTTCCGCCGCGCTGCTCCTCCTCCTCCTCCTCCTCCTCCTCCGATCCAAACTCTTCCTCAAATCGTCGTCCAAGCCGTGCCGACCTCCTCTTCCTCCTCCTTCCCCTCCGCCTTCCCCTCCTCGTCCGACCTCCTTCCCCTCCTCGTCCGGCCTCCTCCTCCGATCCGGTTAAATTTTTTTTTTTTCAATTTAGTTTAATTTTATAAAGTGTTATATATTTAATTTTAATTATATAAATTGTTATATATTTGTTAATAAATTTAATTTTAACAAATTGTTATATATTTGTTATATATTTTATTTTAATTATATAAATTGTTATATATTTGTTATATATTTAATTTTAATTATATAAATTGTTATATATTTGTTATATATTTGTTAATAAATTTAATTGTTATATATTTGTTATAATTTAGGTATAGAAATTGTTATATATTTAATTTTAATTATATAAATTGTTATATATTTGTTATATATTTAATTTTAATTATATAAATTGTTATATATTTTTGTTAATATATAAATGGTTATTTTTATTTATATATATGTTAATAATGAAATATAGTTATATTTATATATAAATAGTTATATTTAGGTTAATGGTTAGTATTATTTGAAATTAGTACAAATTTAAATATGAATTTGTTAGTATGTTTTGAAATATGTTAGTATTATTGGTTATTATATTAATTAGAATTTGTTATTTAATGTAATATAATTTAATATTAATTAATGTATTAATGCCTCAAGCTGCAGATGGCTGATGCATTCAGACAGTTGTTCGGAGGCCGTCGTTCCAGATCTAGGGGTTCTGGAAGTTCCGCCGGTTCCGCAGAGTCCGACAGGACCCTTAGCCAGCCTGAGAGTACCACCACCCAGCCGCGGAGGAGTGTGGATTCATCCCAGCCGCGGAGGCCTGTGGATTCATCCCAGCCACGGAGGAGTGTGAGTTCTCGGCACCAGACCCTTCTCCAGGCGGGGCGGCCGTCGAGCAGTTTACGTCCCCCTGTCGGGCCAGATGCTCCGAGGTTTAGTAGGCAGCTATTTCAGGACGAGATAGCTGCAGACGTTCCTCAGGTCCGTATGCCTGAGGTTCATCGGGAGCCGATGACGAGTCCGACGACGTCTGCTGCTAACTCGACTGAGGGGCCTACTCTCCCAAATCAGCTCTACCTCCCGTACAACATTCTTGCGATACCCGAGGTCGACTATCGAGGTGTGCCCATATGGCCTGATATGCCTCAGTACGTGAGTGCTGCGGAGGCATACTAGCAGCAGCCATTTGAGAACCCGGACGTCCTGATTTCGGCGAGGAGAAAAGGAAAGTCGACAGACGAGTCATCCAGTTCAGGTAACATTTGATTTTATTAATTAAATGTTTTATTAAAATTAACGCACTAATATTTAATTTTATTAACCAATCGTCGTTTATGTGATAGGGACAGCCGCTAGCAGTTCAACGAGGAATACGAGAGGTGTCATATGTTTTGACACGCTCAGGAGAACTGTTGAGAGCAGCGAGAGGATCCGGATCAACGAACCTCCTAATCAGGAGGTTCAGGGGAAAAAACGCCCCGACTACACGGGTTGCGTGGGGGCACTGATTAGGGACAGAGTCCCTATATTGTGGATGCGGTGGGCTGATGTGCCCGAAGAGATCAAGAGGGAGGTGAACAACGCTGCGTCGGTGAGTAATTTAAAAAATTTAATTTATTTTACGTAATATTTAATAATTTTCGGTATTGTTATAATTGTAAAACTAATAAAATATTATCTTTCAGACATACTTCGAGATTGCAGAACATAAGCAGCATTGGGCGGACGCGATGCAGTCGTTGAGGTACGTTGGGAATTCTTTATCTTATAATTCGAAATATTTTATGATATTAATAATATTTCTAATGCACTTTTGTTTTTTCCGTAGGTTCAAAGAGTGGAAGAACGAGCTCCGTTCCCACTTTAACCAATACGACAACCGTGGTCGTATGGGTACTCCCAGAGAGTTCATGTTCAAGGAGTACGAGTGGCGTTAGTTGAAGACAGTAGACTTCAACAACCCACTTATGCAGGTAAATACTAAACTTAACTATAAATATTTATTTTGTTAAAATTTTAATTATTAGTTTAATTATTTTATAATTATTACACTAATATTTTTTTATGCATTTTTCTAATATTTTATTATTTGTTTGAAGGAACGGTCTCGGGTAAACTCTGCGAACCGCCGCCGTAACACAACCCCCCATCATGGTGGTTCTAGGCCGTTTGCACAATATCAGGAGGAGGCGCTTAGAGATCATCCTGATAGCAACCCGTACGTGGAGACGTTCAAGATCGCTTATCTACAAGCGACAGAACAGCTCATAAGTCGTTGATTACGATTTTAAAATTTTAATTATTAAATTTACTTAATTATATATTTATTAAAATATTAATTTTTTTTTTTCCCGTTCAATTAGGAGAGGGTGAACCGGGCCGAAGAAGAGGTGTTCCAGCAAGTAGTTCGGGAGACACAACCGAACATCTCAGAGGCAGATCTGGAAGAAGCCCTGCGCCAGGTCGACCGATCGAATGTCCAAACGGTAGCGAGGATGTTCGATGCAGCCTTCCCACACCGGTCAAACCAATACTACTGCAGGGGTTTGGGAAGTTCTGGAATAGGGCTCCTGAAGACCACTAAATGGAGGTCAAAAGAAGGGAGGCGGGAACAGCCAACAGATGAGGGGGGAAGTGCAGAGATTGACCGCAAGATTGGAGGCCGTGTCCCAGAGATCACAGGAGCTACGCCGCAGAACACAGCAGTATCATTTGGATCTGGCCAGTTGGCATGCTGAATGCGACAGAGTTCGGCAACACAACTACGCCGCCCAACAAAACTGGTGGTGTGATATGTTCGCGGCACAACGACACGCCCTTGAACCCCCGCCCCCGTTTCAGCCGTTAGTTGAACCTCCAATGCGTCAACCTCCCGATGAAGACGAGCAGGATGCTGGAGATGACGTGATGGACTTTAGTGCTTTAGGTGATGATTAGGGTTATATTTTATGTATATTGAAACAAATTAAATAATAAATCATTTAGACGTGTTTCTTGTTGGTGCAAATGCATGGATTGTCTTTGTGATTTGCAGGTTGCTTGGAATGGTAATTTAGAAATTAATTTAATTTTTTTCCCCCAAATGAAAGAATAGCCGACGATATTGGCATTATTTCGTCGGCTATAAGCACTATAGCCGACGATTTTTACCAATTTTCGTCGGCTATAACATCTATAGCCGACGAAAATGACATTATTTCGTCGGCTATAAATAATTAATGCCTATTAAAATATTAATATATTCCGACGAAATAACCGACGAAATTGATGGAATCGTCGGCTATATTTCAGAACAAATAGCCAACGAATTTCGTCGGCTATAGTTTACGATATCGTCGGCCATGCTCGAGCATAGCCGACGAATTTCATCGGATATTTTGCCTAGGTTTGGTCGACAAAATTAATTTTCGTCGGCACTGTCGTCGGCCATACCCGAGAATAGCCGACGATTTCGTTATTTTCGTCGGCCATTGGTATTACCGACGCCGTTTTCCTGACGACGTATAGCCGACGAAAATTTCGTCGGCAGAATGAATAGCCAACGAAAATTCGGCATAGTCGACGAATTTTTTTTCGTCGGCTATGCCCTCGGATCTGGTAGTGTTCCTTGTTTATGATACAGAGAGCCATATATCTACTGAAATTACTCAACTCATGTTTTGTTTTTTTAGTGAGTGAATTGTGTACTGATACAATTATCATTTTGAATTTTGTTTGTGACAGAGACATGCAAAATCCAATTTCTTTAAATTGAATCGTTGGCTAGAGGGCTAAATGCATGTTGCTTAACGAAACCAAGGTACACTTTGAAAATTGAACTAGTCTTTTAATTGCAATCTGAAACTTATCTTTGAAAAACCTTATATACAACTTAAGTACGAATTGAACATGCATAAATATAAAACCAAATTCACAATCGTTTTTCACATAGACATGAAAACATAAAAACCAAACATACACATGAGTTTCATAGCAAAACTACACATAACTACAAACAATTAAAACAAGCCGAGAAGGGGGAAGAGATGGATCGGATCACACTTTTGAAACCTTCAGAAGATCTTCAAAAATGTGGCTTGATGATTGGATGAAGGCTTAGAACTTGGTTCGGGTATAGAGGAATTTTTAGGTGGTGGTGAGGTGTTTGTGGCTTGCTATTCTATGTAGGATCTTTGGATGAATATTGATAGAGCTTTGGCTAGAGTTTTTGTTTTGGAATGTGACACTTTTCTTCATGCTGCCGGCCTCTATTTATAGGGGAAGGACTAGTTCAGTTTTGGAGAGTTTATGAAACCAAAATGGACAAGGAAACCTAGTTTGATTAAGTTTCCCTAATTCGAGATGGTATTGGCTTTTCTTTCCTTTTTTAACTTGGTCTCCTTGTCTTTGCCGGCCTAAGGACTCCCACTTGTGTCTATGACATCTTCATGAAGCTTCTAGGATGTTCTAAGATGCTCGGAAACAGTTTGGAATCAATGCAGCCACCCGGGAGCAGTACCGGCAGATTGCAGGGCTCTCGGGTGCAGAACTTGCCAGTATCGGACACAGACACAGCTTCTCGGCAGCTTTGGCAGGATACGGGCAGGGCTGGTGCAAGGGCTGTCGACAAGCTGGCACACTGGGTCTCGGCATGTGCAGCCTGGTTGCTGCGCAGCAGCTTCTCGATAGTGCGAATGTCAACGTCGGCATTCCTCGGTAGCGTGGGTGCCAGTATCGGATACGTATCCGATAATTCGGCATCTTCGACATGGATACGCAAATACACCCTTCGATACTTCTGGTCATTTGTTGGATACGCCTGGACACGTATCGGATACGGGCATGTCATGATTGGACATGGCTCGGCAGCGCGAGTGTCAGTGCGCGCGCGTCTCGGCAGGCTGTAAGTCAGGCTTCCGATACTCTGTTTCCCTTCTCGGCAGATTTGACCTTTGCGTCTTGATTCAGACATAACTTCCTCAAGAAAATAGCTATTGATGCGATTCTAAATTCTGTAGAAACTAGACTCACAGAGCTTTCTGTGAATATATGGTTCACATTCTAGAAGTTGGTTTATGAGCCTAGGAAATTACTGAAGTTATTGGATCTGCACCGATTGTGTGCTTTGTAATTTCTGGCATCTTTTCTTTGTCCGATTGTTGTAATTCCTTCCATTGCTCAATCATCAATATGTTTCCTACATATAAGAGAAGAAAAATTCATCAAAAGTATAGCCAAAGCTTTACAGATCCAACGAAACTTCTCTAAGACTTCATAAATCGGCTTTTGACATTTTTTTCACATTTTTATCTATTCTTAGCACGATTTTGATGTAACTCTATCAAAGACTCATAACTGTATTGTATGACTCGATTCTATAACAATAAGGGTTAAACAAAGTACAATTAAAGGGTAAAATATATTAATAACGTAGCATTTTATGCTCCTATCAACTCCACCTGCAAGCATATAGACATAACCACAAGTTGATTTACAGAATGTAGGATTATTTCCTGCAAAGTTTGAATCTGTAAAACCAACAAGTTCAAGTTGTATCACACGTTTATACACAAGCATATAACCCTTAGTCCTTTGAAGATATCTCAAGACTTTCTTACCTGCTATCCAATGATCAAATCCAAGATTTGACTGAAATCTATATAACATTCCAACAACAAAAGATAAATCTGGCCTAGTACAAACTTGTGCATACATAAGACTACCTACAAGCCTAGCATATGGTATAGACTCAATTTTCTTTTTCTCAATATCAGTTTTTGGACATTGATTTTTATTTAATTTATCTCCCTTAGATATCGGTGCTTCTCCATTACTGCAGATTTCCATTCCAAATCTTCTGAGAATTTTTGAAATATAATTTTGCTGAGATAATCCCACCAAACCCTGCTTCCTATCTCTCTTAATCTCAATGCCTAAAACATAACAAGCTTCTCCCAGATCTTTCATATCAAAATTCTTTGACAAAAAATCTTTTGTCTCTTTCAGCAATTTTACATTGCTACTAGCTAGAAGAATGTCATCAATATAGAGAGTAAGAAAAATAAAATTATTACCAACAATTTTGTGATAAACACACTCATCAACAATATTCTCAGAAAAACCAAAAGATGAGATCACAGAGTCAAATTTCCTATACCACATCCTACTAGCTAGTTTAAGTCCATAAATATACTTTTTCAACCGACAGACCATATTTTCTTTTCCCTTCACAACAAAACCCTCACGCTGTGCCATATAGATGGTTTCTTCTAGCTCTCCATTGAGAAAAGCTGTCTTTACATCCATCTGGTGTAACTCCATATCATAATGAGCCACTAAAGCCATAATTATCCTAAATGAGACTTTTGTTGAAATTGGAGGGAAATGTTTTGTAAAATCTATGCCTTCTTTCTGTGTGAAACCCTTGGCTACTAATCTAGCTTTATGTCTTTCTATATTACCCTTAGCATCTCTTTTAGTCTTAAACACCCATTTACAACCTATAGGCTTCTGAGTCTGTGAAGGTTTAACCAATTCCCATACTTGGTTTTTGTACATAGAATCAAGCTCTGCATGCATGGCCTCCTTCCAATTTTCAGATTCTTCACTCTCTATGGCTTGCTTGAAAGATGTCGGATCATTATCATCAATCAATGTACTCTCTATTTCATTTAGAAAAACTTCATAAATGTCATTCTTATCTCCATATCTAGGCTTCTTAGCTCTGTGAGATCTTCTAGGTTCCACAAAATGGTCTTGAGCTAAGGTTTGAGCAGGCTGAGGTCCAGTGTTGGGGTCTGAGACTATTGCAGGTGATGGCTCGGCTGCTGTACCAAGTCCTAAGTTCAGATTTTGATTTAAAACTTCTGTAATGGAAGGATCTTGATGTTCTAAGCTTAGGTCAGCACTCTCTTGGACTGTATTTTGGTCTGAGACAGAAACTTTGTTTTTAGAAGTGTTTTGAATGTTTATTGCTACTGTTATATCAAACTCATTATCTTCAACTTCTTCAAAATCCGAGGTTAAGTCCTCAAAATTAGTATTGAAGACACTTTCATTAATAAACTTAACTTGATGAGTTTCAAAAACTCTAGGTGTATGATGAGCTGAATATAACTTAAAACCCTTAGATTTTTCACAGTATCCTACAAAATTACAACTCACTGACTTTGGATCAAGCTTACTCAATCTAGGATTATAAATCCTAGCCTCAGCTTTACAACCCCAAACATGGCAATGATGCAGACTTGGTTTTCTACGAGTCCATAACTCATAAGCTGTTTTATCTTTTTCTATTGACTTACTTGGGGACCTATTGCAAATGTAATTTGTTGTTCTTAATGCTTCTCCCCATAAAAATATTGGTAAACCAGAAGTACACATCATACTTCTAACCATGCTTATCAATGTTATATTCTTTCTTTCTGTACCATTCTGTTGGGGATTATGAGGTATAGAATATTGAGCCTTAATACCAAGTTCCTGCAAATATAATGCAAAAGGACCCTTATGTTGGTCTTGCTCTGTATATCTACCAAAAAATTATCCCCCCTATCAGACCTCACAATTTTAATCTTTGCATCAAGCTGATGTTCAACCTCAGTTTTAAAGATTTTAAAAGCCTCAAGAGACTGTGATTTTTCTGACAGTAAGTAAATGTAGTAGTATCTGGAAAAATCATCAATGAAAGTTATAAAATAGACATTTTCACATATTGTTTGATGTCTAAATGGTCCACAAATGTCAGTATGAATTAACTCAAGTAATTTGTTGGATCTGTAAGCACCTTTTCTTCTTAAGTTCGTTATTTTTCCTTTACAACACTCATACAATCTCCTAAATCACTGAAATCCAATTCGGGTAAAGTTTTATCTTTGACAAGTTTCTATAATCTTTCTTTAGATATGTGCCATAGTCTTCTATGCCATAAATTGGCTGATTTCTCATTATGCAAGCTTCTTTTAACACCAACAGTGGTTGTTTCTGCCTAAACCCGGGGGTCTAGTAGATACTTGATGAATCCAACTCGATCTCCTGCAATCCTGCTCACTAAGGGGAATACCGGGCGGGCCGGTCTTCTTCTCTCCGATGCCTAAGTTAGTATAGTTGGAATATATATAACCAAGGCACGTATGTAAGCAGGGAGAGAGATAAGTTACCTAATAAAGAGGGTAGTTGGGGCCCATATATAGGTGGTTAGGGGTAAGGGCTGGCCTTACTCTTCGATGTGGGACTGGTTCCCTTCTGTTTGTACCTTCTGGTGCCCTCTTAGGCAGGCTGGTGCCCCCGGCCCCTGGATCCCTGGAGGCAGGATAGAGTGCTAGGCCCCGAGGCCGGGTGCTGGTGATCCGGTCCCGACCCTTGGGCCGGGCCCTGGTGCGCTTGCTGCGGGTCTGTGGGCCTGCTGTAGCCTCTTTGCGGCTACTGTCAACAAGTCCCCCAAGTTCCCGGTCAAGTGCAATCTTGAATGGGGACTTAAATCTGTCTTGCTCTTGTCCCGCAGACCCACAGGGCTACCAGCCTACCGGTGCCCAGTCCCCCAAGTTCGCGTTAAAGATTGGGCGTGACCGAGGTGAGTACCTGTTATCGATGGGAAGCAATAGTTTTATAAGCACATTTGCAATATAAGCAGTAATATGCTCAAGTGTTGTGATGTTATGAGCATGGAGCCGGGTGGAAGCCGGTGAGTGTATGGGATGATGCCATGATGTTATGATGTCATGTAATAGATGTGTGCATGAAATGATAATGAGGCGTTGAAATCCGCCATGCAGGAGATTTTGTGCATGGGATGATAATGAGGCGTTGAAATCCGCCATGCAAGAAATGTGAACGGAATTTCGGCCGGGCACTCTGCCCTCTCGGTACGAAGCGGAGCTTTACTGGGCCTCGACTAGGCGATCTGCCGAATTGAAACGGAGCGGAGTTCACTGAGCCTCTACCGGGCGATCTGCCGAAACGGAATTCACTGAGCCTCTACCGGGCGATCTGCCGAAACGGACAGGGTGAAGTTCACAGGACCTCGACCGGGCGTTCTGCCATATCGAGACGGGTCCCTGGTGAACTTCAGTACTGGACCTCGACCGGGCGACATGCCATATCGAGACGAGGCCAGGAGTATGGGAACTCGACCGGGCGTCCTGCCATATCGAAACGAGTTCCCCATTGCTAGGCTACAGGGAGATTTCCCCGGTGTTGCGGGCTGTTTGAAGCACCGGTGAACACTTGCTAGTTCTTCTCAGCTTATGTTGAATAAGCGTTGAGGTAAAGGGGTGGCATTGAGGTGACAAAGCTCGCCGTGTAGCCCCATGTTTGATCGCCTTTCAATGCGATGCAGGGTTTTTATCCTGCTGGACAAGCGTGCATGGGTTAGATGCAAACTCACCCGGGGTTATAAGCCCGCCGGTCGGATATTCTCGACCGGTGTCAGCCATGGTGCTGGGCAGAACTCGACCGGGCGTCCTGCCATATCGAAACGAGTCCCCCCAGTGAGATGCCATGGGGCCAGGTGCATTATGTTCCCGGTAGGGGGGTGGCGTTGAGGTGACAAAGCTCGCCGTGCAGCCCCTTTTTGCCGCAGCTGGTGCGATGCAGGGTTTTTATCCTGCTGGACAAGCGTACATGGGTTAGATGTAAACTCACCCGGGTGTATGAAGCCCAAGCCGGTTGAATGTTCTCATGACCGGGGTCAGCCATGGTACTGGGTGGAACTCGACCGGGCGTCCTGCCATATCGAAACGAGTCCCCCAGTGAAATGCCATGGTACCGGGTGGATTCTATTCCCGGAATGTGCTCTCAAGCCGGTTGGATGCGTCGTAACCGGTGGGCGGATCTTGACCGGGCGTTCTGCCATATCGAGACGAGTCCCCCAAGAGAGATGCGACTGGATGGACCTCGACCGGGCGACATGCCATATCGAGACGAGGTCTCCAGTAGGATGGCGTGCAGACGGCTGAATGATACCTAACCGCGAACTGCTACGGACCGGGTGGAACTCGACCGGGCGACATGCCATATCGAGACGAGTCCTCCGGTGATGTGCCATGGGGAAACCATGCAGTCGGTTGAATGATCATAACCGCGAACTGCCATGGTGCCGGGCGGTCCTCGACTGGGCGTCCTGCCGTATCGAGACGAGGCTTCATACCCGGATGGGTGCTCTCCAAGCGGTTGGATGATCATAACCGCGAGAGAGGTCTTCGAGATATGCAGCGAAGATTGTCGTGCAAGCGTGAAATTTGGGGAAGTGGGAGGGCCTGGCTCCTTGGTTCCCGCTCCTACCTTCCTGTCGCCAGCGTGTGGGACAAGTGGCTGACATGCATTTAAGGAGGAAGTCCATCAGTCCCGTCATTTATGATGGCATGGGCAGTTTTCCAATGCTGGGACACGTGCCAGCGCGGGGCGGTCTTGAGATGTAGGGCCTGGATTCGCAGGCGTTTGAGTTGCTCTGATTACTTGTTTTGGAGGGATTTCGATTGCCTAGGGCACTGGTCCCCTCTATAAAAAGGCCTCTTCTGCTCTTCTTTCTGTTGTTGCTTCTTGCTTTGGAGAAACTAAGAGAAAAAGAGGAATCCGGCGAGCACTCTGAGCCCTTCTTGCCCCACGAGATCCGTTTCTTGAACGCTCCCTACCATTGCGCGCTGCTTTCCCAGGGCCGATTGTCCTCGGTTGAGCATACTAATTGGTAAGTTTGTTTGATTTCTTTGCCCCGGTGTTGTTCTTGTTTTTGGCTTTGTTGTTTTGCGGCGGGGGGGAGGGATCTCTGCCGCTGACGGAACTGCTTTGCGGCGGACTTGGGGAGAGGCCGTAGAAGGCGTTGTTGTACCCTGTTGCTGACAAGCGCTAGGGTTTTGTGTTCTTCCCCTAGGTTAAGATGTCGTCTTCAGGTTCCGACCGGGCTTCCGAATCGGCTGCCAGGGGTCCCCTCGTGGACGATGCGGAGAGACTGGATAACTGGCTCAGTTCGGAATCTCCGGAGACCGAAGTCGCTGACTGCTCCGGGAGTAGGGTATCGACTCTGTCCTCGTCTTCGTCTTCCGGAGACTGAAATACCGCACGGGGTGCGCCTTGCAGATGCTCCGGTTGTGAGCTACACCATCGGCAGAGGGAAGTACGCTGTGGTGTGTGATGAACCGGAGGAGAGCATGACCTCTGGAGAGATTGCAGCGTTCCGGGAAATGTGGGGTATCCCGGATAGAGTTCTGCTACGGCCCTTGAATCCTGGAGAGTCAGCCTGTAACCCGGAAGAAGGTTGGGTTGCCGCGCATCAGGATCAGTTCCGGCACGGACTCTCGCTCTCGCTGCCAAATTTCGTGTAGTATATGCTGAGTGCACTGCAAGTGTCGCCAGCGCAGCTTCCTGGGCTCCAGTGGAGACGACTACTGAGCCTTGGCTGCTTGTACGAGTTTTCTGGGATGAACATACCCACGGTAAACGAGTTCCGGGCCTTGTACATGTTGTCGTACTCCAGGAAGCAGGGGTCCCATGGTTGCCTGTCCTGCAATACCCGGAAACCTCCACCGATTGTCACCAATATGCCTACATGGGTAGACAACAGCTGGAGGAAGAAGGTGGTGATGGTGGGCGGGAAGTGGCAGGCGAGGAGTAAAATGTACTCGGTTCCTGGCGCCTTCCAACCCATTTGCGACCAGTCGTACGAGCTATCCGATCTGGAGCGTGAGAGGATCTCGACCATAACCGGATGTTGGGACGAGCTGGAACGGAGTTCGTACAACTTCATCCGACGAGAAGTGCTGGAATACTGCCAGCTTGGGCGGGGTCCTGGTGCGTAGGAAGCCCTTGAGCGGGGATACTTTGTGCTAGTCTTTTGCAAAATACTAACCGTTTGCCTTCCTTGCAGGTGCATCTTCCCGGGCGACTATCAAGCCCGAAACCACTCTCTCTATGGACGGGGAAGACCTCCTCAACAAGCTGAAGGAGAAAGGCGAGATCGTCTCGCGGACGTCGGTGGACGACGTGTCCGGCCGGCTTACGACCCATGCGGAGCCGAGGGCCATGGACGTCGATGACGACGCCTATGTCCTGAAGCGGGTGAAGACCCATCATGCTGCAGGCCTCCTGGCGCCTGGAAAGGGCAAGAGTACCGGGGGGGGGGGGGGGGCAGTGAGGATTCCCGGTGGGATGAACAGGATCCCCAACCGGCCTATGTCTGTGCCGCACGTGGCTCGCGTCGCCCCGGAAAGCGCACGATCTTCTTCTCCGGAAGGCCGGGGAGAGAAACGGAAGGGCGGGGACGTTCCTTCCGCCACACTGGTGACGCTTACCGGTGGGTCGGCACGGGAGAATCTGGCCAAACGGTTCAGAATAACCAGCGGTGCGCAGACCAACGTTGCTGGGGAGAAGGCTGCTGCTGCTGCTCGGCAGAGTAGTCCAGCGCCTGCGGAGGCACCGAGGGGAAATCCTGATAGTGCACTCGTCCGGCAAGTGGCGGCGGACTTGACCAGCCTTGGCCTGGACAGACCCGGGGTTGCTGGAGTCCTGGCGGGCGGAAATCGTCCAAAATGCAAGGAATCCGTCCTTCGGGTGAGTACTGCATGGCACCACTATACTGCCTGTGGCTTGTTTCTTTTGCTGCTTGACTAACTCTTTGGTGTTGCGCAGTTGCTGTACAGTCTGTACGAACCGGACGCGAGCGAGGAGCTGTCGGAGCTGCAGAGACAGATAACTGCTCTATCGGAGATCCGACAGCGCCTGGAGGTGGAGAAGTCTCGCTCGGACCGGGAGAAGGCCAGATCGGAGGAGAAGGCCAAGAAGCTGGAGGAGCAGAACCGGATCCTGGAGAGGGAGAGGGCCGACCTGGAGGTCAAGGTGGACGAGCTCCAAGTGGGAGCTGCTACTCTGCGCGCCGCCTCTGCTGCTCCGGCCGAGGAAGATGACCCGGAACTCTACGAGCGGGTCGTTCTCAAATACCGCGAGAGCGATCAGTTCCTGGAGTTTCTGGTGAAGGCCAGGGAAGAGGGCATCTCGGATGCGTACACGGAATGGGTAGGGAAGGGATGGTTAGCCACTTCCCTGATGTCGACTACTGCTGAAGGAGATATCCATGAGCAGTCGGACATCCATCAGGAGGCGGTGGAGGAGCAGCCGGGTGAAGCGATTCGCTCGGACTTGGATTCTTCTACCAACGGTGCCGAGTCTGCTCGAGCCGGAGTCAACATCGGAACTGATGTCGACGACGAGGGTACCGCAGGAGAGGCTGGCGAATTGCCTGCTGAAGGCGGAATCGTAGCTCCTTAGGATTTTCTTGCCCTTTTCCTTGTAATCTTTCCGGATCGGTTACTGCTTGTATACTTGCTTGAATATGAATATACTGGAACTGGCAGAGCTGGTGAAATTTTCTCAAAAGTAGTTTGCATATATATTTGTTTTTACAACGGTTGAACCGCGAACTATGCCAAACTAACCGCTCAGTGCTAGCGGGTTTTTACCAGGACTGGTCACGTTCCTGGTCGGGGTCTGTTCTTCTTTTCCCCACGTACCGCTGGAGCTGGCCGCTATCAATCAAAACCTGCACCGCTGTCTTGAGAGCGTAGCACTGGTTCGTTCGATGAGTAGCCTCATCATGGTAAGAGCAGTACTTGCCCGTCTGCGCCGTTGTAAGTTTCCCCTTGGGGAACCTTCTCTGGGGTGGTGGGGGAATGACGCTCCCGTTCTCAAGTAGGATATCCTCGTAGGAAGTGGTGAGAGCGGTGAAGACTTCTTGATTGACCGGTGGTGGTGCTGGCATGATTGCTAGGGGCGCTCTTGGCGGAACGGTGCCGGCTTGTGCTCGTTCTGGGGCTTATCAGAATAGGACCTCTGCTGCCGCTGCGGCCAGTTTCTGCTGTTGGCGTTCCGGCTGGGCCGAACGGTGCGATTATCGGTCCGCTGATTGGGCTTGGCTTCCTGGGTGGGCGGGGGGTTCTCTTCCCGGGGATGGTCTTCCTGCTGCTCATCCCGCTTCCTCTTCTGTAGGTGGTGCCCGTAGGTCTCATGATTGGCCTGAGCATGCCGGATGGCCATAGCCATCAACTCGTCGTACCCCTGCTGAGTGCTTCTCCGGACAAAGTCTCCTGAAAAATGTTGCAGCAGACTGCATCGGAGTAGCCCTTGGCGCAGGTTTGGGACCGGAAGCTGTCCAGATGCTGGTACGGGCAACCGGATCCTGAGTAGGTGAGCTTGAGGGACTTCTGGTTGCCAGATCTTCCCGACTCCATGACCCGGTGCGAAAAGGGACCCATGCGCTCATTAAACCGGGCGCCCTCCATCGGCCGCGCGGCTCTTCTCTCGTTAGCCTCCATTTGGGCCTTTAAGTTCGACACGGTGTCGGCCAGCATCTGCAGCGCTCACGTGGTCAGAGTCTCAGCTCCATCCACTGACGAAGCGTCGGGCTGGCGGGAGGTTGTCGCGCTCTTTGGCGGGCCTGCGCCTGATGGCGACTTCTGCCGTACGGGGTCACCGGGCCGACCTCCCAAAGATTGCCCTCCATCGGCGTGTTGAGGTGGGATCGGCGGGAGTGTCGCCTGTGCCTCGGCCATGGCGTCATTGCGCTGCTGTCCCCTCTCTAAGGCGGCCACCAGGGCAGTATTCACCGCCTCCATTTCTTCGTACCGAGCGTTGGACTTAGCTCTGTCCCTGTCGCTCTCCTCTCTCAGACGACTGACCTCTGCTGCCATCGCCCGTAGTTCTCCCGCCATACTACTATGGCCGGGGCTGTACGTGGGGTCCCGGTCCGGGCTCTCAGATCGATCGCTTCAATCATCGGAGAACGTCAAGGCGAAGCCCCGTCGCTCTGGACTGTCTTCCTCCTCTGCCGGGCCTTTACCTCGCGAGCTGTCGTGGTGGGGATCCGGCACGCCGGATGGTCCCCCATAGCTTTCTCCATCCTGACCGTTGCCCCGGTCGCCGCGCGGCTCTCGCGTGACGGCTGGGGTGGAGGTGAGCGTCTGCACTACTGCAAGGCGTCCCCCCTTGGTGGTCTCTTTCTCTTGACTCATCTCCGATCTCTTTTCCAACGGTGTTTCTTACACGGCTTTTCGTTCAACTTCCCACAGACGGCGCCAATTGTTTCTGCCTAAACCCGGGGGTCTAGTAGATACTTGATGAATCCAACTCGATCTCCTGCAATCCTGCTCACTAAGGGGAATACCGGGCGGGCCGGCCTTCTCCTCTCCGATGCCTAAGTTAGTATAGTTGGAATATATATAACCAAGGCACGTATGTAAGTAGGGAGAGAGATAAGTTACCTAATAAAGAGGGTAGTTGGGGCCCATATATAGGTGGTTGGGGGTAAGGGCTGGCCTTACTCTTCGATGTGGGACTGGTTCCCTTCTATTTGTACCTTCTGGTGCCCTCTTAGGCAGGCTGGTGCCCCCGGCCCCTGGGTCCCTGGAGGCAGGATAGAGTGCTAGGCCCCGAGGCCGGGTGCTGGTGATCCGGTCCCGACCCTTGGGCCGGGCCCTGGTGCGCTTGCTGCGGGTCTGTGGGCCTGCTGTAGCCTCTCTGCGGCTACTGTCAACAGTGGTATTATTACTTGCTAAGTTATTATCTACTTTGTTTTCAACATGCAAACAATCTTGTTGTTTCAGAGAACAATTTAATTTCAAATAATCATTCTCAATAACACCAGTACCATATGTAGAAGAATTTTGAATCAAGAAAGCTGAGAAATCCTTGAATATTTTTATTCCATTAGAATCAATGAGAAAACTACAACCAAGTTTGATCAAAAGACTAACAGAAAGCAAATTCCTCTTAATTGAGGGCACATAAAAAACTTTGTCTAAAACTAAAAAGTTGTCGAAACCTAAATCCAATGTAAGAGTGCCTATAGCCTTCACAGCTACACGCATTCCATTGCCAACACAGATGTTGACCTCATCATTCCTTGGCTTTCTCTTCCTTATGAAGATCTGCAAAGAATTGGTAATATGTAAGGGACTTCCTGAATCTAATCAATAAGTATGAGGTTCTATGTTAACAAAATTAACTTCTAAAGAAAAAGTTTCTAAAAGAGTAAGAGGATTAATCATACCCCTTTTCTCTAGCCAAGCTTTGAATTCGGGACAATCATTCTTCATGTGTCCTACTTTCTTGCAAAAGTAGCACTTGAACTTAAATGACTTGTCCACTTTGACTCCCTTATTGGTGTTTGTAGGCTTAGCTATAGTTTTATTAACCTTAAGCTTATTAAACTTCTTCCACTTAGGCTTCTGAACTAGGTTTATGGAGGTTGTAGGCTGCTTCTCCTTCTTCATCCTTGATTCCTCAGCTACACAGATAGAAATTAGGTCATCCAGGGTCCAATTCTCCTTCTGAGCATTGTCGCTTGTTCTGAGAACTCCAAAACTGGAAGGCAGTGAGTCCAAGGCATGGTGAACTAGTTGATCATCCTTCACTCCAAGCTCCAGCTCCTTGAGACGAGAGTTCATTTCAATCAGCTTCATAATGTGGTTCCTAACTCCTCCAATTCCATTGTACTTAAGCTCGTTGTACTTCTTTCCAATCCTAGCTTCTTCTGCTTTGTTGCTTTTCTTGAATTTTGCCTCAATGTTCAACATGAAGTCTCTAGCTAGTACTGGTTCCTCAATGCTGCCTCTCACAATAGATGTTAGGGAATTCCTCATGAGAGTTTTAGCCCTTTGGTTTGTCCTATACCAGTCATCATGATACCTCCTATCCTCAAGGGTACTAGTCGCATTTAGGGCAAAAGGCATGGTATGTGTGAAGCACATATCCATGTTGTCGTGAGTCACCAAGTAAAGGTCTATGCTAGATTTCCAAGCTTTAAAGTTTGATTCAGTGAGCGTACGAATGTTGTTGATGTTCAAATAGGCAACTCCTAATGAGCAAAAGAAGAAAAGATTAAGTTTTGATTGAAAACAGTTTCAAATTTTTCAAGTTTGTAAGGAAATCCAAAAATTCTGCATACAAGTGTCACATTCTATATAAGTTCAAGCAACACAACCAATGCAGAAGCATATACCATCCCATATATCTGTAGAATTAATATCAAGCATCACTTTTATAGCATAAGACATGATATTTTTCTTAAGTTTCTTAACCATCAAACCATAAAAAGTAAACTCAATTTGTTCTTTAAGCAGTCAACATCTTTGATAAGAGAATAATATGCGACATTCTTAATGTGTTTTATCCCTATTTATGCAATTGTTTAACTCTTATTGTTGTAATATAGAGTCATTGAGTCTAGTTTTGAGTCTTTGACAGAATTGTTGGTGAAAAGAGCTTAATTGTCGAATATTGCATGATTTATGTTTGATTCAAAGTAGGATTCCTTATTGTATTAGGAATCCTAATCAGTTTAGGAGTCTACATGTCTCGACGTTTCTCAAAACGACGAAGGTTTTAAGAGTTTCAATCAAAATAGAACTCCTTATTGACTCAGGAAATCCTGACAGAATCAGGAATCAATCAAATCATAAATTGTGCTACATTTTATCTTATCTTTCTTATATATAACTTTTCTCTTATTTTCAGAAATAAATTGAAGAGTTTTCGTTGGAAACAAAAAGGAGAAAATCATATTTAAAGGGGAAGCATGCCGAACACATGCCATGAAGCTTGGTAATCAAGGAACAAAGAAAGCATGCCATGCACATGAGAAGGAGACGAAGAATTCGGATTAAACTACAAGAGGAGTACTACGAGCCTTTTCAGGAGCACACCATCGAAGAAACACATTTAAAGGATGCACCAAGATCCTGATGTGCATGGAGAAGAGTTTAGGCTAAAAGACTATAAACAATTAAGCGCTGCATGGGAGGCAACCCATTTCAACCGAAATAGTGAAAGAGCCGTCTACGAGAGTTTGCATTTTCTAATCCCTAAACTGTTTTTGGTTGAATTGTATAAATGGCGATGTGTGATTTATCTTATGCTTAGAAATTACAACATTATTTTGATCTACATTGAGGACAATGTAATTTTCTAAGTGTGGGGTAGTGATACATGTTTCCATGTTATGTTTTGTTTGTTTATTTATTTGTTTCGAGTCAAGAAAAAGAAAATCGGAAAAATACAGAAAAAATTAAAATTTTCGTTTATTTTTAGCTAAGATTGAGTCTTAGGATGCCCCTAAAGTCTATGATGATTACATCTTTGAAAACATAGATGATGGTTTTGCATGATCATAAAAATAAATTGTGAGTTTCATGGATATTGTGATTGGTATGAACATGTGAGATTTTGATTGATATATGATAAAGCGTGCATGTTCGAGTTAATTTGTTTCCATAATATCGTAAGTGAGCTTTTGTGCCAAAATACTTTCTTCTTGTACGTTATTGATAATATAAATGGCAGAAATTCATACTAAACTTCATCATTCGTTGAATATTCAATGACTATGTGCCATAGCACTAATGAACTCTACAATGCTAGAACTTACTTTTGATGATTTTTGAGACTATTATTCATGACTATGCCTTGATTTTGAATGTGATTGAGAATATCTTATTAGGATTACCACCAAAGCCAAATAAAGTATGTGTCTAATTTGTGCCCGTCATGAGACTCCTTAGTTTTAACCCCTTTGAGCTTACATTGAGTCTTTCTTTCATTACCCTTATACACATTTCCTTTGCTTAGAATAACTATATCTTTACCTTTGTTCTCAAGACTTGGTAAACCTTAATTTTGTGGAATTGTTAAATGAAGTGATGTTGTGAAACAAGTGTGGGGTGGACTTATCCAATTGCATAAAAAATATTTGTTTGCCGAAAGAAAAGAAAAGAAAAAAGATTCGGATAAAAAAAAAATACAAAGAAAAAAATACAATTCCGAATAAAAGAAAAGAAAGTTTCGGCAAAAGAAAGAAAATGCATGAATAAAGTCTTTAGAAAGTTGTAAAATTGGAGATTGTTTGTAAATTGAAGGTCTATCATTGTATGTTTGACTTTTGTTCGATTTCACTACGTTTGGGAACGAAAAAGAATGAAGAATAGGCCCAACAAGTTGAAACTTGGCCCTTGGAGTGAAATCATAAGGAGAATTGAGCTTTGCTAAGTCTTGGTGACATTTTTATCACCACATTCCTAAAAATTCGAATACCTTACGCCGAGCCCCATACTTTTCCTTTAAAGATCTTTATCATGATTCTTAAAATAGGTGAACTTTGTATGTGGAGATTATCTCAAGAGTTGAGCTTATGGTTTTGGTTCATTTAAGCACATAGTTGTTATATGAAGTTTATCTCGACAATATTATTCACAAAGTGCCTTTATTTGATGAAATATGCAAGCTATTTGTTGCCTTACAATCTATTCTCTTGCATATACTTTGAGTGAATATTGCCATATCATGAGTGAAAAGAAGAGAGTATGCTTAGTAAGGAGGATTGAATTAACTTGACATGTTTACATGCTTATTTTCTCACTTCTTACTTGTTCATACCATGAAACACGTCTATGACGCTTGTGATTATTGTGCGTACACTTGAATGCTTAAACTTGAAAGCTATGTATTTAAAAGATCCTGAGACAATCATTTAGGGGCAGCAGTTTTAGTAGAGTCTTTTGTTTTGTTTTGCTAAGGGACTAGCAAAAGCTAAGTGTGGGGTAGTTGATAAGAGCATAATATGCGACATTCTTAATGTGTTTTATCCTCATTTATGCAATTTTTTAACTCTTATTGTTGTAATATAGAGTCATTGAGTCTAGTTTTGAGTCTTTGACAGAATTGTTTGTGAAAAGAGCTTAATTGTCGAATATTGCATGATTTATGAAGAGTTTGATTCAAAGTAGGATTCCTTATTGTATTAGGAATCCTAATCAGTTTAGGAGTCTACATGTCTCGACGTTTCTCAAAACGACGAAGGTTTTAAGAGTTTCAATCAAAGTAGAACTCCTTGTTGAACCAGGAAATTCTGACAGAATCAGGAATCAATCAAATCATAAATTGTGCTACATTTTATCTTCTCTTTCTTATATATAATTTTTCTCTTATTTTCAGGAATAAATTGAAGAGTTTTCGTTGGAAACAAAAAGGAGAAAATGAGATTTAAAGGGGAAGCATGCCTAATACATGCCATGAAGCTTGGTAATCAAGGAACAAAGAAAGCATGCCATGCACATGAGAAGGAGAAGAAGAATTCGGATTAAACTACAAGAGGAGTGCACGGCAAGAAAGAAGAAACCGAATTAAGAAGAACTTGTTGCCGAAATACTTGAAGAAATTAAAGATGAATGTGGACTGAATTCCATACACATTCATTCAGGGTTTGTGCCGAAATATTCAGAATTTATTAAAAGAGAATTTCGGCACACATGATAAGAAAAAGAAGAGTCTTGCCTTGCAAGAAAAGTAAATAGAGTTTCGGCACAACTCTTTGTGCCGAACCCTAGCCTTTACCGAAACCCTAGGTCTTCCCTCTCCCATATATATAGTTCGGCATGCATAGGAAAAGATATCTCTTCTCTCATATTTTCACAAGCCAAAATTCTGCCGAAATAGCTCCACTATTCCAAAGAAAAATACCAAGCCGAAACCCTCTCCATCACCTTACCAAATTCGCATCTCCACCTTCACCGAAACCACACCATTGCCGAAGCTTCTTTTAAGGTTTATCAAAGTGTGATTCACTCTTCTCTCATGGCTTTTATTTTTCTGTATAAATACAATACTTTGTCTATGAAGGTTGTAAGGGTTTGTGATTGTTTATTTGGTTTTATTAATCTGAATTTAGATTTCCGAATTTATTCTATGGATGTTTAAGTTTTGGTTTTTGTTCATAATATGTTGCGATTTTAATCAGGGTTTGTATGAACAGCATGTTTCGATTTTGTTCTTGATTTATTTTGGTTTATTTTCTGAATTCGTATGCACCACAAGTTTAATGCATGAGTTCAGCCTTGATCATGGCCGAAACTTGTGTGTTTACTTCATATGCCGAATACTACATGACATTAATTATGCGCAAAGTTGATTTACCTCGTGTTGGTTCAAAGGACTAGAGTAATTCTGAAAATATACATGTTAAAGTAAGGTGAGGTGACGCCATACTTGTTGCATGTCTCCAATTTGGCTTATTGTGCTTATGTGTTCTTCGTGTTTACTTTCTACGCCAAGTGTTCTTCAACCGAATTACATATGTTTAGGATTACTTGCCAAGATAATTCTAAATACTTGAGAAGTCTTAATGATTAGATGAGCCGCCAAGGACTCTAATTAAAATTGGAACCGAATTGTTTCTTGATTAATTGTTATATTGCTGCCGTAAATTCCTTGTTTGATTTTGTTATTTATTGTGTGAGTTTTGTGTGGAATGTTATATGTGAAAGAAGATGATCATATGTATATAATAATTTAGATTTTAATTTCGTAAATTTCAAGTAGTTGTTAGATATAAACTCAAACCCCCCATATTGATATGTGTTGCTTTATGTGATTAAATGCCCTTGATTTTCCCAGATAGAACGATCCCTACTTGTCAATACTACACTCGACACAAGAAGGGTTATATATGTATGCGATTGTTATGCAGGTACAAATGTGCGTGTAATAAAATTCCATCAATCTTTAGACAGAAGAAAAGCTTCAAGAACCTGTATATGAATTCAAAATATATGTGTGATGCTGTTTTTGATTTTAAACCATGAAAAGACACACTTCTTTGGAAGTTAAGATAATTTATAGTTTACAACCAGAAACACAAATTTTGGTCTTTTACAAAAATTTCATCCTACTGCAGAAATTGCTTTGTGCAACATTCTACTGTTTTTAAAGAATGTAGACCAAAAATCAATGAAGTTTTAAGTTGATTTGTCTATTGATCTTCTTTATGTGTTGTTTCATTATTTTCGAGAAATTCAGAATCACACAGAGACAATCAAAACATCAACCACACAGAACTTCATGCAAATCAAAACATGCGACATACAATCCCACACAGAACATGCTCAGGCAATTGAAATTTCATCCGGTCCTCCATCTACATAACTTATTTGCATGCCGGGAATGCCTCTACTGTTCTTGCAATTACTGTAATCGTAGACATGCTTTGAAAACAGAAAACCCAAAATAAGATTTCAAAATTTCTTACTTCGTTTCCTGAAAGTCATAATTCTTAATCGCGGAAGCAAAAACAAAATTGACTTGAATTCCGCATCAATTAGGGACTTGAATTCCTTTAGAGGTCGCGAAATCTCTACACTTCCAATCCCAGCAGAAGAACCTTGATCCCTTCTCAGAATATGACCGTTTGAATGTAACGGTCGATTTTGGGATTTTTATACAATACGGGTTCTGGGTCAATGCTTGCGGTTTTGGGCTTGGTTTGACCCGAATGACCCAATAAGGCTATGTAGTTTACAAAAGCAGAAAGAGAAAACGCAGAGGTTTTAAGGTGCTATAGTTCATGCGGTTATGTTTTCTTAAGATGATTTATGTTGCAAATTGTTAGGCTCTGATACCAAATTGTTAACCTAATCAGCTTAACAAAGTCCAAATCGCAAACACAAATACATAACATAAAAGCATCAATATGAACTAGCAGTATAGCAGCATCATACCTTCCTCTTGCTGAATGTCCATGGCTTCTAGCTGAGCTGATAACACGTCTATGCTGCTAACCTTCTTCGTCTTAGTCTTCTCCTCTCTACAAGCTTTAGACACCATTAATGGGATAGGTTCTGAAAGTCTGAGATGTTGTAGAGAGCAGGGACCAAAACCTCATATATATAGAGTTCAATGAACATAAGAAATCCCCCATAAGAATAGAACTTGCTGTCCAAGTTTCACTCAAAGATGATTCCTTATGCAATACCAATACAGATTATCAAAACAATATTGAACATGGACTCTTCTATCATAAGGACTTGATATACTTAATACTTAAATAAACTAGAATGAGTAATGAATTACAACTCCTATTGTTGAATCCTGTTTTAGTTTGTATTTGACCAAAAGCTCAATGATGAGTTCAATACAGATGCTAACATGATCAGCTTAACAAATATATGTGGAAAGTCGATTGCCCTCTTGAACACTATGTTTAGGAACCCGAAAAACCCGAAAAACCCAACAATTAAGGATTTCAAGAGGTTTGAAGACTTTATGCAGATTAAGTAAGATAATTGAAAGAGAAAAAAAAAACGACATAATTAGGATTTGCCACAATTGATGGCTTTTTATCACCCGCCATAGCCATGTTTATGAGATTGATCATCATTTGTTTGTGGCTTACCCCCCAAGTTGTGGTTGTTGTTTCGCATTCTCATTCTATACATTCTCCATTTCTTTTTTTAAACTCTACATAGCAGTTCTATAACGCTTCTGAGAGAAGACTGAACTTGGTTAATAACTCATCTTTATTTCTTGGTCCTCTCGTTCACAATATTCTTGAAAATATTGTCTTGGACAGATATAAGAACCTATAAAGCCATTCATTTGTGGGTATGCCACATCAACGACATAATATGATATGAGCATAAAATGCTATGTTATTAATGTTATAACTTTACAGTTTACACTTTGCTTAGTAATTTTCCTTAAAGTAAAGTATTTAGCTTTGTTTTATTATTTGAGGTGTATTTTGAAGCAAATGAGAAAATATAGGAGAAAAGAGGCATTAAAGACTAAATCCAGAACTCTGCCGTCGCAAGTCAGCCAATTTTGATAGAGGCCTGAGGATAGCTCAGAATGAACTAAATTATTAGCCCTATACCATGGAAAACTACAGATGTCTACTTTCTAGAACATCTTGCGGTTCATTGATACCTATTATGTAGAGAAAGTTATGGACAATTTAGTACTCGAAGGTCAATCTAACGCGAATATGATATCGTATCAAATAAGGAGAGTTTGATTATAAATCTTCTTTAGACGAATTTTCTGTGCAATCCAAGACACCACAACCATCACGGAGACGTCTTAGAAGAATTCTACAAGATTATGGCTTGGTTTTGTGCACCAATTATAAGAGACCTCGTGCTATTAGGATTGAGTATTTTCTCTATATATATATCACCTGCAAACATGTAAAAGGGAGAGACGACACCCGACACCCGACACTTTCTCTTCTAACTTTTCTTCTTTACAATGTGTAACTAAATTCTTTTAGTTAGGGGCTGCCCATGAACCCCGTTTATGCAAAGCTCTTGATTATGTTTTCTTAGTTTATTATTTGATTTGTATGGGATTGGTGTGCCTTGATTTGTACTATTAATAACTCTTGCATGTTTATTTTCTTTGGCGCGTAACTTAGATTACATACATGTGATTGCAGCTAGGGTTTAAGAGATATTTTACCTAATTGTTATGTTTCTTTCTCTCACCAAGTAGCGACTATCTCACTTGCGGAGGTAAATCAAGGGATACTAATTGATTTGGGTAGAGAGTGCTGTCACGCTACTTAGACTTTAAACAACAAACAAACTTTCCTAGTTCATAATGATTTCTACTTGATTTGCTAAACGTTGCTATCAGAGCTATTGGATCTGTTAGGGAATGTTTCTAACGAAAAGTGCAGTCACGGCGTTAGATAATATTTGGAAAGTAAAAATGATATTTTCAATGTTGTCATGGTTATTCTTGTTTGTTGTCAATCACTAGTGAGGAGGCCCATGCTTTACTGGACAAGGAGAAAGTGAGGAGGCCCATACTTTACTATTTCGGGACGAAATGAATGCTCTGAAGAATCAATCTACCTAGTTGGATGGAGATGATGTTCCCTATGATGTCCATGTACGACTTGGGTATGAAACTATTTCTATTTCTTGTCTTTGAGTTAGGTCTTTGAATCTTTTGCAAGTTGAGATTCTAGAAGATGCGAGGGAAATAAACTCCCAGAATTTTTTTTGTACATGTTGAAACTGTGCACTGAGCTTGAAGAATGTCATCAAATTGGCATAAATAGTTGATAAATTGCATTTTCCTTAACTAGCACTCCACTGGCTTGTGTTTCATTTCATTCTCTGCAAACTTTGGTCCTAAGTTTCTATGATTCTGCAGAGGCTGATTTCAGTTTTGATTGGAAGAAGATAATGTATAGTTTTTACA
This sequence comes from Potentilla sterilis, assembly GCA_963682095.1. Lineage (NCBI taxonomy): Eukaryota > Viridiplantae > Streptophyta > Magnoliopsida > Rosales > Rosaceae > Potentilla > Potentilla sterilis. The sequence goes on along the minus strand of OY821757.1, from coordinate 34,183,785 downwards.
TTGTTGAATTAATTTTTTGTTGATCACTTGGAAGCTTCGCATGCCTTGGTTGAGTTGTTTGCATTTAGTTAAACAATTCAATTTTGGGAAATCTCATATTTATCGAGAGGGGAATAGGGTAGTAGACAGGTTGGCAGACTATGAAGCGACTGATTCTGGTCAACTATGGTAAGATTATCCTCCAGAGTTGATTACAAAAACCTATGCCAGTGACCTGACTTCTTCTATTTATTTCCGTAGCTCTTAGCAATAGTTGTGCTCTTGTACTCTTCTATCTTCTAATGTATTGTTGGCTTTGTATTCATTCATGGAAGTGACGTTGGTCTAATCCTCCCTTCCTTTTGTAATCCTTCTTTTTTATCAATAAAATTTCCAACTAAGGGCGATGAGCTAGCCCTTAGCTCGCTTACTTACGAAAAGAGAATTGTTGAATTGTATAAACTTACTGTAATGAGAAGGGAAAATTTTAAGAACAGTACACGAATTTTCGACCACTGATAAGTAAGGTTACTTAACTTAGATAAATAACATATCGGTACCTAAATTAACAAACTCAACCCACTTTTAGTACACGCCGTTAATAACACCGTCAAACTTATGTAATTATTCATCCTTTAAAGGGTAGTTTGGTACTGTCTCTCATTCTATCTCTGTCTCAAATACAAGCAACCGAAAAGAAAAAAGAAAAATATTCAACAAAAAAAAAAAACCGAAAAAACAAAACAGATTGAAAGAATGGACTTGCACAGTTTCTATCCAGAGCGAACCTTCACTTTGAACTTACCGTGCGAAGTTCAGTTTTTTGCATACTTTTCAGTCATATTTTAACATCTCCACCATTCAGATTTTAGAACCTAATGTATAGATCGTATATGCCAAATTTCATTCAATTTGGTGATCGTTAAGGTATTGACATTATATTAAATCAATGAACAAACTGAATTTGTTCAACCTGAACTGTTCTTCTAAATCACTATAACGAAATGCCAAACGATTATCAAGTTGGATGAAATTCTGCACCAGCTCTCTCTCTCTCTCTCTTTGAATGGAAAACAGCTGTACTGCAATCAACAAACCCGTAATCAAATGAGAATTTACTCAATTAAGAATGAAAGAGAGACATGAAGAACCCAGAACACCTGGTCTCTCTTAATCTCAGCTCCAATCTCCTTTACATACTTTCTGCAATCCACGATGAAACAAGTTGTGCTCATCGTCCGTCCATGGAACTAATCAAGCAAATTCACACCAAAATTTCAACAACAAATCACTAATTAAAGACTCTTACTTAATGATCCGACCAGAATTGATCAACATGTACATGAGTTTGGAACATGTAAGCCAATCGACTAATCGTTCCTACTACCTAGAAATCGTCGTTAATGGATTAAGTAGCCAGAATAACGACGAATATAAACCCCATTTTTCTCTTTTCTTCCGCCATTCTCTACTTCCCGACCCAGAAAAGAGAGAACCAAAACTGATAGCTTAAAGACTTTCCAAGAGTTGATATAAAAAAAATTGATTTATCAAGGTGGATAGTAAAGAGACAATTATATCCTTTAAAATATGGTAGTTGACGTCCAAACTAACGGGCGTTATAAACTGCATGTAATAAAATTGGGTTGAGTTTGTTAGCTTAGGTATCAATGTGTTATATATGTAAGTTGAGTAACCTTAATTATCAGTGGCCCAAAGTTCGTTAACTGTTCTTAAAATTTTCTCTAATTAGAAATGTAAAAGTTGTTGACCTATTAGAGAAATCGCTATTTTTTGTAGAGGGGAAATTTTCATACCTATTTTCTTGCTCAAAAGTGGCTTCAGGATTGTTAACCGATGACTATCCCACAATAAATTTCAAAGTTGCTTAATTCTGGATGGTGAATTTGTGTTGGGATTGGAGGTTTATATGGAAATATTGGTGGGTTGAAGCCGAATGATAGTTGTTGCCAGTAGGGCTGGGACGGGCCGGGATTCACCTGATCCCGGTCCTGTCCCGTGAGATTTTAAAAGGGACAGGACAGGACGGAATTAGACTTTTTGAAAAGTTATCCCGCCAGACGCGTATCCTGTACGGGACCAGGACCAAAACGGGATCTCGTGCCCAAAATCCAACTCTGAATCAAGAGGAGACGAAGCCGAGAAAGAGAATCTTTTCTTCGTCGGCGGTGTGGACGAGCTTTTGCTGCTTCTTGGAGCTCCACGTGTCTCGCTTGTGATGGGAAGAGAGAATTCGTGGAACTCTGAATCAAGAGAAGACGAAGGGGAGGAAGCGGATCTTTTCTTCGTCGGCGGTGCGGGCGAGCTTCTTCTGCTGATTCTTATTCGCTTATTTGGGATTTGGGATTTGGAATTCGTGGCGGCGACTGATGGAAGGGAGAAGATACAGGAGAGAGTGGCTGCTGGCGGCAGTGAGAGTGGGCTGCTGGATAGAGAGAGGGAGAGGATATATGATACGACCCGAATCTAGAATTAATTTTTTTTTACGGTGTTACGAGTACTTTTACTCCTCGGGAATTGTTACAATTCGGAAAATTCAAAAGGTTGACTTTTAAATAAGTTGACCTGACCGAGGATTTTATTTGACGATGAAATAGAAGTCGTTGAAACGAGTTCGTGGACACGCGGCACGATTTATTTGGAGTTGGTACGAAAAAGTTGTGACGTGGAAACTGAAACTTGCCGATTTTGGACGAGTATAAATAGCCGCGGGGAAATTTCCCGAAACGGCATTTTTCTCTTTTCTTTTCTTCTCTCTTCCTCTTTCTCTCTCCTCTCCCCCGATCCGGATCGGCCTCCGGCCGATCTCCGCCGTCCGGCCGAACTGGGCCGGCGCACGGGTCCCATTCGGACCGGCTCGGCCTCCTCGTCTTCTTGGTGGCAGCGGCGTGGCGTGAAACGCCGCCGTGAGGCCGTGCGGAGCCGAGCAAGGTTCGACTGTGTCGAACCTCGTCCTCCCTCCTCCGGCCATGATTCCACCCGATTCTTGGGGGGAAATGAAGACCTTGATCCGTGCAATCATTCCATGAAGGGAATTGGACCAAATTGCACCAGGTAAGGAGGAATCGAAATTCGAAAATTTTTAGGGTTTTTGAATTCAAATTTGGGGGTCGTGATTTTGATGTTATTGGTGAATTTGGATGTTGAATTCGTGTTTAGAATGTTGTAAGGAGTTGTTTAAGTATAATTTGTGGTTCGATTGGTGGATTTTTGGAGAAATTGGACGTTGGGGGTTTCGGCCGCCGGTATGCGGCGGCTGGGGCTGTTTTTGGCGGCGGGGACGAGCTCCCGAGGTGGTGGCGTTGGTGTTGGATGAATTTGGCATTGATCGGAGGTGTTTCGGCCTCCTGTGGCGGCGGCACCACTGTTCCGGTGGCTTGGGGAAGAAGATGAACAGTGTTGGTAAATTGTGAAAAGGTAAAACGGTAAAAGGTGAAAAGTAAATAGTAAAACAGTAAAAGTAAACAGTAAACGGTAATTAGTAAAAGTAAAAAGGTAAACAGTAAAAATAAATAGTAAACAGTAAATGGTAAATAGTAATTGGATTTTAACCATTTACTGTTTGACTTTCAGAATTACTGTTTGACCTGGAATAATTACTGTTTGACCAGTAGTTTTACTGTTGACTTACCGTAAAAAGGTTAACAACTGATTAAAAGGGGTTTTTTTTGACGAATTTACTAGGAAAGGAATTGATCGGACACGGTGTGGGTGTCCAGAGTAATTTTGGTTATGGATCGTTTCGGTATTTGAGACGAAATTCTAATACCAGAAATAAAATAGAAGTGGGGATAATTCGGACGAGCGAGGACGTCAGTGGTTTGGGTTTTATATTTGTTTTCCGAGGTTTAGCAATTTACGATTTCGCCTATATGACAGGTCGAGAGTGTACTCGACGGGACGAGAGCCGAAACGGCTACCAGCTCGGAAAGACTGTGAGTGGATTTTTATTTTTAAAACAAATGCAGGCATGATTATTTTATTGAAATGAAAATTTCTTTTAATAATGAAATTTATTTTAATTAAATAATTTTAAGGTATGAAAGATTATATGAGGAAAGGAAAAATATATGGTTATGTTTTATTGATAAAAATGATATTTATATTGGATTTTGCTATTTCCTTGGGAAATGAAATTTCCATGTGGTGTTATATTCTCGAAATATTTTGAGTATGTTAATCTGTAGACCGGAATGAAATTCCGGGGATTTTGTAAATTTTATTATTTATGATTTTTCTGACATGCGAGGCATGTCGATGAGATTTATATATATATTTGATTTGATTTTACGGCATGGTGATTTGCCGGGTACTTTTGATTTTACGGCATGTTGATTTGCCGGGGATTCATGGTTATATCTGGAGGCTAGAATATTGTTATGTAATTATATATATATGAGCCTCGGACGTACGGTCGGGGATCGTACAGATTGTTATATATAAGGGGAAACGTGTTTTTGGTTTGTTTTCGGATTTTCACCATACGAGGGTCCACGGTATTATTATATTGATGCTAGCTAGCGAGGCCTCATCCCACGCGAGGTGACGACTTGACCATATAGGTCAGATTCACGCTCGGTGGTCGACGTAGGGTGGTATATATTGAGGCGGTGACGTGTCTAGGTAGTAGACTTAGACACGGGGGGAGTCAATAGGACTCTCGGACCCGGAGTCTGACGAGGTTCCAGTTATTTATGGTGGGTAGACTTTCCCCTGTTGTATGGCCAATGGGATTTGGTCATGAGGATGTTTTTCACTGTGATGGCGGGAATATTTCTCAGTGAGGCTTTCAGTTTTAATAAATTCCCGCATCAGTCGATTGAGATTTTTATATTATTATATGACTTGATTGAGATTTTTATACGATTATATGATGTGGCTTCAGGAATATTTCATTTATGAGACTTTCAGCTTTTGATAGATTCCCGAAGCAGTGGATTAAGATTTCTATATTTTTATATTATCTAGTTTCGGGAATATTTCCTCTATGAGGCTTTCGATATTTCATAGATTCCCGAACCAGCGGAACTAAGATTTTTATATGACCAAAGAGTTTGATCGAAATGTATTATAAGTTGATTTTCAAATGATTATGATTTTATATATATATATATCTAAACAAAGAAGTTTTGTTTATTTGAGTTGCCAGCGAGGCTGGTTTGTTTTAATAGAGTTTCTCATAAAATGTGGTACGTTTCCATATAAATATGCATGCATTGTGATTTTCCGATTAGTATGAAAACGTGGGAAAGTGATAAAACGTCTTTAACGAAAAGTTTCAGTTGAAATTATTTTATTTTTTATCCACTCACTCTAACGTTTTTAAATTACTTTCCCCTGGGCCCTTTGTTTTAAAATGCCCAGTGTGCAGACTAGTAGTCGAGGTCAAAGATACTCATGTCGAGGCATAGTCAGCGTCGGTATTGCTTCCGCTCGGTAGGATCTTTTGATCCTTTATCCTTTGATTTTGTCTCTTTAGTTACTTTCTGTAGAATGCTCTGATAAATTGTAGATGTTTTAAAAGTGATTTTTACTTTTGTGTTTATTTGTGGCGGTTGTTGTGATTTGGGGAGCAGGTGGCTCCAGGTTTTGAGGATGGATCTGAATGTAGAAGTGTTTTTGACAGGTGAGGGTTGTCCAGTTTAAGAGAGGTCATGCCGACTTTTCGGTAAAATCTCTCATAAGGTGGTCCCCGCAGGATCTGATCCGGGTTTCGGGGTGAAATCTGGTTCGGGTCCTGTCAATATAGGAGAGTCTAAGAGAGTGAGAGCTTGACTGAGAGAGAGACAAAGAGGTGAGAGGTTTGAGAGCTTGGCTGAGAAAGAGCTTGATCAACGACTGAGATCAAATGTGTATATATATATATATATATATATATATATATATATATATATATATATATATATAATATAACTATTTTAATTTTATATTTAATACGGGATAGGACGAGATTCATTTAGCTGATTCCGATCCCGTTGTTTTAAAACAGGATCGAGACGGGACGGGATATGTATTTTTCAAACATGAATCCCGTCTCGTCCCGATAAATTTAAGGACGGGATCGGGATTTCAGAACCCAATGCCCAGCCCTAGTTGCCAGTGTTCTCAAGGGATGTGCAAGTAGACAAGCGTACGTATAAGTTTGGCTTTGGACGTTGTATCTTTACTGGGGTATGTAAATGATGATAAGCTTGCGTTCATCTTTTTTTCTCATTCCAGAATTGCTGGCTTCTCTAATGATATGATAGCTTGCGTTCCTCTCGGTCTCCGATTTGATTGATATTTGCATATAATTGAATCCGTGATCCAGAAAACGAAGTCCCAACCACAATATTACAACTATGATATACCTTAAACGCATTTTCTCCCATAATTAACGTCGAAAGAGGAGAACAAAAGACCTAAAACTGATCAGAAACTTATTCACATTATAAAACTGACCTCCAAAATAATCTAGATATGTGAAGATTATCTATAAACAAAAATGTTAGTAGGGGGGCCGCCAGCACAGCACCTTCATTCTAGCCAACAAGAAAAGCATCGGCACTTCAAGGGTTTGCAGCAAGAGGCACACAGCATCTTCTCAAGTTCCTCCCCAGTGAGTCTCCATGTTGCAATCGTAAAAATCAACCTGTAGGTAAGTATTCATAAATCTTGCAGGTGTAGTATTTCTGATTTAAACCACCTGAAATATATAGTTCTCCTATTGTCATGTCACGCTTCTAAAGACCAACCTGCTGCTCAAAGTTTGCAGGAATCTCAAATTCTGTCCCCGAAGCATTGGCTAATTCATCCAGATTCTCCTACAATTTGCAATATGTGAGTGTGTGAAAAAGAAAAAACTAAACAGAGCAATTGCAACAAATCCACATTATATAATTATTAGATTTACAGAAGCCAAGATGTATGATTGAAGTAGGAAACGTCCTGATATTTGCTTATGTTTGTTACAGTGAAGAAGTGATTTGTTAAGTTACCAAGTGTAAAATATAATGACCACAATGTATAACATAACTTTCTTATAAAGAAAGAAATATTCAAATTAGTTAATTCCTTCTCAATTAATGGCATTAGTCACAGAGCACACATTGGCGTCAATAGATTAAGCATACAGATACATAGAGTGCAACCCAATATTCTTCCACAATTTCTGACAAAAACAAACACCTTCAAACCAATACAATACAAATCTGATGGATTATGACAATCTTGATTCTAGCAACATGCTAACATGTTTTCCCTGGTCCATGTCGATACACATACTTAAGTTAAGCTTCCCCTGTTTTAATGATTTAACATTTGGAGGTGGAGCCAGGTGCAGCTATAGACGTAGATGAAAAGGCTATCACATTGGATGATTTTCTTGCTATGAACTTCTTGTCCACAGCTCTTGTATTGATAGGGAAATGAAATAAAAGAGCTGTGGACAAGAAGTTCATAGCAAGAAAAGAATATGATGAAAAATACATCAGCAAGACTGGACAAGCTTAGGAGACAGAAGCTAGTCTCGAATAATGGAAGAGGGTGCAGATTTTGAGTTCAGTAGCAATGGAATCCGATAATGATAACTCACTCCCAAATTTCCTAGACCCCATTCCTTGTCCTTGAAGATCTTATTATTCCTTTCCATCCAGATTACCGGAAACACAGCAACTCGATGAAATTATGGCCTTCTTTCCTTTATTGAAAGCAGAACAGTAACCGCTTGGAAGACCAGCTAACTCTGTTGAAGCTGGTCAGATCAGGACTGCTCCGTAAATAAAGTTTGACATAACTAGAAAACAGTGCAAGGAAACTAGACCTGCACTCTCTCCCTGAACTTTCTCAACTTCTTCCAACAAGTTCAATCTCTGCATCTCATTGAAACCTAGAAGTTGTACCTTATTACTCTACAGCCTGAAGAACCTTTAAATCGCAGATTCTCCATATCTAATCACCACAACTTTGCAACCCCACTAACCTATTGTAATTTCTCTAAAAATGGTTCAGCTAAAGCTTCACACTTTCTCAATAGCCAGATCACTAAAGCCCCATACAATATGGAGAATCAAAACATCATTAAGGTCTGTTGACAGTTTTCTAGATTGAATATTCATCATTGGAAGGGATCTGTGTATATCTAATCACCACAACTTTGCAACCTCACTAACCTATTGTAATTTATCTAAAAATGGTTCAGCTAAAGCTTCACACTTTCTCAATAGCCAGATCACTAAAGCCCCATACAATATGGAGAATCAAAACATCATTAAGGTCTGTTGACAGTTTTCTAGATTGAATATTCATCATTGGAAGGAATCTGTGTATATAAGGCAATGATCTAAAATGAACCTTTCCCGTTAAGCAGTTGTTTTTTTTTTTTTTTTTTTAAAGCCGTTACACACTTCCTTCAGTTATATACATTCATGTAATGAAATTAGTACGAGGAATTAAAAGTTACTGATAACTAACAAACGGAATCTGAGCTCAATAATACCGTGTGAACCATCTAGTTAATGTCGAGTTTCGAAAGAGTACCTGCTCAACAAGGTTGACTGATGAATTCTCCATTTGGATGGAAACATGATCAATAGCAGCTTCAGCTGTTTCAAGCATGTCCTGCACATCAGACGACCAAATGTGATTGAAATATAATTTTCCTTAATTCGAATTAACATTACACAATCTATTAATCATAAAATCTCTCATATGCACAATGAACTAACTAGCCAACCTAAGCAATAAACTCCATTTGTTCTTTGATAACTCATTGTCTCATTTCTCTATAGCAGGACAGATGGCAGGAATACTGGAAACCATATAAATTGCAATATGAAACTTTTTCATATTCCTGTAGTATTCTTTTAGCCATTTGGAAAGACATGGCTACCTGGTCCCTCAGTCTCAGAGGCGGGATTTCGACATCCAATGCGATAGGCTTATTCTCTTCCGGGCTTTCCTGATGAGGCACAAAATTAACAAGTATCAAGTTATGCAGGATAGAAGCATTTAGTTTGTGCATGGTATAATATGCAGCTATTCTGTTCTGAGCAGACAGAATACTAATTGAAAATAGATTCAAACAAGCGACAGATATCCATAACGGTAATACTACTGGAACAATATATTACACAAGGTTTCCGAATTGTAATGCCTGTGGACATAGCACGACCGTAGAAATATGATTCTGATCATGAAAATTAACTCATTCTCGTCAGGTAGAAGATAACTCATCACTCACATTAATTCATAGCAACAATTCTATCAAATCATGCCTGTTTTGCAAATTTCTCATTCCAAGATTGAAGGTCCAAGTTCAGATGGAGTTTATTTATTAAAACCTCAGAATTGGTAGTGCAAAGTAGATATTTTCTTTTTTGACATAAAAAGCATCAAAATGTGAGAAAACTTGTGTTTAATATAAAAATTGACTTCAACTAATATTCCTACATTAAAGAAATAGTTCAGTTCAATATTAGATAGTCTCAAACTCTCAATATAATATTTTGATGTCACCTGTAGGGGCAACATAGCTTGGAATACATACCATCTCATTTTGATTGAAAGAAACATCCCTCCCTGATTTTGTAAGATCTCTCAACGTTCCCTTCAAGTATAACAATACCATGAGAAGCAGGATAAGAAAAAACAAATAAAGGTGTCAAATTGTTTGTTGTAGACAAGAATCTAGGGAGCAAATATTAAACATGGTCACCATGACCATTGATTGCCGGTGCATCAATGTTTTTCTTCTTCTTATTTTCAACTTAACAAGATGTATCTATGTAAACCAAACTGTCAATAAGACAAACACATTATTGCCAGTGCATAGAAATCAGATGATTTCCAAATGAACATGCATGAAGCTTGGTGAGTTGTTAATATTGTGAAGTTCTCCACATACAGACTTGTACTCCACTACCCTTTCTATTTTCTTTCGTTTTTTTCTTTCATTTTTCTTTTTCTTTTCTTTGCTTCCTGAGTCACTGGAATAAGAAATATGGTATAGAATATTAATCAAAATCACATTAACCCTTTAGCTTACACATACTCAATAACCATGAGAACACTGGAAGTCCAAACATCAAATCACATCATATGCAAGCATGTAACAATAAAACATAGTATACATGAACCATAGGATAACAGAAAAGCAAGAAATCTATCATGCCTGATCTTGCATGCAACAGCATAAGTCTTTCCTCCAGAGTTTGGAAATTGAAACAAAAGATACCGTAATGATTCCATAAAAACAAATGTACGTCAACATGATCACATTCATTATGAGGAAATGATTCCACGAAAAATTACAGCAAAGATCAGGTACATAAATACAAGCATGTAATCATATATAATCCCTACTCAGAATGGCCAAAACAGAAGGACCTACCTTATTTGCCCACCTGAGTCCACAAGCATTACATAGAGATCTTGGGCCATTTGGTCCCCGACGCATCGCTGGGGTAGACTTTTCACTAGTCCCACAGTGCTGACATCTACGTAAGCTTAAAAATTGCAGGAAACCAGAAAAGAAGACATAAGCTTAACATGTCAGCAATCAATACGATAAATTATCATACAACACGTAATCCTTGCAACAAGGGAAGGACGTGATGAAGAATTTATGAATGATTTACCCCAAAAATGTTTGTGTTAGCTGAAGTAAGGATTTTACTCACACAGATTCTGGACATGAAGTGCTATCACTTGAATCACAGTTCCCCACAACCAGTTTGGAAGGATCCTTCAAAGATGCAAACTGTCCATTCTTCCGATGCATTCTATAGAAACAATAAAAAAATAAATGAAGCTATAAGGTAGTAAATATTACAACCTCATCCTATAATAATCTATTTCATAACGCACGAGATCAACTAAAACCACGTCTTCAAAACCCATTGTTCTTTATAATATATGTATTGCACATCTTAGTATATAAAAGAAGGATCATACAATTAAAAAAAAATTACAATATTTTCAACAAGGAACTCATTGTAGCATTAGCCAGGGAAAAAAAAAATTAAATTATTCCGAGCATAATGATAAAAGTTATCAAGACAGGATGAATTACCTCTCAGCAATGTCTTTACGGCAACTGTACCTAATTTTCTTGTCAAAGCACCTCTCTTTCCGTTTTTCACGGAACCTGACAAGAGAGGCAAATCTTCGTGAAAGTTTTGAATTTCTTGAGATGTCACCTATACCCTACAGAGTGATTTTGAAAAGAAAATCAATTAGAGAAATATAAAAGCCAGAAAATGAAGAGAGAAGAAGCAAAGTGATATTAACAGGATTACCCTGCTATTCTGTTGTAGAGAAAACCCAGAGCTTGGGACGCTGTTTGGTATGTCACTACCTGGTGTATCACGTCCTCCCAATAGCAACAGCACTGCTCGTACCTGTAATTGATATTGCCAAAGTCAGGTATTATTAATATAAAAGGAGCTACAAACAGCAGAGTTTACAGCATGATGGGACAGCGCACTAGTATATGCTGCACTAATGCTCGCACGGATTAAACCAATTTCTATTCCAGCGTAATTTGAATAGAGAAAGAGCCTACAAATTAGTTAAGTCATACTTTGACTTGATATCTTGATCAGATTGAAAACATGTACTTGTTAGAAAGCAAACACATAAATTCTACATACATTGTAATACTGGCAACCACTATTAACTAGCAAGTTTGCTATATTCCTCAGAAATCACTATAAAAATCATGTGACCATATCTTCTCAACCCAGCCGAAAAGCAGCGGTTCATCATCCGGCTAATAACAATCAGTTCCAATTGGTGTTATATTATTGAATTAAAAAAAATCAAAATTTATAAACAACCAAACACTCAGAATATTCAGTACCTATCATCAAAATCATGACGAGCCACTCTACCGATTAACATTGAATCCGAATTGGCATATGAAGAAACAAGTGGTGCATTTACCTTATCAGGAGTAACGGCGGGAAAAACGTAGACCTCGCCCTCGAAGGCGATGGTGAGCTCACTCGTCCGAGTCGAATTGCTGCAACGACTCATTCTGCTCGTCTGAGATTGATTCGCCTCGTACACATAGTCGCCTTCCGACTCTTCTCCTTCCAAAGGCCTCGCTTCTATTGTTTCAACATTCACTGCCTCCATTTTATCAGAGCATCACTCGAGAGAAAACTCTCTCTCAGAGTCTCAGGTGTGGACTCTTGACCAAAATTTGACTTCAGTGTTTAACTTCTCAGCCCTAATAAACGAGTTTCGATGACGACAAACTTTCATTTTTCATTCGGGTCAAATGCTCCCATTGCGCTTAACCGGACATTTCTTAAAAAAAAAATAAAAAAAAATAAATAAATCGAAATTCGGGAGGCTGAGTTTTTTTTTTTTTTTTTTTCTTTTCTTCCTCAAATATTGAGGAAGTTATGCCCCAAGTTTAAGTGAGTGATCATTATTCAATAGGAGGTGCTACCATACCATGTCCCTTAACTTGAAATGAGTGAAGTTGTTTCAATTCCATCTTTCTAATCAATAAGAGATAATTGTTTAAACAGAAGTTGGCTTCACAAATATCTTGTTGTTTAGTGCAGCTAACAGACTCACTCTTTTGACACAGTGCCATAACAATTCAACATTTCTACCACAGTCGTAAATTCCCCAACCACATGTCTATCCAAAATCTGAAGTTTTCCATCCGGTTGAAAGAAAACCCCAGTGGGGGAAATCAGAAAACCATAACATTTCAGCCAAACTACACAAAATTGTCACACAATTCGGATTCCCTATAATAATCCTCCACCAGAAAACTGCAGTTGAGGAGTTACACCAAGGTAGTTACAAAAACAAAAGGACAATCTCAAGCTAAGTTGGCTTCCTCATCTTCCGCCCAGCACGGATCACTTCATCCACCAACAACAATTGGGATGTAATTAAGGCCTGCATAGCATGACACAAACATCTGTTAGTTACATTAATCTTTCTATTTCCTAAGAAAGTGCAACATTAATGATTATTGGCCTTTCCTAGGTTAGTAGATCAATAGTCTGCCCAAAATATTGATATGTGATAAACTGACAAGTAATGAGTTGCTATATCTGACCCTGAGTTTATAATCTGCCGCTTCACAGAGTAGTTGTCAAAGATACCCTCCATTTGTGGGTCAATCGGTTCCCCAGTGTAATGATTTAGTCCGACAGCGTTTCCTCGCTCATGCTCTCCCTGAACAAGCATAGACATAACACAACAAAGCTCAGATGTGATTACTTTTCAATCAACTCAAGAAAGATGGCCAAATTAATAAAATAATAACAGATATAAGAAAGTGTACCTTGAGAGAAATTATCACATCTTACGTGTCGAGGCCAGCATTCTCAGCAAGTGTCTTGGGCACCACAAGGAGAGCATCAGCAAAAGCTTCAACACCAAGTTGAGCTCGCTGTTCCAAATTTCACAACATGAGAAAAAGATAGACGTAGAAAATAGAACCGCTTGAGAGAATTTCCAGCAATTTTAGGGAGACAATTGATTACCCATTGAACAGTTTTCTTCACTTCATTTATCAGATATTGTCTGGCTGCAACTTCAAAAGCTCCAGCACCCTGAGTCACAAATGAAAGAACACATGATTCAAAGTCTAAAATATACACCAGAAGCCACAATTTGCTCCCATAGTATACAAACTGAGTGAAGATTGAATCACTGGAATAAAGGAAAAAGAAAAGAATATCATTGCAACAATGCCCAACGAAATTCCAATTCAAACAAACGTACCAAGATCACAACTTCATCTTCTATCGTATTTTTTACTGCCCTCAGACCATCGCGAACAGCATCCTTAATCTGGGCTATTGTATGGTCATTAGGCCCTGTATCATCAAAAGTGAAAAAAAGGATGTATTAAACTACCACATATACTTCTCTTCACCAAGGACGTGCTCATATACAAGTCCAGCCCAGCCAAGCCAAGGCAATCAGGAGTTAAATCATCCACAGAGTTCACAGCCTCTCCTCCACAAGCCAAAACCAACCATTCCATATTTCTCCTCTTTGCCCTTCTGAGAGCAATAATCTACAAATTCAGGGGGGGTTAGAAATAGGGTGAAGAAAATAATTACACCGTACAAAAGTACAGCTACTTCATAAAAGAACACCCAGACTTTAAAAACAGTATTCTGATGGGGTGTTCTTAAAGCTAGCTAACATTTTGGGTTTTCAACAGTGTCATTAATTGTGATTGACATTTACACTGACATACAATTTTTGAGATGCCTGGTAGTATCAACTCTCACATAAGTGCACAGATTTTACCAAAGTGCAAGAGTATAGCTAGTTCATAACAAAAACACCAATACAGGTATGCTGTATTCATAACCTGCCAAACTATGACCAGACTTTAGAAATAGTATTCTGATGGGGCATTCCTCAAGCTAGCTAGCATTTTGGGTTTTCATCATTCCATACATTATGATTAAGATCCAAATTGACATTGACATTCAGACAATTAAAATGCCTGGTGGTATCAACTATCATATAAGTGCACAGATTTTACCAAAGAATACATTTCTAGTCAAACAACAAATTCTTAAAATTGACAAAAAGTAGTAAATGAAAATTGTGGGATAAATTAACAATGATTCATGCTTACCCCTGCCCTTGCCAGAAGGTCCAGAGATGGGGGATCAATTCCCTTCTGATTGATGACGACAAAATTATTGTCATTACCAGAACAAACCTGCAAGTCACAAAGTATGGGCAACATTTCAGCAAGTGTAAAAATGCTAGTGTGCAGCATCAACATTAGAATGCAGTACCAGTTATAACACTACCTTATTTTTCAGCTCAATGATCTTTCTAACTCTCTCATCAACCTGACGTCTTTCAGCTATAACCACTGCTTCTCTCTGCTCCGCACTTGAATAGAAAAAACCAGAGTTCACTTCACTGAGAAGACCATCAACTCCATAATGATCAGAAAGTAAGACTATCAGAACAGAAGATTCCCAGGCTTTAAAAAGTGAAAGTCATATTTAAAGCACAATGCAAAACAAAATACTCTTAAGACAGTGGTTTTCTGCTCACGAATAACTTGTACAACAAGCCCAGCAAATAAAAATAAAAGTTGATCTAGCCTGCAGTACTATAATTCACTGGAACTACATCCAACGGTATTCATCAAGTGATCAAAGGAGAATCTTAAAGGTTGAGTAGTATATAAGATAATAATATACCAAACGTGTGTCTGCATCAAATTTATGGCGCATATGCATAATCTCCACCATAAACAGATCAATTGCCTCCTCAGGTTTGCAGATGCAAAGAACCTGTCAATAATGAAACCATAGTTTGTAACAATTGAAGATGCAAGAGGTCTACAATAGCTATTTGCTTCTGTAAGCGACTTAACAACTCGAAAATTAGAATCACATATGGAATAAATATTATTGCAAGCCTTACTGATGAAACCACAATTACTCACCGCATTTACAACTATGTCAGTCAATTGATCAGCCAATGCTTCATGTAACTGCAAAAATAATTTTTCATATTAGAATGATATAATAACAGGCCTTTGTTGAGCAGGACTCAAAGCTACGAGTAAATCTCATTGTCCCCTTCTCTTTTGTCAAAAAGAAAAAGGAAAAGCATAAATCAATATACCTTTGTTAGCACAGTTGTCCTTGCAACCATTTTAAGGATTTCTTTGTCAGGCTCACTGCCCATTACCACAGGAGTTTTAAATTTCTCGATAAATTGAAGTGTTGCTCTTTTGGCAATCTCAAAACCATCAACCAGGACACCTGGATGCATCCCTGAAACAACCAAAACGATCAAATGTCAGGGGATGAGATGAAGAACCGTACAAGAAATGAACACATTTCAAGCCTTTTTTTTTTTTTTTTTTTTTTGCTACTAAACAATCCAGCGAGCACAATTGTCCGCTTTTCTCACTTAGTAAATAAAAACTGAAATCTTTAAGAACAATGAAACTGGTGACACAACCAAGCAGACTCCTAATGTAAGCTTCAACTTGTAAAATTTAAACAGACTGCGACAAAACATGTATTGAGTTCACAAGTAGATAGTTTGTCGCATACAAGGGGTTGAATTTGCAACATACAGATGATGAAGAAAGGGAAGCAGTAAGTAAGAAGAAGAGAGATCTAGGGGGTTTAAGGAGAGAGTGAAAGAGATACCATTTCTTTGAGGAGAGTGTTGCCATCCTTAGTGAGCTTGATGTCTCTAGCTCCACCGACGAGCATTTTGATGGTGCCTTTGGGGCCCCAGGTTGGTTTTGAGAACATCCTACAAACCCTTGGCGGCGTTGATGTTCATGTGCAGCGCCAAACCCAACCCAACTTACAGATGGTCAAGACTGATGAGGGCTCTCAACTTCTTCTTGTGTGCACACTCTGCTCTAGTTAGAGGACTCGTTTGGTTTTTGTGTCGTGGAGAAAAACTACGCCCCTACCTCGCCTAGTCGCCTTATTATTTTGTTTCAAAAATTTCTCACTCACGCAGCACGTGTGAGTAGTCAAAAAATGCGGCACGTGTGAGTCTTCAAAACAAGCTGCACGTACGAGTCCCTCAAATAATATCGAACATTATTTACGGGACTCATTAATATCTCCGTAATCAAGTAAGTGTTTGAAGTAGAGTTTTTTTTTACCAATAACTATACTTTTGAACTCATAATTAATAATAGTAAGTCTGTTTTTAAAATTACCATTAACAGGTTTCCATCCATTTAACTAACAGAATCTGTTAAATGGTAATTACGAAATTGTCATTTTACTTTTTTTTTACAACATTTTTTAGGGTCAGTAGCATTACGCGATTTTGAGGGTTAATAGCATTACGCGATTTTTTAGGGTCAATAGTGTTGACAGTAGCCGCAGAGAGGCTACAGCAGGCCCACAGACCCGCAGCAAGCGCACCAGGGCCCGGCCCAAGGGTCGGGACCGGATCACCAGCACCCGGCCTCGGGGCCTAGCACTCTATCCTGCCTCCAGGGACCCAGGGGCCGGGGGCACCAGCCTGCCTAAGAGGGCACCAGAAGGTACAAACAGAAGGGAACCAGTCCCACATCGAAGAGTAAGGCCAGCCCTTACCCCCAACCACCTATATATGGGCCCCAACTACCCTCTTTATTAGGTAACTTATCTCTCTCCCGGCTTACATACGTGCCTTGGTTATATATATTCCAACTATACTAACTTAGGCATCGGAGAGGAGAAGGCCGGCCCGCCCGGTATTCCCCTTAGTGAGCAGGATTGCAGGAGATCGAGTTGGATTCATCAAGTATCTACTAGACCCCCGAGTTTAGGCAGAAACAATTGGCGCCGTCTGTGGGAAGCTTGAACGAAAAGCCGTGTAAGCAACACCGTTGGGAAAGAGATCGGAGATGAGTCAAGAGAAAGAGACCACCGAGGGGGGACGCCTTGCAGTAGTGCAGACGCTCACCTCCACCCCAGCCGTCACGCGGGAGCCGCGCGGCGACCGGGGCAACGATCAGGATGGAGAAAGCTATGGGGGACCATCCGGCGTGCCGGATCCCCACCGCGACAGCTCGCGAGGTAAAGGCCCGGCAGAGGAGGAAGACAGTCCAGAGCGACGGGGCTTCGCCTTGACGTTCTCAGATGATTCAAGCGATCGATCTGAGAGCTCGGACCGGGACCCCACGTACAGCCCCGGCCATAGCAGTATGGCGGGAGAACTACGGGCGATGGCCGCAGAGGTCAGTCGTCTGAGAGAGGAGAGCGACAGGGACATAGCTAAGTCCAACGCTCGGTACGAAGAAATGGAGGCGGTGAATACTGCCCTGGTGGCCGCCTTAGAGAGGGGACAGCAGCGCAATGACGCCATGGCCGAGGCACATGCGACACTCCCGCCGATCCCACCTCAACACGCCGATGGAGGGCAATCTTCGGGAGGTCGGCCCGGTGACCCCGTACGGCAGAAGTCGCCATCAGGCGCAGGCCCGCCAAAGAGCGCGACAACCTCCCGCCAGCCCGACGCTTCGTCAGTGGATGGAGCTGAGACTCCGACCACGCGAGCGCTGCAGATGCTGGCCGACACCGTGTCGAACTTAAAGGCCCAAATGGAGGCTAACGAGAGAAGAGCCGCGCGGCCGATGGAGGGCGCCCGGTTTAATGAGCGCATGGGTCCCTTTTCGCACCGGGTCATGGAGTCGGGAAGATCTGGCAACCAGAAGTCCCTCAAGCTCACCTACTCAGGATCCGGCTGCCCGTACCAGCATCTGGACAGCTTCCGGTCCCAAACCTGCGCCAAGGGCTACTCCGATGCAGTCTGCTGTAACATTTTTCAGGAAACTTTGTCCGGAGAAGCACTCAGCTGGTTCTACGAGCTTCCGGCAAACTCGATCGAGGCATTCGAGCAGTTAGCCGACCGGTTCGTAGGCCGCTTCATTCTCCGAGTCGAGGGAGCCCGGACGTCGACCATCCTCTTCAATTGCAGACAAGCCCCCGGAGAGGAGCCGAGAACCTTTGTCAACCGCTGGCAGACGGCTACGGCCGGAGTTCGGAACCTGGACAAGGGCATCGCCGAGATGGCGTTTAAACAAGGGCTCCGAGCGGGCAAGTTTTCCTACGCCGTCCGGGTAGAACTCCCGCAGGGGTACGACGAGTTGATGGCTATGGCCATCCAGCATGCTCAGGCCGATCATGAGACCTACGGGCACCACCTACAGAAGAGGAAGCGGGATGAGCAGCAGGAAGACCATCCCCGGGAAGAGAACCCCCCGCCTACCCAGGAAGCCAAGCCCAATCAGCGGACCGATAATCGCACCGTTCGGCCCAGCCGGAACGCCAACAGCAGAAACTGGCCGCAGCGGCAGCAGAGGTTCTATTCTGATAAGCCCCAGAACGAGCACAAGCCGGCACCGTTCCGCCAAGAGCGCCCCCTAGCAATCATGCCAGCACCACCACCGGTCAATCAAGAAGTCTTCACCGCTCTCACCACTTCCTACGAGGATATCCTACTTGAGAACGGGAGCGTCATTCCCCCACCGCCCCAGAGAAGGTTCCCCAAGAGGAAACTTACAACTGCGCAGATGGGCAAGTACTGCTCTTACCATGATGAGGCTACTCATCGAACGAACCAGTGCTACGCTCTCAAGACAGCGGTGCAGGTTTTGATTGATAGCGGCCAGCTCCAGCGGTACGTGGGGAAAAGAAGAATAGACCCCGACCAGGAACGTGACCAGTCCTGGTAAAACCCGCTAGTCCGAGCGGTTAGTTTGGCATAGTTCGCGGTTCAACCGTTGTAAAAAAACAAATATATATGCCAACTACTTTTGAGAAAATTTCACCGGCTCTGCCAGTTCCAGTATATTCATATTCAAGCAAGTATACAAGCAGTAACCGATCCGGAAAGATTACAAGGAAAAGGGCAAGAAAATCCTAAGGAGCTACGATTCCGCCTTCAGCAGGAAATTCGCCAGCCTCTCCTGCGGTACCCTCGTCGTCGACATCAGTTCCGGTGTTGACTCCGGCTCGAGCAGACTCGGCACCGTTGGTAGAAGAATCCAAGTCCGAGCGAATCGCTTCACCCGGCTGCTCCTCCACCGCCTCCTGATGGATGTCCGACTGCTCATGGATATCTCCTTCAGCAGCAGTCGACATCAGGGAAGTGTCTAACCATCCCTTCCCCACCCATTCCGTGTACGCATCCGAGATGCCATCTTCCCTGGCCTTCACCAGAAACTCCAGGAACTGATCGCTCTCGCGGTATTTGAGAACGACCCGCTCGTAGAGTTCCGGGTCATCTTCCCCGGCCGGAGCAGCAGAGGCGGCGCGCAGAGCAGCAGCTCCCACTTGGAGCTCGTCCACCTTGGCCTCCAGGTCGGCCCTCTCCCTCTCCAGGATCCGGTTCTGCTCCTCCAGCTTCTTGGCCTTCTCCTCCGATCTGGCCTTCTCTCGGTCCGAGCGAGACTTCTCCACCTCCAGGCGCTGTCGGATCTCCGATAGAGCAGTTATCTGTCTCTGCAGCTCCGACAGCTCCTCGCTCGCGTCCGGTTCGTACAGACTGTACAGCAACTGTGCAACACCAAAGAGTTAGTCAAGCAGCAAAAGAAACAAGCCACAGGCAGTATAGTGGTGCCATGCAGTACTCACCCGAAGGACGGATTCCTTGCATTTTGGACGATTTCCGCCCGCCAGGACTCCAGCAACCCCGGGTCTGTCCAGGCCAAGGCTGGCCAAGTCCGCCGCCACTTTCCGGACGAGTGCACTATCAGGATTTCCCCTCGGTGCCTCCACAGGCGCTGGACTACTCTGCCGAGCAGCAGCAGCAGCCTTCTCCCCAGCAGCGTTGGTCTGCGCACCGCTGGTTATTCTGAACCGTTTGGCTAGATTCTCTCGTGCCGACCCACCGGTAAGCGTCACCAGTGCGGCGGAAGGAACGTCCCCGCCCTTCCATTTCTCTCCCCGGCCTTCCGGAGAAGAAGATCGTGCGCTTTCCGGGGCGACGCGAGCCACGTGCGGCACAGACATCGGCCGGTTGGGGATCCTGTTCATCCCACCGGGAATCCTCACTGCCCCCCCGGTACTCTTGCCCTTTCCAGGCGCCAGGAGGCCTGCAGCATGATGGGTCTTCACCCGCTTCAGGACATAGGCGTCGTCATCGACGTCCATGGCCCTCGGCTCCGCATGGGTCGTAAGCCGGCCGGACACGTCGTCCACCGACGTCCGCGAGACGATCTCGGCTTTCTCCTTCAGCTTGTTGAGGAGGTCTTCCCCGTCCATAGAGAGAGTGGTTTCGGGCTTGATAGTCGCCCGGGAAGATGCACCTGCAAGGGAGGCAAACGGTTAGTATTTTGCAAAAGACTAGCACAACGTATCCCCGCTCAAGGGCTTCCTACGCACCGGGACCCCGCCCAAGCTGGCAGTATTACAGCACTTCTCGTCGGATGAAGTTGTACGAACTCCGTTCCATCTCGTCCCAACATCCGGTTATGGTCGAGATCCTCTCACGCTCCAGATCGGATAGCTCGTACGACTGGTCGCCAATGGGTTGGAAGGCGCCAGGAACCGAGTACATTTTACTCCTCGCTTGCCACTTCCCGCCCACCATCTCCACCTTCTTCCTCCAGCTGTTGTCTACCCATGTAGGCATATTGGTGACAATCGGTGGAGGTTTCCGGGTATTGAAGAACAGGCAACCATGGGACCCCTGCTTCCTGGAGTACGACAACCTGTACAAGGCCCGAAACTAGTTTACCGTGGGTATGTTCATCCCAGAAAACTCGTACAAGCAGCCAAGGCTCAGTAGTCGTCTCCACTGGAGCCCAGGAAGCTGCGCTGGCGACACTTGCAGTGCACTCAGCATATACTGCACGAAATTTGGCAGCGGGAGCGAGAGTCCGTGCCGGAACTGATCCTGATGCGCGGCAACCCAACCTTCTTCCGGGTTGCAGGCTGACTCTCCAGGATTCAAGGGCCGTAGCAGAACTCTATCCGGGATACCCCACGTTTCCCGGAACGCTGCAATCTCTCCAGGGGTCATGCTCTCCTCCGGTTCATCACACACCACAGCGTACTTCCCTCTGCCGATGGTGTAGCTCACAACCGGAGCATCTGCAAGGCGCACCCCGTGCGGTATTTCAGTCTCCGAGGATTCAGACCCGGAAGACGAAGACGAGGACGGAGTCGATACCCTGCTCCCGGAGCAGTCAGCGACTTCGGTCTCCGGAGATTCCGAACTGAGCCAGTTATCCAGCCTCTCCGCATCATCCACGAGGGGACCCCTGGCAGCCGATTCGGAAGCCCGGTCGGAACCTGAAGACGACATCTTAACCTAGAGGAAGAACACAAAACCCTAGCGCTTGTCAGCAACAGGGTACAACAACGCCTTCTACGGCCTCTCCCCAAGTCCGCCGCAAAGCAGTTCCGTCAGCGGCAGAGATCCCTCCCCCCCCCGCTGTAAAACAACAAAGCCAAAAACAAGAACAACACCGGGGCAAAGAAATCAAACAAACTTACCAATTAGTATGCTCAACCGAGGACAATCGGCCCTGGGAAAGCAGCGCGCAATGGTAGGGAGCGTTCAAGAAACGGATCTCGTGGGGCAAGAAGGGCTCAGAGTGCTCGCCAGATTCCTCTTTTTCTCTTAGTTTCTCCAAAGCAAGAAGCAACAACAGAAAGAAGAGCAGAAGAGGCCTTTTTATAGAGGGGACCAGTGCCCTAGGCAATCGAAATCCCTCCAAAACAAGTAATCAGAGCAACTCAAATGCCTGCGAATCCAGGCCCTACATCTCAAGACCGCCCCGCGCTGGCACGTGTCCCAGCATTGGAAAACTGCCCATGCCATCATAACTGACGGGACTGATGGACTTCCTCCTTAAATGCATGTCAGCCACTTGTCCCACACGCTGGCGACAGGAAGGTAGGAGCGGGAACCAAGGAGCCAGGCCCTCCCACTTCCCCAAATTCCACGCTTGCACGACAATCTTCGCTGCATATCTCGAAGACCTCTCTCGCGGTTATGATCATCCAACCGCTTGGAGAGCACCCATCCGGGTATGAAGCCTCGTCTCGATACGGCAGGACGCCCGGTCGAGGACCGCCCGGCACCATGGCAGTTCACGGTTATGATCATTTAACCGGCTGTATGGCTTCTTCGCTGCATATCTCGAAGACCTCTCTCGCGGTTATGATCATCCAACCGCTTGGAGAGCACCCATCCGGGTATGAAGCCTCGTCTCGATACGGTAGGACGCCCGGTCGAGGACCGCCAGGCACCATGGCAGTTCGCGGTTATGATCATTCAACCGACTGCATGGCTTCCCCATGGCACATCACGGGAGGACTCGTCTCGATATGGCATGTCGCCCGGTCGAGTTCCACCCGGTCCGTAGCAGTTCGCGGTTAGGTATCATTCAGCCGTCTGCACGCCATCCTACTGGAGACCTCGTCTCGATATGGCATGTCGCCCGGTCGAGGTCCGTCCAGTCGCATCTCTCTTGGGGGACTCGTCTTGATATGGCAGAACGCCCGGTCAAGATCCGCCCACCGGTTAAGATGCATCCAACCGGCTCGAGAGCACATTCCGACCCCGGTCATGAGAACATTCGACCGGCTTGGGCTTCATACACCCGGGTGAGTTTACATCTAACCCATGTACGCTTGTCCAGCAGGATAAAAACCCTGCATCGCACCAGCTGCGGCAAAAGGGGGCTTGTTTCTGCCTAAACCCGGGGGTCTCGGTAGATACTCGATGAATCCAACTCGATCTCCTGCAATCCTGCTTACTAAGGGGAATACCGGGCGGGCCGGCCTTCACCTCTCCGATGCCTAAGTTAGTATAGTTGGAATATATATAACCTGGGCACGTATGTAAGCAGGGAGAGAGACAAGTTACCTATTTATGGTGGTAGTTGAGGCCCATATATAGGTGGTTGAGGGTGAGGGCTGGCCTTACCCTTCGATGTGGGACTGGTTCCCTTCTGTTTGGATATTCTGGTGCCCTCTTTGGCAGGCAGGCGCCCCCGATCCCAGGACCCTTGGAGGCAGGATAGACCGCTGGGCCCCGAGGCCTGGTGCTGGTGATCCGATCCTGGGTCCTGGGCCGGGCCCTGGTGTACTTGCCCCGGGTCTGTGGGCTTGCTGTAGCCCCTCTACGGCTACTGTCAACAGGGCTGCACGACGAGCTTTGTCACCTCAACGCCACCCCCCTACCGGGAACATAATGCACCTGGCCCCATGGCATCTCACTGGGGGGACTCATTTCGATATGGCAGGACGCCCGGTCAAGTTCCGCCCAGCACCATGGCTGACACCGGTCGAGAATATCCGACCGGCGGGCTTATAACCCCGGGTGAGTTTGCATCTAACCCATGCACGCTTGTCCAGCAGGATAAAAACTCTGCATCGCATTGAAAGGCGATCAAACATGGGGCTACACGGCGAGCTTTGTCACCTCAATGCCACCCCTTTACCTCAATGCTTATTCAACACAAGCTGAGAAGAACTAGCAAGTGTTCACCGGTGCTTCAAACAACCCGCAACACCGGGGAAATCTCCCTGTAGCCTAGCAATGGGGAACTCGTTTCGATATGGCAGGACGCCCGGTCGAGTTCCCATACTCCTGGCCTCGTCTCGATATGGCATGTCGCCCGGTCGAGGTCCAGTACTGAAGTTCACCAGGGACCCGTCTCGATATGGCAGAACGCCCGGTCGAGGTCCTGTGAACTTCACCCTGTCCGTTTCGGCAGATCGCCTGGTAGAGGCTCAGTGAATTCTGTTTCGGCAGATCGCCCGGTAGAGGCTCAGTGAACTCCGCTCTGTTTCAATTCGGCAGATCGCCTAGTTGTGGCCCAGTAAAGCTCTGCTTCGTACCGAGAGGGCAGAGTGCCCGGCCGAAATTCCGTGCAAATTTCTTGCATGGCGGATTTCAACGCCTCATTATCATCCCATGCACAAAATCTCCTGCATGGCGGATTTCAACACCTCATTATCATTCCATGCACACATCTATTGCATGGCATCATAACATCATGGCATCATCCCATACACTCACCGGCTTCCACCCGGCTCCATGCTCATAACATCACAACACTTGAGCATATTACTGCTTATATTGCAAATGTGCTTATAAAACTATTGCTTCCCATCGATAACAGGTACTCACCTCGGTCACGCCCAATCTTTAACGCGGACTTGGGGGACTGGGCACCGGTAGGTTGGTAGCCCTGCGGGTCTGCGGGACAAGAGCAAGACAGATTTAAGTCCCCATTCAAGATTGCACTTGACCGGGAACTTGGGGGACTTGTTGACAGTAGCCGCAGAGAGGCTACAGCAGGCCCACAAACCCGCAGCAAGCGCACCAGGGCCCGGCCCAAGGGTCGGGACCGGATCACCAGCACCCGGCCTCGGGGCCTAGCACTCTATCCTGCCTCCAGGGACCCAGGGGCCGGGGGCACCAGCCTGCCTAAGAGGGCACCAGAAGGTACAAACAGAATGGAACCAGTCCCACATCGAAGAGTAAGGCCAGCCCTTACCCCCAACCACCTATATATGGGCCCCAACTACCCTCTTTATTAGGTAACTTATCTCTCTCCCGGCTTACATACGTGCCTTGGTTATATATATTCCAACTATACTAACTTAGGCATCGGAGAGGAGAAGGCCGGC
This sequence comes from Potentilla sterilis, assembly GCA_963682095.1. Lineage (NCBI taxonomy): Eukaryota > Viridiplantae > Streptophyta > Magnoliopsida > Rosales > Rosaceae > Potentilla > Potentilla sterilis. The sequence continues at coordinate 34,158,673 of OY821757.1, read as the reverse complement.
CCGCCCGGTATTCCCCTTAGTGAGCAGGATTGCAGGAGATCGAGTTGGATTCATCAAGTATCTACTAGACCCCCGGGTTTAGGCAGAGACAAATAGCATTATGTGATTTTTGATGGTCAGTAGCATTATACTGAATGTAGATATATAATTAGATACTGGCGCTCAATAGTATACTGACCCTCACTAGTACACTAATGTAAATATAAAGCTAGCTTACACTGATGTAAGTATAAAGCTATCTTACACTGATGTAAATATAAAACTAGCTTGTTGTAAGGTAAATAAATAAAGTCTTACATAAACACTATTGTAGGCTAAAATAATACTTCTGAGATACATATATCTTATATGCTAATATGTGAGTAATTTTAAAGCTACTGAGGCTCAATATCATTGGTAGAATACTACTGATCCTCAAAAATGTATAATTCTACTGACCATCAGAAATGTGCAATGCTACTGACCTGTAATAGTGTCGTAAAAAGGGTAATTTCCTAATTTATGAATTAACGGATTTTGTTAGTAATAGATGGAAATCTGCTAGTGGTAATTTTAAAAAGCAATCTTGCTATTGGTAATTATAGGCTGAGAATTGTATCTATTGGTAATTTTTTTTATAGTTTTTACTATTTTTAATTAAACCGTGATATCTTTAATTCAACATTTCAAATCATAAACGAGGAGTGTATTGTCGAGCGTTTTTTCGGCCTTTTATAGACTCTTATTCAAAGGGCTAGTCAGTTCCGGTCTTTGCGGTCCTAGTGGTTTGAACCTCATAAGCGAGTAAGATTAACTTGTTTTATTTTTTTAATAATGAAGATTAACTTGTTTAAGCCTTTGCCTAAACTAGGCATGGCCGGGTATTGGCTAATTGTAATATCCTGATTTTTTAAGTTGGTTAAATTCTATTTTTCTTGTGAGAAATAGGGAGTAGAGGTCGCTACGAGTTTGTCGCATTTTACGGCGAATTTTTCAGAGTTCCGAGCTATTTTTAGCGATTTTTCAAAGTTTTGTCTAAATTCCTATCTTGTGGTGATGTGGCGGCATTCTATTGGTTGAAAAAATACATGTGGCCATTTGGATGGGATCAGCTGATGGTGGTGTCAGCATTTTGGCTACTCATCACACACTTGTCACATGAGAGACAAAGTTTTCTCTTTCTGTGACATGCGGCACAAAGTGGTAAGTGGAAAACTTATGTTTTGACATATGACCCCATTTAATTGGTTGTTGTAGCCTATAAATAGGCTGACCAACAACTCTCTCTCTCTCTCTCATCTTTCTCTCTCTATAATATTATTATTTTATTAGATTTGCGACGAAACTTCCGCGGGTCATAACTTTTGATCCGTAACTCCGATTCTGAATCCGCGAGTGGTTACGGATTCGTATCGACGCGATCTTTCTATCCATGGTGGCTGTAATTAGATCCAACGGTGATTTCTAAAAAGGCTCGTTCTAGGTTGCTCGATGTTGACAGTAGCCACAGAGGGGCTACAACAGGCCCACAGACCCGCAGCCAGTGTACCCGGGGCCGGCCCAAGGCCCGGGACCGGATCATCAGCACCCGGACCCGGGGTCTAGCAGTCTACCTTACGCCCAGGGGCCCGGGGACCGGGGGCGCCAGCCTGCCAAAGAGGTCACCAGAGCTGCCCTTTGGTGTGCGAACAGAAGGAAAACAGTCCCACATCGAAGAGTGAGGCCAGACCTCACGCCCGGCCACCTATATAAGGGCCTCAACTACCCTCATTAATAGGTAACTGATCTCTCCAACCGCTTATCATACGTGCTTAAGTTATCTATTCATCCCAACTGTACTAACTTAGGCATCGGAGAGGAGAAGACCGGCCCGCCCGGTATTCCCCTTAGTAAGCAGGTTTACAGGAGATCACGCTTGGATTCATCTGTCTCTACCAGGCCTATGGGTTTGTGCAGAAACAATTGGCGCCGTCTGTGGGAAGTTTGGATAAAAACCACGTAAGCATTACCAATGGCAGAAAGCTCAGAAGCAGGCCAGGAAAGAAATGCCACCGAGGAGCAGCGTGTTGCACCAGGGCAAGCGCTCATCTCCACCCCGATCGTCGCGCGAGAGCAGCGCAGCGACCAGGGCAACCAGGAAGACGGGAGCTGTGGGAGGCCGACCGGCACGCTGGGGCCATACCATGATAGCTCGCGCGGGAAAGGCCGGGCGAAGGACGACCAGCCAGCATACCGGGGCTTTTCGCTGATGTTCTCGGACGTTCCGAGCGACAGGGAGGAGAGCCCGCTCGGTGACAGTGACCGGGACACCACGTACAGCCCCGACCGGCACGATGTGGCGGGGGAGATACGGGCGATGGCAGCGGAAGTCGATCGCCTGCGCGAGGAGGGCGACTGGGATAGAGCGAAATCCAATGCCCGGTATGAGGAAATGGAGGCGGTGAACGCTGCCCTGGTAGCCACCCTGGAGAGAGGACAGCAGCGCAACGACGCCATGACCAGGGCACATGCACCCACGCCAGGTCGATCTCAGCGGTTTGAAGCGGGACAGTCATCGGGCGGAAGGCCCAGCGACCCCGAGCGAGCGGAGTCCCTGGCCGGCACGGTCCCACCAAAGAACACGCCGACACCCCGGCAACCACACGCTTCATTTGAGGATGAAGTCATGACCCCGACTGCACGGGCATTGCAGATACTCACCGACACTGTGTCGGATCTGAAGGCCCAAATGGAGGCCAACGAGAGAAGGGCGGCGCGGCCGATGGAAGGCGCGCGATTCAACGAGCGCATGGGCCCTTTCTCGCACCGGGTTCTGGAATCAGGGAGATCTGGTAACCAGAAATCCCTTAAGCTCACGTACTCAGGATCCGACTGCCTGTACCAGCATCTGGACAGTTTCCGGTCCCAGACGTGCGCCAGGGGCTATTCTGATGCAGTATGCTGTAACATTTTCTAGGAAACCCTGTCTGGAGAGGCGCTCAGCTGGTTCTATGAGCTTCCGGCAAACTCCATCGAGGCGTTCGAGCAGCTGGCCGACCGGTTCGTAGGCCGCTTCATCCTCCGGGTCGAGGGAGCCCGGACATCGACCATCCTCTTCAACTGCATGCAGGCACCCAGCGAAGAACTGAGGACCTTTGTCAACCGCTGGCAGACGGCGACGGCCGGGGTTCGGAACCTCGACAAGGGAATCGCCGAGATGGCGTTCAAACAAGGGCTCCGGCCGGGAAAATTTTCCTACGCCGTACGGGTGGAACTCCCGCAGGGGTATGACGAGCTAATGGCGATGGCCATCAGGCATGCTCAGGCCGACCATGAAACGTACGGGCAGCACCTGCTGAAAAGAAAGCGGGACGAGCAGTAGGAGGACCACCCTCGGGAGGAGCACCCCCCTCCCGGCCAAGAAGACAAGGCCAGCCAGAGGAGCGAGAATCGGAGTACCCGACCGAGCCACCCAGCAGAAATTGGGGGCAACGGCAGTAGAGGCCCTATCATGACAAACCCCAAGGCGAGCACTAGCCGGCGCAGTACCGGCAAGAACGCCTCCTGGCAATCATGCCAGCAGAACGTCAAGAGGTCTTCACCACCCTAACCTCTTCATACAAGGACATCTTGCACGAGAACGGGAACATCATTCCCCCACCGCCCAGGAGAAAGTACCCAAAGGGGAAGCTTACCCCGGCGCAAACGGGCAAGTATTGCTCCTATCACGTTGAAGCTACTCATCGGATGAACAAGTGCTTCGCTCTCAAGACAGCGGTGGAGGGTCTGATTAGCAACGGCCAGCTCCAGCGGTATAAAGGGGAAAGCAGAGCAGATCCCGACCGGGAGCAGGGCCAGGGCTGGTAGGCACGCCCAAACCTCCAAGAGGTTAGTTTGGCATATCATCGGTTCAACCGTTGTAACATCATGAGATATGTATGCCAACTATTTTGAGAAAATCTCCACCGGTTCCACCAGTGCAAATGCATTTATATCCAAGGAGTAATACAAACAAAAACCGTTCCAGCGGGTTTACAAAAAAAAAGAGCAAAGCAAAAATCTTAAGGAGCCGCGCTCCCCCCCCCCCCCCCCCCCCCCTCAGCGGGCATTCCACCAGCTTTTCCAGATGAAGCCGCAACACCTTCTCCAGCAGTTTGAGGCCCGCCTTCACCTTCCGGTTGCTCTTCGCCTACCGACTGCTCATGGATATCCGACTGCTCATGGATATTCTCATCAGCTCCAGCCTTCGGCATTCGAGAGGTATCCAGGTACCCCTTCTCTTCCCACTCCACGTAGGCGTCTGCGATGCCCGATTCCCTGGCCTTCTCCAGGAACTTAAGGAACTGATCGCTCTCATGATACTTGAGGACAACCAGCTGGTGAAGCTCCGGGTCCTCTTCTCCAGCCGCAGCAGCAGCGGCGGCGCGCACAGCGGCAGCCCCCACCTGGAGCTCATCCACTTTGGCCTCCAGCTCGGCCCTCTCCTCTTCAGCCAGCTCCTTCTCCTCCTCGAGGCTCCGGACCTGCTCTTCCAGCTTGACCACCTGCTTCTGGCCCTCTCCTCCAGTTTGACCTTCTCCCGCTCCAGCCTGGACTTCTCTACTTCCAGACGCTCTCGGGCTTCTGTCAGAGCGGCCACCTGCCTCTTCAGCTCCGGTAGCTCCTCGCTCGGATCCGGCTGATACAGATTGTACAACAACTACACAACAACAGGGAGTCAATTAGGCAAGCAGCAAGGGTAACGAGTTACGAGCGGTGCCGTGGCACCAAGCAATTCTTACCCGGAGGACCGACTCCTTTCACTTTTGGCGGTTCTCCCCCACCAAGGCTCCGGTGACCCCAGGCCTGTCCAGACCAAGGCCAGCCACATCTGCTGCCAGCTTCCGGACGAAGGGACTCTCCAGACTCCCCCTCTATTCCTCCTCAGGAGCGGGGCTACTCTGCTGACCGGCAGAGTTTGGAGCAGCAGCAGCCTTGTCCCCAGTGGAACTCGACGCACCGCTGGCCACCTTGAGCCGCTTCGCCAAGTTCTCACCTGACGACCGGCCGGTCAGCGTCACCAGCGCGGAGGGAGGAACGTCCATGACCCTCCGCCTCTTCTCACCCTGGCCGTCCGGTGAAGAAGATTGTGCGCCTGGCCGGGTGACCCTGGTGACGAGCGGGACTGATCCCGGCCGGTACGGAATCCGGTTCACCCCACCAGGAACCTTTGGTGGCCCTCCGGTGGTCTTGCCCTTTCCAGGTCCCGCCTTGGGCGTAGCAGGGTGACTCTTCACACGCCTCAGAATATAGGCGTCGTCCTCAACGTCCATGGCCCTCGGTTCGGCATAAACGGTAAGCCGACCGGACTCCTCATCCACCGTGGTCCGCGAAACGGCCTCCTCTTTCTCCTTTAGCTTTAAGAGAAGGTCTTCACCGTCCATGGATAAGGTATTGTCGGGTTTGATGACCGCCCGAGAAGATGCACCTGCAGGACAAGCAAAAGGTTAGTGTTTAAAAATCGGTCAGCAGAAATGCCACCGCTAAACCTTGCTACGCACCAGGATCTCGCCCGAGACAGCAGTACTCCAACACTTCCCACCGAATGAAGTTGTAGGAGCTTCGTTCAAGATCGTCCCAACATCCGAGTATAGTCGTAATCCTTTCCCGCTCCAACTCGGATAGTTCGAACGACTGATCGCCAAGGGGCTGGAAGGCACCAGGAACCCGGTACATCTTCCTCCTCTTCTGCCACTTCCCACCCGCCATCACCACCTTTTTCCTCCAGCTATTATCCACCCAAGAAGGCAGGTGGGTGATGATAGGCTGGAAACACCGGGCGCTAAAGGTCAGACAACCTTGGGATCCTCTCTTCTTCAAGAAGGATATCCTGTACAGTGCCCGGAACTCGTTCACCGTTGGCATGCTCATACTGGACAACTCGTACAGGCAACCGAGGCTCAGCAGCCGCCTCCACTGGTTCCCGGGAAGCTGCGTGGGAGACACTTGCAGGGCACTGAGCATGTACTGCACGAAATCTGGCAGCGGGAGGGAAAACCCGTGGCGAAATTGGTCTAAGTGCACGGCAACCCAACCCGCCTCCGGGTTACAGGCCGATTCTCCGGGATTCAGCGGCCGTAACGCTACCTCATCGGGGATACTCCACGTCTCCCGGAAGGCGGCAATCTCTTCGGGATTCATACTACCCTCCGTCTCATCACACTCCACGGCCTCTTCCCCACTCCCGATGGTGTAGCCCACGAGCGAAGTGCCAGAAAAGCGCACCCCGTGCGGGATTTCCTTAGATCCCGAGGACCCGGAAGACGAAACCTCGCCCCGGGAGCGGTCAGCGGCTTCGGCCTCCGGGGATTCCGAACCGAGCCAATCCTCCAGTCTCTCCTCATCGTCCACGACGGGACGCCTGTCGGCCGATTCAGAAGCCTCATCAGAACTTGCAGAAGCCATTTAAACCTAAGGGGAAGAAAACAAAACCCCACTGCTGGTCAGTAACAGGCTAGAACAGCGCCCTCTGCGGCTCCTCCACAAGATTACCGCAGCCGCCCCACTTAAAAACAACTCACTGTCGGCGACAGAGCCCCCCCCCCCCCCCCCCCCCCCCCCGCCGCAAAACGCCAAAAAGAAAAAGAAAAACACCAGGCAAAGAAAGCAAGACTTACCGATTACTATGCACATCCGAGGAAAGTCCGTCCTACGAAAACACCGAGCAATGGTAGGCAAAGAACAAGAACGCTTGAGGCAACGGATGTCGCGGGGCACCTCCACAGAGCTTTCGTCGGATTCCTCTCTAACATTCTCTTCTTCTCTCTGAGCCAAAGAGCAAAAACAGAACTTATGAAGGAAGAGGAGGCCTTTTTATAGATGGGTCTGATGCCCTAGGCGCTTGTAATCCCCCCAATACGCAATCAGAACAACTCAAACGCTTGCGAATCCAGACCCTCCATCTCAGATCGCTCCCTACTGGCACGTGTCCCACCATTGGTAAACTTCCCACGCCATCATAACTGATGGGACTGATGGGCTTCCTCCTTAAATGCATGTCAGCCACTTATCCTGCTTACGAGCGACAAGTCAGGGAGATAGGGCCCGGGAACCGAGGCGTCAAGCCCCCCCCACTTCCCCAAGAGCCAAGGCTTCTCACTAGTTATGATTTTCCAACCGGCTCCATGACAGTTCACCGGTTAGGTATCATTCAACCGGCTGCATGGCATCTCCACGGCTTCTCACCGGTTATGATCTTTCAACCGGCTCGACGGCTTCTCACCGGTTATGATCTTTCAACCGGCTCGAAGGCTTCTCACCGATTATGATCTTCCAACCGGCTCCATGGCAGTTCACCGGTTAGGTATCATTCAACCGGCTGCATGGCATCTCCACGGCTTCTCACCGGTTATGATCTTTCAACCGGCTCGAAGACTTCTCACCGGTTATGGTCAATCCAACCAGTTCCAGGGCAGTTCACCGGTTAGGTATCATTCAACCGGCTGCATGGCATCTCCACGACAGTTCACCGGTTAGGCATCATTCAACCGGCTCGAGAGCATTTTACCGGTTAAGAGACATCCAACCGGCTCCATGGCATCTCACCGGTTAGGTATCATTCAACCGGCTCCATGGCATGACACCGGTTATGAGAACTTTCAACCGGCATGGGCTTTATACACCCGGGTGAGTTTACATCTAACACATGTACTCTTGTCCAGCAGGATAAAAACCCTGCATCGCACTGAACTGCGATCAATGTGGGGCTCCACGGCGAGACTTGTCACCTCAACGCCACCCCACCGGGCAGATTGTTTCTCTAACACAGAACAAGTCTCTCCGCAGGCTAACAAACCTGCACATTACCTCAACGCTTATTCCAACACAAGCTGAGAAGAACTAGCCAGTGTTAAACGGTGCTTCAGCATGGCCGCAACACCCACCGGGGCACCTGTTGGCTTATTCCACGCTCCAACAGGCCTCCCCGCAGGCTAGCAGTCTTACCCCATGCTTATCCCAACACAAGCTGGGCCGGACTTGGGGGACTCGTTCCGATATGGCAGAACGCCCGGTCGAGATCTCATGCACAATTTCATTTTGGGAACTTGGGGGACTCGTTCCGATATGGCAGAACGCCCGGTCGAGATCCCATGCACAATTTCATTTTGGGAACTTGGGGGACTTGTTCCGATATGGCAGAAAGCCCGGTCGAGATCCCATGCACAATTTCATTTTGGGAACTTAGGGGACTGGTTCCAATATGGCAGAACGCCCGGTCGAGATCTCATGCACAATTTCATTTTGGGAACTTGGGGGACTCGTTCCGATATGGCAGAACGCCCGGTCGAGATCCCATGCACAATTTCATTTTGGGAACTTGGGGGACTCGTTCCGATATGGCAGAACGCCCGGTCGAGATCCCATGCCCTCTCCGAGTTTCACCCCGCTCCATATCTATTGCATGGCGGATTTCAACGCCCTATTATCATCCCATGCACTCTCCGGGTTTCACCCCCCTCCATATCTATTGCATGGCAGATTTCAACGCCCCATTATCATCCTATGCACTCTCCGGGTTTCACCCCGCTCCATATCTATTGCATGGCGGATTTCAACGCCCCATTATCATCCCATGCACTCTCCGGGTTTCACCCGCTCCATGCTTATGGCACGACAGCACTTGAGCACAATACCATTTGTATTGCAAACATACTCATAACTGTCGCACATCATCATTAACAGGTACTCACCACGCCTCCTCTGACCGAACGCTCGGTCACGCCCAATCTTCAATACGGACTTGGGGGACTGGGCACCGTTGGGTTGGTAACCCTACGGGTCTGCGGGACAGGAGCAAGACATTAAGTCCCCATTCAAGATTGCACTTGACCGGAAACTTGGGGGACTTGTTGACAGTAGTCACAGAGGGGGTACAACAGGCCCACAGACCCGCAGCCTGTGTACCCGGGGCCGACCCAGGGCCCGGGACCAGATCATCAGCACCCGGACCCGGGGTCCAGCAGTCTACCTTACGACCAGGGGCCCGGGGACCGGGCACTACCAGAAAAATGAGTTTTGCCGACGAAAAAAAAAAAAACGGCCGACGAAATGATTTTTCGTCGCTAAAAAAAAAAAATCGTCGGCCATTCCCATAGAATGGCCGACGATTTTTATTTCGTCGCTAAAAAGTAAAAATCGTCGGCTATTCTACAAGAATGGCCGACGATTTTTATTTTCGTCGGCTATACTCCAATAATGGCCGACGAATTAATATTTTCGTCGGCTATACAACTTTTGGAGTATGGCCGACGAATTTTACAATTTCGTCGGCTATAAGTCTTTATATTTTCAGATCTGGACAGAAGCTGCTCATTTAAAAAAAAAACGGGAGAAAGAGTGAAAAATCTGTGGGTATTATTGAAATCCGTCCTCTCTTACATTGTGGAGCTATATATAGGTATGTATATATATATATATGTGTATATATATATGTTGATTTTGAGTTTTAGTGATTTTGATATAGTAAGTGATTTTTTGTTTTGTTGTTGTTTTAGTGTTAGAATGTATGTATATATGTTGATTTTGAGTTGTAGTTGAGTTGATTTTCAGTTAGAGTATAATTATGTGTTTTAATTTAATAATGTTATTTTAATTAGTGTTAAAATATATATAAATATGTTAATTAATGGTTGTTGATAGTGTAATGAACTTAAATAATGGTTGTTAATTAATGGTATATATATATATATGAGTTGATGTTGATAATAATATATATTGTAATATATATGTGTTAATTAATTTATTATTAATTAAAGTTATACATATATATTATTATCAGGCTATATATGGATCGAGATAAGAGTTGGATTTCGCTTCCAAGGCATGACCGACGATACACTACAGGAGTTGTGGATTTTATGCAGTTCGTCGAGGAAAATGCAAAAGGACCGTACCATTATTGCCCGTGCAAGAAATGTAAGTGTCGCAGTGATATGTGTCGATTTCCGATTAGGACAGTATGGGAGCACCTAAAGAGTAATGGGTTTTGGCCGAAGTACACACGTTGGATATATCACGGTGAGCCATCATTAGATGGATCGCATGATCATGGGCAGTATTTTGAGGCGGGCAGTAGTAGTACATCCAACGATCCAACAATGGCATTCGTCAACGACGTGTTTCCTTTTGAAAGCGGTGTACGTGGGGAACAATATATGCAGGACCCGGTGCAGCCGTTCCCACAAGTTGTCAACACTGCTGCCTTTGACAAGTACAACAAACTGATTGCATTGCAACAGACCCCTGTGTCTTCAAGTTCTGAGAAGACAGTTCTTCAAAGTGTGATGGAGGTAATGAGGATTAAAGTCGAGACAAAAGGGAGCATCAGGCAAGTGGATGAATATCTACAGTACACTTCTTCGTTGTTGGAGGAGGGTCATCGTAATCCTACCAATCACCGTCAGGTCCGAAGTATCCTCAAAGATCTAGGGCTTTCCTACATTAAGATCCATGCATGCGCATTTGACTGCGTTCTCTTCTGGGGTGAAGATGCAGAAGGGAATGACCTTGCTAGCCTTGACGCATGTCCGATATGTCAGTCTGACCGATATAAGTTGACGGGAGCAGGCAATAGGAAACCTGTGAAAGTACTTCGGTATTTTCCGTTGAGAGATAGGCTTGAGCGGTTGTACATGTCAGAAACCACCGCAAAAGCTATGAGGTGGCACGGTGAGCGGGACGCGGGAGACGCAGATATCATGACACACATCTCTGACGGAGCGGCTTGGAAGCATATAAACAATGAGTTTCCTCATTTTGCGTCAGATGTCAGAAACGTCAGGCTCTGGCTCTCAACCGACGGGTTCAACCCTTTCGGCACCATGAGTCTTTCATACAGTATATGGCCGGTGGTTTTGGTACCTTACAACCTTCCTCCGTGGATGTGCATGAAGAAGGAATATAATATGTTGACGTTGTTGATTCCGGGGCCTGGTTACCCAGGGAAATGTCTCGATGTGTATATGAGACCATTGATTGAAGAGCTTAAGGTATTGTGGGACGTTGGTCATCCCACTTTTGACAAGTACAAGCAGGAGACGTTCCAGATGCATGCCATGGTTATTGGTACCATCAGTGATTTTCCTGCTTATGGGATGTTGTCGGGCAGCGTTGTTAGGGGATACAAGGCTTGTCCAGAGTGCCTCAGCGATTATGGGAGCACCCCTCATTGCAACAAGATATGCCGAATGGGTCATCGTGTGTTCCTTCCGGCGGATCACCACTGGCGTTACGAGTCCGCCGCATTTGATGGAACCGAAGAACACGGCCGTGCTCCCAGAAGATGGACAGGAAGAGAAATTTTAGCAAGACTTAATGAGTACGATTTTGGGCCCCTCAGCAATCATCCCGATATTGTAGCGGAAATACCTGAAAGGCCTGAGGAGTACAAATTCTGGACACATAGGAGCATATTGTGGGAACTCCCGTACTGGTGTGAGTTGCTGATCCGTCACTTTCTAGACGTTATGCACATAGAAAAAAATGTTTCTGAAAGTGTGGTGGGCACAACGCTGAACTTGGAGGGGAAGACGAAAGACGGTCCTAAGGCTCGCACTGATCTGCAAAACATGAATATCAGAAAACCACTATGGTTGAAACAAGGGAAGAGAAAAATGCCTCAAGCTCCTTACACCGTCAAGCCTGAGCATAAATCAGAAATTTTGCATTGGATAAGTGAGGCCAAGTATCCTTCAGGCTTTGCTGGAAATATAGCCAAGTGTGTCAACAGACAATGCAACAATCTGTACGGGTTGAAAAGTCATGACAATCATATCCTGCTACAACGTCTCTTCCCTGTTTTCATTCGACCGTTCCTTCCCCGTCACGTTGTGCAGCCGTTAGTAGCGTTGGCAAGATTTTTCCAGAAGGTATGCACACGGGAAGTGAGAAAATCTGACCTCCGGGAAATGCAACAAGACATCGTTCATATCATGTGTAAATTTGAGATGATATTTCCTCCAAATTTTTTCGACATCATGCCTCACCTCATGATCCATCTTCCTCGGCAGTTGTTGCTTACCGGTCCTGTGCACTTCACTTGGATGTATCCGATGGAAAGGTACGTATTTTACACCTTATGTTAATTTCCTCATCAATATATGTGATATAGTGTTAATGTATTATCATAACACTTTAAAAACTTGATTTATAGGCAACTTGGACAATACGGTGGTTTTGTCCAAAACAGATCCGCACCTGAAGGATGTATAGCTGAAGCATATATTGCGCACGAGTGCGTTACCTACATGAAGCTGTATTTCGGAGCGTTACAGGAAAGCATACCGGAAGATGTACCTTCACAGTTCAATCTTTCCATACTCTCCGACGATGTTGTACTCGGTGGAAACATGCCAGTTTCCTATAAGTTGAAAGATTATGAGGTAGCCATTGCACATTGGTGGGTACTAATCAACTGTCCAGAAGTTCAGTTTTGGAAGGACATACATCTACACTGTGAAGGAGTAGCAAGTGATCGCGATTACCACAACCAGACATTCGCAGAGTATTTCGGCCGCTGGGTACGTACCTTTAACACTATTTTATACGTGTTCATATATTATTGTGTATATTTATTCATATTTATAGTTGATTCTGATGGTTGCAGATGGACCTTATTGCAAATGATAATCACCCAAATTGGTCGCACGAACTCAGACTTTTAGCGAGGAGGCCGGTCTATTCAAAAGTTTATGCGACGTGCAAGGTGAATGGTGTGTTATTTCGATGTGAAGACAGAGACCTAAGACTGAAAACACAAAATTCAGGGGTTATGGCACATGGTGGGGATGGTGGAGTTGACTATTACGGTGTTCTCCATTCAGTTGTGGAACTGCATTACGGGGAAGGCATGAAAGTGTACCTTTTCAAGTGTAGATGGTTTGACACACGGCCGCAGAGCATGAAAACCGATCAATACGGCGTAAGTTCTGTGAACACTAGTACATCATGGTATGAGGACGACCCGTTCGTTTTAGCCACATGGGTGAAACAAGTGTTTTATCTTGATGATCTCGCCAAGGGTGACCCGTGGAAAGTAGTCAACACTATCCACCATCGCAACATTTACCGGGCGTCTACACTTGGAGTGGCTGAAGAGAACGAGGAAGGGGGCACCGCGTATCAAGAGCCCAACTCAAACGGTATTCCTGACTCCTCTTTTATTCGTCTAGACACGCCGGTGCGAATTCGACGTGAAGAGCCACTGCTTGTTGATGTTGATCCAATTGAAGAAACTAACGAGGACTCTAGTGGTGAGGAAAGACATAGATTACCCCTATCGAGCAATTCAGAAACCGAAGAAGACTCATCCGATGATTCCGATTACAATCCGACGGATTAAGTAATTTAAATGATGTAATCCTTTCATTTGTAATCAACTCATTTCTAATGAACGGGCGTGGGGATGAGCCTCCCAGCTAGGCTGGGTTCCAAACCCCTTAAACAAAAATTTGAAATATGTTGACTGTTGGGTTTCTGATTTTTTATGTTCAATTTTGGTTATATGTGAACATGACATCGGAATAGGAGAGGTGTAAAACCACTGATTTTTTTGGTTTTTTTTTCAGAGAATGGCCGACGAAAAATGCATTATTTCGTCGGCTAAACGGAGAATGGCCGACGAACATTAATTATTTCGTCGGCCATAAGTTATTTAAAAAAAATATTTTACGAACAATGGCCGACGAAAACTAATTATTTCGTCGGCCATAAGTTATTTAAAAATAATTATTTACGAACAATGGCCGACGAAAAATAACTATTTCGTCGGCCTTAAGTTTTTTAAAAAATAATAATATTACGAACAATGGCCGACGAACATTAAATATTTCGTCGGCCATAAGTTTTTTAAAAAATAATAATATTACGAACAATGGCCGACGAACATTAAATATTTCGTCGGCCATAAGTTTTTAACAGAAAACGACAAAACAATAGCCGACAAATACTAGGTTTGATTTCGTCGGTTATGATTAAAAAAAAACAAAAAAAGAGCAGTTTCCATTTTCTATCACTATCGACAAACCATTGCTTCATCATTCAAATGCAAATGTGTCGTGAAATAAGACATGACCGAAATATTGAAATACGGCTACGGTTGAAAAATGGGAAGATTCCGACAAAATCTGTGTGCCGAATGTTGCGGTTAGGCGGGTTTTACTCCAGTTTTCCTATGTGTAGCCTGACGGTCGGTAAATATTTGGAGGGAAATTTTTATACGATTAGTCGCGTCTCATCGATCTGAAACTATTCTCTGTTGAAGGTCAGGCCAAAAAACGTAATTTAGACGGGCCAATTTCCGTTTTAAAGCGTTTAGAGGTTTGACTTTGCGGTTTGACCGTCCCGATCGAGCCTTCAACGTTGTCAGATGTAGTTGGATTTTTTTTCATACATGTATTTAATCTTAACGGTGATATCTGACGGTTGGAATAGATTTTCCAAACTTTGAGATTCAAAATCGGAATATATGCACTAATGTTCCTTAACTTGTTTACTAAGTGTTTAAGTGAATGTATAGTTTCAAATACCTACTATACGTAGACCCTTCAAATGCAAATGTGTCGTGAAATAAGATATGACCGAAATATTGAAATACGGCTACGGTTGAAAAATGGGAAGATTCCGACAAAATCTGTGTGCCGAATGTTGCGGTTTGCTGTTTTTTACTCCCGTTTTCCTATGGGTAGCCTGACGGTCGGTAAATATTTTGGGGGAAATTTTTATACGATTAGATGCGTCGCATCGATCTGAAACTATTCTCTGTTGAAGGTCAGGCAAAAAAACATCATTTAGACGGCCCAATTTCCGTTTTACAGCGTTTAGAGGTTTGACTTTGCAGTTTGACCGTCCCGATCGAGCCTTTAACGTTGTCCGATAACCTTGGATTTTTTTTCATACATGTATTTCATCTTAACGGTGATATCTGACGGTTGAAATAGATTTTCCAAACTTTTAGATTCAAAATCGTAATATATGCACTAATGTTCCTTAACTTGTTTACTAAGTGTTTAAGTGAATGTATGGTTTCAAATACCTACTATACGTAGACCCTTCAAATGCAAATGTGTCGTGAAATAAGATATGACCGAAATATTGAAATACGGCTACGGTTGAAAAATGGGAAGATTCCGACAAAATCTGTGTGCCGAATGTTGCGGTTTGCTGTTTTTTACTCCCGTTTTCCTATGGGTAGCCTGACGGTCGGTAAATATTTTGGGGGAAATTTTTATACGATTAGATGCGTCGCATCGATCTGAAACTATTCTCTGTTGAAGGTCAGGCCAAAAAACGTCATTTAGACGGGCCAATTTCCGTTTTAAAGCGTTTAGAGGTTTGACTTTGTAGTTTGACCAAAAGTATAGCCAACGAAGTTATATTTCGTCGGCTAAAGTCTGGTGATCCGCGCCTTCCCATTATCCACCGTTGGATGGGGGAGATCGGACGGATTCTGAGGGACGAAGACTATAGCCGACGAATTATGTAATTTCGTCGGCTATGCCATAGCATGGCCGACGAAAAATGAATTATGTAATTTCGTCGGCTATGCCATAGTATGGCCGACGAAATCGCTTTATTTCGTCGGCTATACTATATCATGGCCGACGAAATCGCTTTATTTCGTCGGCTATACTATCGGGTATAAGTAAAATGCAGCCGAACCCTAGCCTCCATTTGCCCGATTTTCCCTAAACAATCTTCCTCCTCGAATCCGGCCCTCCTTCATCCGTCGATCCTCCTCCCTATTCCGGCAGCCCGGCGCCTCCTCCTCCTCCTCCTTGGTTCGGCAGCCCGGCGACTCCTCCTCCTCCTCCTCCTCCCTGTTCCGGCCGCCCCTCCTCCTCCCTGTTCCGGCCGCCTCCCCCTCCTCCTCCTCCTCCCCGATTCGGTACCCGGCCTCCTTTTTTTTTTTTTTTTTGTTATTTAATTGTTAATAAATTAAATTATGGTTAATAAATTATATATAATTGTTAATTTAGGTATAATTTATGTATTTATATGTTAATTTGTGTATAATTTATGTATTTATGTTAATTTAGGTATAATTTATGTATTTATATTAATTTAGATATAATTTATGTATTTATGTTAATTTAGTTATAATTTATGTATTTATGTTAATTTAGGTAGAATTTATGTATTTATGTTAATTTAGTTATAATTTAGGTTTTTATGTTAATGTATGTAATTTTTAGGTTTTTATGTTAATTTAGGTAATTTTTGTAAAATTTATTTTAATTGTATAATTTAGGTGTAATTGTATAATTTATATGTATAAATTGGTTATTATATAAATCGGTAAATATTAAAATATGTTAGTATTATTGGGTATTATATTAATTAGAATTTGTTATTTAATATAATATAATTTAATATTAATTAATGTATTAATGCGTCTGGCTTTAGATGGCCGATGCATTTAGGCAGTTCTTCGGAGGTCGTCGTTCTAGATCTAGAGGTTCTGGAAATGCCGCCGGTTCTGGAAATGCCGCCGGTTCCCCAGACTCCGAGAGGACGGCTAGCCAGCCTGTGAGGACCACCAGCCAGCCGCGGAGGAGTGTGGATGCAGCCCAGCCGCGGCGGAGTGTGAGTGCTCGGCACCAGACCCTTCTCCAGGCGGGGCGGCCGTCGAGCACTTCACTTCCGCACCTCGGTCCCTCTGTGGCGCCGAGGTTTAGTCGGCAGCTGTTTCACGAGGAGATAGCTGCCGACGTTCCTCAGGTTCGTATGCCTGAGGTTCATCGGGAGCCGATGCCGAGTCCGACTCAGTCTGCTGGTGACTCGACTGAGGGGCCTACTCTCCCAAACCAGCTCTTCCTCCCCTACAACATTCCTGCGATACCCGAGGTCGACTATCAGGGTCGGCCCCAGTGGCCTGATATGCCTCAGTTCGTGAGTGCTGCGGAGGCATACCAGCAGCAGCCATGGGAGAGCCCTGACCTCCTGATTTCGGCGAGGAGAAAAGGAAAGTCGACGGCAACCGAATCATCGGGTTCAGGTAACATTCGATTTTATTAATTAAATGTTTTATTAAAATTAACGCACTAATATTTAATTTTATTAACCAATCGTCTTTTATGTGATAGGGACAGGCGCTAGCAGTTCAACCCAGAGGAATACCAGAGGTGTCATCAGTTTTGAGACGCTCAGGAGAACGGTTGAACGGAGCGGGAGGATCCAGATTGACGAAGCTCCTAATCAGGAGGTTGGGGCGAAAAAGAAACGCGACTACTCGGGTTGCGTGGGTGCACTCATTAGAGACAGAGTCCCTATGTTGTGGGCTCGGTGGGCTGATGTGCCCGAAGAAATCAAGATGGAGTTGAACAACGCCGCGTCGGTGAGTAAATAAAAAAATTTAATTTAGTTATCGTAATATTTAAAAATTTTCGGTATTTTTATAATTATAAAACTAATAAAATATTATCTTTCAGACATACTTTGTGGTTGCGGAACACAAGCGGGGTTGGGCGGACTCCCAACAGAGCTCGAGGTACGTTGAGAATGTCTTATTTGATAATTTGAAATATTTTATGATATTAATCATATTTCTAATGCACTTTTGTTTTTTTCGTAGGTTCAAAGAGTGGAAGAACGAGCTCCGTTCCCACTATAACGAGTACGGCAACCGTGGTCGTATGGGTACTCCCAGAGAGTTCATGTTCAGGGAGTACGAGTGGCGTTGGTTGAAGACCGTAGTCTTCGACAACCCGGCTATGATGGTAAATACTAAACTTCACTATAAATGTTTATTTTATTAAAATTTTAATTATTAGTTTAAATATTTTATAATTATTTCAGTTATATTTTTTGATGCATTTTTCTAATATTTTATTATTTGTTTGAAGGAACGGTCTCGGATAAACTCGGAGAACCGCCGCCGTAACACAATCCTCCATCACGGCGGTTCAAGGCCGTTTGCACAATATCAGGAGGAGGCGCTCAGAGATCATCCTGATTGCAACCCCTACGTGGAGACGTTCAAGATCGCTTATCCACAAGCGACAGAAGATCTCGTAAGTCGTTCATTATGATTTTAAAATTTAAATTATTAATTTTACTTAACTATCCATTTGTTAGAATATTAATTTTTTTTCCCCGTCCAATTAGGAGCGGGTGACCCAGGCCGAACAAGAGGTGCTCCAGCAAATAGTTCGGGAGACACAACCGGACATCTCAGAGGCAGATATGGAAGAAGCCGTGCGCCGGGTCGACCGCACCAATATCCAAACGGCGGCGAGGATGTTCAACGCAGCCTTCCCACAGCAGTCCAACGAGTACTACTGCCGGGGTTTGGGAGGTTCTGGACAAGGGCTCCTGAAGACCACTAAGGGAGGTCAAAAGAAGGGAGGCGGGGAGACCCAACATATGAGGGGGGAAGTGCAGCGATTGGCCGCAGAATTGGCGACCTCGTCCCAGACAGTAGAGGAGCTGCGCCGCAGACAACAGCAGTACCAGCAGTATCAGTTGGATATGGTCCGTTGGAATGCTGAGTGCGCCAGAATTCGGCAATACAACTACGACGGCCAGCAACAGTGGGTTTATGAGATGTTCGCGGCACAACAAGAAGACCGTCCACCCCCGCTCCCGTTTCAGCAGTTAGTGGAGCCTCCAATGCCTGAACCTCTCGAGTTCGGTCAGCAGGCGGATGATGCGCCTGATGCTGTAGATGACATCCTAGACTTTAGTAGTTTAGGGGATAATTAGGGTTATATTTTATGTATATTGGAACGAATTTAATGAAAATGGTATTTAGACGTGTTTCTTGTTGGTGCAAATGCATGAATTGTTTTTGTGATTTTTAGCTTGCTTGGAATGGTAATTTAGAAAATAATTTAATTTTTTTTTTCCAAATGAAAGAATAGCCGACGATTTTTGCATTATTTCGTCGGCTATAACAAGTATAGCCGACGAATTTTACCTATTTTCGTCGGCTATAACTTGTATAGCCGACGAAAATTGCCTTATTTCGTCGGCTATAACTAATTAATACCTATTAAAATAGTAATATATTTCGAGGAAATAGCCGACGAAGTTTTATTAAATCGTCGGCTATAGTTAAAACAGAATAGCCGACGAAATTTTATTAAATCGTCGGCTATAGGTAAAACACCATAGCCGACGAAATTTTATTAAATCGTCGGCTATAGTTAAAACACCATAGCCGACGAAATTTTATTAAATCGTCGGCTATAGTTAAAACACCATAGCCGACGAAATTTTATTAAATCGTCGGCCATACTTATTGGATTTCGTCGGCCATACTCAAAAATACCCGACGAAATTCGTCGGCTATTTCACCCACGTTTGCCCGACGAATTTTTTGACTCGTCGGCCATACTTAACTATAGCCGACGAAATTTTTTTTTTCGTCGGCCATTGGTATTACCGACGGCTTATTACCGACGACTTATGGCCGACGAAATTTTCGTCGGCAGAGGGTATAGCCGACGAAAAAATGGAATGGCCGACGAAAAAATTTTCGTCGGCTATTCGGCCGTATCTGGTAGTGGGGGGCGCCAGCCTGCCAAAGAGGTCACCAGAGCTGCCTTTTGGTGTGCGAACAGAAGGAAACCAGTCCCACATCGAAGAGTGAGGCCAGACCTCACGCCCGTCCACCTATATAAGGGCCTCAACTACCCTCATTAATAGGTAACTGATCTCTCCAACTGCTTATCATACGTGCTTAAGTTATCTATTCATCCCAACTGTACTAACTTAGGCATCGGAGAGGAGAAGACCGGCCCGCCCGGTATTCCCCTTAGTAAGCAGGTTTACAGGAGATCACGCTTGGATTCATCTGTCTCTACCAGGCCTACGGGTTTGTGCAGAAACACTCGATTTACCATATGGGTGTCGATTCGGTTCGTCGAGGTAAGTGGTTTATGTAATGTGTTTCAAATACTCTTATATGCTTTTAAAATAGTCAAAAAACATGTTTTTGATCTATTTGTAAAATATGTGGAAATTATATATATTATGATGTTGGATCCATTGTTTGACATTGTTTATTATGAATGTTGGTGATATATGTTTGGTGATATTTAGATTCTTGATTGGTTGTTACGTATCTATAATGTTGGAAAACATGTGTTTTTGCTTTGAATTATATTACCTGATCATGCATTTCATGATGGGAAAATGGTGAGATTGGAAGTTGAAGGGAACATGAGTGTTTGGGAAATGAGACTATTATTGAAAAAAAACTCTTTCGTGTAGTTGAGTTAACTCGTGGGGACATCTAGTAGTTATGATAAGCCCATATGGGCACGAGTTTGGAGAAAGTATGCCCCTTCGACGCCAGAAGTCGATAAAATGATCTATTTCGGGTTTCGGGACTGGGGACCATGAGTATAACAAAAAGACTAACAAAGGAAGAAAAATTATATATTTGAGGGCGGTGGAAAGTGTGAGGAGGAACATTACATGCATGCATTGTTATTATGTTATATGCTTTGATTCGCTTGTGTTATATGATATACGTATTTTGTAGCGTGCTTAAAATGACATGCTTTTGCTGGCATATTACATAGGGCATTCACTGAGCGTGTGGTTTTGCTCACCCACCTATTTACTTGCTGTTTTGCAGAGAAGTGTTTAGTGTTTGTCGGGTCGAAGTGTCGGACGAGCCTAGAGTGAAGAGCCTACAAATAAATGTTTTTTTCTTTTATTTACATTCCGCTTTGTAACACTCGATCACACCTCGGGATCGGCGGCGGGTGCCTAAACCCCACCGACGCTTGGATCAGGGCGTGACACTAATCCCGGTCTTAAACCCGTAATTTAAAATAGGGACGGGATTTGACAGGACCCGCCCCGGATTTCACCCTGAAATCCAGCTAAGATCTTGCGGGGACCACCTTAAGACTAACTCTATCGATAACTCGATAAGTCAATCTTAAGATGGACAACCCTAAAACCTGCAACAACCAAAACACTTCTAAAATTCCAGTTCCAACCGTAACACCTGGAGCCACCTGCTCCCCAAATCACAACAACCGCCACCAATAAACACAAAATCTAATTCAACTGGCTCACAGGTAATCATAGCAATCTAACAAAATGAACTGGAATTACAAATGGAAATATAACAAGAAATATAATATGAAAATAAAAGAATAAGGGATCACAGATCCCACCTAGCGGAAGCGACAACGATGATGACTATGCCTCGACTCCGAGTACTCTTGACCTCTGACCATTACTCTGCACACTAGGCGATTTAAACCGAAGGGCCCAGGAGAAAGTAATTTAAAAACACGTTAGAGTGAGTGGATAAAAATAATATCGTATAATACCTTATATAAAAAGTATAATATTACTTCCCCAATATTTTATAATTGAAAACCACTATGCATGCATTTTCGTAAAACGTCTCACGTTTAAGAAAATCATAATAATTAATCAGCCCCGCTGATATCTCAAATACACAAATAATATTTTGTTTATACTTTCAAAATAAATACTTTGAAAATCAAATAGTAACATACCACGACCAATTCCATTGGCCGAATCCCAAATCATTTTGTAGTAAAAACCCAGCCCTACTGGTATATCGAATAATCAAATAAAATATAACTGGACCAATCCCATTGGCCCATTCCCAAATATTCTTGTAATTAAAAAAAATCCAGCCCCGCTAGTTCGGGAATTTATTAAATAAATGAAACTCGAAAATATTCCCGAAACCCAATTAATATAATATCTTTACCAATCCCATTGGTCATATCATATAATAAAATAGGGGAACGTTATTACCACCATTTAATAG
Source organism: Potentilla sterilis (assembly GCA_963682095.1). NCBI lineage: Eukaryota > Viridiplantae > Streptophyta > Magnoliopsida > Rosales > Rosaceae > Potentilla > Potentilla sterilis. The sequence goes on along the minus strand of OY821757.1, from coordinate 34,136,913 downwards.
TAGCCCCTAAGGCTAAGGGTCAAACCTCCAAGAGTCCTAATAGCGTCCTCACGCTATACCCATATACGTCGACCATCGAGCGTGAATCTGACCTATATGGTCAAGTCGTCACCTCGCGTGGGCTCAGGCGACTAAGCTAGCTAGCATCAATATATATATCCTGACCCTGATATGGTGAAAATCCGAAAACAAAACAGAAAATACGCTTCCCCTTATATATCATAAACCTGTACGGTCCCCGACCGTACATATGAGGCTTATATATATAATCAAATAAAATCATAGCCTCGAAGGAATATATATATATATATATATATATATATATATATATATATATATATATCTGACATGTCTCAATGTCATAAAAATAATATCGAAAAAAATATATAACTTCGACATGTCTCACATGTCGGAAAAATCACAAATACCGAAAACATAAAATCTCCGGAAATCTCATTTCCGATCCTTTCATTTAAATACCATTAAAACTTATTCAGCATGATTAATTATGAATAATTAAAACATACTATTTCCGGAGACCTCGTTTCCGGATAAAATCACGCACTACTAAAATTGACAGGACCGCACCAGATATCACCCTGAAATCCGGATAAGGTCCTGCGGGGACCACTTCAAGACTAACTCTATCGATAAATCGGTAAAGCAAATCTTAAAATGGACAACCCTAAAACTTGTAACAAACAAAAACACTACTAAAGCAATTTCCAACCTCAACGCCTAGAGCCATCTGCTCCCCAAATCACAACAACTCCCAACATAAGCATAAGAAATTCAACTTCTGTAATAGACATTAAAATTTATAGCAACACATGATTACCATATTTGGGTCATAACCCATAAGTAAACAAACTTTATTTTACTACAACTCGCAAACGTATGAGAGCAACTATACAAAAGAAATATACTATAAGTAGGTTAATCAAGTAACCTACGATTTCTGACAGCGGAAGAAGAACTATATGTTTTGCGTCCTTCTAGTATCGAACGACTCTGCAAACTGGGCAATTTAAAACAAAGAGCCCAGGGAAAGTAATTTAAAACATTAGCGTGAGTGGACAAAAATCAATAAATATAACTATATATTACTTTCCTTATTTTCATGAATAAAAACCATGATGCATGCTTCAACGAAAACCATTTATATCATATATCGATAAAATAAAAACCTCAGCCCCGCTGGTTAAGAAACATATATATATCAGTGAGCCAATTCCATTGGCTGTTTAAAGAAATCACGTAAAATATAGGGGAATATCAACCACCATATTATACTGAGCCTCCAAGGCTAAGGGTCAGTCTCTAAAACTTTCTATAGTGTCCAACGCTAAACCTGTACACGTCGACCACCGAGCGTGAATCTGACCTATGTGGTTAAGTCGTCACCTCGCGTGGGCTCAGGTGAATAAGCTAGCTAGCATCAATAAACATATCTGGACCAAGGTATGGTGAAAATCCGAAAACAAAATCAAAGTACAATTCCCCTAATAAATCATAAATCAGTACGGTCCCCAACCGCACTTTTGAGGCTTATAAATATACTTAAACATAATCATAGCCTCGTAGAAAATAAATAAAATCAACATATCGCATATGTCATGATATTCAAAACAAATTGAAATCATATAATCATCGGAAATCTCAATTCCGGCTAAATATCTATATGTATATAGATTTTGATAATATCAAATTAATTGACTTAAAATGTAATTCGATTTAAATTTGATAAAAAGGAAATCAGCAATTAAAATAGACTTAAAATGTAATTCGATTCAAATTTGATAAAAAGGAAATCAGCAATTAAAATAGATTATCGACATTCGATAATCTATATCACTTTCAAAATAAATCCATGAATATATAAATCCCAACGATATTAAAAGATTTATGCATGCATCAGTTTAAAACAAAAGTCCACTCACTGTACGATTAGGTCTGTCGGTGATCCGAGCTCTCCTCACGTCGAGTCTCCTCTCGATCTGTAAAAATATATATTTAGAATATTCCAAACTCGGAAATCGAATTATAAAAACTTAATTTACAGGACCTCACTCGTACGAAACTCTCGGTTAAACTTTACGCGTCCGCTTAAACCAGTTTACGACTGTTTAATCACTTACTGATCATATCGTCGTAATGCCCATTTACTCGTAATTATTCTTCATTTAACGTGAGTTAAATAGTAAGTAATTTAGTTAAACAGTAACTCATAACCAGGACAGTAACTTTGGAATTTATAATTTATCTTTTTACTGTTACTGTCTTACTTTTACCATTTACTATTTACTGAGTTACCATTTACTAATTACTATTTACTATTTAACCTTTTTACCTTTCAGGTTTACCATTTTACCCTCCGCCGCCGCCGCTGTAGCAGCAGCTCCACCACAGGGCCAAAATCATCTCCATTTCGTTCAGCACGACCTTCATAACCTCAGGAAACCACCTCACTTCGTCTTGGCCGCACAACACCCGCGCAGCCGCCACCAACGGCGGCCCAAAAATCTCCAAAACTGTAATTCACCAATTTCCACCAATTCGAACAACAATTTACACAAATTCGGCTCCAAACAACATCCTAGACCTAATTCCAACCTTCAATTACATAAATTCCATCATCAAAATCACCCAATTCGAAAACCTCAAAACCCTAGAAATTCCAATTCGAATTTCTCCTTACCTGTTCCAAATTGGCTACAACCCTTTGGAGGGTTTGACACACGTCTCTCAGACTTCAAGAAGATGTACGGATTGCACCCGCTCGAGGCTGGAAAACGGAGCTCCGATCGGTCCAAGGCCGGATTGAAAGTCGCCCGCTGCGTCCTTATCGGGCCACGACACGTGCTACGGCTGGTATAGAGAGGTAGAGGAGGAAGAGACGAACTCGATGCTGGGGTTCTTTTTCCCGATCGTCACCGGACGGCAAAGACGCGTGGAGGCGGTGGTGATGTCGGTGGTTCGCGCGTCGGGAGGAAGAGAGGAAGAAAAGAGAGAAAAGAAAGAAAGAAAAGAAAAAGGAGAGAAAAGAAAAATTTTCCCGTTTTCGGAAATTCCTTTTCAGACTATTTATACTCGACCAAATCTGGAAAGTTACGGTTTTTACATCGTAACTTTTTCATCCGAATTCCGAATTTAGTGTGCTACGTGTCCACGAACTCGTTTTAACGTGTGCTATCCCAACGTAGCAAGAAAATTCTCGATAGACTCAAATTATAAAAATTCAACTTTTAGGAATTTCGTAACTGTAAAACAACTCCCGGGAATGTAAAAATAAAATAAAATTACTGAAAAGTTAAACACGGTTCGGGGCGTATCAAAAATAGTAGTAAAAGCATAACCCCAAAACCATAAAGTTCTTTAAATATCAATATCATTTTAATTATACGAATTCTCATGCTGTTCAAATCATTTAACCAAAATAAACTGCATTTCATTAAATAGTTATGCATGCATTTATTTAAAATAAAAAATCCACTCACAGTACGGCCGAGCGCGCCGCTAACCCAATCTCTCGTCCCGTCGACTAACCTCTCGACCTGTAATAGGGACGTAATTATTATTATTACGAAACTCGGAATTTAATTATAAACGATAAATCTACGGACGTCCTCACTCGCACGAAATCTCCCAATTTTTTCTTTTTCAAATATCGGTATAGGAACTTTACCTCAATACCGAAAATCTACGTCCGAAATTACTCAGGACACCCACACCGTGTCCGATCAATTCTTTTACTAGTTAATTCGTCGTAAAACTCTTTTAAAACAGCTTTTACATTTTTACGGTAAGTCAACAGTAACTTTTAATGGTCAAACAGTAATTATTCTAGGTCAAACAGTAATTCTAAAAGTCAAACAGTAAATGGTTAAAATCTAATTACTATTTACCATTTACTTTTACCGTTTACTGTTTTACTCTTCACCTTTTACCGTTTTACTTTTACCTTTTACTGTTTCACTGTTCATCGTCTTCAACCTCTCGCCGCCGGAACAGTGGCGCCGCCGCCACCGCCGGCTGAACAGCAGCGCCGCCACAGGAGGCCAAAACACCTCCAATCGATCCCAAATTACCACAGCAGCGTCGCCACCACCTCGGAGACTCATCCCCATCGCCTCCGCCGCCAAAAACCCACGCAGCCGCCGCGTATGGCGGCCCAAAAATCCCAAACTCCAATTTCTCCAAAACTCAACCAATCGAACCCCAAATTATACTTAATCGACTCCAAACAACATCCTAAACATGAATTTAACCTCCAAATCCACCAAAAACATCAATTACACAACCTCCATAAAAAATCACCAAAACCCTAAAAATTTCAAATCCTAATTTCTCCTTACCTGGATCGATTCGGTTCAATTCCTTTGGTGGGATGCTTGTGCGAATCAGGGTCTCCATTTCCCCCCTAAAATCGGGCCAAGAAGTGGCCGGAGGAGGTAGCTCCGGTTCGACTGTGTCGAACCCTCTCGGTCGTCACACGGCCAAACGACGGTGTTTCACGCCGTGCCGCTGCCATAAACGCGAAGAGGAGGCCGAGCCGGTCAGAACGTGACCGGTGCGCCGGCCCAGTTCGGCCGGACGGCGGAGAATTAGTGGAGGTCGGGCCGAGTCGGGGAAGAGGAGAGAGAAAGGAGAGAGAAGAAAAAGAAAGAAAAGAAAAAGAAAAAGAAAAAATGGGGGATTTCCCTTTCGGGAAATTTTCTCCCGGCTATTTATACTCGTCCAAAATCGGACAATTTCCGATTTTACATCATAACTTTTTCATGCGAACTCAAATTGAGCATACTACGTGTCCACGAACTCGTTTAAACGTCTTCTATCTCGTCAAGAAATAAAATCATCGGTCGGGTCAACTTATTTAAAAATCAATGTTTAAAACTTTCGAATCGTAAAACAATTTCCGAGGAGTAAAAGTAAAAGTAAACCAGTTAAAAAGTAATTCTAGGTTCGGGTCGTATCAGGATTAGCCTTTTTCCAGAAGTGATCCCGACAGGCCCAAATCCCGATCGGGATTGGACAAGGATCGGGACCAAAACGGGATAACGCAAAAACAATATGCAACAAATCCAACAATCGATCATTCTGAATGCTAATAGAAGAGAATTTAAGGGCTGGAAATGAAGAACTAGCAAGCCAAGCAGGGAGTCGTGCGTCTGCCCCAGGTTCTCCAAGAAACTTTGTGCTTAAATTGCCGTTTGGATATAAGAGATTGTGGAATGATGACTTTGATCCATTCATGGCGGCATTGAAGAATGTCAAGGAGGAAAAGAAGGAGAAAGCTTCAGCTGCTTCACCCTCATATGTTGCAAACAATCAAAGCACGAATGAGCAGATGAAAAGGGAATAAGGGATGAGCACTTCCACATTATGCAATTATGAAATGTTGTGAGGAACTTCCAGAGTTATCTAATCTTCTTAGGTCCTTTCTTTGCTTTCACATCCTTTACTCGATTAATTTCCACATATTTTAAAGGGATGCGATAGCCAGTCTCACTGCAGTGATACTTATCATCATTCTACAATTAAAGAAAGATTTACTACTCGTATGAGACAAATGAATTTGAAAGATATGGTAGGAGTCACAGACAGTAATATAACTTTCAATCAGTGATGTGAAGAATATCAAAAGGAACACATCATATCAAGCATTCGATATGGAGATCTTCCCAACAAAGAAACCTAAAGTGGCTTAGCCAACTCTCAAACAAGATCAAAATCATAGCATTCTATTGCTGCCTCGAACTCTATGAAAATCCCCCAACTATATATTAATGAAACCTTTCTTTTAACAAAATTAGTTGACATGATTTCGCGCTAATCTGGATTATATAGCAGTAGCTCATTATTTTCAATTCTTTATACTCGTAACCTCCTTTAGCTACATCTAACTAGATCCCCTTATTCCCTTTTCATCTGCTCTCATTAGAGAGCCATACAAATCACAACCGAACTGCTTCAGTGGGGACGAAGACTACGTTTAAGCACAGTATCAGTAAAGGCTGCAGAATCACCTGAAGGAGTTTGATGGCTTGAAGGAGTTGAAGGAGCTTGCTCAGTTGCCGGAGTTGTTGCCTCGCTTGAAGCTTCCACAACTACGATTTGAAGAAGGGGTTCAGAAAGGGGCTGAGAAGGTGATGTCGATGTTAATGAATCTTCAAGGTCTGAAGCTTCTTCATTTCGCCGAGCAACATTGATTCGTGGATGGCTCTCTCTCTCTCTCTCTCTCTCTCTCTCTCTCTTGCAGAGACGGTAGAGTCCTACGCTGAACTCGTAGTCGGTGAAATCGATGAATTGGGATTTAGGAATTAGGAAAGAAAGAGAGGATTGGGAATGGAATTAGGGATTCTGGCTAGGCTGGGGAGGCTGTGATAGTCTTCAAGCCGATGGATCCAATGGCACAGATGAAGCCAATGAATCCAACGACAAAGACCATATTTACATATATTAATATTAATTTAATTTTACGGGACGGGACGGGCCGGAATTTAACGGGCCCAAATTGGGCTAATCCCGATCCTGTCCCATTATTTTAAAACGAGATCGGGCCAGGACGGGATATGAGTTTTTAAGATGTAATCTCATCTCGTCCCGGCAAAATTAGGGACGGGATCGGAACGGGTTCGAGATTATGAGACTAAATGCCCAGCTCTAACCTAAACCATTGTTAAATTTTACTGACTGACCGAACCCAGCTCGGTTTGACCCCTAAGCCCTAAAATTAGGGTAGGGTCGGCCCTAACTCAGTCGATGATGACCCATTGCTTCTTATAATCTTATACAGAGGAACTTTAACAAAAATAAACTAAACTATTTCATTAGAGCCCAAGTGCTAGTAACAAGTAACTCAGCTTCATCCAAACTCCACACCCTGCCAAGCAACGAGAAAGAAACAATAACTTTTTATTTTTAGAAGAACAATAGCTTCATATCTGTTGCCGAGAAGAAAGAGCATTCATCCAAATGTAATGGAAAATTTATGAGATTCCACATCCCGAGAGAGATAAGTGATGTGATGTGCCTTATATGTACAGAAGACACGTTTTGGGTTAAGAACCCAAAACTAAAATCTTGAGGACATGGCTCATAGTGGACAATATCTTTCTATGAGGACTAGCTCGTTACAATATCTGATTAATAAAATACCTAGCGAGATCTGATCCAAAATCAAGTAATATAAAACTCAAAATATGAACTAATATCTATCTCATGAGATGCACATAGGGATACAAAAAGGACAGACAACAGTGTGTGTAGTTCTTGTTCATCAACATATTCAATAGATTCATGTGTTGTATTAGATAAGTAACGTTTATTCGGAGATTGAAAGAGCATATCTACAAACCATGGTAGAAGGAAAAATATATAAGCTATTAGAGTTAGCAACAAACCAGGGTAGCAACTGATTTGAGAGAAAAAAGAGAGAAGAAATAAGGGGAAGAAGAAACTGTGGTGAAGTTGATCATTTAATAAAGAACCGCATGAAAAATAGTAGAAATTCTTGTATGCACGGCCGTATATGTACACAACGCAATGTTAACCATCTATATATTTTGACCACCGTGCATTTATATCAAAGTCAAAAGTTTTAACCATCCACAATTGTTGTGTATGTACACGCCGTGCATTGAAGACTCACATAGGCACAAAATCTACAACAGATCAGAGATAAATTCTGGGTTAAACGTGCCCTGTGAGAAAGATATATATATATATATATATATATATATATATATATATATATATAATAAAAGACTCAAATGTAACAACTTAATCTTTCATTTCGTGAATCGAACTCAAACCTCCCACTTAGAAGGGGATTGGTTGTAGTACATCGCTGTATAGCATTCAGCAGAGATCTACACCATTGATTCGAAATCTACCATTTATTCTACTTTTTACATTATACAATAATTACATATACGATCTGAAAGGTCAATTATACCCCTGTAGCTTATTTTTCTGACTATGATTTTGTCTTTTTCTTTTAATGCCTAATACAAACAAATTGAAATGTTGCTGCTCTATCTTCTGCTTTGGCGGATTTTTGGTGGAACTTGAACTGATCTTCTACTATATTCATCTTGCAATTCTTCTCCATCTTCTTTCTTCGGTGATCCTAATCTGCTTCATTCTTCCATCATATTTAGGATACTAGGTACCTCTTCATCTGCTAAGTTTCCCCAATATGTCTCTATGTCTTCTACATTCATGACATTTTTTTGTACTTGGAGACTCTCTTGGTGCAACTGCTCATAGACTTACTTGGTGGTCTTGCACTGCCTGATGTTGGATTCAATCTTTAGCCAATCGAGCCGGTGCTTGCTGTAAAGCTTGATATGCTTGTCTTGGAAAAGTAGGTTGAGGTGACTTTCTTCCAAATTTCATAATGGGCAATTTGGGTTCCTCTAAATCTTTAGATGTAGAAGACAATAAATCCTGCCGACTAATTAGTTTTTTGTTTTATTCATGCCTAATACAAATAAAAGCAAAAGATGCGCCTATTACAAACAAAGAAAATTGAAAATTGCTGCTAGTCATGCCTCTTGGACTTCTATTTTGCTTTCTTCATGCTTATTTGGACTCCATCTTTTGCATGTTTTCATGCTTCCATCGTAATTTGAAGATTGCCATTCTTCATCAGCCAAATTATCCCGATACTCATCTTCTGCTTTATAATATGGTGTCTTTCTTGCTCCGCTTGATAAAAATAGTCATATGCCTTTCTTATTGTGTCACTCATTTTAGTGGAGTACAGTACTCCTGGCCTAGGCATTCCTTTAATGAGTTTCCTGGTGTACACACTCATAGTATTATCTTGATAGAGCAAATGTGATGGGGCCTCATCAAAGAAGTCATCAATGACAAACTGAGCTGCACGATGTTTGTGGATATCCTCCATTGTTGGTGCTTCAACAATGTGTGGCAATGGAGGTGAATCCTCTGGGTTTCGAAGTGAAATGAACACTAAATGTCTTATCTTATCATGGAACAAAGTTTTTGTGTGAGTATATGATGGAATGTTAATCATTTCTTAATAGACAGTAGTGTAGCCTAGTTCAATTGCTCCCCATTATTTAATGTAATGACCTACTACATGCCTAAATTGACGAGAATATGATGCTATATGGTGACCAGTTTGGACATAAAGATAAGCTAGAAATCCATGCTCCATTAACAATTCTGGAGTGGCTCTAATTGTGTTGTTATCATGCTCAAAATATAACTCCTCATATTCTTTCATATTGCTGCTGGCTAGTAAGATGTGGTATCTTGCTATGTCATCAGAATGAGTGAGTTAGCTATTATAAATGAGTTTTATGCCAGATTTAGGATTAGCTATAAGGCTAAACAAATATTTTTGAATAGCTACTTGAAGTGAAGCATGCTTTTCATGCTGGAGCATTATTGATACGACCCGAATCTCGAAATTACCCCCGGCGGTTTTACATTTATTTTTATGTTATGGAAATCTTTGGAGGTTCTAAAGGTTGACTTTTTATAAGTTGACCCGACCGGGAATTTTATTTTACGATGAGTTAGTAGATGTCAAATTGAGTTAGTGGACACGTGATACGTTCAAAACGGAGTTCGTATGAAGAAGTTATGATAAAAAAGGTAAAAGTTACATTTTCAGGAAACTACTATAAATTGGGTATTTAGTTTGGAAATTTTTCATTTTGAGACAGTTACTATAAATAGAAAATTCTAGTTTGAGACTTTCTATATCGGGAAGTTTCCATTTTTGGCCTGAAATCCTAGTTTCCTCCCTCTCCATATAGGCCCGCGAGCCCGACCTGACCCGGAGGGGCTTTTCGTCGATTCGTCCATCATCCGGCGTCCGTTTGGAGTGAGATCGGTAGCGTTGGATTCGTCTGGTTCTCCTCTATCTTTCGGTCAGTTCTCCCAACTCTTTCTGCTATCCAACATGATTCTTTTTAGGGTTTGAAGGTCTTGAGCCGTTCAACAAACCCTCCAAAGAGTTTATCCAATTCATAACATGTAGAGAATTTTGAATTTGAATTTTCTAGGTTTTTTTGTGAATTCCGTGGAGGTGGTGGAGATGATGTTTTTAGTGGTTTTGGAGGTCAGAATTGAACTCAGAATGTTGTTTGGAGTCGATTAAGAGTTGTTGAGGTTTGATTGGTTGGTTTTTGTGGAATTTTGGGTTAAGGAGGCTCGGCCACGGTCGGGGGCGGCGGTGATGTATTCTGTGGGGGCGGTGACATCGGTGGGATAGCTGGAGGATGTCTGGAAACTGTGAGGGTTGTTTTGGACAGTGGGAGTGGCAGAGGAGAGGAAGAGAACCGCCGATGGCGGTGGTGGTGGTATTGCCACTGGTGGTAGTGGTGATGGAGCAGGATAAATGGTAAAAAGGTAAAAGGTGAATGGTGAATGGTAACAGTAATAGTAAAAGTAAGTTGGTAAATCGGAAGGGTGAAAAAATAAATGGTAATTCGATAATTCGAAATTATTGTTTGACTTATATTTTTACTGTTTGACCTTTAGTAAAAGAGAGGAAATTCGTATAAAGTAAAGAATTAATCGGAAACAGGATGGAGGTCCTGAGTAAATTTTAGACGTAAATTGTTTTGGTATTTGAAGTGTGATTCCTATACTGATAACAACAAAGAAAATTGAGACTTTTCATGAGAGGGAAGACGTCTGTAGAACAGACTTTTATAATTTATTATCGAGTTCTGGATTATTTATAAATAAGTCTTTGTTACATGTCGATTTTATATATTCCATTCGATATAATTTTACGGCATGTGGGACATGTCGGTTATGCATATTTCCTTCGAGGCTTTTCTGTTATTTAATTATATTTATAAGCCTTAGATGTCCGGTCGGAGACCGTACTAGTTTATAATTTATCTGGGGGAAGTGTATTTTCGATTTCAGTTTTCGGATTTTATTCACCATATCAGGGTCAGATATATTATAGCGAGCTAGTCTATACAAAATATATACCTTGAGCCCACGCGAGAGATGATTTGACCCGGTAGGTTAGACTCGCCTCGGTGGTCGATGTGTTGAGGGTACACTTTTTACCTTGAGCCCACGCGAGGGATGATTTAACCAGATAGGTCATACTCGCCTCGATGGACGATCGTTGAAGGAGCAGCGTGAGACGCTACAGAGCTTGGGAGGGTTTGATGCTTAGCCTGAGAGGGTTACTATTATATGGTGCCAACCTTCCCCTATTTTACTCGATATTAATATATGATCAATGAGATTGGTCATGATAGGACCCGTCCCGGATTTCACCCTGACATCCGGATAAGACCCTGCGGGGACCACCTTAAGACTAACTCTATCGATAAATCGACAAGTCAATCTTAAGATGGACAACCCTAAAACCTGCAACAACCAAAACACTTCTAAAATTTCAGTTCCAACCGTAACACCTGGAGGCACCTGCTCCCCAAATCACAACAACCGCCACCAATAAACACAAAATCTAATTCAACTGGCTCACAGGTAATAAGAGGCAATCTAACAAAATGAACTGGAATTACAAATGGAAATATAACAAGAAATATAATATGAAAATAAAAGAAGGGTTAATTTCAGTTTACTACCCAAAACTTTGGGTCAGGTTTCAGTTTCGTCCTTATTCTTTTAATTTAATCACGTGTGCCCTCCTACTTCTAATTTTCTATCAACCCGAGATAAAAATTCAATTTCACTTCAAACATGACGTCATTATCCGACGTGGACGAGACATGCTGGCCCACTTTTCAGTTTCCAACCCTTTTCAAATGGCATACCCTTTATTTTTGGCGCTAGCATCACTACCAGAAAAGGGGTTATAGCCGACGATATGGGAAAAAACGGCCGACGAAATAGTATCTCGTCGGCTATAACCCCTTATAGCCGACGAATTACTATTTCGTCGGCCACATCGTCGGCTATAATATTATAGCCGACGACTGCCGACAACTCGTCGGCTATAACTATAGCCGATGAAACGTTTTTGGTTATAGCCGACGAGGATGATATTCGTCGGCTATAAGAGTTATAGCCGACGAAAAGTTTTTGGTTATAGCCGACGAGGAGGGTATTCGTCGGCTATAACTCTTATATCAGATCGACCTTCTGCATCAGGGAGCTCATTCGTCGATGACATCGTCCAAAACGCTCTGAAATCGTCCAAAACCTCGGCCATAAGCTTGAAAGGTACGTATATTGCTGTGTGTGTTGATTTAGTTGGTTATATGCAGAGGTGTGTTAATTTAGAGTTTAATTAGAATAAATGTGTGATTAATTTGATATATATATATATATATATATGTTGAGATGAGATTATTAATGGGTTGATATATATGTTGTATTGGTTAGATAGAATTGAAGTTTTGTTGAAGATTAGTGATTGATTGTTGATTTATAGGTGATTTTAGATGAATTTGATGAAAAAATGTATATATATATTAATTAATTTAATTGTAATTAAAAATATATTGTTGGTATATATAAAAAATACATTGTGTTTAATTAATTAGGGAGATTGACGATGTTTTAATTAATTTAGGGATGCATGTGTATATATATATATATGTGTGTGTGTGTAATGATGAATTTTTTAATTAATTAGTACGTGCGTACGTACGTAGTACGTGCATATATACATATCTATATATAGCTATATTTATTTCTTGAATTTACAGGATGGACAAGAGTTGGATTACCCTTGGAAGATGGGATCAGGCGTATCATGATGGAGTTAGGAGTTTCCTGGATTTTGTGATGGCTAACTGTGGAGACACTACACTTCATTATTGTCCGTGTAAAAAGTGCAAGTGTGCCACCCCACGACACCGGTTTTCCATAGAGACAGTGGAGCAACACCTGGCTAGATATGGATTTTGGGTCCTATACACTAATTGGATTTATCACGGTGAACCAGAGTTTGCGGGTCGTCATGATCATGGACAATTTGCCGAGAGAGGGAGTTCCTCCAATGATCCGACAACGAACTGGATCAACGATATGTTTCCTCGTGAGAGCGGTGTCTTTGAGGAAGCACCAGATGTGCAACTCCCACCTCCGGAGATGGAGTGTTTCCCTGATATTGAGCCACTCGAGCCATTACCCCGATCTCCGGTCAACACAAGTGGTATGGAAAAGTACAACAACCTGATCGCATTGCAACAGACTCCGTTGTACCCCGGATGCAGTAAGACTGTCCTTGAATCTGTCATGGGAGTGATGAAGATCAAAACGGAGAACAAAGGCACTGTCAAATCGGTTGATGATTGGCTTCGGCTATGGGGTGGGGCGATGCCCCCCGGACATCGGCTTCCTACCAGTCATCATAAGGTGCGACATATCCTTAAAGATCTCGGCCTTTCCTACATCAAGATTCATGCATGCAGATACGATTGCGTTCTGTTTTACGGGGAAGGACTTGCAGATCTTGAATACTGCCCATTATGCAATACAGAGCGGTATAAGTTCACTCCTAAAGGGAACAAGAAAGCTGTGAAGATACTTCGGTACTTCCCGCTGATTGATAGGCTTGAGCGGTTGTTCATGTGTGCTTTCACGGCCGAAGCTATGAGATGGTGGGCTGAGAGGAATGTGCCTGACGATGACACCCTTAGACATCCCGCCGACGGAGAGGCTTGGAAGAAGAACGTGTTGGAGTTTCCTGAATTTGCATCAGAGGTTCGAAATGTTTGGCTAGGGCTATCATCCGACGGTTTCAACCCTTTTGGCAAGAAAGAGCTTCAGTACAGTGTGTGGCCAGTTATTTTGATTCCGTACAACTTTCCACCGTGGATGTGCATGAAGAAGGAATATAACATGCTCACATTGTTGATTCCAGGCCCAGGTTATCCGGGAAAGTGTCTCGATGTGTATTTGAGACCCGTAATTGAGGAGCTTCGGTACTTGAGTCTGAACGGCCACCTGGTCTACGACCGGTTCAAAAATGAGATGTTCCGGATGCATGCCATGCTTGTTGGCACGATCAGTGACTTTCCTGGGAGGGGTATGTTGTCGGGCAGCGTCACCAGGGGTTACAGGGCTTGTTCAGAGTGCATGACTGTTGATTGCTCCAGTCCTCATTGCAGCAAGATTGTCCAGATGCGTCACCGTCGTTGGCTTCCGCATGACCATCCATTTAGGGACGATGCACAGGCTTTTGATGGGACTGAAGAAAGGGGCTGGGCACCCGAGCAATGGACAGGGGAGGAAATATTGGCAGTGTTGAATGAGTATGACTTTGGTCCGCTTAGCAATCATCCCGATGTGTTGCGCACGATTCCAGAGAGGCCGGATCGGTATAGGTTCTGGTCACACAAGAGCATCTTATGGGAACTTCCTTATTGGGCCAGGTTGGCTACCAGATACTACCTGGATGTCATGCATATAGAGAAGAACGTGGGTGAAGCCGTGGTTGGCACAGTTTTGAATTGGGAGAAGAAAACAAAAGACACCCCCAAGGCACGCGTTGATCTGAGAAATATGAGACTGCGGGACCATTTGTGGTTGAGAGAGGGCAGAAGCAAAATGCCCCAAACTCCTTACACCGTCACCAGGGACCAGAAACATGAAATCTTTGGATGGCTGAGTAATGTCAGGTAACTTTTTATTAGGCATGTATTCCCTAAAGAATCCGCCATCTGTTGTTGGACGACTATATATGCATGAAATGTAATTGTTGTTAATGGCTATGCAGGTATCCTTATGGCTATGCGGGTAACATAAGCAAGTGTGTTAACTACCGAGACAACAAGATATACGGATTGAAGAGTCACGACTGCCATGTACTGCTTCAACGCCTCTTCCCTATTTTCATTCGAGCGTACTTGGAGGATGAAGTGGTTGAGCCGTTGGTGGCATTGTCAAGATTCTTCCAGAAGTTATGCGCTAGAGAAGTTAGAAAATCAGACCTCATGAGAATGCATGAGGAAATCGTTTTTATCTTGTGCAAGTTCGAGAGGATATTTCCCCCAAACTTCTTTGACATCATGCCTCACCTGATGATCCATCTTCCCCAACAATTGTTGCTTACCGGTCCCGTACACTACACTTGGATGTATCCCATCGAAAGGTACATATTATTCATAAATTTGATTTATACATGTTTTTAAATAAAAGTTGCATGCTCTTAACATGCACTTGTTAACCTTGCAGACAACTTGGAGACTACAAGAAATATGTGCACAATAAATCTGCGCCTGAGGGGTGTAATGCTGAAGCTTACATTGCGCATGAGTGTGTAACGTACGCCAAGTTGTACTTGGGAGCGATGGAGGACCCCCCACAACATCCAAGTCGAGATGACCCCGAGTTCAACCTATCTATCGTCGCCAACTCTGTTGTACCATACGGAAGCTTCAAGAAAAAGGGTGTGGACAAGTTGCCTGACCATGAGGTAGGGATTGCCCACTGGTGGGTTCTAATAAACTGTCCGGAGGTACAATATTGGAAACGTCACCATCTTCACTGCAAGGAAGTTCGCGGTGATGTCGACTACCACAACACGACGTTTGCAGACTATTTTCCACAATGGGTAAGTGTATAAATATATATATTAGATGGCTTTCTTTTACAGTTCCCTATTCTTTAATCATAAACACACCGAGTGATTTGAGTTATATTTTTCAGCTGATGCAAGTGGCTGCGAGTGGTGGTCATACAAATTACTCAGAGGAATTGAGGCTGTTGTCGATGAAGCCGATATCTTCCATAGTCCGCCCAATGTGTGATGTCAACGGCGTTAAGTATATATGTGAAGCTAGAGACGGGGAACGCAAAACACAGAATTGTGGGGTGATGGTCGATGGTGCAGAGGGGGGCGTGGATTTTTACGGTGTCCTACAGTCAGTTGTTGAACTCATTTATGGGAACCGCATGAAAGTCCACTTGTTCAAGTGTCGATGGTTTGATACTAGGCCGCACCGCATACGGATCGATCAGTACGGCATACTTTCGGTGAATACCGCCACTAGTGTGTATGAAGACGACCCCTTTGTTTTCGCCACAGCGGCCAAAAAGGTCTTTTATCTTGACGATCCTTTGAACAAAGGCACGTGGAAGGTAGTTAACCATGTGTCTCAGCGAGACATATACAGTGCTACCACACTTGGTGTGAGCACAGAGTGTCAAGAAGCGACCGCATACCAAGAGCCGGACGCCGGCGACATTCCAGAATCCTCCACCATCCGCGATAATAATGTGACGCCGGGCAGAGTGGTTCGACTTCCTAGGGGTCAGGTGCCCATGTATGATGTTAATCCGAATCGTCTATATCAGGCAGACGATGACTCAGACGACGAGTACGAGCACCGGTTGCCAGATATTAACTACTATACTACGTCTGACTCAAGTGATGAGGATGATTCTGATTATCATCCTTAGTATACTATTTATGTATGTATTTGTGTACAAAGGTGCATGCATGTATGAAAAAAAATTTTGTCCTTAATTACCGTTTTCCGAATTTTTGGGAAATTGTATTGAATTGTTTGTGCGATATTCAGGAATTTATCAGGTGAAATAGGCAATTTTCAGGCCCTAAATGGCAAATTTTCAGAAACATCAGCATTATAGCCGAGGAAATGGACCATAATTCGTCGGCTATAATGCCCATACTGTAGCCGACGACTTACAATTCGTCGGCTATACTGTAGCCGACGACTTGCAAGTCGTCGGCTAAAGTATATTGACCGAAACCATACGTAGACCGTTCAAATGCAAAAGTGTCGTGAAATAAGAGACGACCGAAATATTGAAATACGACTACGGTTGAAAAATGGGAAGATTCCGACAAAATCTGTGTGCCGAATGTTGCGGTTAGGTGTTTTTTACTTCCGTTTTCCTATGGGTAGCCTGACGGTCGGTAAATATTTGGAGGAAAATTTTTATACGGTTAGTTGCGTCGCATCGATTTGAAACTATTCTCTGTTGAAGGTCAGGCCAAAACACGTCATTTAGACGGGCCAATTGCCGTTTTAAAGCGTTTAGAGGTTTGACCAAAAGTTTGACCGTCCCGATCGAGCCTTTAACGTTGTCAGATGTAGTTGGATTTTTTTTCATACATGTATTTAATCTTAACGGTGATATCTGACGGTTGGAATAGATTTTCCAAACTTTTAGATTCGAAATCGGAACATATGCACTAATGTTCCTTAACTTATTTACTAAGTGTTTAAGTGAATGTATAGTTTCAAATAGTTACCATACGTAGACCGTTCAAATGCAAAAGTGTCGTGAAATAAGATACGACCGAAATATTGAAATACGACTACGGTTGAAAAATGGGAAGATTCCGACAAAATTTGTGTGCCGAATGTTGCGGTTAGGTGTTTTTTACTTCCGTTTTCCTATGGGTAGCCTGACGGTCGGTAAATATTTGGAGGAAAATTTTTATACGGTTAGTTGCGTCGCATCGATTTGAAACTATTCTCTGTTGAAGGTCAGGTCAAAAAACATCATTTAGACGGGCCAATTGCCGTTTTAAAGCGTTTAGAGGTTTGACCGAAAGTTTGACCAAAGAATAGCCGACGACATACAGAACTTCGTCGGCTAAAGTGTTGCGATCCGCGCCGTTTCATTGTCCGCCGTTGGATGGGGGAGATCTGACGGCTGCTGAGGTCCTTGACTATAGCCGACGAGATTCATACTATAGGCGACGATATGCATACTATAGGCGACGATATGCATACTTCGTCGGCTATAACCGGCCCACAAAGCCCAACTTAGGCCCGGCCCGGATTTAGTTAGAGACTATAGCCGACGAAATCGTCGGCTATAGTCATAGCCGACGAATTAAAATGAAATCGTCGGCTATAGTCCCTCGATTTAAACTGAAACAGAGGCGCCTCTCCCCCATTTCTGCAGAAAACCTAAACCCCTAAATCGCCGCCCACCCCTCCCCGAGCCTCCCCGACGCCGACCAAGCCTCCCCGGCCCTCCCCCACCCCTCCCCACCCCGTCCCCGGCCTTCTCGAGCCCTCCCCGACCCGAAGTCGAACCGATCGGCGCCGTCCTTCCCTAGCCGCCGTCGCCGCCGCACCGCACCGCCGTCGCCGCCGCACCGCACCGCCGTCCTCGTCCCCTAGCCGCACCACCATGTCAGGTAGTCCCCCTCTCCCTCATTTAGGGTTTTTGTTAATTTTGTGGAATTTTGTGATTTTGTGGAATTTAGGTATTTTTGTGAAATTTTATGGTTTTTGTGAAATTATGTGGAATTTAGGGTTGTTGTGCAATTTATGGAATGTTGTGGAATTGTTGTTAATTTTTTGGAATTATGTGGAATTTTGTGAAGGATATATATATATATATATATATATATATATATATATATATATTTTCCGGAATATATATATATATATATATATAATTAGGTATATGGAAGTTTGTGGAAATTTTTTTAATGTTGTGGAATTTTAGTTAATTTTGTGGAATTTTGTGGAATTTTTAGGAGGATATATATATATATATATATATATATATATATATTTCGGAATATATATATATATATAATTAGGTATAAATATATTTAGGTATATATATAATTAGGTATATATACATTTAATGAAGTTTTTTATTTTTGTGTGAAATTTATGGAATTGTGTGGAATTTTGTTTAATTTTGAGGAATTAACAAGAATTTTTAGGTATATATATATACCTTTAATTATAAATATAGTTATGTATATATATAATTAGGTATATATATATATTTAAAAAAGTTTTTTATTTTTTTGTGAAATTTAAGGAATTTTGTGTTATATTTCGGAATATATATATATAATTAGGTATAAATATATTTAGGTATATATACATTGAATGAAGTTTTTAATTTTTTTGTGGAATTTTTGTGCAATTTATGGAATTTATATACTAATTGTGCAGGAAACCGTCGCTTTGTAGACCGATGGCTTGGCAGACGGACCGAGAGCGACCCCGACGCTCAGGCAGGATCCAGCCGTGGGGGGAGCGGATCCAGCGGTCGTCGGGGCCTAGGCCGGCCTATGAGTCGACGAGAGGAGACGTTGATGGGATTGACCCCGAGCGATCCACGTGGGGGCTCCTCGTATGAGTCGACGGGAGCGGGCCCTGACTCGAGTGTCGGAGGAGGACGCAGAGCCACCAGACCCCAGTGCACTTCAGCACTGTTCCAGGATCGGCAGCCGACCCCACCGCGCGCCGATCTGGACCCTCCAGAGATGCTCCCTGTCCCCCCACAGCGACAGCGTCCACAGCTACGGGGCCCACCGTCAGGGGGAGCAGGCCCCTCAGGGTCCACGCCCCGTATGTCTCCGCCATCGGGGATGTACATGGTCCAGTTCCTCCCTGCCATCCCTGAGTACGACGCCAGGGGGAGGCAGATTTGGAGGCACGACCGGCCCCACGAGATTCCCTGGGAGGAGGCCTACTTCTACAGTCCTTTCGACTCAGAGGACTACCGCGGCCTGTGGGCCGTTCGTGAGAAGGACAAGCAGTACAACGACGCAGGTAATTGATTAGTTTAATTAATTATTTAGATTGTTTAATTAATTATTTAATTAGTTAGTTTAAATAATTATTTAACTATGTATTCATTTTAATTATGAAACAGGCGTCCTCGTCAATAAACCCGCGGGGACGAGACGGACCAGAGGGCCAGCGAACATGTCGACCCTGGAGAGGGAGCTGGCCGGTGGGATCAGAGAGATCCTGCCCGGTCCCGGTGAGGATGGACGCCCGATTGAGCGGAGAGACACCACCACCAAGTACATCAACGCGACGGGCATGCTCGTGCGGGACAGGGTCCCACTGTTGTGGCCCGACTGGGGCTCTGTGCCCGATGAGATCAAGGCGCGAGTGTACAATGCACTGTCGGTGAGTTAAATATGATTTTTATTATAGAAAATAAATATTTATGAATTCAGTCCTTATAACTATATAAAAATATTTTCTAATTAATTTATAATATTGCAGCAATGGTTTAGAGTCCATCCTACCTTGGACTGGTGGAGAGACGAGCAGCTGAAGAACAGGTTATGTGTTTTGCTTTTTTTTGTATAAATATATTTATTGGCAGTGTACGAATATATCTAACAGTTGTGTTTTGTTAATATAGGTACTCCGAGTGGAAGAACGAGCTGTCCACGCACTACAGGACGTACCATGTGGAGCAGCGCTTGGGGCGAGGTGCAACCCCCCACGAGTTCCGGTACAGGGAGTACGAGTGGCTATGGCTGGTAGCCTACTTCGGGAGCGACAGGGTCTCGGTAAGAAAATTTAGCCTGCTAGTATATAACTTTTTAATGTTATTTAATAATTAAATTACGTAGTTACTTAATTAAATTAATTAGTTAGTTAGTTAGTTATTAGTTATTAAATTAAGTTAGTTGGTTAGTTACGTAGTTAGTTAGTTCGTTACTAAATTAAATTAAATTAAATTAGGTAGTTAGTAAGTTAGTTAGTTACTAAATTAAATTAGTTAGTTAAGTAGTTACTAATTAAATTAAATTAGTTAGTAACTAAATTAGTTAATAATTTTATTTTGGTTAGTTCGTAATATTTTAATTTAGTTACTAATTTATATTTGCGTTTATATGTTCGTTCTTATAATACAGAAAATCTCGCGGACGAACAGCGACAACCGCAGGAGGAACGAGCACCCCCACCACGGCGGCGCCCGCTCCTGGAGGCAGTGGGCAGAGATGGCGAGGAGGGACCGACCGCTGAGGCCGTTGTCGTGGATTCATGCGCAGATGTATCCGGGGCGTCCCGACCAAGTGGTAAGTATTCGCCCATCTTCAATAAAAGTGTTTCATTAAATTAATTTATATATATTTTTTTTAATTCGTTTATTATATTTTCTTGTCAATTAGGCGGAAATCGATGCGGAGACCGACGCGATCACCTTCGGGATCGCGCGAGACACCCTGGGAGACGGGGCGTCCGACGAGGCGATCGCGGAGTTTGCCTCCACGATCGACACCCTTGAGCCGCGCTTGGCCTCTCAGATCATGCACGCGGCGGTAGGGACGGGGAACAACTACTTCTACCAGAGAGGCCTAGGCGCGGCGGGAGATGGGGTTCTCAAGTACACGCCGGCCAATCCCAGCACGCAGCGTGCGGCTTCGACGAGAGGAGACTTGCAGACGCAGCTGCAGAGGACTCAGGCGGAGTTGGCGAGGGCGGTGGAGGCGCTCCAGCAGGCGGAGTTGGCGAGGGCCGCGGAGGCTTCGGCGCAGCAGGCCAGAGACGCATCTGTGGCGGAGATGTACCGATGGATGCAGCAGTCTTGGGAGGCCCAGCAGGCTGGACTCCAGCCCCCGCCTCCGCCACAGATGCCCCAGTTCGTCGTCCCCACTCCCCCCCCCCCCCCCCCCCCCCGCATCGGTGTACGCCAGCCGATCAGGACAGCCATAGCCACCGGAACTCGAACGATCCGGTCGACGACGCTACGCGTTTAGGGGGTGATGATGAGTAGATAGTGGGTTAATTTGTACAGTATGTAGGATATTAGGGATGGATTGATGTGGATATTTGTTGGATATTTGGATGTTTGTTTGTGCATTTTCTGCAGCCAAACCGAAGACGAAGTGAAATTGGGCCCGAGTTAAATTTTTAAATTTTTTTAAATATTTAGGGGTTATAGCCGACGATATTGTCATTATTTCGTCGGCTATAATGGCTATAGCCGACGATATTGTCATTATTTCGTCGGCTATAATGGCTATAGCCGACGATGTTTACCATATGTCGTCGGCTATACCCTCCCAGCTTCAGGCAAAAAAAAAGCCGTTCCTGGTACCGGCGACTGTTATGGCCGACGATAGTGTCGTCGGCTATATTGGACTTATAGCCGACGATAGTGTCGTCGGCTATACTTCGGTTTAGGGGCAATTACGTAATTGTTGAAGCCGACGATCTTGTCGTCGGCAATGTTCGAAGTATAGCCGACGACGCTTTATTCGTCGGCTATACCCCGCGGTTTATAAGCCGACGACTTACGCCTCATGTCGTCGGCTATAGTATAGCCGACGGAGCATTCCCGACGAGACTATAGCCGACGATACTTCGTCGGCTATGACTATAGCCGACGAATTAATGGTAACGGCCGACGAGATGGCCTCGTCGGCTATAAGGCCTTTTCTGGTAGTGCATGTCTCGTCCACGTCGGATGATGACGTCATGTTCGAAGTGAAATTGAATTTTTGTCTCGGGTTGATAGAAAATTAGAAGTAGGAGGGCACACGTGATTAAATTAAAAGAATAAGGACGAAACTGAAACCTGACCCAAAGTTTTGGGTAGTAAACTGAAATTAATCCATAAAAGAATATGGGATCACAGATCCCACCTAGCGGAAGCGATAACGATGATGACTATGCCTCGACTCCGAGTACTCTTGACCTCTGATCACTACTCTGCACACTGGGCGATTTAAACCGAAGGGCCCAGGGGAAAGTAATTTAAAAACACATTAGAGTTAGTGGATAAAATAATATCGTATAACACTTTATATAAAAAGTATTATATTACTTTCCCAATATTTTATAATTGAAAACTACTATGCATGCATTTTCGTAAAACGTCTCACGTTTACGAAAATCATAATAATTAATCAGCCCCGCTGATATCTCAAATACACAAATAATATTTTGTTTATACTTTCAAAATAAATACTTTGAAAATCAAATAGTAACATACCACGACCAATCCCATTGGCCGAATCCCAAACCATTTTATAGTAAAAATCCAGCCCCACTGGTATATCGAATAATCAAATAAAATATAACTGGACCAATCCCATTGGTCCATTCCCAAATATTCTTGTAATTAAAAATCCAGCCCCGCAGGTTCGGTAATTTATTAAATAACAGAAAATCTCATAGAGAAAATATTCCCGAAACTCAAATGATATAAAATCCTGACCAATCCCATTGGTCATATCATATAATAAAATAGGGGAAACGTCATACCCACCATTTAATAGTAGCCCCTAAGGCTAAGGGTCAAATCTCCAAGAGTCCCAATAGCGTCATCACGCTATGCCCGTACACGTCGACCACCGAGCGTGAATCTGACCTATATGGTCAAGTCGTCACCTCGCGTGGGCTCAGGCGACTAAGCTAGCTAGCATCAATATATACATATATCCCGACCCTGATATGGTGAAAATCCGAAAACGAAACCGAAAGCACGTATCCCCTTATATATCATAAATTCGTACGGTCCCCGACCGTACATCTGAGGCTTATATATATATATATATATATATATATATATATATATATATATATATATAATCAAATAAAATCATAGCCTCGAAGGAACATATATATCTGACATGTCTCAATGTCATAGAAATAATATCGAAAAGAATAAATAACTTCGACATGTCTCACATGTCGGAAAAATCACAAATACCGAAAGCATAAAATCTCCGGAAATCTCATTTCCGGTCCTTTCATTTAAATACCATTAAAACTTATTCAGCATGATCAATTATGAATAATTAAAACATACTATTTCCGGAAACCTCGTTTCTGGATAAGATCACGTACTACTAAAATAGTAGTAAAAGCATAACCTCAAAACCATATTTCTTTAAATATCATTTCATAATAACTAAATGAATTTTCATGCTTCTCAAATCATTTATTTGAAATAAACTTCATTTCATTAAAATAATTATGCATGCATTTATTTAAAATAAAAATCCACTCACAGTACGGCCGAGCGCGCCGCTAATCCGATCTCTCGTCCCGTCGAATAATCTCTCGACCTGTAATAGGGACGTAATTAATTATTACGAAACTCGGAATTTAATCATAAACGTTAAATCTATGGACGCCCTCACTCGCACGAAACCTCCCAATTTTCTCTTTTTCAATTATCGGTATAGGAATTTCGCCTCAATACCGAATAATTTACGTCCGAAATAACTCAGGACACCCATCCCGTGCCTGATTAATCCTTTTACTAGTTATTTCGTCGTAAAACCCCTTTAAAACAGCTTTTACCTTTTTACGGTAAGTCAACAGTAATAAACCAAGGTCAAACAGTAATTATTCTAGGTCAAACAGTAAAATGGTTAAAATCTAATTACTATTTACCATTTACTTTTACTGTTTACTGTTTTACTGTTTTACTTTTCACCTTTTACCGTTTTACTTTTACCTTTTACTGTTTCACTGTTCATCATCTTCAACCTCTCGCCACCGGAACAGTGGCGCCGCCGCCACTGCCGGCTGAACAGCAACGCCGCCACAGGAGGCCAAAACACCTCCAATCGATCCCAAATTTCCACAGCAGCGTCGCCACCAGCTCGGGGATTCATCCCCGTCGCCTCCGCCGCCAAAAACCCACGCAGCCGCCGCATACGGCGGCCCAAAAATCCCAAACTCCAATTTCTCCAAAACTCAACCAATCGAACCCCAAATTACACTCAAACGACTCCAATCATCGTCCTAAACCCGAATTCAACCTCCACCAAAAACATCAAATACACAACCTCCATCAAAAATCACCAAAACCCTAAAAATTCCAAATCTTAAATTCTCCTTACCTGGTGCAAACTGGTTCAATCCCTTTCGTGGGATTGTTGCACAAGTTGATATCTTCATTTACCCTCCAAAATCGGGCTGAATTATGGCCGGAGGAGAGAGTTCCCGGTTCGACACAGTCGAACCCTCTTAAGCTCCCATCAGTCGAACGACGGCGAACTAGGCCGCGTGGCTGCCACATAGGAGAAGAGGAGGAGGAGGCGGTCCGAACGGGACCGGTGCGCCGGCCGAGTTCGGCCGGACGGCGGAGAATGGATGGAGGTCGGGCCGAGTCGGGGGAGAGGAGAGAGAAAGGAGAGAGAAGAAAAAGAAAGAAAAGAAAAAGAAAAAGAAAAAAATGGGGGATTTCCCTTTCGGGAAATTTTCCCCCGGCTATTTATACTCGTCCAAAATCGGAAAATTTCCGATTTTACATCATAACTTTTTCATACGAACTCCAAATTGAGCATGCTACGTGTCCACGAACTCGTCTCAACGTCTTTTACCTCGTCATGAAATAAAATCCTCGGTCGAGTCAACTTATTTAAAAGTCAACCTTTAGAACTTTCAAATCGTAAAAACAATTCCCGAGGAGTAAAAGTAAGAGTAAACCTGTTAAAAGGTAATTCGAGGTTCGGGTCGTATCAGGTCATGATATTTTATTATTTTGTTTCGAAATTATTCTCTTTTTGAAATTATTATTTTTTATTCGATATATTAGCGAGGCTGATTTGTTACCACGATTTTTCTGAAATGTTGGAGGATTTATTAAAATGCATGCATCTTGGTTTTTAACTTTATAAAATAATGGGAAAGTAATATAATACTTTCATTTAAAGTATTATATTAATTATTTTGTTTATCCACTCAAGTTAACGTTTTTAATTTACTTTCTCCTGGGTCATGCTTTTTAAATTTCCCAGTTTGCAGATTAGTTTATTGGAGGTCAAAGTGGGATCTATCGATCCTTTACCTATTTGACTCGTTTTATTTCCAGTTCATTGTATTAGACTGCTCTAATTACATGTGGAAAAATACTTGTGTTCATATCAGTATAGACGGTGTGCTTCCGAACTCTCTCTAATTTCCATATCTTGGGTAACATAATCAAGGATTTTAACCATTCAAAAGTTGAATTAATCAATAAAGATCATATCTGAAAAAATTTGAAATAAACCAAAATCGTTTGCTCATTCGATTGCATCAAACAAATGAACAGTTCTAGTGAAAGTTGGGAGTCTCATGATCAGCCGTCCATTTATTTGATACAATCGGTTAAGCAAATAATATTTGTTTACATTCATTTTTTACAGAGATGATCTTTATTGATTAACTCAAATTTTGAATAGTTAAAATCGTTGATTACATTGCCTAAGATATGTAAATTAGAGAGAGTTCGGACGCACACTGTCCATACTGGTATGGACACATGTGAGCCAATTGACTACTAGTTAAGATCGAATTTGTGTTTTTTTTTTGTGGCGGCTGTTGTGATTTGGGGAGTAGATGGCTCCAGATGTTGAGGTTGGAACTTGATTTAGAAGTGTTCTTGTCTATTGCAGGTTTTAGGGTTGTCCATCTTAAGGTTGACTTTATTGATTTATCAGTAAACTGATAAGAGCACAAAGTGCTATGTTTTTAATATGTTTCTACTTCCATTTATGCTTTGTTTAACTTTATTTGTTGTAGAATTGAGTCATATAATCGAGTCATGAGTTTTTTGTAGAGTTACATTGAAGTCGTGGTAAGTATAAGGAAATTTACAGAAATACAACAAAGTTCTTAATAGAGAGTCTTTAAATGTGTCGTTGATTCTGTAAAACTTCCACCTTGCCTTTCATGAATTTTTCTTCTCTCTTATGTAGCAGACATGCTAATGATTGAGCAATGGAAGGAGTTATAACAATTGGAGCAAAAGAAGCTGCTAGGAATCACAAGACAAATCCAGAAGCAAATTCAGTAAGTTCCAGTAATTTTCCTGGGCACATTATCCAAATTCCATAATTTCTCCAGAACGACTCATGATGAATCAGAAGACGGGCCATATATACACATAAATATACATGAGTCTAGTTTCCAGAACATTTGGAATCGCATCAATAGCTATTTTATGGAGAGAGTTATGCCTATTTCATTACCGGAAGGTCAAGACTGCCGAGAAGAACAAGTTTGTGCCTGCCGAGAAGAAGAAGTGAAATGGAAGCAAGAGGGAGTTCCTAGCACAACAAGGAGAGGTTTCTGAGCTGAATGAAGAGTAGGAAAGTTGGTAAAAGAGGAAAGTTTCGAAATAGGAAAGAAGAACTTGCCTAATCCTAACAAGAAAAGGAAAACCTAGTCCGACTTGGAAAGGGAAGCTTTGCTGGCTGCAACTAGGGAAACTCTCTGATTTCATTGAGGAAAATGTTGCCGAATCCTTGTAGGAGAAGTGAAGATAGAAATCTGCAATTTAATCAAGAGAAAATCGGCAAGAAGAATCCTAGAAGAACAAGAAGAGGAAACAAAACCAAAACCGGCAAGGAAATCCTTTTCCTTGCCGATTTACACAAGGGAACTTCCTGCCGATTCTTGCATCTTTCTCTCCTATATAAAGGCACGGTAAGGACAGAAGAAAATCATCACATCTCAAGCCAAAATACAAGTCTAAAACTCTACCAAATACTCTACCTTAAGTCCTAGATAGAATAGCATGCCAAATCCTCCACCATCTCCATGGCTTGTAATTCTATAGTTTTACGATTCTATGTCCATGTAGTTCATATGTTCTTAGGGTATTTGTTTTTATGTCTATGTATGAACAGTTTGAATGTCTGGTTTTGCATGTTTAATATATTATATGATTTTGATTTCTTGGTTTTATTTGTTAACTTTAAGTGTCGAAATACATTGGTTTTCAAAAGATGAACATGTAAAGAAAATATGTAACAATTTGTAGGTTTAGGTTCGGCAAGCATGTTAACTTAGTTTTAAATTCATACTTGGTTAATTCTTTGAACTCGTGTGCAACCAAATGTGATATTTAGATGCAACCGAAAGGCCATGGTTGTTGTCTAGGTGTTGAATTCACTTGTCGAAATAAATATAGGTCGAGTCTAGCTCTTCGCGGTCTTGATTTGTGTTGTTTCTTGGGGTTTGAGTAGTTTAAAGAATTTACATGTGGATGTGAGAAGAGTGACACCTTACTTGCTAACATGTCTCCAACTAAAAAAAGACTTATGTGCTTAAGTGCTGATTGGTTTTAGTGTCTACTCTTTCGTGTCATTAAAGTCGGATTAGCATAAAGATTAGGGTAATGCGCTTGTCAAAGTCCTAAGTATTTGCGAAGTCTTAAAATCGATTAGTGAACCTCTTCCGGAACTAATTAGGTTGGAACTAAGTCGAGTCTAGAACACTTTAATGTAATTGCCGAGTCCTTTATTTGTCTAATTGTTATGTGTTTTGATTTCTTATGTGCTATGCTTTATGTGGAAGGATGTTGATCACATGTATATAGTAATTTAATCATCTTTCAAAAAAAAATGTATATAGTAATTTAGGTTTTCAATTTCGTGTCTAGGTTAAATAGGGCAGTAGCACTGCCGATTCTTTTCAAATCCCCCTTTTTGTGTTTTAAATGTATCTATGTGTGTATATATGTTTTCTAACATTTTACATGTCAGGTACCCTTAATCCCCGGATAGAACGATCCCTACTTGTTTTATACTACCAACGTCTTTTGTAGGGTTTTAATTGCTTGTTTTGTAACCCCGGTTATGGCACTCGTTATAAACTTAGTCTTAAGGTGGTCCCCATAATTATGATCCTTGTTTTGCAATCAGTTGGTAAATATGAAAACCTTTCCTTTACTAGGGCTTGAAGAAAATATAGATTTGTGGGTTTCCTTTCTAACAATGATGCACACCAACTTGTCTCTTCTTATTGCTTAATGAAATCAACCATGCTCATTATGCAACTCACCATACTTTTTTTTTGCTTATCATGGTCCTCTTGCAACTCACTAAAATTTTCTTTCAGCTTATCATGTTTTCTCTTACGCTTAGCAAACTCCTCTGTATTGATTAAGATCAAAGTTACTAGCTAAGAACTCTTGCTCAAGTGCTCTAACTAATTTTTCTTGACCTCTTCTCATTTCAGTTGAGTTCATTTTGATTTTCCAGAAATTATCTAGTAAAACGTTTTGCTTGGTTGCTAATGGTGCTGAATTTCTATATCTAAGAAGTGGGTTCCTAACCTCTTGCACATTAAACCCATTAAAATTGTAGCTGATATCTGCTAATCGTGTTGTCATGCTTGCATGACCACCTTGATGTGGCACACCACTTTCTGCTCTTTGAGAACTAGAGAAAGAAGGCCCATAAAACTGCATACCTGTCAAAAAATAAGTCGAGATAAAATATCAACTAATGGATTAACAGTTTCTTTAATATGCTCAAATTGTGGCCCATTTCCTGTAATTGAATCTATAAAATTGATCCATCTTCGGGCTGTTTGTTTGTTAGTATTAATTTTATTATAATGAGAAACAACATGTTGACAATCAGTTCTAATTGTAAAAATTTCATTATGTAAAAATAAAGAAAATGCTTCAAGAAAGTTAATTATGCCTAATATTTCTAATATGTTGCTGGTAATCTAGATTGTATTTACCAGATGCATATTTACTATTTAATGAGAAAAGTAATAATAGAGAGAGAGATGGAATGAGATCATCTTTATTCATCAATAGGTGCCACTACCAGAAAAAAGGGTTTTCCCGATGAAAAAAAAAAAACGGCCGACGACTAAAAATTTTCGCCGGTAATTCCATAGAATGGCCGACGATTTTCTTTTTCGTCGGTGGGAAAACAAAATCATCGGCCATAGTTTAACTATAGCCGACGATACTGTTTTTTCGTTGGTATAAACAAAAATCGTCGGCTATATTATATTTCAGTCGACGATTTTGGATTTTCGTCGGCCTTTCTCTAAAACATTAGCCGACGAAAACTTTTGAAATTTTGGCCGACGAAATTGACATTTTCGTCGGCTATAAGTCTATATATTTTCAGATCTAGTGACAGGACCCGCCCTAGATAACACACTGTTACCCAGAGTAAATTCTGCGGGGACCATTTCAAGGGAGGTTCTACCGAAAAATCAGCATGACCTCTCTTAAAATGGACAACCCTTATCTGGAAAAGAAACCAACACTTCTAAAATAATCCACCCTGACTCACGGAGCCACCTGCTCCCCCAACAAACAATCAACTTCTCAAAAACCAACAATAGGGAACAACCTTACCAATATGTAAAAGAAATGAAATTGCATACAACAAAAGGTCAAGTTACACCCACAGGTGAACATTTGAGAATTTACAACATCTACAAAGTATCAGAGCGACTAGACTAATGAAAAATGATACAAGTAGGTTAAATAGGTAACCTACAATAACTGACAGCGGAAAATGATCTCTATACCTTGCCTCCTACCAGTACTGAACTCTGCAAGCTGGGCAGTTTAAAACGAAAAGCCCAGGGAAAGTAATTTAAAAACATTAGCGTGAGTGGACAAAAAGTTCTACAAATAAATATAATAATTTAACGAACATTTATATTTTACTTTCCACACTTTTCATAATATAAAGAAAATCACGATGCATGCCTTTACCATAAAAATGTCATTTTAAAAATAATCTTTCCATGAAAACATATCCCAGCCCCTCTGGTTCGGGAATCTATCAAAAGTCGAAAACCTCATAGAGAAAATATTCCCGCAACCAGTCAATGGAAAAAAAAACATATCATGACCAAATCCCATAGGTCATGTAACAGGGGAAAGTCTACCCACCATAAATAACTGGAACCTCGTCAGGCTCCGGGTCCGAGAGTCCTATTGACTCCCCCCGTGTCTAAGTCTACCACCTAGACACGTCACCGCCTCAATATATACCATCCTACGTCGACCACCGAGCGTGAATCTGACCTATATGGTCAAGTCGTCACCTCGCGTGGGATGAGGCCTCGCTAGCTAGCATCAATATAATAATACCGTGGACCCTCGTATGGTGAAAATCCGAAAACAAACCGAAAACACGTTTCCCCTTATATATAAAAATCCGTACGATCCCCGATCGTACTCCCAAGGCTTATACTCATAAATATAATTAAACATCAATACAGCCTCGTAGAAAATAAATGAAGTCCACATATCTCAAATGTCATAAATATCGAAACCAAGTAAAATCATATCATCCTCGGAAATCTCGTTTCCGATTAAATATCAACATAAATGATAAGTCATAAAATCCGAATAGTTCAAATCATATAATACACGGAAATCCCATTTGATTTATGTAAATTATATATAAATCAACATTAATTTTCCAAATGTCAAGTTAATTTATGAAATTTATAAATTATTTGAAAACCGATGTCAATACGTCCTCCTTTCACATAACTCGATGTTCTTGAAAAATCCGAAAGGTTTCCAAAGAAATTTCCCCACTTATATGTATATATATATATATATATATATATATGTATATAAACCCACATAAAATCAAATAATTATGCATGCATCAATTTCAAAACAAAAGTCCACTCACAAATACTATGTCGATCTCTGGCTCGAGTCCTCCTCACGACGAGCCTCTCCTCGGCCTGTCAAAGAACACATTTCCAATATCTCAGACTCGATAACAAAATCAGAACTCAACTCAAATCGCCCTCACTCGTACGATTCCTCCGACTACGGACAATTTACATATGAACTTAGTCCATATCTCCAAATTGATCCTTAACTCTTTTCTTTTATTTACGCCGGCCTTTATCCTCCCGCCACCACCGCCGCAGCAGCGGCAGCCGCACCGCCACCGCTGCCATAGCAGCGGCAGCTCCGTCCAAGGCCAAAATCACCTCCAACAGCGACCCAAGCGCCTCTCCTCCCTCTCTCCGCTGCAGCCGCCGTACATGGCGCCTGTCATGGCGGCCATTCCTCCCCCAACACCATTTGCCAACAATTTTCCAAATTCAATAACCAATTACCTTAAACAATTATCTCAACCCCTTATAAATTCTTTAAAAATTCCAAAATAAATATCAACATACTCCACTCATCATAAACTCCGTAATTTCAATATTAAAACCACCCACGGCGGCTGCACCGCCGCCGGCAGCGGTGGTCAATGGCGGTCAACCACTGCCACCGCCACCATAACTCACCAAAATTTAACAGAAGCTTCATCTCACTATTTCGAACAACTTTCTCTTCTACAACAATCATCAATTTAAAGTTTAAATAGGTCAATTTACAAAAACCCCCAATTCGGCACTATTCACCAAGAACCCTAGAAATTTCAATTTGTTGATTTCTCCTTACTTACTGTAAATTGATCCAATTCCTTTTAGGAGATTGTTCCTGACATCCTAAGCTTCAATTCAATACCAAGAACTCAACCAACAACAGCCCGA
Organism: Potentilla sterilis; assembly: GCA_963682095.1. Lineage (NCBI taxonomy): Eukaryota > Viridiplantae > Streptophyta > Magnoliopsida > Rosales > Rosaceae > Potentilla > Potentilla sterilis. The sequence goes on along the minus strand of OY821757.1, from coordinate 34,104,955 downwards.
AAAGCAAGAATCAACAAATTGAAAGCATGAACAGTAAGAGTTGGATTTCGCTTCCAAGGCATGACCGACGATACACTACAGGAGTTGTGAATTTTTTGCAGTTCGTCGAGGAAAATGCAAACGGGAATGAATACCATTATTGTCCGTGCAATAAATGTAGGTGTCGCAATGATATGTGTCGATTTCCGATTAGGACAGTATGGGAGCACCTAAAGAGTAAAGGGTATTGGCCGAAGTACACGCGTTGGATATATCACGGTGAGCCATCATTAGATGGATCGCATGATCATGGGCAGTTTTTTGAGGCGGGCAGTAGCAGTACATCCAACGATCCAACAATGGCATTCGTCAACGACGTGTTTCCTTTTGAAAGCTGTGTACGTGGGGAACAATATATGCATGACCCGGTGCAGCCCTTCCCACAAGTTCTCAACACTGCTGCCTTTGACAAGTACAACAAACTGATTGCATTGCAACAGACCCTTGTGTCTTCCAGTTCTGAGAAGACAGTTCTTCAAAGTGTGATGGAGGTAATGAGGATTAAAGTTCTGAGAAGAGCCACTGCTTGTTGATGTTGATCCAAATAAAGAAACTAACGAGGACTCTAGTGGTGAGGAACGACATAGATTACCCCTATCGAGCAATTCGGAAACCGAAGAAAACTCATCCGATGATTCCGATTACAATCCGACGGATTAAGTAATTTAGATGATGTAATCCTTTCATTTGTAATCCACTCTTTTCTAATGAACGGGCGTGGGGATGAGCCTCCCAGCATAGGCTGGGTTCCAAACCCCTTAAAAAAAAATTTGAAATATGTTGACTATTGGGTTTCTGTTTTTTTTTTTTATGTTTAATTTTGGTTATATATGAACAGGACATAGGAATACGAGAGCTGTAACACCACTGATTGCATTTGACAAGTACAACAAACTGATTGCATTGCAACAGACCCCTGTGTCTTCAAGTTCTGAGAAGACAGTTCTTCACAGTGTGATGGAGGTAATGAGGATTAAAGTCGAGACAAAATCGACTATCAGGCAAGTGGATGAATATCTACAGTACACTTCTTCGTTGTTGGAGGAGGGTCATCGTAATCCTACCAATCACCGTAAGGTCCGAAGTATCCTCAAAGATCTAGGGCTTTCCTACATTAAGATCCATGCATGCGCATTTAACAGCGTTCTCTTCTGGGGTAAAGATGCAGAAGGGAATGACCTTGCTAGTCTTGACGCATGTCTGATATGTCATTCTGACCGATATAAGTTGACGGGAGCAGGCAATAGGAAACCTGTGAAAGTGCTTCGGTATTTTTCGTTGAGAGATAGGCTTGAGCGGTTGTACATGTCAGAAACCACCGCAAAAGCTATGAGATGGCACGGTGAGCGGGACGCGGGAGATGCAGATATCATGACACACATCTCTGACGGAGCGGCTTGGAAGCATATAAACAATGAGTTTCCTCATTTTGCGTCAGATGTCAGAAACGTCAGGCTCGGGCTCTCAACCGACGGGTTCAACCTTTTTGGCACCATGAGTCTTTCATACAGTATATGGCCGGTGGTTTGGTACCTTACAACCTTCCTCCGTGGATGTGCATGAAGAAGGAATATAATATGTTGACGTTGTTGATTCCGGGGCCTGGTTACCTAGGGAAATGTCTCGATGTGTATATGAGACCATTGATTGAAGAGGTTAAGGTATTGTGGGACGTTGGTCATCCCACTTTTGACAAGTACCAGGAGGAGACGTTCCAGATGCATGCCATGGTTATTGGTACCATCAGTGATTTTCCTGCTTATGGGATGTTGTCAGGCAGCGTTGTTAGGGGATACAAGGCTTGTCCAGAGTGCCCCAGCGATTATGGGAGCACCCCTCATTGCAACAAGATATGCAGAATGGGTCATCGTGTGCTCCTTCCGGCGGATCACCACTGGCGTTACGAGTCCGCCGCATTTGATGGAACCGAAGAACACGGTGGTCCTCCCAGAAGATGGACGGGAAGAGAAATTTTAGCAGTGCTTAATGAGTACGATTTTGTGCCCCTCAGCAATCATCTCGATATTGTAGCGGAAATACCTGAAAGACCTGAGGAGTACAAATTCTGGACACATAAGAGCATATTGTGGGAAGTCCCGTACTGGTGTGAGTTGCTGATCCGTCACTTCCTAGACGTTATGCACATAGAAAAAAATGTTTCTGAAAGTGTGGTGGGCACAACGCTGAACTTGGAGGGGAAGACGAAAGACGGTCCTAAGACTCGCACTGATCTGCAAAACATGAATATCAGAAAACAACTATGGTTGAAACAAGGGAAGAGAAAAATGCCTCAAGCTCCTTACACCGTCAAGCCTGAGCATAAATCAGAAATTTTCCATTGGATAAGTCGGGCCAAGTATCCTTCAGGCTTTGCTGGAAATATAGCCAAGTGTGTGAACAGACAATTCAACAATCTTTACGGGTTGAAAAGTCATGACAATCATATCCTGCTACAACTTCTCTTCCCTATTTTCATTCGATCGTTCCTTCCCCGTCACGTTGTGGAGTCGTCAGTAGCGTTGGCTAGATTTTTCCAGAAGGTATACACACGGGAAGTGAGAAAATCTGACCTCCGGGAAATGCAATAAGATATCGTTCATATCATGTGTAAATTTGAGATGATATTTCCTCCAAATTTTTTCGACATCATGCCTCACCTCATGATCCATCTTCCTCGGCAGTTGTTGCTTACCGGTCCTGTGCACTTCACTTGGATGTATCCGATGGAAAGGTACGTATTTTACACCTTATGTTAATTTCCTCATCAATATATGTGATTTAGTATTAATGTATTATCATAACACTTTAAAAACTTGATTTATAGGCAACTTGGACAATACGGTGATTTTGTCCAAAACAGATCCGCACCTGAAGGATGTATAGCTGAAGCATATATTGCGCACGAGTGTGTCACCTACATGAAGCTGTATTTAGGAGCGTTACAGGAAAGCGTACCGGAAGATGTACCTTCACAGTTCAATCTTTCCATACTCTCCGACGATGTTGTACTCGGTGGAAAAATGCCAGTTTCCTACAAGTTGAAAGATTATGAGGTAGCCATTGCACATTGGTGGGTACTAATTAACTGTTTAGAAGTTCAGTTTTCGAAGAACATGCATCTAAACTGTGAACAAGTAGGAGGTGATCTCGATTACCACAACCGGACATTCGCAGAGTATTTCGGCCGCTGGGTACGTAACTTTAACATTATTCTATACGTATTTATATATTATTGTGTATAATTATTCATATTTATAGTTGATTCTGATGGTTGCAGATGGACCTCATTAAAAATGATAATCATCCAAATTGGTCGCACGAACTCAAACTGCTAGCGATAAAGCCGGTCTATTCAAAAGTTTATGCGACGTGCAAGGTGAATGGTGTGTTATTTCGATGTGAAGAGAGAGACGTCGGACTGAAAACACAAAATTCAGGGGTTATGGCACATGGTGGGGATGATGGAGTTGACTATTACGGTGTTCTCCATTCAGTTGTAGAACTACATAAGGGAAGGCATGAAAGTGCACCTTTTCAAGTCTAGATGGTTTGACACACGGCCGCAGAGCATGAAAACCGATCAATACGGCATAAGTTCTGTGAACACTAGTACATCATGGTATGAGGATGACCCGTTCGTTTTAGCCACATGGGTGAAACAAGTGTTTTATCTTGATGATCTCGCCAAGGGTGACCCGTGGAAAGTAGTCAACACTATCCACCATCGCAACATTTACCGGGCGTCTACACTTGGAGTGGCTGAAGAGAACAAGGAAGGTGGCACCGCGTATCAAGAGCCCAACTCAAACGGTATTCTTGACTCCTCTTTTATTCGCCTAGACACGCCGGTGCGAATTCGACGTGAAGAGCCATTGCTTGTTGATGTTGATCCAAATGAAGAAACTAACGAGGACTCTAGTGGTGAGGAAAGACATAGATTACCCCCTATCGAGCAATTCAGAAACCAAAGAAGACTCATCCGATGATTCCGATTACAATCCGCCAGATTAAGTAATTTAGATGATGTAATCCTTTCATTTGTAATCTCAAAATTTCTAATGAACGGGCGTGGGGATGAGCCTCCCAGCTAGGCTGGGTTCCAAACCCCTTAAAAAAAAAATTTGAAATATGTTGACTGCTGGGTTTCTGTTTTCTTGATGTTCAATTTAAGTTATATATGAACAGGAAATAGGAATACGAGAGGTGTAAACCTACTGATTTTTTTTTTACCTTTTTCATATAATGGCCGACGAAAAACACGTTATTTCGTCGGCTACACTCATAATAGCCGACGAAAATTACATTATTTCGTCGGCTATAACTATATTGGAAAATACATATTTTATTTCAGACAGAAAAAGACAAAAGAATAGCCGACGACTACGAGTCTCTCGTCGGCTATGATTTAAAAAAAAAAATGACCATATTCCATTTTCTATCACTAACGATAAACCATTGCTTCATCCTTCAAATGCAAAATATTGTGAAATAAGATATGCCCGAAATAATGAAATACGTCTACTGTTGAAAAATGACAAGATTCTGATAAAATCTGAGTGGCGAAAGATGCGGTCAAAGGTTTTATTCCTTCGTTTTCTTATGGGTAGCCTGACGTTCGTTAAATCAACTTTGTAAAATTTTTATACGATTAGTTGCGTCTCATCGATTTGAAACTATTATCTGTTGAAGGTCAGGCCAAAAAACGTCATTTAGACAGGGCAATTAACATTTCTAAGTGTTTAAAGGGTTGACTCACCCGGTTGACCGTCCCGATCGAGCCTTTAACGTTGTCAGATGTAGTTGGATTTTTTTTCATACATGTATTTAATCTTAACGGTGCTATCTGACGGTTGGAATAGATTTTATAAACTTTTAGATTCAAAATCAGAACATATGCACTAATGTTCTTTAACTTGTTTACTAAGTGTTTAAGTGAATGTATAGTTTCAAATAGTTACTATATGTAGACTCTTCAAATGCAAACATGTTGTGAAATAAGAGATGACCGAAATAATGAAATACGTCTACGGTTGAAAAATGACAAGATTCCGATAAACTCTGTGTGCCGAATGTTGCGGTTAACTGTTTTTTACTTCCGTTTTCCTATGGGTAGCCTGACGTTCGTTAAATCAATTTTGTAAAATTTTTATACGATTAGTTGCGTCTCATTGATTTGAAACTATTATCTGTTGAAGGTGAGGCCAGAAACCGTCGTTTAACTAGACTAACTTCCGTTTTTAAGCGTTTAGAGGTTTGACTTAGTGGTTTGACCAACATTTTAGCCGACGAAAGTTATATGTCGTCGGCTAAACTCTTGCGATCCGCGCCTTTTTATTGTCCGCCGTTGGATGGCTCAGATCCAACGGCTGCTGATTTTCAAAGCATAGCCGACGAAATATTTTAAATCGTCGGCTATGCTTTACGTTTAGCCGACGAAATATAATTTTCGTCGGCTAAACTCTCGCGATCCGCGCCTTTTTATTGTCCGCCGTTGGATGGCTCAGATCAGATGGCTGCTGATCTTCCAAAGTATAGCCGACGATGTTCATAGAATAGCCACGACATTCAAAGAATAGCCGACGAAATCTTTTAATTCGTCGGCTATTCTCTCTGCTATAAAATCAGACAGCCGCAGTAGCCCGACTTTTTCAACCCTAAATCCGCAAAAACTCCTCCTCCGCTCCTCAAATCATCCGTGCGTCTCCTCCATTCCGATAACGTCGTCGTCCTCCTCCTAGACACGCCGAAATCCGGCCTCCTCCTCCTCCGGCCACCTCCTCCTCCTTCCCCTCCTCCTCCTCCGCCAAAACAGATCCGAAGGTTTTTTGGTTTTTTTTTTTTTTTCAATTTAGTTTAATTTTATAATTTAGGTATATAAATTGTTATATACTTAATTTTAATTATATAAATTGTTATATATTTGTTAATAAATTTAATTTTAACAAATTGTTATATATTTGCTATATATTTAATTTTAATTATATAAATTGTTATATAATAAATTATTATATATTTAATTTTAATTATATAAATTGTTATATATTTGTTATATATTTGTTAATAAATTTAATTGTTATATATTTGTTATAATTTAGGTATATAAATTGTTATATATTTGTTAATATTTGTTATATGTTAATGTATATTTTAATTGTTATATATATTGGTTATATGTATAAATTGTTAGATTAATTATATATATAAATTTGTAGATTAATTATATAAATTGTTATATATTTGTTAATATTGGTTATATGTTAATGTATATTTTAATTGTTATATATATTGGTTATATGTATAAATTGTTAGATTAATTATATATATAAATTTGTAGATTAATTATATAAATTGTTATATATTTGTTAATATTGGTTATATGTTAATGTATATTTTAATTTTTATATATAAATTGTTAAATTAATTATATATATAAATTGGTAGCCTAATTATATAAATGGTTATATTTTTGTTAATATATAAATGGTTATTTGTATGTATATATATGTTAATAATGAAATATAGTTATATTTGTATATAAATGGTTATATTTAGGTTAATGGTTAGTATTATTTAAAATTAGTTAAAATTTAAATATTAATTTGTTAGTATGTTTTAAAATATGTTAGTATTATTGGTTATTATATTAATTAGAATTTGTTATTTAATGTAATATAATTTAATATTAATTAATGTATTAATGCCTGAAGCTCCAGATAGCCGATGCACTCAGACAGTTATTCAGAGGCCGTCGTTCTTCCAGATCTAGGGGTTCTGGAAGTTCTGCCGGTTCCGGAGACTCCGACAGGACCCTTAGCCAGCCTGAGAGGACCACCAGCCAGCCGCGGAGGAGTGTTGATTCATCCCAGCCGCGGAGGACTGTGGATCCATCCCAGCCGCGGAGGAGTGTGAGTTCTCGGCACCAGACCCTTCTCCAGGCGGGGCGGCCGTCGAGCAGTTCACGCCCCCCTCTCGGGCCAGATGCTCCGAGGTCCAGTAGGCAGCTATTTCAGGACGAGATAGCTCCAGACTTTCTTCAGGTCCGTATGCCTGAGGTTCATCGGGAGCTGATGACGAGTCCGGCGACGTCTGCTGCTGACTCGACTGAGGGGCCTACTCTCCCAAATCAGCTCTACCTCCCGTACAATATTCCTGCAATACCCGAGGTCGACTTTCGTGGTGTGCCCATATGGCCTGATATGCCTCAGTACGTGAGTGTTGCGGAAGCATACCATCAGCAGCCATTTGAGAGACCTGAGCTCCTGATTTCGGCGAGGAGAAAAGGAAAGTCGACAGACGGGTCATCCGGTTCAGGTAACATTTGATTTTATTAATTAAATGTTTTATTAAAATTAACGCACTAATATTTAATTTTATTAACCAATCGTCGTTTATGTGATAGGGACAGCCGCTAGCAGTTCAACGAGGAATACGAGAGGTGTCATATGTTTTGACACGCTCAGGAGAACTGTTGAGAGCAGGGGGAGGATCCAGATCAACGAACCCCCTAATCAGGAGGTTCAGGGGAAAAAACGTCGCGATTACGCGGGTTGCGTGGGGGCACTGATTAGGGATAGAGTCCCTATGTTGTGGACACGGTGGGCTGATGTTCCGGGAGAGATCAAGAGGGAGGTCAACAACGCGGCGTCGGTGAGTAATTTAAAAATTTTAATTTCTTTATCGTAATATTTAATAATTTTCGGTATTGTTATAATTGTAAAACTAATAAAATATTATCTTTCAGGCATACTTCGAGATTGCCGAACACAAGCAGGATTGGGCGGACGCGATGCAAAACTCGAGGTACGTTGGGAATTCCTCATCTTATAATTTGAAATATTTTATGATATTAATAATATTTCTAATGCACTTTTGTTTTTTCCGTAGGTTCAAAGAGTGGAAGAACGAGCTCCGTACCCACTTTAACGAATACGACAACCGTGGTCGTATGGGTACTCTAAGAGAGTTCATGTTCAGGGAGTACGAGTGGCGTTGGTTGAAGACTAATTATTATGTAGGTAAATACACTTATGTAGGTAAATACTAAACTTAACTATAAATGTTTATTTTGTTAAAATTTTAATTATTAGTTTAATTATTTTATAATTATTACACTAATATTTTTTTATGTATTTTTCTAATATTTTATTATTTGTTTGAAGGAACGGTCTCGGATAAACTCTGCGAACCGCCGCCGTAACACAACCCCCCATCATGGTGGTTCTAGGTCATTTGTACAATATTAGGAGGAGGCGCTTAGAGATCATCCTGATAGCAACTCGTACGTGGAGACGTTCAAGAAGGCTTATCCACAAGCGACAGAACAGCTCGTAAGTCGTTGATTACGATTTAAAAATTTTAATTATTAATTTTACTTAATTATATATTTGTTAAAATATTAATTAATTTTTTTCTCCCTTTCAATTAGGAGAGGGTGAACCGGGCTGAAGAAGAAGTGTTGCAGCAAATAGTTCGGAAGACACAACCGAACATTTCAGAGGTAGATCGACGTAGCCTTCCCAGACCTGTCAAACCAATACTACTGCCGGGGTTTGGAAATTCTGGAATAGGGCTCCTGAAGACCACTAAGGGAGGTCAAAAGAAGAGAGGCGGGGACAGCCAACAGATGAGAGGGGAAGTGCAGAGATTGGCCGCAAGATTGGCGGCCGAGTCCTAGAGATCACAGGAGCAACACCGCAAAACACAACGGTATCATTTGGATATGTCCAGTTGGCATGCTGAATGCGAGAGAATTCGGCGACACAACTACGCCGGCCAACAAAACTGGTGGTATGATATGTTCGCGGCACAACAACAAAGCCTTGAACCCCCGCCCCCGTTTCAGCCGTTAGTTGAACCTCCAATGCCTCAACCTCCCGAGTTCGTTCAGCAGGATGACGAGCATGATGGAGAGCAGGATGCTGGGGATGACGTGGTGGACTTTAGTGCTTTAGGTGATGATTAGGGTTATATTTTATGTATATTGGAACAAATTAAATAATAAGTCATTTAGACGTGTTTCTTGTTGGTGTAAATGCATGGATTGTCATTGTGAATTGCAGGTTGCTTGGAATGGTAATTTAGAAATTAATTTAATTTTTTTCCCCAAAATGTAAGAATAGCCGACGATATTGGCATTATTTCGTCGGCTATAAGTGATATAGCCGACGATTTTTACCAAATTTTGTCGGCTATAACCGTTATAGTCGACGAAAACGACATTATTTCGTCGGCTATAACTAATTAATGCCTATTAAAATATTAATATATTTCGGCGAAATAGATGAAATCGTCACCTATATTTCAGAACAAATAGCCGACAAAATTCGTCGGTTATAGTTTACGATATCGTCGGCCATACTCGAAAATATCCGACGAATTTCGTCGGATATTTTGCCCAGGTTTGGTCGACAAAATGAATTTTCGTCGGTAATATCGTCGGCCATACTCGAAAATAGCCGACGATTTTGTTATTTTCGTCGGCCATTGGTTTTACCGACGCCGTTTTACCGACGAATTATAGCCGACGAAAGTTTCGTCGGCAGAAGGGATAGCCGACGAAAATTTGGCATAGTCGACGAAATTTTTTTCGTCGGCTATTCTGTCCGATCTGGTAGTGTGCCTCTATTTATATGGGACTACAAAGTATGTAGTAGGAAACCTATGACTATGTGGAAAAGTAAACCTAATACTACACGGAACTATGGAACCTATTCCTATACTGAATAGACCAAGGCACACACATGTGGAATATCCTAAAACACTCCCACTTGTGCCGCGCATCTATCGATGATGCTTATGGTGTTGTTTAGTTAAAAACTTTTCACTACGTGAAAGAAAAGAGCGCAACGCCCCAAGTTGTGAGATAGACTCCCCATGATGTCTACATCTCCTCTTTTTTTTACATTAATTAAAAGACACTATTTAGACATAAATGGTGCACACGATGTTGTCTCGTTAAAAACCTTGTCAAGTAACAAAAATCTCATGGGTGAAAAATAACCTTGGTCGAAGGAAAAAAAGAGTACAATGCACCGTTCACATTTGAAAGTGACATGTAATGTGCTAGACTCCCTCAAATATCTACACCTCCCCCTGATTCTTACCTTTTATCATGGGGGCTTCCAAAACTATAGCATATCAATGCTTTGACATGTATTCCAAATGTGGCATTAGGCAATGATTGAGTAAATCTTGCCATATGTCCTCATTTCTAATCAATTTCACTTTGATCTTGAGGAGAAGGCTGCTTGAGAACTCAAAACATAAGTTTGCGCTGAAAATCAGATTCACGTGCAGCATGACGTTTGTGCACTTAAACAGTCATAACTTTATATAAGAATAAGATATTAATGAGCCGTAAGATGATCTAGAAACTAAACAACCGTAGCTTTTCAACCATATATGTCTCATAACCTAGATCGTCCTAAGCTGATCACAAAGCTCTGTAGAAGTTGACTGATGTTCAATTCTCGGACAGATTCGTCCTACTTTGCTAAAATAGCCATAACTCACTTAATAGGATACATATGATAGAATGGTTTGTTTCTCTGGAAAGATGACGCATAGACCTTTCCATTGGCATCAACTTTACCATTTTCCAATGAGTGAGCTGCCCTATTGGTCCCATTGAAGTTAACCTAAGAACCTGGACAGATTTTGTGACTTCGCTTTTGGGATTGAATAAGCCAAATTCTTTCAAACCGTTTGAAAGAATGTCTTTGCACTATTCCATTGGCATTGCATGGGCGCAGAGCTACACATAGCTTGACAGCGAATGAGAGGTCGAGTCTTTTGTATAGTGTTAAGTACAATAATGCGCCATTGTACTCGTCTAGGGAATTTCCACTTCCAACACTTCTTTATCATCTTTCATAAGATGAAACGGATCTCTCTTCTTAGAGTAAAGACATCGACTGATCATGGGAGTATTTGTAGGCCTCAGTTAATGTCACAACCCAAACTTGAGTTTTGACTAAAAAAGTTGTTTAAAACTGAAATTACAGTAGGATTTTTTTTTACAGCAACAAGAAAACTGTGTTTCCAAATAGTGAAATAAAAGCAACTCTGATGCTTTCAACTTAAAAATGGAAGCTTAATTTCAAATTCGTTTTCTTTTCTTTCACTGAACAATCTGAAACCTGTACAAAGTTTGTCAAAGGAAAATCTGAACGGCAGAAGCTGTAACAGTACCAACTGAAAGTTAAGGAATACAGAAGCATAGATAAAACCAAATTGAAAGTTTAGAAACTTTGAACATTACTTTCAAAGGTCAAAGAGAAGCATTTGTTGGAAGACAATAAAATGAAAGGGACATGAATGCTTCATTAACTACATATATATTTACTTACAAAACTAATCCTCCACTTTAGTAACAAAATACAACAGACCAAGACAGAGCACAAGGGAAAATCCCAGGTTAACACCTGTACACAGTACAAAAGCAAAAACAGTAGCTCTGGCATGTTGATCTACCACTACAAGAGTAAAACTTCTGAACACAAGAACCTTAGTCCAACACACATATATTCACAGCAAAATAGACTGCATAAATTGCTCAAGACAATTCTGGTACTCCACTAAAACGTCCACTCATGGACTCCTTACCTGAAAACCAACAAAATGACACAGGAAAATGAGTTATACAAGCTCAGTAGGTTCAATAATGTGAAAAAGATAAATATGGTTCCAGGCACTTTATAATCATACATATATATATAACTGAATACAGAAAGCTGGAATTAAGCTTAACATGGTACTGTTGAAACCTCAAAATGAGATCAAAGATAAATGATATCATAAGTTTACTTTACTGCAAACGAGCAACTAATTAGCTCAAATCTGTAAACAATTGAACATGAAGGAAGGAACAAGTAAACTGAAATCCAAGATTTCTTTTGTTAAAGGCTCAAATATGGTTAAAAGATATCGTCGCCAAAAATTCGGTAAAAGTCAGTAACATAAAACCAAGTATTTCCTTGTAAATTTTATCAATGTAAAATTCTTTCCGTAAATCCAACTTTTAAGGAAATCCTCGAAACCCTTCCTTTTTTTTTTTGGTTAGTGCCCATTGCTCGCATTAAGGCCACCGAGCTCACCCCATACAAGCGGATCCTGATCAGGTTTTGGGTCTTTCACCCTAGAGGTCCACTAAGGAGACGAAGCTTTAATTTTCGTCACCTAAGTATCCACTTAGGAGACGAAAAATTAAAAGTTCGTCGCCTAAGTTGTTTAATTTAAAAAAAAAATTGGAAAATTGAGACAAAATATAATTAATATATTAAAAGATCCATTGTCACAATAGTAAACTAATAATTCGAAGATAATCCTAGGGAAAGCGTAACAAATTATCTTCATACTTGCTCAACTCCTAGGTGTTTATCTACAGCAGCCTCTACGGCAACAGAGCAAGATATCTCTGCAGAGCCACCACCATAGACGATAGAATTGTTGCGAATAAGGTTCCTAGCAACACAGAGAGCATCGCGGATACTACGCTTGGTCTCCTCTATCATCATTTTGTTACCTAATGAATCAAAGCACCAAAATCTCCTAATGAATCAAAGCACCAAAATCTCAGATCTAGGTCGCCCCCCATTGTACTTTAGCATCAAGTTTAAAAGATTTTCCTCGGTAACCTTCAGCTTTACTTTTTGTTTGGGAGTTCTATCACCACTAGTAGAGCAAAACAGAGACATCAAGGGAAAGTAGGAAGTTCAACAATAAGAATTAAAAAAAAAAATATGAGAGGAATAAGTATTGACGAAAATGGCAATCACACAACGTAGATATTAAGGAAAATAGGAAGTTCAACCATAAGAAGTAGAAGAACGGAGAGGAATACGTACTGACGAATGATGGCAATTACACAACGTAGTTCCTCAGCCTGCCCAAATGTCCCAATGATTCCACTTCCTTGGCGAGTTAGCCCCTCAAATGGTTGGCTTGGCTCATTGGTTTTCCATGGCAAAGTTGGTGGAATTACAGAAGAAAGATGAGGAGCTTTAGCATCCAAAAATATCTTCCTGAGCACACAAGCAGCATCATCATAATACCTGTGATTCAAAAAAAAAAAAAAAGTGAAAAATATTGTGACATCAGTAAGGTTGAATGTAGTTGCCTGGGAACTAAGGACTTGAATATGAAACCATAACATACTAGAAAACAAAACAGACCATTTGAAAAGGATATAATGTGGTTAGGTAATGAGTTCCCATATTGCATTCAAGAAAATGAACCAATATTACTGAAAATTGAAAACATAGTAGAAAAATCAGTATTAGAACACCTTCATCAACCAAATTACTAGAAACAGTTTTAATTACTTGTAGGAATTCTTCACGAAACTCCATCCATTCACATGACAGACATAGGACTGTCCCTCACAACGCAAAAGATCAAACCCACAAACCTGCACGCAGCAAATGAATTTGAAATGAACCCAAATGTAAGACAGATTATAAAAAGAAAATGAGAATATCATGACAACAGAAAAAGGGACAAGAGTGGATATCACATCTAAATTGCATACCGCTTGCCTAATTGCAATGCAGACCTCCCTTGCCATTTGCTTCTCCATAGGTGTCAGTAAAACAGGATATCTGACCTATCAACTTAGTTAACAAGCTAACATCATTTTTCACCCCAGCATTTCATGTTTGCAGCATCTAATTCAATTGGATATTAGTACTTACTTCCTTGCCATCAGGATTTGGACAGTAAGTAAAGAGGTGAAGCACAAAGTCACATACCCTGAAATCATGGCATTCCAAGTGACACGATCCTTTATCTTCATACTATTAAACACCCTCCTCGCCGAACCCAAATCACCACACTTCCCATACATACCAAACTCCTCCACCCACTTCCCCAACCCCAAATCCCCAACATCCCCACACGCCCCGAGAACACTCACCAAAGTCATCTCATTCAGCTCAAACCCCGCCTCCCTCATCTCCCCAAACAACCCCACCGCATCCCTCGCACGCCCCATCTTTCCATACCCGGAAATCATCGAGTTCCACGACACCGAATCCCTCTCGGTCATTTTGAGGGAGAAAGCAAACACAGAGAAGGGGGATTTGAGATCTGAGGAAGAAAGCATAAGAGAATTTCGGTTCTGAGACGGAGGCAGGGGCCACGGGGCGGCGACGGGAACGAGGGCGGTGACTGAGACGGAGGAAGAATCGGAGGAGGATGGAGGAAGAATGAGGAAGAATCGAAATCGGCTAGGGATTGCAGCTTGTTTCGATCTTATATATCTATATTCATCTAGGCGACGAAACCAGATTAATTCGTCTCCTGAGTAAAATCTTATTAAAACTTAGGCGGCGAAAAACATTTGTTTGGTCTCCTAAGTCAAATATGAAACATATTGGCGGAAAATTAAGCCGCGCCATCTTCTTTAGTTTCAATTTGATATATATATATTTTTTTTCATTCTCATTCGTCACTTAATCTAATATTTTTGTGGCCTAACTGACAACTTAGACCACGAAAAATTTATTCGTGGCCTAAGTAGTCACTTAGGCCACGAAAAATTCGTTCGTGGCCTAAACAGGTTCACTTAGACCACGAATAAATATTTCGTGGTCTAAGTGGTCACTTAAGCCACGAATAAATATTTCGTGGTCTAAGTGGTCACTTAAGCCACGAAAAATGTTACTTAGAAGATGAAAATAGTTTCGTCGCTTAAGAGCTACTTAGGAGACGAATTTTTTTTTATTTCGTCGCCTAACGCTTTTTTTCTGGTAGTGTACATCACTGAGCATTTCCCATCCATGGACTGCTAATCGTGCCACCATGCAACTGGTTTTACCACTTAATGCATCAGCCACCATATTTTCCTTACCAGGATGATAAAAAATTTCAAAGTCGTAGTCTCCTATATACTCCATCCACCTACGTTGCCTTAAATTTAAATTCTTTTGGGTGAATAAGTACTTGAGACTCTTGTGATCAAAAAACACTTCAAATCTTTCTCCATATATGATAGGAGCATAAAATGCGACGTTCTTAATATGTTTTACCCCCATTTATGCATTTCTTATCCCTTATTGTTGTAATATAGAGTCATTGAGTCGTGTTAGAGTCGTCGGCAAGTGTTGGTGAATAAACTGAGCTAAAAATGCAGAAATGTCGATTTTTGAAGAGTTTTAGTTTGAGTAGGACTCCTTGTTGTACTAGGAATCCTGTTTGGACTAGGAAACCTGTTTTGACTAGGAAACTTGTCAGAATGGATTTCTTTATCTTTCGTCGTTTCTAATATTTGTGTGGATCGGTTTTGTGCTATAAATTGATAAAATGCATAATTGTGGTGGAGTCCTTATTGAACTAGGATTCCTAATAAGAGTTTGAATGTGACTAGGACTCCTTTTTCAAGTAGAATTCTATTTGGAAAAGGAATCCTTACCAAAGTAGGAATCCCAGTTGGATAAGGATTCTACGAGTTTGAGTCCTAATTGAAGTCTACGAGTGAAGAGTTTTAGTCGAACAAGGAGTCTACAAACGCTCGACGTTTTTGAATCGTCAAAAGAATTTCATTGAAAATACAACTCCTTGTTGGACTAGGATTCCTTATCTATCTAGGACTCTTACTCATGATAATTGTGCTACATATTTTGTCTTCTTCTTGATTTATTTCATAATGATATTTTCAGGAAATCATGAGAAGGCAAATGGGAGAATTTTCGGTGGAATATGAAGATGCCATGCCGTGTAGATCAAGAAATAGAATTCCAAAATGGATTTGGAAACTTTCCTAATCTCCTAACCTTATCTATTACATCTATGTCTTTTTAAGACATTATTTGTCTAGATTAGGACAAGTTTAATGCATGGTTTAATTTTGTATTTCTTTTCTTTATTTTCAGATATTACTTGGAGATAAAGGAGGAGTTATTATCTTTATATTAAAGATAATTTTCGGCAAGGAGAGAAGACTTGTGCCGTGCACCTTCAAGGAAGAAGAATTGGATTAGAAGACCACATGGCCGGCCAAGATAAGAAATAAAAGGAGGAGATAATCTATTTTTGCATGATAAAATCGGAATTTGTATGAGAGAAAAGAGGAGGACTTCTTGTGGGAATCTTCAAGGCCGGCAATGCAAAGAAAGGATGTAGACATAATCAAAGCTTGATGCATAACTCTTTGCCGAATTAAAAGAGAGTTTATTGAAGAGAAAAATCAAGAGATAATTCGGCAAAGAAGAAGAGATAACTTGGTATTTATTCTACCATTATCTAAGAATTTCGGAAAAGAAGAAAAGAACAAAGCATGGAATGAATGTGGACTTAATATGTGCTTGATACAATTGCTTGGTGCCGAATTAATGTGTCTTTACTTGAAGAATTTGTGAAGGGATAATTCGGAAGTTGCATGAAGAGACCAAGTCTTGTTGCCGAATCCATCACCTAATTGATTTCGGTTTTCTTGGAGAGAAATCCTTTGCCGAACCCTAGCTCTCTCTCCTCTATAAATACCACACATTGGTATTCAGAAAATCATCTCCCTTTCCTCACTTTTACCTTGCCGAATCC
Source organism: Potentilla sterilis (assembly GCA_963682095.1). NCBI lineage: Eukaryota > Viridiplantae > Streptophyta > Magnoliopsida > Rosales > Rosaceae > Potentilla > Potentilla sterilis. The sequence continues at coordinate 34,088,380 of OY821757.1, read as the reverse complement.
CTGCCAAATTAATTCCAGAAATTCTACCAAGAAACTTTGCCGAATCCACTCACCATCTCTCACGAAATTCCACCATCACCAATCCTTGCCGAAATCTTCATAAGGTTGTAATCATGGATTGTATTTTATTGGTTTTTGTTTCTTTGTATTTAAACATAACTTTGTCTATGAAGTATGTTTTGGTTTCTGAATTTTATTTTGGTATTGATAATCATATATGGGATCTTTGGATCTTTGTTATAAATGTTTGAGATTTTTATATATGATTGCCGATTTATGCATGTGATATGATTAAATATGTTGTATGGGCAGTAGGTTTTGAATGTGTTCTTGATTTTAATTAGGTTTATTTCCTTAATTCGTGTGGAACCGAAGGAGATATCTAGATGCATTCGATGGCCATGAGTGTTATCTAGGTATTAAATTCATATGCCGATTTAATACATGTTGAATTACACGCATGTTGGATTTGACATGTATTAATCTAAGGGTAAGAGTAATTATGGAAATTTACATGTCGATGTGAGATGGGTGACGCCATACTTGCTAACATGTTCCAATTCGACATATTGTGCTTATGTGCTAATTGTGTTTAATTTCTACGCATTGTGTTATTAAACTGATTAGTACCATGTTTAGGATTACACGCATGTTGGATTCTAAATACTTGTGATGTTTTGAATAATTAGAATAACCGCATTGGCTCTAATTAAATTGGAACTTAATTGATCTTGAATTCGATATTTGCTGCTGCCCTATTACTTGTTTTAATTATATTGCATGTGTAATGTGATTTGTGTTTGGTGATTGTGTGAAAGGTGATGATCAATTGTATATAATAGCTTAGGTTTTGTAAAAATCGTAAAAAATTCAGTAGGTTATTAGATAAAAAAAATCGTAACCCCCCTTTAATACAATACTTTGTGTGATTAAAAGCCCTTGATTTCCCCGGATAGAACGATCCCTACTTGTCAATACTACACTCGACAAAAGAAGGGTATTATTTGTATGTAGTTGTTTTGCAGGTATTTTATGCTTGGATAACACCTTCATCAGTTTTTGGCGCCGTTGCCGGGGAAATTATAAATTTTTGATTCATAAAGTGTTGTTTGTAACTTTGTATAATTGTAAATTATTTTATTTCTGCAATAGTTTTGGGAATTGTATTAATAGGATTTTCGGAAGTGTAATAGTAAATAGGTTAATTTTCCGATTTTTGTATTTATTTTTGTTTTTGTTTTTTTTGCTCTTAATTGCCGATTTGTGTGATATTATTGTGATTGTTTGTGACACTTAGATAATTTCTAGGAAGTTGATAGTTTTTGTGTATGCTTGTAGTTTATTGTAGTTTCTAAAGTGTAACATGTAGGTGAAGCCTCTTTTGTTGATCATAACCATAACCCTTCATACGAGTGATGCCATGTTAGGTATGTTTTTGTGTAGATTGGGAAACGGGCCCTGCAATGTTGGAATTAGTCCATCGTTGGCCCCCCACGCATAAAGACGCTAACTTGGTATTATTTTTATGAGGTTGAGGGCGGTTTTAATCAACACTTGAGACCGCTAGGGATCCGAGTTTATTTTACCAAGTATAGGGCAAGTTATTTTCATTGAATGGTGCGAGGTTTGTAAAACTGGTTCTCAAGACCCATAGACTGATGTTCATTCTCTGTGAGTGAGTCGATAGGGGACTTGTCCTCCGTGGTTAAAAACTTTGAGACCTGCCTTGTTCCTAAAGAGAGTTTACTCTCCGTGAATTTTAACGACATCGCCTTAGAAAAGTAAAATACGTTCGACCTAGACAACAGCTTGTGCCGAAGCATCACCTCACTTTAGACGCTAGAAAATAACTTAAGCATATGTGGAATCTATTTTTCTTCAAAAAGGTAAAATTCGTCTTAAATTTTTGAGGTATATCGGAATAAGCATGATACTACCTTGGACTGTTTCAGCCCATTGCACTGTTATCTCCTCTGCTCCACGTACCTCGAATTTTAAAGTTGTGTGAATAAAAGACACCTAGAAATCCTAAGTTCGGCAATCATAATACTTACATAATCGATGTAATCTAAAAACCAAACCAACATAGATACTTGTACAAAAATTTTCGTGTGATGTGCATAACTAGTTTAAATTGTTAGGGAGTTTTGAAAGTCTATTTGTGTTAAGTTTGTTTATGGTTTTGAGGGGAAGAGGAATAGGTAAGGTCACTAATGTTGCTTTTAGCCTTAACCCTTCATACTAGCGCTTGCGTTTTTATGAGGTTGAGGGCGGCTTTTATGCACTTTAGTGGAACTGACAACATAAGGTTCTCAACTAAGTAAGGGGCAATCATAGTTCGTTTGTTCTAATTTTGGTATTGAGGTTTGTTTAACTAGATCTCAAGGCCCACAGACTGATGTTCATTCCCTGTGAGTGAGTCGATAGGGAGTTCGCTCTCCGTGGTAACCAACAACGAGTCTTGCCTCATTCCATTTTTAGTACTTTCGTTCTAGCCTTCTGAAACCACGGAACCTTGTGTCTAGTCGATAGACCTAGGCCGCACGTCCACCGAGCTTCAAAACCTTAAATAAGTTTGATATGAGTAAATTTTTGATCTCAAAAGAAAACATTTCTTGGTTTGAATTTTTGAGGTATATCGGATCAAGCATGATACTACCGGGGGCTGTATCAGTCCATTGCACCGTTATCTCCTCTGCTCCACGTACTTTGAAAATTCGAACAAATCATATAGCAATTTAACTAGAGATACATAAAACACATTTTTCTGTTATACTTGTGAAATTGTGTGAGCCTTATTTGTAAATTTTCGTGTGATATACATCTTTGTAATATATTTGTAACTTTTTCATGTAACATATACTTACAAATTTACGTTTGTCATTATACATATACACGTTGAACTTTTATGTAATATACTTTGAATTTTTCTTACACTTATACATACTTGAAATTTCGTGTAACATTTTTACATATTTATAGTTGAATTTTCGTTGATACTTATACTTGTATAATATTCTTACCTTAACAATATTTGTTACATACTAACTATACACGTTTGTTTTCTTTATAAATTCATTTGTTAAACACCTCGAAATTTAAATAATTTCAGGTACATGAATCTTGGTTGGTCACAAGAGATTGAGGATAGATTGAAAAGAATTTGCAACCAAGAAGAAGAAGAGCCAGCTTTGCCGAGCCCTTCTACACCAGAACATCAATTTGTTCCTCCCACCTCATCACTTTTCAACCGAAATTTTGTTGCACCACCATCACCATTTCCAAATATAAATAATGCTGCCATAGCTTTAATGCAAAAGTGAGATCGGCAAGTATTCTCCTATGGGAGTTGTGGTATTATTTGGACAGAGTTTTGGCTAGGTAAAAGTGAGAGAGAAGAGATATTATTTCTGTCCAAGAGAGAGCTATATATAGAGGACCAAGAATAAGGAGTTCGGCAATAAGGAGAAACCAAAACCGAATTGGTTTAGGTTTTCCTTGATTTTCTGAATTCGGCAGAATGACCTCTGTGCATTGATTAAATCATAAATATCTCTAGAAAATAGCTATTGAGGTGATTCCAAATGATTTGGAAACTAGACTCCCGTAGCTTTCTATCCATATAAGGCTCGAAATCTGATTCATTGTGAGCTGTCCGGGAGAGTCCGTGGAAGTTGGATGACATGCACAGGAATTTTCCCGAAATTAATCAGGATTTGTTGTGATTTTCTTCCTCTATTTTCTGCCGAAAATTCCCAAGATAATGACTGAATAATTGAGAAATATCTCTTTTGGTTTTCCATGAATTAATTCAGCCAAAAATCTTGCACAAATGAAGGAATTCAGTCCACATTCATAAACCAAATCCATGTTGAACTCGGCTTGCTTCTTCTTTTCCATTCCGAAATTAATCTTTTCTTTTCTTCTTTAATTCAGCCGAATTCTTCATGGATCAATGCTTGATGGACTGAATAATGGACTAGGCTCATAATTTATTTGGACAATTTATCCAAGAGCTAGCCGTAGCTTTCCCTAGTTGAGCCAGGAAAGCATCCTTTGTGTCTTCTTTTCCTGCTTGCATCAGGGAAACTTCTTTTCTTTTGTTCTTCGACTTCTTCCTTGAAAGGATGACTCTCTAATGCTCCAATATGTTCAGTAGCTCATCACTTACAACCTTGGACATGAAATTGTTGTAGAAAAATAGAAATCCTTCAAAACGAGCAGCAGGTTCTTCCTCTCGGCAGCTCTGACCTTCTTGCATTCAAACGGGCATAACTCTCTGCTCAGGAGAGCTTTTTCTGCGATTCCAGTTGCATATGAAACTAGACACACAGGGCTTTGGATGTCGGGAATAAATTTCACCTTCAAATTCCTTGTCAATCGTCGGGAATAAATTCAGGAAGTTGGATGTCGAACACTGAAATCTTCTGGAATTCTTGGATTTGCATCCGATAAGAACTTGAAGTTCTTGGCATTTTGTTCCACTCCGATTTCAATGATTCTTTCCTTTGTTCAATCCTTAGTATGTCAACTGCAAATGAGAAGAGAAAAATCTATCAAAAGCAAAGTTTATGTTTTACAGATTCAATAAAACATCTCAGAGACTTTGTGAATAGGCTTTTGACAATTTCTGCATTTTTATTCTATTTTCCACATGTTTTCACTTTAATTCCACTAAAACTCTTGACTCTATAACATGACTCTATATTACAACAATAAGGGTTAAGCATTAGATAAATAAGGGTAAAATTACATTAAGAACGTAGCATTTTATGCTCCTATCAACTACCCCACACTTAGCTTTTGCTAGTCCCTTAGCAAAACAAACAAAAAGACTCAACGACTGCCCCTAAACAATTATCTCAGGATCTTTTAAGTACATAGCTTTCAAGTTAAGCAATCTAATATAAGCACATAAATTCCAAGCGTCATAGACACATTTCATGGCATGAGTATATCAGAAGTGAGAAAAAAAATAAGCAAACAAGCATGTTAAGTTGATTTGATCCTCCTCTCGGCATACTCTCTTCTTTTCACACATGATATGGCAATATTCACTCAAGGTATATGCAAGAGAACAGATTATAAGGTAACAAATAGCTTGCATATTTCATCAAATAAAAGCACTTTGTGAATAAAATTTTCAGGAAAATCTCATGTAACAATTATGTACACAAATGGACCAAAACCATACGCTTACTCTTGAGAAAATCTCCACAATCAAAGTTTACCAATCTTAAGAATCATGAAAAGATCAAAAAGGTGATAATGGGGTTAGGCATAAGACATTTTCATTTAGGAAAGTGGTGATAAAATGTCACCAAGACTTAGTAAAGCTCAAAACTCCTTATGACTTCATTAAATGGGTCAAATTTTATCATGTTGGACCCAATCTTCATTCTTTTCTTTCCCAAAACACTGCGAAAATGGACAAAGGTCAAATCATACAATAATGGACCTTCAAATATCACACAAACTCCAAATTCACAACAAGAACTCAATCCATGTATTTTCTTTTCTTTTCTTTTCTTTTCTTGCCGAAACATTTTCTTCCTTTTTCTTTCGGATTTGGATCTTCTTTCTTTTATTTTCTGTCCGAATATTTTCTTTTCTTTTGTTTCGACACTCATGTATTTTTCATGCAATTGGATAAGTTCACCCCACACTTGCTTCAAATCATCACTCCAATTTACAATTCCACAATCAAATTAAGCTTTACCAAGTCTTGACAACAAGGGAAATGATACAACTATTATGAGTTCAAGGAATGTGTTTCATGGTGATGAAAGAAAATGGCTGAATACAGGCTCAATGGGGTTAAAACTAAGGAGTCCCACGACGGGCACAAATTAGGCACATGCTTTGTTTGGCTTTGGTGGTAATCCTAACAAGATCTTTTCAATCATATTCAAAATCATGGCAAGTTATGAATAAAAGTCTCAAAATTCAACAAGAGCAAGTTCTAGCATTCTAGAGTCCATTAAAAGCTGTGGCACATAGTCATTGAATAGTCAAAGAATAATGAGATTTGAAAAATTATGCCCAATTATAACTCATGAAGAAAGCATACAGGCTCTAAAGCTCACATAAGATGTTATGGAACAAAAATCAACTCAAACAAGCATGCTTTTCATCTATTAATCAACATCTCACATATTCATACCACTCATATAGTTTATGACACTCACAATTCAATTCTTATGATCATGCAAAACCATCATCTATGTACTCAAAGATATAATCATCATAGACTTTTAGGGACACCTAAGACTCAAACAAAATAAAATTAAACTAAAAGCAACGAAATAATTTTTTTTTTTTATCCATTATGACTCAAACAAAAGACTCAAAACAAAAACAAAAACAAACATGTGAAACATGTATTCCCTACCCCACACTTAGAAAATTACATTGTCCTCAATGTAAATCAGAAATACTGTTGTAATTTCTAAGCATATGATAAATTCTACAAGTTCCACATTCATACAATTCAACCAAAAAGAGTTTAGAGATTTAGAAAATGCAAACTCTCGTTGATGGCTCCTTCACAATTTTGGTTGAAATGGGTTGCCTCCCATGCAGCGCTTAGTTGTTTATAGTCATTTGGCCTAGACTCTTCTCATGTTCATCATGATCTTGTTGCGTCCTCCAATTGTGTTTCCTCATTTTGCTCCTCAAAAGGCTCGTAGTAAGGTTTAAGTCTATGACCATTCACCTTAAATGCAAAACCTGTTTTACAACTTTGAATTTCAATAGCCCCATGAGTAAACACATTAGTAACAATATATGGTCCAACCCAACGAGAACGCAATTTGCCAGGAAATAATTTAAGACGAGAATGAAATAACAAGACTTTTTGACCAATTTGGAAAGTTTTCCCTCTTATCATCTTGTCATGATACACTTTCGTCTTCTCCTTGTAGATCCAAGCGGCATCATAAGCATCATTCCTGATTTCTTCAAGCTCGCTTAATTGCAATTTCCTGTGAAAACCTGCATCATCAATGTTCATGTTAAATTCCTTAACCGCCCACCATGCCTTGTGTTCCAATTCCACCGGGAGATGGCATGCTTTGCCGTATGTGAGCCTAAAGGGGGACATCCCAATAGGCGTCTTATAGGCTGTCCTATACGCCCACAAAGCATCATCAAGTCTGTCGCTCCAATCCTTCCTTGTTGAGCCAACAGTTTTCTCTAATATCCGCTTGATCTCCCTATTTGATACTTCTGCCATTCCACTTGTCTTAGGGTGATAAGGTGTGGAAACCTTATGAGTAACTCCATACTTCTTGAGCAAAGCCTCTATAGTTCTGTTGCAGAAGTGAGAACCTCCATCGCTTATAAGCACACGAGGTACTCCAAACCTAGAAAATATGTTAGTTCTCAAAAATCCTGCAACAACTTTAGAATCATTAGTCCTTGTGGCTTTCGCCTCCACCCATTTGGACACATAATCAACAGCCAATAAGATATATAGAAAGCCTTTGGATGAGGGAAAAGGTCCCATAAAATCAATACCCCATACATCAAAAATTTCGACCTCTATAATAGGAGAAAGGGGCATTTGATCTTTTGGACCAATATTACCTGTTCTTTGGCATCTATCGCATGTCATACAGAATGTATAAGCATCTTTGAAAAGTGTTGGCCAATAGAATCCACAATCTAATACCTTAAGGGTTGTCCTCTTTGATCCAAAGTGTCCTCCACACGCCTCAGAGTGACAGAAAGCAAGGATCGGCCTATGCTCTTCTTTCGGGACACAACGTCGAATGATTTGATCACTACAATGCCTCCAAAGGTATGGATCATCCCAAATGTAGTGTCTTGCCATCTTTTTGATCCTTGTCTTGGTAGCCTGCGAAAATGTACTAGGAAAAGTCTTAGTAACTAAATAATTCACAATATCAGCATACCAAGGTGCGTGTGTCTCCAAACGAAAAAGCTGCTCATCCGGAAAAGACTCATGCAAAGGCAACCTCTCCTCCTCTTTCACAATTCTGCTCAAGTGGTCTGCTACCACATTCTCACTTCCCTTCTTGTCCTTGATTTCGATGTCAAACTCTTGGAGTAAGAGAATCCATCGAATCAAACGTGGCTTGGCATCTTTCTTCTTCATTAAGTACCTAAGGGCTGCATGATCCGAATAAACAATCACTTTAGAATTCAAAAGATATGATCGAAATTTTTCTAAAGCGAAAATAACAGCCAACAATTCTTTCTCAGTAGTAGAGTAATTCAATTGAGTATCATTCAATGTACGAGAAGCATAATAAATGGCATTCGGCTTCTTCTCTTTTCTCTGTCCAAGAACTGCTCCAACTGCATAGTCTGAAGCATCACACATGATCTCAAAAGGTAGCGTCCAATCTGGTGGCGCCATGATAGGTGCTGTCGTCAATAGCAATTTCAACTTCACAATTGCATCTTCACACCCTTTGTCCCATATGAATGGAACATCCTTCTGCAATAAGGCACAAATGGGCTTGGCCACCAACGAAAAATCCTTGATGAACTTCCTATAAAAACCTGCATGGCCAAGAAACGAACGTACCTCCCTTACAGTTGTAGGGGAGGGTAAGTGAAGCATAATATCAATCTTGGCCCTATCAACCTATATTCCCTTTTCAGAAATTATGTGACCTAAAACTATCCCTTGATTAACCATAAAATGGCATTTTTCCCAATTCAAAACAAGGTTAGTTTCAACACATCTGTCCAAGATCAATTCCAAATTTTCCAAACATGTATCAAAGTCTTTTCCATAAACACTAAAATCATCCATAAAGACTTCAATAATATTTTCAATAAAATCCGAAAATATGGAGTACATACAACGTTGGAATGTACCTGGTGCGTTGCATAAACCAAAAGGCATGCGTCGATAGGCAAACGTACCAAAAGGACATGTGAACGTTGTCTTCTCTTGGTCATCTGGGTGGATGCAAATCTGATTGTAATCGCTATACCCATCCAAAAAGCAATAGAACCTGTGACCAGCTAGTCTCTCAAGCATCTGATCCATAAAAGGTAAAGTCATGTGATCTTTGCGTGTAGTAGCATTCAACTTTCTGTAGTCGATACACATCCTATGACCTGTTACCAATCTCTGAGGCACAAGCTCATTCTTCTCATTCTTTACCACAGTGACTCCACTCTTCTTGGGTACAACTTGAACATGTGAAATCCATTGGCTATCCGAGATAGGATATATGACGCCACAATCTAACAGTTTGATCACCTCGTCCTTCACAATCTTCATCATTGGTGGGTGAAGACGTCTCTGTCCTTCACGTGTTGGTTTAGCTCCTTCTTCCAACAAAATCCTATGAACACAAGTTGTAGGGCTTATTCCCTTGATATCCGCCAAGGTCCAACCTATGGCGGTTTTGTTCCTCTTCAGCACATCGATCAATCTTAGCTCTTGCTGCTTATTCAGCTCTGATGACACAATCACTGGTAGAGTATCATCGTCTCCAAGATATGCATACTTCAAATGAGTTGGAAGTTCCTTCAACTCTAATTTAGGGGCCTGTTCCACAGATGGTAACATTTTGTTAGTGGTAATGGGAATTGACAAAAACTTGTTATACCTGAATTTGGGTGTTGCATTTAATTCGGCAACAACATTCTCTAGGCACAGCTCAAGGTCTTGCCGTGCCTCCTTCTTTTCCGTTCCCTTCTCTTGGTTGTCAATTCCTGCCCCCATCTCAATAGCTAATTGCTATTGATCCATAGTCTCTGATAAAACCTGTGCAAAAGAGTTAACAACATCAATAGCATAACAAGGTTGTAAATCAGAAACCGGATACCTCATAGCTTCAAAGACGTTGAAGCTAATCACTTCACCATCAAATTCCATGGTGAGATTTCCCTCAGCAACATCAATCTTTGTTCTTGCTGTTCTCATAAATGGTCGTCCCAACAAAAGTTGAGTAGAATTAAGAGACGACTCTTCCATATGAAGCACATAGAAATCTGCAGGAAATATCAGATTATGAACCTGCACAAGAACATCCTCAACATATCCCTCAGGATACTTGTTAGATCTGTCAGCCAACTGAATAATCACGTTGTCTTTCTTCAATTCTCCTAGACCTAGAGACTTATAAACATTATAGGGCATCACATTAATTGACGCTCCTAGGTATAGCAAAACATTAGAAAAACAACATTGTCCAATAATGCAAGGAATAGTAAAGCTGCCAGGATCTTTCATTTTCGATGGGAGCTTTCTTTGAATGACGGCTGAAACCGTCTCACTCATCTTCACCACCTGCTCCTCCCTTGTATGCCTTCTTGTTGTGCAAAGCTCCTTCAAAAACTTGGCATATTTTGGAATCTGCTTGATGCACTCAAGCAATGGAATGTTTACCTCCACACGTCTGAAGATATCAAGTACCTCCTCATCTGATTTCTCCTTCTTCGATTTAGCAAATCTGGAAGGAAAAGGCAAACACGAAGATAGGTTAGTATTAACTAAACCACTTGAGTTTGAGTTATTTATCTTGTGTGTTTCTGAGGTTGCAGGATCTTTCTCCAAGTCCCTTTTTTTCATCACATCGAGCTCATCCTTGCTCGGTTTATTCTTCTCAGCCTCCTTGCCGTGTGCTACACCATCCTTGCCGTGTGCCACCTTATGCTCGACATCATCATCATCACACTCCACCACGACCTCAATAGTCCTCCCAACATTCGGCCCTTCCAAGACTTTACCACTCCTCGTGGTGATTGACTTTGCTTGCTCATTCTTGGGGTTAGGGATTACTCCTCCAGGTAACCTCCCTTGTTCTTGGATCTGCCCCATAAAATCCACAACCTTTCCCATCTGATTCTTCAGCTCAGAAATATCCTTAGTGTTTGAGGTTGTAGATTGCAACAATGTGTGAGTTGCATCATTCAAAGATTTCAGCATTGCATCATAGTTAGGGTTCGACGATGCTTGAGCATTGTTGTTGTAGAATTGTTGCTGAGGTCTTGCAAATCCTTGGAATTGCCCTTGAGGTCTCAGTTGATACGCCATGCCTCCTTGTTGTGCTTGTGGTGGCGCCAATGGTTGAGGGTTCTGAACATTGCTGTTGTTGGCCCAACGAAAATTAGGGTGATCGTCGTTGTACCTTGGGCTGAAATTGGGGTAATTGGAACGTTGCTGTCCTTGAAAACCAGCCGCATTGGCTTCCTCAAAATCATCACCTCCTCCCAATTGAGGACACACATCAGCCGTATGGCCCTCTATACTACACACCCCATAGACTTGGGCATGCTTCTGCTTCATCATTTGGGACATCATCTGAGTTAGCTTCCCCATGTCTTCCCTAAGCTCCTTGACAGCACTAGACTCCTCAAATCCGCTAGCCTCATTGACACGCTTGGAGGAAGTAGACCCGAACTGTTGCTGGTTAGTGAAATGCATCTCCAACAAGTTCTTAACCTCCTCCTTGCTCTTTTCCATTAATGATCCTCCAGCAGCTGAATCAAGAAATCGTCTCTCCATAGGGCGCAACCCTTCATAAAAATACTGCAACAAAAGACCCTCACGTATCCCATGATTAGGACACGTTGCCACCAAAGATTTGTACCTATCATAGTACACATCAAAGCTCTCGTCTGGCTCTTGTCTAATTGAGGTGATCTCCTTTCTGATTTGTGTCACCCTTGATGAAGGAAAATATTTGGTGAGAAATTCCTTCACCATTGTGTTCCAAGACGTCATTTTTCCTGGTGGCATTGCATAGAACCATTCGGCTGCCCTTTCTTCAAGTGAGAAAGGAAATGCTTTCATCCTCACATGCTGCAAATCTGCCCCAGTTGAGCACATTGACTCACATCGAAATTCAAACTTGTGGATATGGCGATTAGGATCCTCTCCGCTTAATCCATAGAACTTGGGCAATTGGTGAATAAATCCACCCTTCAACTCAAACTCTGCTGATTTGCCAGGTGCAACAGCAGGATATGTCACATTGCTTGGTCTTACCACTCCTCCTTGTGGCGCATCGACTTGCCCATTCTCTTCCCTCAATGAAGTCATATTAAATATGGGATCAGGTAAATCAAAGTTCAAATATTGAATTGGTATGGGACTCTGAAGTAGCTCAAACTCTGGTTCTTCGTGAAACAAAGGATTAAGTTCACACGAAGACTCTGAAGGAAATGGTGATGGTGGTGCAACGAAATTTCTATCAAAAAGTGATGAGGTGGGAGATACAAACTGATGTTCTGGTGATGATGATCGTGCTTGACGTAGGGTTGCTGGCAACTCTAGATCGTAAATCTCTCCAATTCGATACAAACGGCCTCTAATGTCGTGTGACCAACTGGACATTCATGTACCTGAAATTATTTGAAAATCAAGTGTTTAGGCAAGGAATTCAAAAGAAAAAAAAAGCATAAAGAAAGTGTGGTTAGAATCAAGTTAGAAGTATAGATGTTAGTAGAATTTCAATCTATAAAAATGTATCACACGAAACAAGTATCACAAAGAAGAGTGCACGAATTTTTTTTTTTTTTTTTTTTTTTTTTTACAACTATTACAAGTATAAGGCTTTACACGAATTGTACAAGTATGTTTCACACAAATTCACAAGTATCACACACACGAATTGTACACATATAGGGTAATCGGTTCTAGCTTTTTCAAAATTTTCGAAACAAATGATGTGAGATTGCCGAACCTTAGAGTTTAATTTCTTTTATTCACACACAACTTTAAAATTCGAGGTACGTAGAGCAGAGGAGATAACAGTGCAATGGACTGATGCAGCCCCTGGTAGTATCATGCTTATTCCGATATACCTCAAAAATTAAAGACGAATTTTTATCTTTTGAAGAAAAATAGATTCACATATGCTCAAGTTATTTTCTAGCGTCTAAAGTGAGGTGATGCTTCGGCACAAGCTGTTGTCTAGGTCGAGCGTATTTTACTTTTCAAAGGCGGTGTCATTAAGATTCACGGAGAGTAAACTCTCTTTAGGAACTAGGCAGGTCTCAAAGTTGGTAACCACGGAGGACAAGTCCCCTATCGATTCACTCACCGAGAATGATCATCAGTCTGTGGGTCTTGAGAACCAGTTTTACAAACCTCGAACCAATCAATGAAAAATAACTTGCCCTATACTTTGTAAAATAAACTCGGGTCCTAGCGGTCTACAAGTGTTGATTAAAACCGCCCTCAACCTCATAGAAGTAATGACTTTGCTGAAATGTCGCTTGTATGCGTGGGGGGGAAGTATCCCGCGTTTCCCAATCTACATAAAACGGATTCAACAAAGCACCATTCGTATGAAGGGTTTTGGTTATGATCAACAAAAGAGGCTTCACCTACATGTTACACTTTAGAAACTACAATAAACTCAAAGCATACACAAAAACTATCAACTTCCTAGAAATTATCTAAGTGTTACAACATTCAACACATATACTCCACATATTTCGGCAAACTCATGAAAAACCAAAAATAAAACCGAAATTCCTATTTACTATTACAATTCCGAAAAACCTATTATACATAACCGAAAACTAAGAGAAAAATTATACACAACCAAAAATATACAATGGTACAAAGTAACACTTCATGAATCAAAACTTTTAAAGATCCCCGGCAACGGCGCCAAAAATTGATGGGATCCGAAACTCACATAATTTATTACCCTGCAAAATGTCATCGTTAGTATGGATAAGTAGGGATCGTTCAGTCCGGGGAAATTCAGGGTGTTCAATCACATGAAATATTACAAATAATATGGGGGTTCAAAGATGGAATTAATACTAATTTACGAAACTAAAAACAGAAAATAAAACCTAAACTAAATATATACACATGATCATCTTCTTTCACACATATCACATAACACAATTCTCACAAAACATGTAACAACAATCGGCAAGGAAACATGGCAACAGATTTCAACACTCAACAAGATTTATTTAGTTCCAATCTAATTAGAGCCTCTGCGGTTATTCTAATCGTTAATAGACTTCTCAAGTATTTAGAATTAACTCTGCGTATAATCCTAAATTATGCTAATCGGTTTAAAGACACTCTGCGTAGAAATTAAACACGAAGAACACATAAGCACAAGAGTCAAATATTGGAGACATATTAGCAAGTATGGCGTCACCTCATCTCACATCGACATGTAAATTTTCAGAATTACTCTAGCCCTAAGAACAAACACAAATCAAACCAACTCTGCGTATGATTCAATTCATATTCAATTCGGCAAGTGAAACTAAAACACAAGGTACAACCATGATCATTGGCAGCCCTCATGCATCAATTTATATGCATACCAATTCAGAAAATAAACCAAATAAAACCAAGTATTAAAACCGAAACCTACTGCCCTAAATCCTAACTAAAAATCATCACATGCATTGATACACAATTCAGCAATTAGACAATCAAACAAGATATCCGAAAATCCAAAATAGAATTACATAAACCAAATAAACATCCACAAATTCTTACAACCTTCATAGACAAAGTTTTGTAATTACACAGAAAAATACTAGCCATGAGTTAAGAGTGAATCACACTTTGAAGAACCTTGAGAAGCTTCAACAATGGTGTGGATTCGGTGGAAGGTGACAAGATGCGTTCTTGATGAAGGTGAAGGTGGGATCGGCAAGTATTCTCCTATGGAAGTTGTGGTATTATTTGGACAGAGTTTTGGCTAGGTAAAAGTGAGAGAGAAGAGATATTATTTCTGTCCAAGAGAGAGCTATATATAGAGGACCAAGAATAAGGAGTTCGGCAATAAGGAGAAACTAAAACCGAATTGGTTTAGGTTTTCCTTGATTTTCTGAATTCGGCAGAATGACCTCCGTGCATTGATTAAATCATAAATATCTCTAGAAAATAGCTATTGAGGTGATTCCAAATGATTTGGAAACTAGACTCCCGTAGATTTCTATCCATATAAGGCTCGAAATCTGATTCATTGTGAGCTGTCCGGGAGAGTCCGTGGAAGTTGGATGACATGCACAGGAATTTTCCCGAAATTAATCAGGATTTGTTGTGATTTTCTTCCTCTATTTTCTGCCGAAAATTCCCAAGATAATGACTGAATAATTGAGAAATATCTCTTTTGGTTTTCCATGAATTAATTCAGCCAAAAATCTTGCACAAATGAAGGAATTCAGTCCACATTCATAAACCAAATCCATGTTGAACTCGGCTTGCTTCTTCTTTTCCATTCCGAAATTAATCTTTTCTTTTCTTCTTTAATTCAGCCGAATTCTTCATGGATCAATGCTTGATGGACTGAATAATGGACTAGGCTCATAATTCATTTGGACAATTTATCCAAGAGCTAGCCGTAGCTTTCCCTAGTTGAGCCAGGAAAGCATCCTTTGTGTCTTCTTTTCCTGCTTGCATCAGGGAAACTTCTTTTCTTTTGTTCTTCGACTTCTTCCTTGAAAGGATGACTCTCTAATGCTCCAATATGTTCAGTAGCTCATCACTTACAACCTTGGACACGAAATTGTTGTAGAAAAATAGAAATCCTTCAAAACGGGCAGCAGGTTCTTCCTCTCGGCAGCTCTGACCTTCTTGCATTCAAACGGGCATAACTCTCTGCTCAGGAGAGCTTTTTCTGCGATTCCAGTTGCATATGAAACTAGACACACAGGGCTTTGGATGTCGGGAATAAATTTCACCTTCAAATTCCTTGTCAATCGTCGGGAATAAATTCAGGAAGTTGGATGTCGAACACTGAAATCTTCTGGAATTCTTGGATTTGCATCCGATAAGAACTTGAAGTTCTTGGCATTTTGTTCCACTCCGATTTCAATGATTCTTTCCTTTGTTCAATCCTTAGTATGTCAACTACAAATGAGAAGAGAAAAATCTATCAAAAGCAAAGTTTATGTTTTACAGATTCAATAAAACATCTCAGAGACTTTGTGAATAGGCTTTTGACAATTTCTGCATTTTTATTCTATTTTCCACATGTTTTCACTTTAATTCCACCAAAACTCTTGACTCTATAACATGACTCTATATTACAACAATAAGGTTTAAGCATTAGATAAATAAGGGTAAAATTACATTAAGAACGTAGCATTTTATGCTCCTATCATTCAGCAGGTGTCATACGATACGGTGCTACTGAAATTGGAGTTGTACCAGGATACACTTCAATGGAGAAATCGACTTCGCGATGTGGAGGCAGTTGATTTAACTTCTCAGGAAAAACATCAGGGAATTCACAAACTACACGAGGTAACTCTGAACTTTCAATACTTGAGTCTTCCCACCCAATAGTAGCAATTAGTCTCGATAACTTTACAAACTTGTGGTATCTGTCGAGTGGTTCAGGAAGTAACTTGCTTCGTCTACTCGATACTGAAATGCGACACCGGTAGGGGAAATCCCATGTATTTTCTTTTCAAAACAGTCCATAATGACACGATGTGATGACAACCAATCCATGCCAAGGATGACGTCATAATCCGACATATCGAGTAATAACATATCAAATGATAGTCGGAGGCCAGCAATTGTCAGTACACAAGCTCTACACACTCTATTAACCATAGTTACTTGTATCAAAGGAGATTTCACTTTAAGTGGCTCCTCTAACAACTCAGAATATAACCCCAAAGAAGATGCAAATGAAAGAGCAATGCAAGAGTGTAAAGCACCACTATCAAACAAAACTTTGGCCCAAGAATTAAATATAGGAAGTGTACATTGTACCATACTACGGTCAGGTGACTTCCTTGTCTGTGATGTGATTGCGTACATCCTTCCCTGCGGTTTCTACTCTTGGCGCCTTGGTCCTAGCCCTTTATTATGATTTTGCCGTTGTTGTGGCCCAACTGAAGCTTGAGAAGATGGTTGGGTCCGTTGGAAACTTCCTTTAAACCCTGATGATTGCTGGGACTGAAAGTGTGGCTGAACTGGAGTAGGACCAGTGGGTTTCATTGGTCTAGTAACGCTCTGAGATTCTACTCCCTGACGACAATCTCTTCTTATATGTCCAGGTTGTCCACATTGGTAACAAACAATCGATCCTGGACGGGTTTGCTGTGATAGTTGTGGTACAGTAAAACTTCGAGATAATGACGCCGATGTCTTTTGCTTCTTGTTGGAAAAATTTGAATGCTAAGCCCTCCTCTGTCGAGTCTTTTCTCATACTTTCTTAAACTCTTCAACATCTTCTTCAGCTATTATTGCCCTTTCAAGTACTTCAGCATAAGTTGGTAGCCTTAAAACTGATACCTTTGATCTGATGTTTGGTCGAAGTCCATGTTCCAACTTACGGGACTTCTTAAACTCTGTTGATACAAGGTCAGGAGCATACCTTGACAATGATGTGAATCGGGCATCATACTGCATAACTGTCATCATTCCTTGATACAACTTATTAAATTCTTCCACTTTGGCTTCTTGTAACACAGAAGGAAAGTACTTATCAAGAAATATTCTGCTGAACTGATCCCACGTCATCGTCTCCACTTGACAAGAACGCTTTATCATCTTCCACCACTGAGCAGCCTCTCCTTTAAACTGGTAAGCTGCAAGCCTTATTCTCGAGTCACTTTCCATAATTCTGAGGGTATCTAAGATCTTGCAGATTTCTGATAGGAGCACAAAGTGCGACGATATTAATGAGTATATGCCCCCTTTTAGCCATGTTTCTCCTTTGGTTTTGTGTTGTTGAGTCATTGAGTCATTTGGAGAGTCTTGTAGAGTGTTTGGTGTGAAATATGTAGAAAAATGCAAAATTCATGAAGAATCCTAATTGGATCAGGTATTTTGAGATGGATTTGGGTCTAGACCCATGGGTTTGAGCTTTAAGAGAGAGAGCATTAATCTGAAATTAAATTAATTAATTCTCTTTATTTTCTCTAAAATAATTCTGATTTTCTCCTTCTTGTTTGTAGGAAAATATGAAGAGTTTATGTACATTATGACTTTTGACTAAGCAATGAAGGCATGAAATAAAAGAGACTTAAAGGAATTGAAGGAGGGTCATAAGTGATACATTTTGGTTATGAAATTTAAAGGAGCAGCCCATTATGAGAAATGAAGGCCATAAGTGACACCATTATGGGAAAATTAAAAGCCATGCAATCTCATCCGTCCAAATGGTGAATGGCATGATCGACAAAAGCCAACATTTGTTCCTCTATAAATAAAAAGCATCCACAACATAATTTGCATCACTTCTTTACCAAAAACCATTCCAAAACTCTGCCCAATTCACTCCTCAAATCTCCATCACCTACAAGACTGTAACAACCATCCATTCACCAATCTTCAAGGTTCTTAGGCGCTAAGTCAAGGACGCTCCACCACCATCGTAGAGACGAGTTCACACCTTGTGTCAATACGCTACGGAAGATGCATCAAAGTGTAACCATGACTCTACTTTTGATTTATGTTTCAGCCTTGTGTGGAAGAACATGTAAATTATTTTGTGATTTACTTGTTTGGATTTGTGAGTTTTGTAAATTGGAGACATGAAATGTTGAGAATATTTTTATTAATGTTTTTGATATTTTCAGTTTATTAGTAAGTTTAAATTTTGAGAATTATTTGATGACACATGTTACAATCTTGTGCACTTTTATGTGTTTAGGTAATTTACAGAATTAGGTTAATAAGTTTGCATGCTAGAATTATGCTAAGTGTTCCTGTATGTTTGCTTAATTTGCCAAGAATAATTGTTACTTGTTAGACGCTAAGTAAATAAGTAATAGTTAGTTCTAAGAGTGGAAAAAATAATGCTTTAATGATTGAATGGTTCTGGAGATTACGTGTCAATTTCTATGTTTAATGGTTAAATTGCACGTGTGAGTTTTATTCTCTAATGGAACAATACTATTGAATTAGAAAAACTACGCTAAGTGTTTTATGAAATTAGTAGTATTGGGCTTGGTAAGGACTTTTCTGATCCAAGCCAAATGGATTCAACCGCTAAGGCTTTCCATTTGAACTCTTATTTTTGCATTTAATATGGGCACGTTTTTGTAGCATATTGAAATAAATTTTCTGTTTTTATACTTTGTAATTTTCGAGTGGTATTGGTATTAGTTAGGGAAGAACTTCACATGGACATCTATTCTTTTGATCCTCAAAGAACAAATTTGGCCGAACTGTGTCGCGGGGACATGGTCGTGACGCCACAAAAGGGACTGGCTCCACCTTAGTGTCGAGCATTGCACCAAGGCTCGGCCACGGCTCCCTCAAGCTCAAGCCGACGTTACCAATAGCTGAGGTGACGTTTCGGCCTCCCCATGATGCTTCTTTGGTAATTTCCAATGTGGATCGCTCTTTCTGCAAAGCCTATTCTTTAGTCAAATTAGGAGCGAGACCTTCCTACGCTAATGATACATAAGAAAATATCTCATTCTTACATTAAATCCAAAGGGGATTCTGTGGATTAATTCAACCAACTTGCGGACACCATAAATGTTTTATGGTGTTGGTTGATATGTAGACACGCTGGTCACGTGTTACACCATCATCCATTACTTATGTTGCTTATGCTAAGATGATCAAAGCACCTAGTTTGGGTTAATTTCCGTAGGAGCGATGATTTGAAGCATATTATATGAGATTTATGATGGGCATCATATCCATATACAAACCCAATTGGTCTCACGGAATTCGACTACGTTAATTGTCTTGATTTTGGTAATGCGCACCAGTATTTCTGTTAGGATTATGCAAATTTTGCACGCAGCGTTACTAATTTGCCTACACCCACCATCATTGAACTTTTCACAAAAAGTTAGTGAAATATGTGTAAGGATTCCAAAGGACTTGCAATC
This sequence comes from Potentilla sterilis, assembly GCA_963682095.1. Taxonomy (NCBI): domain Eukaryota; kingdom Viridiplantae; phylum Streptophyta; class Magnoliopsida; order Rosales; family Rosaceae; genus Potentilla; species Potentilla sterilis. The sequence continues at coordinate 34,068,595 of OY821757.1, read as the reverse complement.
CTTGAGCTAACCAGGATTGAAACAAATCTACAATCACTACCAGAAAAGGGGTTATAGCCGACGACGCCATCTCGTCGGCCGTGTTCATTAAATCGTCGGCTATACTCATAGCCGACGAAATATCGTCGGCTATTCTCTCGTCGGGAATGCTCCGTCGGCTATAGTATAGCCGACGACACTGAGGGTAAGTCGTCGGCTTATAAAACACGCGGTATAGCCGATGAATAAAGCGTCGTCGGCTATATTTCGAACATTGCCGACGACAGGATCGTCGGCTTCAAGAATTACGTAATTGCCCCTAACCCGGAAGTATAGCCGACGACACTATCGTCGGCTATACCTCCGGCATAGCCGACGAATTAATCGTCGGCCATAACAATCGCCGGTACTAGGAACGGCTTTTTTTTGCCGGAAGCCGGGAGGTTATAGCCGACGAAATATGGCTCATTTCGTCGGCTATAACCCTTAAATATTTAAAAAAATTAAAAAATTTAACTCGGGCCCAATTTCACTTCGTCTTCGGTTTGGCTGCAGAAAATCTACAAACAAACATCCAAATATCCAACAAATATCCACATCAATCCATCCCTAATATCCTACCTACTGTACAAATTAACCCCCTAGCTAACTAGTCATCTACTCATCATCACCCCCTAAACGCGTAGCGTCGTCGACCGGATCGTTCGAGTTCCGGTGGCTATGGCTATCCTGATCGCCTGGCGTACTCCGATGCGGGTGGGGAGTGGGGACGACGAACTGGGGCATCTGTGGCGGAGGCGGGGGCTGGAGTCCAGCCTGCTGGGCCTCCCAAGATAGCTGCATCCATCGGTACATCTCCGCCACAGATGCGTCTCTGGCCTGCTGCGCCGAACCCTCCGCGGCCCTCGCCAACTCCGCCTGCTCGAGCGCCTCCACCGCCCTCGCCAACTCCGCCTGAGTCCTCTGCAGCTGCGTCTGCAAATCTCCTCTCGTCGAAGCTGCACGCTGCGTGCTGGGATTGGCCGGCGTGTACTTGAGAACCCCATCTCCCGCCGCACCTAGGCCTCTCTGGTAGAAGTAGTTGTTGTCCGTCCCCACAGCCGTGTGCATGATCTGAGAGGCCAAGCGCGGCTCAAGGGTGTCGATCGTGGAGGCAAACTCCGCGATCGCCTGGTCGGACGCCCCTTCCCCCAGGGTGTCTCGCGCGATCCCGAAGGTGATCGCGTCGGTCTCCGCATCTATTTCCGCCTAATAGACAAGAAAATATAATAAACGAATTAATAAAAAAATATATAAATTAATTTAATGAAACACTTTTATTGAATATGGGCGAATACTTACCACTTGGTCGGGACGCCCCGGATACATTTGCGCATGAATCCACGACAACGGCCTCAGCGGTCGGTCCCTCCTCGCCATCTCTGCCCACTGCCTCCAGGAGCGGGCGCCGCAGTGGTGGGGGTGCTCGTTCCTCTTGCGGTTGTCGCTGTTTGTCTTCGAGATTTTCTGTATTATAAGAACGAACATATAAACGCAAATATAAATTAGTAACTAAATTAAAATATTAGGAACTAACCAAAATAAAATTATTAACTAATTTAGTTACTAACTAATTTAATTTAATTAGTAACTACTTAACTAACTAATTTAATTTAGTAACTAACTAACTTACTAACTACCTAATTTAATTTAATTTAATTTAATTTAATTTAGTAACGAACTAACTAACTATGTAACTAACTAACTAACTTAATTTAATAACTAATAACTAACTAACTAATTAATTTAATTAAGTAACTACATAATTTAATTATTAAATAACATTAAAAAGTTATATACTAGGAGGCTAAATTTTCTTACCGAGACCCTGTCGCTCCCGAAGTAGGGTACCAGCCATAGCCACTCATACTCCCTGTACCGGAACTCGTGGGGGGTTGCACCTCGCCCCAAGCGCTGCTCCACATGGTACGTCCTGTAGTGCGTCGCTAGCTCGTTCTTCCACTCGGAGTACCTATATTAACAAAACACAACTGTTAGATATATTCGTACACTGCCAGTAAATATATTTATACAAAAAAATGCGAAACACATAACCTGTTCTTCAGCTGCTCGTCTCTCCACCAGTCCAAGGTAGGATGGACTCTAAACCATTGCTGCAATATTATAAATTAATTAGAAAATATTTTTATATAGTTAGAAGGACTGAATTCATAAATGTTTATTTTCTATAATAAAAATACGATTTAACTCACCGACAGTGCATTGTACACTCGCGCCTTGATGTCATCGGGCACAGAGCCCCAGTCGGGCCACAACAGTGGGACCCTGTCCCGCACGAGCATGCCCGTCGCGTTGATATACTTGGTGGTGGTGTCTCTCCTCTCAATCGGGCGTCCATCCGCACCGGGACCGGGCAGGATCTCCCTGATCCCACCGGCGAGCTCCCTCTCCAGGGTCGACATGTTCGCTGGCCCTCTGGTCCGTCTCATCCCCGCGGGTTTATTGACGAGGACGCCTGTTTCATAATTAAAATGAATACATAGTTAAATAATTATTTAAACTAACTAATTAAATAATTAATTAAACAATCTAAATAATTAATTAAACTAACCAATTACCTGCGTCGTTGTACTGCTTGTCCTTCTCACGAACACACCACAGGCCGCGGCAGTCCTCTGAGTCGAAAGGCCTGTGGACGTAGGCCTCCTCCCAGGGAATCTCGTGGGGCCGGTCGTGCCTCCAAATCTGCCTCCCCCTGGCGTCGTACTCGGGGATGGCAGGGAGGAACTGGACCATGTACATCCCCGATGGCGGAGACATACGGGGCGTGGACCCTGAGGGGCCTGCTCCCCCTGACGGTGGGCCCCGTAGCTATGGACGCTGTCGCTGTGGGGGGACAGGGAGCATCTCTGGAGGGTCCAGATCGGCGCGCGGTGGGGTCGGCTGCCGATCCTGGAACAGTGCTGAAGCGCACTGGGGTCTGGTGGCTCTGCGTCCTCCTCCGACACTCGAGTCAGGGCCCGCTCCCGTCGACTCATACGAGGAGTCCCCACGTGGATCGCTCGGGGTCAATCCCATCAACGTCTCCTCTCGTCGACTCATAGGCCGGCCTAGGCCCCGACGACCGCTGGATCCGCTCCCCCCACGGCTGGCTCCTGCCTGAGCGTCGGGGTCGCTCTCGGTCCGTTTGCCAAGCCATCGGTCTACAGCGCGGCGGGTTCCTGCACAATTAGTATATAAATTCCATAAATTGCACAAAAATTCCACAAAAAAATTAAAAACTTCATTCAATGTACGTATATATACCTAATTATATATATACCTAAATATATTTATACCTAATTATATATATATATATATATATATATATTCTGAAATATATATATAGATATATACATATATATGTATATCCTCCTAAAAAATCTTGTTAATTCCACAAAATTAAAAAAATTTCCACAAAATTCCTTAAATTTCACAAAAAAATAAAAAACTTCATTAAATATATATATATACCTAATTATATATATACCTAAATATATTTATACCTAATTATATATATATTCCGAAATATATATATATATATATATATATATATATATATATATATATCCTCCTAAAAATTACACAAAATTAACAAAAATTCCACAACATTAACAAAATTTTCACAAAATTCCATAAATTTCACAACAAAATAAAAAACTTCATTAAATATATATATACCTAATTATATATATACATAAATATATTTATACCTAATTATATATATATATATATATATATATATATATATATCCTCCTAAAAATTCCACAAAATTCCACAAAATCAACAAAAATTCCACAACATTCCATAAATTGCACAACAACCCTAAATTTCACATAATTTCACAAAAACCATAAAATTTCACAAAATCCCTAAATTCCACAAAACCACAAAATTCCACAAAATTAACAAAAACCCTAAATGAGGGAGAGAGGGACTACCTGACATGGTGGTGCGGCTAGGGGACGAGGAGCGGTGGTGCGGTGCGGTAGCGACGGCGGCTAGGGAGGACGGCGGCGTTCGGGGAGGCTTCGGGTCGGGGAGGGCTCGGGAAGGACGGGGACGGGGTGGGGAGGGGTCGGGTAGGGCCGGGGAGGCTTGGTCGGCGTCGGGGAGGCTCGGTCGGCGTCGGGGAGGCTCGGGGAGGGGTGGGCGGCGATTTTGGGGTTTAGGGTTTATGCAGAAATGGGGGAGAGGCGCCTCTGTTTCAGTTTAAATCGAAGGACTATAGCCGACGATTTAATTTTAATTCGTCGGCTATAGTCATAGCCGACGAAATTCGTCGGCTATACTCTGTCCCGACATCCGGGCCGGGCCGAAGTTGGGCTTTGCGGGCCGGTTATAGCCGACGAAGTAGTTATGTCGTCGCCTATAATATGAATCTCGTCGGCTATATTATGAATCTCGTCGGCTATACTTCACGCTCTCAGCAGCCGTCAGATCTCGCCCATCCAACGGCGGACAATGAAACGGCGCGGATCGCAAGAGTTTAGCCGACGAAGTTAAGTATGTCGTCGGCTATTCTTTGGTCAAACTACAAAGTCAAACCTCTAAACGCTTTAAAACGGAAATTGGCCCGTCTAGATGACGTTTTTTGGCCTGACCTTCAACAGAGAATAGTTTCAGATCGATGAGACGCAACTAATCGTATAAAAATTTTCCTCAACATTTTTACCGAACGTCAGGCTACCCATAGGAAAACGGGAGTAAAAAACAGCTAACCGCAACATTCGGCACACAGATTTTGTCGGAATCTTCCCATTTTTCAACCGTAGACGTATTTCAATATTTCGGTCGTATCTTATTTCACGACACTTTTGCATTTGAAGGGTCTACGTATAGCAACTATTTGAAACTATACATTCACTTAAACACTTAGTAAACAAGTTAAGGAACATTAGTGCATATGTTCCGATTTCGAATCTAAAAGTTTGGAAAATCTATTCCAACCGTCAGATATCACCGTTAAGATTAAATACATGTATGAAAAAAATTCCAACTACATCTGACAACGTTAAAGGCTCGATCGTTACGGTCAAACTGCAAAGTCAAACCTCTAAACGCTTTAAAACGGAAATTGGCCCGTCTAGATGAAGTTTTTTGGCCTGACCTTCAACAGAGAATAGTTTCAGATCGATGAGACGCAACTAATCGTATAAAAATTTTCCTCAACATTTTTACCGAACGTCAGGCTACCCATAGGAAAACGGGAGTAAAAAACAGCTAACCGCAACATTCGGCACACAGATTTTGTCGGAATCTTCCCATTTTTCAACCGTAGACGTATTTCAATATTTCGGTCGTATCTTATTTCACGACACTTTTGCATTTGAAGGGTCTACGTATAGCAACTATTTGAAACTATACATTCACTTAAACACTTGGTAAACAAGTTAAGGAACATTAGTGCATATGTTCCGATTTCGAATCTAAAAGTTTGGAAAATCTATTCCAACCGTCAGATATCACCGTTAAGATTAAATACATGTATGAAAAAAATTCCAACTACATCTGACAACGTTAAAGGCTCGATCGTTACGGTCAAACTGCAAAGTCAAACCTCTAAACGCTTTAAAACGGAAATTGGCCCGTCTAGATGAAGTTTTTTGGCCTGACCTTCAACAGAGAATAGTTTCAGATCGATGAGACGCAACTAATCGTATAAAAATTTTCCTCAACATTTTTACCGAACGTCAGGCTACCCATAGGAAAACGGGAGTAAAAAACAGCTAACCGCAACATTCGGCACACAGATTTTGTCGGAATCTTCCCATTTTTCAACTGTAGACGTATTTCAATATTTCGGTCGTATCTTATTTCACGACACTTTTGCATTTGAAGGGTCTACGTATAGCAACTATTTGAAACTATACATTCACTTAAACACTTAGTAAACAAGTTAAGGAACATTAGTGCATATGTTCCGATTTCGAATCTAAAAGTTTGGAAAATCTATTCCAACCGTCAGATATCACCGTTAAGATTAAATACATGTATGAAAAAAATTCCAACTACATCTGACAACGTTAAAGGCTCGATCGGTACGGTCAAACGAAGTATGGTCCATTTCGTCGGCTATAATGCTTATCTTTCCGAAAATTTGCCATTTAGGGCCTGAAAATTGCCTATTGCTCACCTGATAAATTCCTGAACATCGCACAAACAATTCAATACAATTTCCCATAAACTCGGAAAACGGTAATTAAGGACGAAAAAAGTATTCATACATGCATGCACCATCGTACACAAATTCCACATAAAGAGTATAATAAGGATGGTAATCAGAATCATCCTCATCACTTGAGTCAGACGTAGTATAGTAGTTCATATCTGGCAACCGGTGCTCGTACTCGTCGTCTGAGTCATCGTCTGCCTGATATAGACGATTCGGATTAACATCATACATGGGCACCTGACCCCTAGGAAGTCGAACCACTCTGCCTGGCGTCACATTATTATCGCGGATGGTGGAGGATTCCGGAATGTCGCCGGCGTCCGGCTCTTGGTATGCGGTCGCTTCTTGACACTCTGTGCTCACACCAAGTGTGGTAGCACTGTATATGTCTCGCTGAGACACATGGTTAACTACCTTCCACGTGCCTTTGTTCAATGGATCGTCAAGATAAAAGACCTTTTTGGCCGCTGTGGCGAAAACAAAGGGGTCGTCTTCATACACACTAGTGGCGGTATTCATCGAAAGTATGCCGTACTGATCGATCCGTATGCGGTGCGGCCTAGTATCAAACCATCGACACTTGAACAAGTGGACTTTCATGCGGTTCCCATAAATGAGTTCAACAACTGACTGTAGGACACCGTAAAAATCCACGCCCCCCTCTGCACCATCGACCATCACCCCACAATTCTGTGTTTTGCGTTCCCCGTCTCTAGCTTCACATATATACTTAACGCCGTTGACATCACACATTGGGCGGACTGTGGAAGATATCGGCTTCATCGACAACAACCTCAATTCCTCTGAGTAATTTGTATGACCACCCCTCGCAGCCACTTGCATCAGCTGAAAAATATAACTCAAATCAGTTGGTGTGTTTATGATTAAAGAATAGGGAACTGTAAAAGAAAGCCATCTAATATATATATATTTATACACTTACCCATTGTGGAAAATAGTCTGCAAACGTCGTGTTGTGGTACTCGACATCACCGCGAACTTCCTTGCAGTGAAGATGGGTTCGTTTCCAATATTGTACCTCCGGACAGTTTATTAGAACCCACCAGTGGGCAATCCCTACCTCATGGTCAGGCAACTTGTCCACCCCCTTCTTCTTGAAGCTTCCGTATGGTACAACAGAGTTGGCGACGATAGATAGGTTGAACTCGGGGTCATCTCGACTTGGATGTTGTGGGGGGTCCTCCATCGCTCCCAAGTACAACTTGGCGTACGTTACACACTCATGCGCAATGTAAGCTTCAGCAATACACCCCTCAGGCGCAGATTTATTGTGCACATATTTCTTGTACTCTCCAAGTTGTCTGCAAGGTTAACAAGTGCATGTTAAGAGCATGCAACTTTTATTTAAAAACATGTATAAATCAAATTTATGAATAACATGTACCTTTCGATGGGATACATCCAAGTGTAGTGTACGGGACCGGTAAGCAACAATTGTTGGGGAAGATGGATCATCAGGTGAGGCATGATGTCAAAGAAGTTTGGGGGAAATATCCTCTCGAACTTGCACAAGATAAAAACGATTTCCTCATGCATTCTCATGAGGTCTGATTTTCTAACTTCTCTAGCGCATAACTTCTGGAAGAATCTTGACAACGCCACCAACGGCTCAACCACTTCATCCTCCAAGTACGCTCGAATGAAAATAGGGAAGAGGCGTTGAAGCAGTATATGGCAGTCGTGACTCTTCAATCCGTACATCTTGTTGTCTCGGTAGTTAACACACTTGCTTATGTTACCCGCATAGCCATAAGGATACCTGCATAGCCATTAACAACAATTAGATTTCATGCATATATAGTCGTCCAACAACAGATGGATTCTTTAGGGAATACATGGCTAATAAAAAGTTACCTGACATTACTCAGCCATCCAAAGATTTCATGTTTCTGGTCCCTGGTGACGGTGTAAGGAGCTTGGGGCATTTTGCTCCTGCCCTCTCTCAACCACAAATGGTCCCGCAGTCCCATATTTCTCAGATCAACGCGTGCCTTAGGGGTGTCTTTTATTTTCTTCTCCCAATTCAAAACTGTGCCAACCACGGCTTCACCCACGTTCTTCTCTATATGCATGACATCCAGGTAGTATCTGGTAGCCAACCTGGCCCAATAAGGAAGTTCCCATAAGATGCTCTTGTGTGACCAGAACCTATACCGATCCGGCCTCTCTGGAATCGTGCGCAACACATCAGGATGATTGCTAAGCAGACCAAAGTCATACTCATTCAACACTGCCAATATTTCCTCCCCTGTCCATTGCTCGGGTGCCCAGCCCCTTTCTTCAGTCCCATCAAAAGCCTGTGCATCGTCCCTAAATGGATGGTCATGCGGAAGCCAACGACGGTGACGCATCTGGACAATCTTACTGCAATGAGGACTGGAGCAATCAACAGTCATGCACTCTGAACAAGCCCTGTAACCCCTGGTGACGCTGCCCACAACATACCCCTCCCAGGAAAGTCACTGATCGTACCAACAAGCATGGCATGCATCCGGAACATCTCATTTTTGAACCGGTCGTAGACCAGGTGGCCGTTCAGACTCAAGTACCGAAGCTCCTCAATTACGGGTCTCAAATACACATCGAGACACTTTCCCGGATAACCTGGGCCTGGAATCAACAATGTGAGCATGTTATATTCCTTCTTCATGCACATCCACGGTGGAAAGTTGTACGAAATCAAAATAACTGGCCACACACTGTACTGAAGCTCTTTCTTGCCAAAAGGGTTGAAACCGTCGGATGATAGCCCTAGCCAAACATTTCGAACCTCTGATGCAAATTCAGGAAACTCCAACACATTCTTCTTCCAAGCCTCTCCGTCGGCGGGATGTCTAAGGGTGTCATCGTCAGGCACATTCCTCTCAGCCCACCATCTCATAGCTTTGGCCGTGAAAGCACACATGAACAACCGCTCAAGCCTATCAATCAGCGGGAAGTACCGAAGTATCTTCACAGCTTTCTTGTTCCCATTAGGAGTGAACTTATACCGCTCTGTATTGCATACTGGGCAGTATTCAAGATCTGCAAGTCCTTCCCCGTAAAACAGAACGCAATCGTATCTGCATGCATGAATCTTGATGTAGGAAAGGCCGAGATCTTTAAGGATATGTCGCACCTTATGATGACTGGTAGGAAGCCGATGTCCGGGGGGCATCGCCCCACCCCATAGCCGAAGCCAATCATCAACCGATTTGACAGTGCCTTTGTTCTCCGTTTTGATCTTCATCACTCCCATGACAGATTCAAGGGCAGTCTTACTGCATCCGGGGTACAACGGAGTCTGTTGCAATGCGATCAGGTTGTTGTACTTTTCCATACCACTTGTGTTGACCGGAGATCGGGGTAATGGCTCGAGTGGCTCAATATCAGGGAAACACTCCATCTCCGGAGGAGGGAGTTGCACATCTGGTGCTTCCTCAAAGACACCGCTCTCACGAGGAAACATATCGTTGATCCAGTTCGTTGTTGGATCATTGGAGGAACTCCCTCTCTCGGCAAATTGTCCATGATCATGACGACCCACAAACTCTGGTTCACCGTGATAAATCCAATTAGTGTATAGGACCCAAAATCCATATCTAGCCAGGTGTTGCTCCACTGTCTCTATGGAAAACCGGTGTCGTGGGGTGGCACACTTGCACTTTTTACACGGACAATAATGAAGTGTAGTGTCTCCATAGTTAGCCATCACAAAATCCAGGAAACTCCTAACTCCATCATGATACGCCTGATCCCATCTTCCAAGGGTAATCCAACTCTTGTCCATCCTGTAAATTCAAGAAATAAATATAGCTATATATATATATATAGATATGTATATATGCACGTACTACGTACGTACGTACGTACTAATTAATTAAAAAATTCATCATTAATTACACACACACACACACACACACACACATATATATATATATATATATATATATACACATGCATCCCTAAATTAATTAAAACATCGTCAATCTCCCTAATTAATTAAACACAATGTATTTTTTATGTATATCAACAATATATTTTTAATTACAATTAAATTAATTAATATATATATACATTTTTTCATCAAATTCATCTAAAATCACCTATAAATCAACAATCAATCACTAATCTTCAACAAAACATCAATTCTATCTAACCAACATATATATCAACCCATTAATAATCTCATCTCAACACACACATATATATATATATATATATATATATATATATATCAAATTAATCACACATTTATTCTAATTAAACTCTAAATTAACACACCTCTGCATATAACCAACTAAATCAACACACACAGCAATATACGTACCTTTCAAGCTTATGGCCGAGGTTTTGGACGATTTCAGAGCGTTTTCGAAATGTTTTCGACGAATGAGCTCGCTGCTGCAGAATGGATCTGATATAAGAGTTATAGCCGACGAATACCCTCCTCGTCGGCTATAACAAAAACTTTTCGTCGGCTATAACTCTTATAGCCGACGAATACCATCCTCGTCGGCTATAACCAAAAACGTTTCGTCGGCTATAGTTATAGCCGACGAGTTGTCGGCAGTCGTCGGCTATAATATTATAGCCGTCGATGTGGCCGACGAAATAGTAATTCGTCGGCTATGACCCCTTATAGCCGACGAAGTACTATTTCGTCGGCCGTTTTTTCCCATATCGTCGGCTATAACCCCTTTTCTGGTAGTGAATCCTTGAGCTCTGTTAGATGTACCAAATTGCGCCGCCATAGCGCACAATGATGGATAGTTTGCGATGAATAAGTATCTATGTTGGATAAGAACTTCCAACTATGTCCGCTTATGTAGAAATCTTGACAAGCGATCTCTTTACCGCTATATTTGCGGATTATCACTTAAATGAGACAGTCTTCACTCCGTCTCATTATGATCCTCACACATCACAAGGTGAATGTGAAATACTCGATCTCCTGAATGTAACAAATTCGATGTCTGACTCATTCATGAATATCGGAAAAGTGATGAGATCATATAAACCTGCTGCAAACATGCATGTAAGGATTAATGTTCTATCAAAAGAACATGGCGCTACCCAAAGGGAATTGGTCATTGTGCCGCCGCCATGTTTGGTGGCATGGTGACGCCATAAAAGTGGCTACATGACGTCACAGGTCGTGGCTCCTCAAGGGAATGAGGGAGGTCCATAAGTTCGATAACTACTCGCCAAGGAAGAAAGCGAGTTTGGCACAACTTGATCCATAGAACAATGATACTCAAATTCGTCTCATGAGATAATTTTGGATTATGATCAATGGGGGACGCCTCGATCAATCCTTAAAGAATATAGAGATCTCTACAAATTACACTAGTATACATGAGGACATGGAATCATGAGTCTAATATCGAACCATACTTTCTTGATATTTATCAGCCTAATAAATTGGCCTAATAGAAAGAAGCAATCCAGTTTAAACAAAGAAATATGTCTTTGGACAAGTGACGCCGACACCGCTAGTATAAACCCTATCAAATTTGTCTTTGTTAGAAAAGCGTAGTGAGTAAAAGAGTTTAGACTCACCTTATGGTGCAAGGTCTCATACAAAACGCCCTGGTATCGACTACAATGAGATATGCTCTCATAATGGATGTCATTGCACTCCACTACTTTGTCAGTTTAGTAGTTTCCGAAAAACTGACATTGCAGCATATGAATTTGGTCATAACATATCTCTAGGGGATCTAAATCAAGAGATATACATAGAGGTCCTAAATGGACTTCATCCTGAATCAAGTGGCTCTAGACCAAGGAGCGCGTTTGCATAAGGATTTGAAACGCTTACTAAGTGACTGCTTGATTGGGAAATGGATATTGAGAATTATGCCATTGCGTGTTTATTCCGGATTTACATAGACTCTTGATGGAACTAAGAGAGCTCACTATGTATCAAAAATCCGAAGTTAAGAATGAAAAAAAGTCTTGGGAAGACACAGTCTCGAATGAACTCGAGGGTTGTACCGATGGTGCTTATCCATCGATCGGCTCAGGCACACTAACGGATTAACTGTGACGATCTAGATTTTCTTAATAGGTTGCGTGATTTATTTGCTTCTCTAATTAAGTTTTAGTCTAATTATATTTTGGTTGCCAACTATATTGCTTATTGTATTTTATGTGTTTTACATTTATCGTGGAATTTGGGAATTATTTTGGGTGGAGTTATTTGATTTTTTTTATAAAAACAAAAACAAAAGGTATTATTTTCCTAACTACTTATTTGTTTTGTGAGCACTCAGCCACTTACCCCAAATTAGAACACGTTGCCCACTCATCTATTTTCACGTGTTCCTTACTGTTTTCTCTCAAACTAAACCCGACAGCTATTCATCAGTGCATCCTCATCCTTTTCTTTTCTCTTGTTCTTTGTTCTTGAAAGAAAGAACCTTCCTTCATTTATCCAAAGCTGTGTTGAGCCTAAAGGGATTACTGTGTTAAATCTTTGCCTTGAAATTTCAGAGTTTCTTCATCTGTTCAAGTCTGAATCCTGTAAGTTTGAATTGCTACTGTTCCAAAACTCTATTCAACCTTAATTAAACTATTTCCAAGAGATGAGGGTTTGATTTATACTCAAAACCCATTTGATAGGTGATGTGAGCCTAAGCTCGCATACAATAATAAACCCTACAAAAGATCGTTAGTAGTATAAGCAAGTAGGGATCGTTCTAAGCCGGGGATTAAGGGTACCTGAGATATGAAATTGTTAGACAAATATATACAAATATAAACACAAAACGTCACACATGGGGGTATGATATGGTTCGGCATTAAGCTGCCCTAGACTACACACGAAACTTAAATTGCTGAAAATAAATCCTAAGTCTAATATTTACAAGTGATCATCATCTTTCACACAAAACAGTTCACACAAAGACTCTTTAACACGTAAATTTGCATGCAAGAAGGTAAGGAACAAGTATCAACATGTTTAAATTCAAAATTAGTTCCGACTACAACTTAGTTGTAAGACTTCTCAAGTTCTTAAGATCGACCTTTTGAGTATGGACCCTAGAATATATGTTAATCCTTTTGAGACTTAACAATTAATCACAATAGTCTAAATCGGAGACATGCAAAACAAGCAAGGTTGTCAATCATCTTATTTTAACATGCAAGAACTCTAAAGTGTTATTCCCTAGGTGAGCAAAACAAATCAAAACAACCTTTTGAGTATCTAGCCATATTTGTTATTACTCGGGTTTGATGAAACCTAACATCTAGATTTACATGCTTCAAGCCAACACTAATGTTTCGGTTTTTAAGTCCCAATCCTTAGATTTCTAACCAATTTCGAACCTAAAACATGCAAGATACCACTGCCCTAATTATCATACATACGAAATTCACATGCTAAAATCATAAAACTTAAACATAAACATCAATCATGCAATCTGTTTACATAAAAGTTCAATAAAAACCAAGAAACGAATTGTTTTCATACAATACAACCAAACTACAACAAATACAAAAGCCATAGGGGGAGTGGATCACACTTTTCGAACCTTTGAAGACTCCTCAAGACGTGACAAGATGGTACTTGCTGCTGCTCCTTAGTGCTCGGCCTAAGCAAGAATCGGCAGAAAACAAGGTGAAGGAATTCGGAAGTTTGTGGTGGTGGTGATGGTGTTTTGGCTAAGTATTTGGGTATTTGGTACTTAAGAAACTTGGTAGAGCTTTGGTTAGTATTTTAGTGCTTGAGATGAGATGATTTTCAGAATGAAAAAGTGAGGGTATATATATAGGAGGCTGCCGGCAAAACCCTAGATGCAAAAGGGATTCACAAAACCTATTAGAATAAGGTTTTGAAACCTTCCTTTAATGGTTCAATTAGGTTTTCTTTTTCTGAAATTTTCTTCAAGGCTTGGGCTTCACATCTTCATGGACTTCTTGTATGATCATTGGACTTCAATTGATAGGTCTTAATCCACCAAAAATGCATCATTGCCGGCAGCAACACAAAAGCACACAATCTGCCTCTATTCGGCAGCTTCTCCTAGTGTGACTAGGAGAACTTCTTTCTTCAATTTTTCTTCAATGCCATGGCCTAGTGTCTTCCTCTTCCCTTCATAAAGCTTGAACCATCTTCAAAAATGCATTTGTGCACCATTTGGTCCGTTAAAAACAGAAAACACAAAAAGGGGGCAGTAGGTTCCTGGAATCGGCAGATTTGACCTTGTTGCAGTAACTCCGGCATATCTCCATCCGTGGAGCTCCGATTGATGCGATTCCAAGTCTCAGATAAACTAGACACATATGGTCATCTCCCCATAAAACAGTTCGATCAAATTCCTTATGAGTCGACGGGAGTGATTTTTCGAAGTTGGGACAAAGTCCCAGGAAAATCCTGGAAGTCCCTGGATTGAAACGCTCGGACTGCCGTTTTGCAGCCAACTTTTGGGTGACTTCCCGAACTCTAATTGATCTGAAATTTTAACACAACATTCCTCAGCATATGAATATTAAGCACGCCAAATTTCATAGAATTCGGACAAGGATAGATCACAGTTTCATTCATCTCAAAATCACGAAAAAGACATATTTTGCATTATTTTCCAGATTTCTCAAACTTAGTCATTTTTCGGATTCTTAACTATTTTTCGCCAAACTCTACCAAATTAACACTAAATTACATTATGACTCTATCTTAGACAAATAAAGGTTAAACAAAGCATAAACGAGGGCATAAGCATATAATATCGTCACACATTGTGCTCCTATCAACTACCCCACACTTATCCTTTGCTAGTCCCTTAGCAAACTAAATTAAACTAAGACTCAAACTACTATTGCCCCTAACAATTTGTCTCAGGCTCGTATGTACACATAGCTTTCAAGTTAAATGCATGGGAATGCTAAGCACGAAAATTCCAAGTTTCATGAACATGTGACATCAATAAAAGCATATAAGAGCAAAAGGTAAGCATGTAAACATGTAAAGCTAATTCAATTCACCTCACTAGGCATACTCTCTTCTTTTCTTTCGAAGCATGGTTATTCACACATAAGTATATGCAAGCGAAAGATCATGAATTACAAAGAGTGACTTGCATATATCAAAGAAACGAAAGCACTTTGTGAATTCTTATGGAAAAACCTCATATGATAACTATATGCACCAATGAACCAAAACCATATGCTTACTCTTGAAATAATCTCCACAAATCAAGTTTAACCATCTTAAGAATCATGAAAAAGATCAATAAAAGGGTTGTAATGAGGCTAGGCTAAGAGGTATTCGATATTTGGATAAAGAGGCTCAAAGACGTCACTAAAGCCTTTAGCAAAGCTCGATCTCCTTATGTCTTCTCGCCGAAAGGTCAAATTTCATCTTGTTGGACCCATACTTCATTGTTTTCTTCCCATAATATTACAACAATACTCAAGACAATAGCCATGTACAAAATTTTTATTTTCTATGCCTATGCCGTGTCCTCTTCTTTTCTTGCTCTCGGCTTCTTTTTCTTCTTTTTAATCCGAGCATTTTTCTTTCCTTTTCATAGGCACGGCATGCATACATTTTTCATATAATTTTATGGCTAAGTCTACCCCACACTTGTTCTTCTTCATCACACACGCGAAAACGCTTTCAAAAATCAAGCTTTGCCGACACACAAGGTAAAGGCATCACTATACTAAGTTCATGGAAAGTGTTTAAGGGTGATGAAAGAAAATGCTAAATATAGGCTCAAAGGGGTTTACTAAGGTGTCCCATGACGGGCTCCAATAGGGCACATGTTTTATTTGGCTATGGTGGTAAACCTACATGATCTTTATTCAATCATATTCAAAATCAAGGTATTTTATGATATAAACGTTTTGAAAATCAACAAGAGTAAGTTCTAGCATACTAGAGTTCATTAAAAAGCTATGGCACATAGTCATCGAATAATCAAAGAATTATGAGGTTTCATGCTTCCTACGAATCTATCGAATTTTATCTTTTATCGCTCAAGAAGAAAGCAATTTGGCACTAAAGCTCACATAGGTTATTTTCGAAATAAATTAGCTAAAACATGCATGCTTAATAATCAACACATCCTACATGCTTCTACCAATGCACATAATCCATGAAACTTACAATTTTAATATTATGCATAACCATCATCTATGTATGCAAAGAGGAGAAAAACATCATTGACATATTAGGGGCATCCTAAGACTCGAAACAAAAATTTAAACACTCTATTTTTTTTTTTTGTGTTACAATTTTCTGAATTTTTCTTTTCTAAACTAAACACACAAAAACATAAAACCAAAAACGGAACATGCTATCCCACCCCACACTTAGAAAATTACATTGTCCTCAATGTAAGCACAAAACAATATCAATGAATTTCCTAAGCATGCAATCGACTAACATATTCCAACATATCATCACAAATCAAAGAAAAAGAGAAGGGGTAAGAAATTTCAAACTCCCGGTGATGGCTCATTCACTTTTCTTTGATCGACTTGGGTTGCCTCCCAAGTAGCGCTTTGTGTTTATAGTCCATAGCCTAGACTTTTCACCGTGTTTGCATGTGTTCACCTTGCTCCGAAGTAGCTCAATTCGGCATGAAGAAGTTCAAAAAGTAGCTCGTCGCAAGTTGCAGCCGTGTCGGATTCATGTGGCGTGTCCGGCATTATTGTCTTCGTATCCGACGTATCCGGCTTGTGTCCGGCTTCCTGTGTGAGTGTGTCAACCCTGCCGGCAATGGCAGGTCCGGCAAGAGGTGGTGGTGCGGCTGAAACTGGTGGCCGCTGCTCGGCAATTGCAGGTCCGGCAGTTGGTATGTCATGAACATTGAAGTCCTCAATAGTGGGGTGTAGGTAGGGCTCGTGGTACAGCTTCAAACGGTGTCCATTAACTTTGAATGTATCTCCCGACACCACACTTTGAATCTCGATGGTACCATGAGAAAAAACTTTAGTAACAATGAATGGTCCAAACCAACAAGATCGAAGCTTACCCGGAAAAAGTTTAAGTCTTGTATTGAATAAGAGAACTTTTTGTCCAACTTGAAACTTCTTCCCTCGGATCATCTTATCATGGTAGGCTCGAGTCTTCTCCTTGTAGATCCAAGCGGCATCATAGGCTTCATTACAGATTTCTTCAAGTTCGTTGAGTTGAAGCTTTCTATGAAGACCGGCATCATCAATGTTCATGTTGAAGGCCTTGATTGCCCACCATGCCTTATGCTCTAACTCAACCGGTAAGTGACATGCTTTGCCATAAACTAACCGAAAAGGAGACATACCTATCGGTGTCTTGTATGCAGTTCTATATGCCCACAAAGCGTCATCGAGACGATCACTCCAATCCTTCCTTGAAGGTCCAACGGTTTTCTCAAGTATTTGCTTGATCTCTTGATTACTTACCTCGGCCATGCCACTTGTTTGGGGATGATAAGGTGTAGAAACCTTATGTGTGACTCCATACTTCCTCAATAAGGCTTCAATGGTGCGGTTGCAAAAATGGGATCCTCCATCGCTAATCAAGACTCTTGGAACTCCAAAACGTGAAAAGATGTTTGTCTTGAGAAATCCGGCTACCACCTTGGCATCGTTGGTGCGTGTAGCCCTTGCTTTGATCCACTTCGACACATAATCAACCGCAAGTAATATGTAAAGAAAACCCTTACTTGAAGGAAACGGTCCCATGAAGTCAATACCCCATAAATCAAAAATTTCAACCTCAATGATAGGCGTGAGCGGCATTTGATCTTTAGCTCCAATGTTCCCCATTCTTTGGCATCTATCACATGCTTTGCAAAACATGAATGCATCTTTGAAAATCGTAGGCCAAAAGAAACCACAAGTGAGTACCTTCAATGCCGTTTTCTTCGGTCCAAAATGTCCACCACAAGCTTCACTATGACAAAAAGCAAGGATGGAGCGATGCTCATTCTCCGGCACACATCTTCGAATAACTTGATCACCACATTGCTTCCATAAGTACGGATCATCCCACAAGAAGTGTCGAGCTTGCTTCCTTATTCTCTTTTGTTGGTGGCTCGGCATCTCTTTGGGAAATCGGTTTGTAGCAAGAAAATTTGCAATGTCGGCATACCAAGGCTCATGTACTTCAAGTCGAAAAAGTTGCTCATCCGGAAAGGTTTCACATAGGGGCAGCCGATCCTCTTCATTCACAAGTCTACTCAAATGATCGGCTACAACATTCTCTACTCCTTTCTTGTCTTTAATCTCAATGTCAAACTCTTGAAGCAAAAAAATCCATCGAATGAGCCTCGGCTTAGCATCCTTCTTTGTCATAAGATATCTCAAAGCGGCATGATCACTATAAACAATAACTTTGGAATTCAAAAGATATGATCGAAACTTTTCCAAAGCAAAAATTACCGCTAAGAGTTCCTTCTCCGTTGTTGTGTAGTTGAGTTGAGCATCGTTGAGAGTCCTTGAAGCATAGTAAATGGCGCATGGCTTCTTCTCAATTCGTTGTCCAAGTACCGCTCCAAGTGCATAATCACTAGCATCACACATCAACTCAAATGGCTCATCCCAATTTGGTGGCATCAAAACCGGCGCCGTACACAAGAGTTCCTTCAATCGGCAAAAAGCTCTCTCACACGCCTCCGACCACTCAAACGTCACCTCCTTTTGTAACAAGTTGCTCAATGGCTTGGCAATTGAAGAGAAGTCTTTGATAAATCTTCGATAAAACCCCGCATGGCCAAGAAAACTTCTCACATCCTTCACACACCTAGGGCTCGGCAATGCTTGTATTAGCTCCACCTTGGCTTTGTCAACCTCTAAGCCTCTCGCCGAAATAATGTGCCCTAGTACAATACCTTGCGTGACCATGAAGTGACACTTCTCCCAATTGAGCACAAGATTTGTCTCTACACACCTCTCAAGTATCTTCTCCAAGTTCCCCAAACATGCATCGAAGGTGCTTCCATACACACTAAAGTCATCCATAAACACTTCGATAATGTCTTCAATAAAATCCGAGAAGATAGCATACATACATCTTTGAAAAGTGCCGGGTGCGTTGCATAGTCCGAATGGCATCCGCCGATAAGCAAACGTGCCAAATGGACAAGTAAAAGTGGTCTTCTCTTGATCATCCGGGTGTATCATGATTTGATTGTAGCCACTATATCCATCAAGAAAGCAATAGAAAGATTGGCCGGCTAACCTCTCTAGCATTTGATCCATAAACGGCAAAGGCATGTGATCCTTCCTCGTTGTAGCGTTGAGCTTCCTATAATCGATGCACATCCGATGACCGGTTACAAGTCTTTGTGGCACAAGCTCATTCTTCTCATTCTTGACAACCGTTACACCACTCTTCTTCAGCACTACTTGCACGGGAGATATCCACTTACTATCCGAAATTGGGTAGATCACCCCACAATCAAGCAACTTGATGATTTCTTCTTTCACAACTTTCATCATGGGAGGGTGAAGTCGACGTTGAGCTTCCTTTGTCGGCTTAGCTCCTTCTTCTAATAAGATGCGATGAACACAAGTAGTAGGGCTTATTCCCTTGATGTCCGCTAAGGTCCAACCTATGGCGGTCTTGTACTTCTTAAGCACACGTATCAAATCTACCTCTTGCTTCTCACTAAGCATTGAAGACACAATAACCGGTAGTGTATCTTCTTCTCCAAGATAAACATACTTCAAGTGACTAGGGAGTTCTTTTAGTTCTAACTTTGGGGCCTCTTCCACACTTGGTCGAAATTTTGTTGTGGCACTTGGAATTGACAAGAACGAATCATAAGCCTTGGCATAGGGCCGAGCCTCTAGCTCGGCACAAATCTTCATTAAGCTCGGCATCATCATGAAAGGCTCGGCAATGATTGGCTCGGCCGGCATCTCTTCCTCATTCTTATGCATGATCCGTTCTCCCCTCTTGTCAAATCCGACCCCTTGCTCAATCGCTAATTGCTATGCGTCGAGCGAGGTCGACATAACTTGCTCGACCTCCTCCAAAACATCAATGGCACAACCCTCCTTCAAATCAACATTGGGGAATTTCATGGCATCAAACACATTGAACTTGATCACCTCACCATCAAACTCCATAGTTAGGTTGCCCTCGGCCACATCTATCTTTGTGCGTGCCGTCCTCATAAATGGTCGCCCTAGTAACAATTGAGTGTTATTGACCGGCGAATCCTCCATCTCAACCACATAAAAATCGGCGGGAAAAATCAATTGGTTGACTTGCACCAACACATCCTCCACATAACCCTCTGGATACTTGCTTGAGCGATCCGCAAGTTGAATGATGACATTATCCTTCTTGAGAGGCCCTATACTCAACGTTTGATACACATTGAGTGGCATGACATTGATCGATGCTCCCAAATCCAACATCACATCCTCAAAACGAGTGTTGCCTATGACACAAGGCACATTGAAGCTTCCCGGATCCTTCATCTTTGGCGGCAACTTCCTTTGAATAACGGCCGACACCATCTCACTCATAGTTACCACACGAGTCTCTCTAGCATACTTCGGTACTTGCTTAATGCATTCCAACAAAGGGATGTTGACTTGCACTTTCCGGAAGATCTCCAATACCTCCTCATCGGACTTATCCTTCTTCGATCTAGCAAAGCGAGAAGGGAATGGCATGCTTGATGTCGGCACCCCTCCCTTGCTTGCTTGGTTCGGCACTATCTCATTCTTTGATGTTGCAGGATCGTACTCAAGTTCATTACGCAGCCCCCCATCTTTCACATGGTTGTTGCCGGCCTCTCTTCCTTGCTCGGCAGAATTCTCCTTCTCGGCAGCTACCCTGCCGGTTGCATCATAGCTCTCGGCTGCAGCATGGTTGCCAGCTGCAGCCCCTTGTTCTTCAATATGGCTGCCGGCAATGACAGGTCCAGCAACCCTCTCGTCACCCTCAATGCCCTTAAAAGTCACTCGCTTCTTCTTTGGACTTGTTGGAGGAAACAACTCTCTTCCGCTACGAGTTTGAATCACTTTGGCTTGCTCGTTCCTCGGATTGGGAATCATATTGCTTGGCAACTTCCCTTGCTCATTAAATCTTCCCATGAAATCTACAACTTGACCCATTTGAGTCTTGAGCTCACCAATGTCCTTTTGATGATTTTGTTGCCCCGCGAGTAATGCTTGAGTAGCACTTGACAATGATTGAATCAAAGCATCATAGTTCGGATTGCTCGGCGCGGCTTGGCCTTGGCTCGGCCCTCCTTGGTGTTGGTTCGGCAATGCCCCAAAAGCTCCTTGGTTCGGCATATATGGCTGCCGAGGCACAAATGGTGGGCTCGGTGCAAACGGTGCTCCTCCCTCTCTCGGTTGCATAGGTGCCCTAAGCACATTGTCATTGTTCGCCCATCGAAAGTTTGGATGATCATTGAACCTCGGGTTGAAATTTCCAAAACGTTGGCCTTCTTGAAAACCAATTGCATTGCACTCCTCTACTCCCTCATTAACTCCAAATTGAGGGCATTGTTCGGTCTCATGGCCCTCGGTGCAAATTCCACAAACACTAGCACGCTTCTTCATCAAATTACTCACCAAGTCGGTAAGCTTATCCATTTTCTCCTCTAACTTTGAGCTCGAAGACGTCTCATGCTCCGATTGATGCAATTCTAAGTCTCAGATAAAATAGACACATATGGCCATCTCCCCATAAAACAGTTCGATCAAATTCCTTGTGAGTCGACGGGAGTGATTTTTCGAAGTTGGGACAAAGTCCCAGGAAAATCCTGGAAGTCCCTGGATTGAAACGCTCGGACTGCCGTTTTGCAGCCAACTTTTGGGTGACTTCCCGAACTCCAATTGATCTGAAATTTTTACACAACATTCCTCAGCATATGAATATTAAGTACGCCAAATTTCATAGAATTCGGACAAGGATAGATCACAGTTTCATTCATCTCAAAATCACGAAAAAGACATATTTTGCATTATTTTCCAGATTTCTCAAACTTAGTCATTTTTCTGATTCTTAACTATTTTTCGCCAAACTCTACCAAATTAACACTAAATTACATTATGACTCTATCTTAGACAAATAAAGGTTAAACAAAGCATAAACGAGGGCATAAGCATATAATATCGTCGCACATTGTGCTCCTATCAATAGGTGGCTGGAGTTGCTTTGATTGATTGGGTTCTTGTATTTGGAGGTTTTGCACGATTTTCTCTTGGTTTGTTTGGCTGCCAATATTGAAAAATTGAGGTAGGGAAAACCAAATTTTCTTTAGAATTTGATTTTTAATCCGATTTTTATACATGGGTGTTATTGTTTCATTGTGTCTATGAACCTCAAGTGTTTAGTCAATGATTTATTGAATTGTGTGTTGATTCTGTTTGAATATTGGTGATATGTAACGTATGGAATGGATGATCATCAGTTGAGGTTTATAAGGCTGCACCTAATCTTTTGTTCTATTCTTGTTGTCCATTTGTTTTCACAGCTCAAATTATACAAGCTGTTTATTTTAGTTTTCACTTCCTTTGACATGTATTTTGTGATTAGACTGAAGTTGAAATTTTGCTGCCAGTATTCTTTAAAATCATCCTTAAATTAGTATCATTGATATTATTTTGTTCCCTTCTATCAATATAAGTGCAGCAACATATTTTATGTCAGTTTCCCATCTTATTCCCAACTCTAGTATGATTCTTTTACCATATTTTATAGTAGCAAAATATTCCCACTTGTAAAACTGATAGGAACGCAAAGTGCGACGATATTAATGAGGATATATCCCATTTTAGTCTTGTTTTTCCCTTTGTTTTGTGTTTTTGAGTCATTGAGTCAATTTGAGAGTCTTGTAGAGTGTTTGGTGTGAAATACGAAGAAAATACAAAATTCATGAAGAATCATGGTTGGATCAAGTATATTGAGATGGATTTGGGCCTAGACCCATGGATCGATGTGGGCCTTAAGAGATAATTTGAGGAAATATTAATCTGAAATTAAATTGTTTAATTCTCTTTATTTTCTCTAAAATAATTCTGATTTTCTCCTTATTCTTTGTAGGGAAATATGAAGACTTTATGTACATTATGACTCTTTGAACAAGCAATAAAAAAAAGGAAATAAATGAGATGGAATAAAGGCAGCCATAAATGAGACGTTTCTTTTTGTTGGGAAATTAAAGGAGCTGCCACATTACGAGAAATGAAGGTCATAAGTGACACCATTATGGGAAAATTAAAAGCCATGCAATCTCATCCGTCCAAATGGTGAAGGGCATGATCGACAAAAAGAAACATTTCTTCCTCTATAAATAGGAAACATCCACAACAGAATTTGGCATCACTTCCTGACCAAAAACCATTCCAAAACTCTGCCCAATTCACTCCTCTAATCTCCATCACCTACAAGGCTGCAACAACCATCCATCCACCAATCTTCAAGGTTCTTAGGCGCTAAGTCAAGGACGCTCCACTACCATCGTAGAGACGAGTTCACACCTTGTGTCAATACGCTACAGAAGACGCATCAAAGTGTAACCATGACTCTACTTTTGATTTATATTTCAGCCTTGTGTGGAAGAACATGTAAATTATTTTGTGATTTACTTGTTTGGATTTGTGAGTTCTGTAATTGGAGACATGAAATTTTCAGAATATTTTTATTAGTGTTTATGATATTTTTAGTTTATTATTAAGTTTAAATTTTGAAAATTCTTTGATGACGCATGTTACAATCTTGTGCCCTTTTATATGTTTAGGTAATTTACAGTATTAGGTTAATAAGTTTGCATGCTAGAATTACGCTAAGCGTTCCTGTGTGTTTGCTTAATTTGCCAAGAATAATTGTTACTTGTTAGACGCTAAGTAAAGAAGTAATAGTTAGTTCTAAGAGTGGTAAAAATTATGCTTTAATGATTGAATGGTTCTGGAGATTACGTGTCAATTTCTATGTTTAATGGTTAAATTGCACGTGTGAGTTTTATTCTATAATGGAACAATACTATTGAATTAGAAAAACTACGCTAAGTGTTTTGTGAAATTAGTAGTATTGGGCTTGGTAAGGACTTTTCCAATTCAAGCCAAATTGATTCAACCGCTAAGGCTTTCCATTTGAACTCTTATCTTTGCATTTAATATGGGCACATTTTTGTAGCATGTTGAAATAAATTTTCTGTTTTTATACTTTGTAATTTTCGAGTGGTATTGGTATAAAAACAGAAAATTTATTTCAACATGCTACAAAAACGTGTGAATATTAAATGCAAAGATAAGAGTTCAAATGGAAAGCCTTAGCGGTTGAATCAACCAAAAGTCGCTCCTCAGATTTGCTCATATAAGGCTTTAATTGATTTTCATCTAAAGTTGTTGCCGGCCACTTCACTCTTAATCCGCATAGCATCATCAGATAGAACATTAGTGAGAGCAGAAGTGGGAACCCAACAAGCACATTGAAGGACACAAGGTCCTTGATAAACTGAGTTCCTTCAGCTATAAGATCTTCTATAGAATTTAGAGAAAGTTAATAGAAGTTAGTGTACCAATATACAACAATTAATTAAGTAGAATTTAATTGCAAATCATGAACACAAATTTAGAGTATGGAGTCTCTTCTTGTAACACATATCGTCCTTCCCAACTTATTGAGAATTCCAATCAACTGTTAACAATGTAATTCTTCACTTCTTCCTTATGATCCGCAACTGACAATCAAACTCTACAAGTATCACAAGAATGTTAGATAAATAAAGACAAAGACACAACAAAAATTAGGGGTAGTTACAACATGTTACACTTCAAAACACATTGAAAGTGAGCTCCCTTATACAAGACGTCTCAAGTGGAGGGAATTCAAAATTCCTATGTTTCTAGCTAAACTTTCTATTTTTACAACACAACACCTAGATACGGGAACAGGGAATCTCGATGTGCAATGGGACTGAAAAAGCTACCCTTTTCGAGATTATGTTTTATCCAATATACCTTAGGTGTAAAAACAAACAACATTTTTTCTTTTGTTATAAATATAGTTGAAAACAAAATTGATTCCAAGCGGTAAATTAAAGTGGACGTGCAGCCTAAGTATGGTTGTTTAGACACGAATACTTTCCTTTGTTTTAGAAGGCTGGATAGCCAGATCATGAAATAAGCGAGAGGCAGGACTCATTTCAATGGTACTACGGAGGCTACTCCCTCAATGAGGTTTAGGCCCCTATCGGCTACTCCCACAAAGTGGTTTAGCTAGGCACAGTCTGTAGTCCTTTGAGATCCAATTTTGTAAACCTTTCACCCAGATTCAATGATCTAGACACCATCCAATGTGCCCCTTACTCAGCTCAGAATGCATTCATGCGTTAGACAGTTCTCCAAGTGTTAATAAAAGCCGCCCTCAACTCCAAGAGACCTGTAACAGGTACTAATGAAGGGTTTAGGCTAAAATTAACAAAAGTGACTTTACCTATTCCGTTTAATTTACAACTCACAACAATTAAATATATAACTATATAAATAACAACCTAATTATATTACACTAATTGTAAGAAAAAAAAAACTTTTATAATTCACATAAATAACAATATATTCACAAAGATACATGATACTTTAATTTAGGGATTTTAACAATCCCCGGCAACAACACCAAAATTGATACGGCTGAAATTAGCCTCACAATTAACCCTGCAAAAATGTTATCGTTAGTATAGGCAAGCAAGGATCGTTCAGTCCGGGGATTGTAGGGTACCCTAAACTATTAAGGTAATAAAATGGGGGGTTTTGAAATTTGGTTCCTAATCTATTAAAAATAAAAACAAAACAAAGAAAAATATCTACAATGATCTAAGAATTCTGATCATCATTTTTCTGCAGGGATGACCAAACGATCATGCGAAAATCTAAACGAGTCGGTGTCCCAAATTTCCTTATTGGCAACAACGTAGGGTTCAACAACCCTAATCATAGTGAGATATAATCCACTAGATTGACTCGGTAGCGCTTCTAAGATGCGTTTACGTCCACACTCATTAGAGGTAATACATAAGAATTCTTTCATTCTCACAAGTGAAAATCATTGGTGCTAATGTTCTTTAAAACTTAACAAGGTTTGATTGCTTCTCAATGTGTAGAGAGCATCTGTGACATTATAGTGCCGTTTAGACAATATAAATTACCTGTGATGATCCAATCATCGTAGTCACAGAGGAATTATATGGCACTAATTCAAGAACAGTTACCAACTCCTTAAAATTGTGAGAGTAGTCTCACTGCTAAGCACTCAAGCTCTCTGTGATATATACATAGAAGAGGATATTTTCTCAAGTACGTTAGAGAATTTCATAGGAATTAAACTTAGATAAAAATTGCAAGAGTGCAATGAGGGAAAAGATGACTCGACATTGACTTGCAGTGGAGCAATTGTTGTGTGCCAAACTCTCTAAGAAGAGAAGTTGGCGTGTCACCTTCCAAATGGAGGTGAGGTGGCGTGTTTAACGTCCCGGAGGACGGCAAAAACTAGATAATAACGTCGTTTAAAGATCAAAATCAATTGATGATGATCAATCCGCTAGTCGACAACGTAGAGAAGTAGAGCCAAAATTGAAACTGTTCGGTAATTCTGATTTAGGGACTTGTCTAGCGAGTGGAGGGTCGGTAGTGCGAGGCACACTTAAAACTGCTAGCCGAGGCTAGAATCCTTAATTTCTCCCTAACATGAACATCACGCTAAATCGAATGAGCCTAGTTATGAATTGACTATGGTCAAATCCGTCATCAATTGTAGAACACGCGTTGATCATACAAGATTAAAATATGCATCCAGTCTTCCGAGGAAGAGAGGAGGAACAGTGCTCCCCCTGAAGGGGACGACACTGACGTCTTCAACCCCCTTACGGGATCGACGTTTTATGCCTTTGTGTTTCCGTCATGAATGTACTTCAGACATTATGATATTTAGCTGAGAAAAATTCGAACCATATATGCATAAGCCAATGGTTACATCGAGGTTTTATTCGACCGAATAAAGTATTAAGACTTAGTATCCAAAGTCAAAATAACTAAGGCAATGATGCCATTCCAAATCTTGAAATATAATCGCATTAAGAAGTCAAAATCATGAGCGTCTAAGCCTGAAGAAGGTAACTGTTTGCTTCTTAAATCCGTGGCTGTGAGATTGACATTCTCATTGTCTTTCTCGTCATCTTCTACAAGGTTAGTCTCCTGATAGGAGCATAAAATGCGACGTTCTTAATATGTTTTTATCCCCATTTATGCAATTCTTAACCCTTAGTATTGTATTTTAGAGTCATTGAGTCGAGTCTAGAGTCTTTGGCAGAGTTGGTATGCAAATTGAGCTTAAAATGCAGAATTGTCGGAAAATGTGAAGAGTTCTAGTTTGAGTAGGAATCCTTGTTGGACTAGGAAACCTGTTTGGACTAGGAAACCTGTTGGATTAGGAATCTTTATTGTTCGTCGTTTCTGTAACATGTGAGGAAATTTTAGAATCCTGTTGGGACTAGGAAAAGTTCTGTTTAGGAAAGTCCTACTTGAACTGTGACTGTTATTCCGTGAATTTCCTATTTCGATTTTCCTATTTTAGTAACTTTCTCGATTTAGTAAGTTCCGTGATGTGAATTGGAAACTTTCCTAATCTGATGATCTTATCTATTACATATATGTCTTTTTAAGACAATATTTGTCTAGATTAGGATAAGTTTATTACATGAATTAATTCTCTTTTCTTTTCTTTATTTTCAGAAATTGTGTGGAGATAAAGGAGGAGATAAATTCTAATATTCAAGGGATATTATTGCCGATTTGACAAGGAGAAATTGATGGGATTCAACTGATTTTTATCAAGAGATAATGGAGAATTTCCATATGTGTTTTGCCGTGAGCTTTCAACGAGAGAGTGATGGATTGGGACTCTTCATGGCCGGCCAAAGAGAAGGAGAGAATCAAGCTTGAACAAAGACCGAATGTGGACCATTTTGTGCTCAAGATTCAAGATAATATTGCTGAAATTAATTCAAGATTAAATCAAGAGATATTGTGAAGATTAATTCAGCCAATATTCAAGGAAATTCGGCAGAAATTAAAGAGAAAGAAAAGGGATGCATGTGGAATTGTTTTGATGCTTGGTTCATGACTTGTTGCTGAAATTAATTAAAGATAATTGAAGAGATAATTCAGCCATTAACCAAAGTGATTTTCGGCAACAACTTTGAAGAAGAGAGGGGAGGCTTTGCTGAACTCAAGAGAGAGATATTTCGGTTTCATTGGAAACCCTAATGCGCGCACCTAGCTTTGCCGAACCCTAGCAGCCCCTTACCTCTATAAATAGCATGCCATATTTTCAGAAAAATGATCTTCTCTTCCTCACTTTAAACTGCCAAACCTCTGCCGAAATTCCACCAGAAAATCCTATCAAAGAATTAAGCTGATTCCATCTCCACCATTCTTTCAAAAATCATTCCATTCACCATCACCAAATCCTCTTGCCGAATTCTTCATTGAAGGTCTCTTGAGTGTGATTTAATTTTTCTTTATGGCTTTTGTTCTTTTGTATAAGTACAATATTTTGTCTATAAAATTTGTATGGATTCATGGTTGTAATTTCGGTTTCTTAAATTATTCTTTGGATTTCTTAATTTTTGTTATATGATTTGGTTTTCTTTTGGTTTAATTTTCGAACTATGCATGTAATAAATTGAATTTAGGTTTTAAGGGCAGTAGGTTTTTACATGAGTTCTTGATTTTATTTGGTTTATTTTCTGAATTTGTATGCATAAAAATCATATGCATGAGGGTAGCCTCGGCCATGGCTAATCCTTGTGTGTTGGTTTCACATGCCAATTAAATACAAGTTGAATCATACGCGAACTTGGTTTTAATTTGTATTTATCCAAGGGCTAGAATAATTCTGAAAATTTACATGTCGATGTGAGATGAGTGACGACATACTTGCTAACATGTTTCCAATTCGACTTATTGTGCTTATGTGCTCTTTGTGTTTAATTTCTACGCGAAGTGTTTTTAAACCAATTAGTACCATGTTTAGGATTACACGCGAAGTTAATTCTAAATACTTGTGAAGTTTTGAATGATTAGATAAACCGCGAAGGCTCTAACTAAATTGGAACTAGATAAGATCTTGAATTCGATTTTAGCTTGCTGCCCCTATTTCTTTATTTAGTTTTGTTACATGTTTAGAGAGTTTTGTGTTTTGTGCTCTTTGTGGAAGATGTTGATCAATTGTATATATTAATTTAGATTTTATTTTTCTTTATAATTTGCGTAAAAATCAGTAGGTTACTTAGATAAAAACATCAAACCCCCTTTTATTTGCAATACTTTGTGTGATTGAAAGCCCTAGATTTCTCCGGATAGAACGATCCCTACTTGTTCTTACTACAATTGACACAAATAGGGTAATATGTGTATGAAGTTGTTTTGCAGGTACAAATGTGTTTGAGAATAAGCTGCATCATCTCCAATGAGTCCTTGTATCTCTTAAAAGCGTTGACAATATGCTTACTAGCATCACAATCTCTGGACCAGTGATCTGTCGATCCATATTTGAAACATTGTTCAGTGGTCCGAGTACGCTTGGCAGGTGGCTTTCGAACCTGTGATGGGCGGCCACCCTGGCGACGGCGCCACCACTATCTCGCCTCCAGACATTGGCACGTCCCTTGGGGGTGTTTCCGTTCCTCCTTATGCCATTGTCATGGGGAGGGTTCCTCCCTCGTGTCGGCGGTGGGACGCGTGCATTCCCTCTTGATCTAGGGTTGCTTCCACCATGAGCCTGATTGAAATTAATCTCGGGAACTTTCTTTGTTCCGGCAAGCGTTGAATTGGTAATTCAAGAGAATTTCATCATGTCGCTCAGCTATTTGAAGCATAGTTATGAGCGCAGGAAAAATAGTGAAATTATTTTTCCCATACTCTAGGCAGTATTAATTGGCGAGAATTCGAGCCGCACTAGGGAAAGGTGGATATGGTCTTCTGTATCATGTCATCGTCACTATTGACAGTACCACATAAGCTGAGTTTTGCCTGGAGATTTAACATATCTCAATTAAACTCTTTGATCGTCTTATAATCAAGTAATCGGATTTCATCCGACTTAGCTAACGGTTCTACAAAACAGAGTTGTTTGAACTTTGTTGAAGCGTTCTTTGAGCGCATCCCATAACGGATATACTGCATCTTCAACGTGCGATCAATATGGCTTCTAAGGAACATAAGAGCCTGCGACTAAATTTTCGCAGTGGGCTTTACAATCTTTGGGTCTGGAAAAATAGTTGTGGCACTACCAGATCGGAGCGAATAGCCGACGAAAAAAATTTCGTCGACTATGCCGAATTTTCGTCGGCTATTCCTTCTGCCGACGAAATTTTTGTCGGCTATACGTCGTCGGAAAAACGGCGTCGGTAATACCAATGACCGATAAAAATAACGAAATCGTCGGCTATTCTCGGGTATGGCCGACGACAGTGCCGACGAAAATTAATTTTGTAGACCAAACCTGGGCAAAATATCCGACGAAATTTGTCGGCTATGCTCGAGCATGGCCGATGATATCGTAAACTATAGCCGACGAAATTCGTCGGCTATTTGTTCTGAAATATAGCAGACGATTCCATTTATTTCGTCGGTTATTTCGTCGGAATATATTAATATTTTAATAGGCATTAATTAGTTATAGCCGACGAAATAATGTCATTTTCGTCGGCTAAAGAAGTTATAGCCGACGAAAATTGGTAAAAATCGTCGGCTATAGTGCTTATAGCCGACGAAATAATGCCAATATCGTCGGCTATTCTTACATTTGGGGGAAAAAAATTAAATTAATTTCTAAATTACCATTCCAAGCAACCTGCAAATCACAAAGACAATCCATGCATTTGCACCAACAAGAAACACGTCTAAATGATTTATTATTTAATTTGTTCCAATATACATAAAATATAACCCTAATCATCACCTAAAGCACTAAAGTTCACCACGTCATCCCCAGCATCCTGCTCGTCATCATCGGGAGGTTGAGGCATTGGAGGTTCAACTAACGGCTGAAACGGGGGCGGGGGTTCAAGGGCTTGTTGTTGTGCCGCGAACATATCACACCACCAGTTTTGTTGGGCGGCGTAGTTGTGTTGCCGAAATCTGTCGCATTCAGCATGCCAACTGGCCAGATCCAAATGATACTGCTGTGTTCTGCGGCGTAGCTCCTGTGATCTCTGGGACTCGGCCGCCAATCTTGCGGCCAATCTCTGCACTTCCCCCCTCATCTGTTGGCTGTCCCTGCCTCCCTTCTTTTGACCTCCCTTAGTGGTCTTCAGGAGCCCTATTCCAGAACTTCCCAAAATATTTACCGAATGTCAGGCTACCCATAGGAAAACGGAAGTAAAAAACAGTTAACCGCAACATTCGGCACACAGATTTTGTCGGAATCTTGTCATTTTTCAACCGTAGACGTATTTCATTATTTCGATCATATCTTATTTGACGACATATTTGCATTTGAAGAGTGTACATATAATAACTATTTGAAACTATACATTCACTTAAACACTTAGTAAACAAGTTAAGCAACATTAGTGCATATGTTCCGATTTTGAATGTAAAAGTTTGGAAAATCTATTGCAACCGTCAGATATCACCGTTAAGATTAAATACATGTATGACAAAAAATCCAACTATATCTGACAACGTTAAAGGCTCGATCGGGACGGTCACGCTTAGAAATGGTAATTGGCCTGTCTAAATGACGTTTTTTGGCCTGACCTTCAACAGATAATAGTTTCAAATCGATGAGACGCAACTAATCGTATAAAAATTTTCCTCAAAATATTTACCGAACGTCAGGCTACTCATAGGAAAACGGAAGTAAAACACAGTTAACCGCAACATTCGGCACACAGATTTTGTCTGAATCTTGTCATTTTTCAACCGTAGACGTATTTCATTATTTCGGTCATATCTTATTTGACGACATATTTGCATTTGAAGGATGAAGCAATGGTTTGTCCATAGTGATAGAAAATGGAAGGTGGTCTTTTTTTGTTTTTTTGTTTTTAAATCATAGCCGACGAAATCAAACATAGTACTCGTTGGCTATTCTTTTGTCGTTTTCTGTCTAAACTAAAATATTTATTTTTCAATATAGTTTTGGCCGACGAAATCACGCATATTTCGTCGGCTATAATTAGTATAGCCGACTAAAGAATGCATTTTTCGTTGGCTATTTTTTGAAAAAAATAAAAAAAATCAGTGGTGTTACAGCTCTCGTATTCCTATGTCCTGTTCATATATAACCAAAATTAAACATAAAAAAAAAAAACAGAAACCCAATAGTCAACATATTTCAAATTTTTTTTTAAGGGGTTTGGAACCCAGCCTATGCTGGGAGGCTCATCCCCACGCCCGTTCATTAGAAAAGAGTGGATTACAAATGAAAGGATTACATCATCTAAATTACTTAATCCGTCGGATTGTAATCGGAATCATCGGATGAGTTTTCTTCGTTTTCCGAATTGCTCGATAGGGGTAATCTATGTCGTTCCTCACCACTAGAGTTCTCGTTAGTTTCTTTATTTGGATCAACATCAACAAGCAGTGGCTCTTCTCAGAACTTTAATACTCATTACCTCCATCACACTTTGAAGAACTGTCTTCTCAGAACTGGAAGACACAGGGGTCTGTTGCAATGCAATCAGTTTGTTGTACTTGTCAAAGGCAGCAGTGTTGACAACTTGTGGGAAGGGCAGCACCGGGTCATGCATATATTGTTCCCCACGTACACCGCTTTCAAAAGGAAACACGTCGTTGACGAATGCCATTGTTGGATCGTTGGATGTACTACTACTACCCGCCTAAAAAAACTGCCCATGATCATGCGATCCATCTAATGATGGCTCACTGTGATATATCCAACGTTTGTACTTCAGCCAAAACCCATTGCTCTTTAGGTGCTCCCATATTGCCCTAATCGGAAATCGACACATATCACTGCGACACTTACATTTCTTGCACGGGCAATAATGGTAATCATTCCCGTTTGCATTTTCCTTGACGAACTGCAAAAAATTCACAACTCCTGTAGTGTATCGTCGGTCATGCCTTAGAAGCGAAATCCAACTCTTATCCAGATCCATATATAGCCTAATAATAAATATATGTATAACTTTAATTAATAAGAAATTAATTAACACATACATATATATATATATAAATCCTTAATAATTAATTATATTACAATATATATTATTATCAACATCAACTCATATATATATACCATTAATTAACAACCATTAATTATTTAAGTTACACTATATATCAACCATTATTTAAGTTAATTAATTACACTATATATCAACAACTATTAATTACACTATATATTAACAACTATTAATTAACACATATATATATATATATATATTTTAACACTAATTAAAATAACATCACATATATAATTAAACTAAAACTCAAAATCAACTCAACTAAAACTCAAAATCAACATATATACACACATTCTAACACTAAAACAACAACAAATTAAACAAAAAATCACTTAATAAATCAAAATCACTAAAACTCAAAATCAACTCAACTAAAACTCAAAATCAACATATATACATACATTCTAACACTAAAACAATAACAAAACAAAAAATCACTTACTAAATCAAAATCACTAAAACTCAAAATCAACTCAACAAAAACTCAAAATCAACATATATACATATGTACGTACCTATATATAGCTCCACAATGTAAGAGAGGACGGATTTCAACAATACCCACAGATTTTTCACTCTTTCTCCCTTTTTTCCCCTTTTTTTTGAAATGAGCAGGTGCTGCCCAGATCTGAAAATATATAGACTTATAGCCGACGAAAATGTCAACTTCGTCGGCCATACTTCTAAAAATTTTCGTCAGCTAATGTTTCGGAGAAAGGCCGACGAAAATACAAATCGTCGGCTAAAATATGAATATAGCCGACGATTTTTTGAAAATACCAACGAAAAAAGGTTTCGTCGGCTATGGTTAAACTATGGCCGACGATTTTATTTTTTTACCGACGAAAAATAAAATCGTCTGCTATTCCTTAGAATTACCGACGAAAATTTTAATTCGTCGGCCGTTTTTTTTTTTCGTCGGGAAAACCCTTTTTTCTGGTAGTGTGGTAAGATCCTTTGCAATAAAAGTCTGTTCCACATCAGAAACCTATCTATGGTACTCCTTGCCTTGGGAGTCCAGAGTCTCAAATTCAAGATGAGTGAGTTCGTTAGTCATCTGACGATGAGAGAGGAGGATGAATCTAAGATTCAAGATTTGAGATAGATAAACGATGAGAGAGGAGGATGAATCTAAGATTCAAGATTTGAGATCTATAAACCAAGATGGGTTATGGTCTTAAAATTGATGCTCATATGCATGAGGGTAGCCTCGGCCATGGCTAATCCTTGTGTGTTGGTTTCACATGCCAATTAAATACAAGTTGAATCATACGCGAAGTTGGTTTTAATTTGTATTTATCCAAGGGCTAGAATAATTCTGAAAATTTCTATGTCGATATGAGATGAGTGACGACATACTTGCTAACATGTTTCCAATTCGACTTATTGTGCTTATGTGCACTTTGTGTTTAATTTCTACGCGAAGTGTTTTTAAACCAATTAGTACCATGTTTAGGATTACACGCGAAGTTAATTCTAAATACTTGTGAAGTTTTGAATGATTAGATAAACCGCGAAGGCTCTAATTAAATTGGAACTAGATAAGATCTTGAATTCGATTTTAGCTTGCTGCCTCTATTTCTTTATTTAATTTTGTTACATGTTTAGAGAGTTTTGTGCTCTTTGTGGAAGATGTTGATCAATTGTATATATTAATTTAGATTTTATTTTTCTTTATAATTTGCGTAAAAATCAGTAGGTTATTTAGATAAAAACATCAAACCCCCTTTTATTTGCAATACTTTGTGTGATTGAAAGCCCTAGATTTCTCCGGATAGAACGATCCCTACTTGTTCTTACTACAATTGACACAAATAGGGTAATATGTGTATGAAGTTGTTTTGCAGGTACAAATGTGCTTGAGAATAAGCTCCATCAATTTTTGGCGCCGTTGCCGGGGAAATTTAATTATTTTGATTCATGAAGTGTTGCTTTGTAACTTTGTAAATTTCAGATTGTTTAATTTTTCCTTATTTTTGGGATATGTATAATAGGATTTTAGGACATGTAATAGTAAGTAGGATTTTCGGTTTTTTTTTTATGAGTTGCCGAATTATGTGATGTAAAAATATGTGTGAATGTTTGTAACACTTAGATAATTTCTAGGAAGTTGATAGGTTTATGTATGTTTGAGTTTATTGCAGTTTCTAAAGTGTAACATGTAGGGAGAAGCTGCATTTGTTGGTCATAGCCTTAACCCTTCATACAAATGATGCTTTAGCAGATCCATTTTTATGAGGTTGAGGGCGGCTTTGATCAACAAATGTAGACTGCTAGGGATCCGAGTTTGTTTTACAAAGTATGGGGCAAGTTATTTTCATTGATATGGTTCTCAGGTTTGTTTAACTGGTTCTCAAGGCCCACAGACTGATGTTCATTCTCGGTGAGTGAGTCGATAGGGGACTTGCCCTCCGTGGTGTCCAACAACGAGACCTGCCTGGTTCCTGTAGGGAGTTCGCTCTCCGTGAATCTTAACGACATCGCCTTTGAAAAGTAAAATCCGCTCGACCTACACAATAGCTTGGGTCGAAGCATCACCTCACTTTAGACGCTAGAAAATAACTTGACATATGTGAATCTATGTTCTTCAATCCAATTTGTCTTTAATTTTTGAGGTATATCAGAATAAGCATGATACTACCTTGGACTGTTTCAGCCCATTGCACTGTTATCTCCTCTGCTCCACGTACCTCAAATTTTAAAGTTGTGCAAATAAAAGCAATTAAACTCTTGGTTTCGACATTCTCATATATCCATAATTCGAATACTTTGAAATTTTTAGGACTGATTCATTGTGTGATACATGTAAATTTCGTGTAAATTTTTGTGATCCATTGTATAACTAGTTAAACTGTTAGGGAGTTTTAGAAGTTTATTTATGTTGAGTTTGTTTTTAGTTTTGAGGGGAAGAGGAATAGGTAAGGTCACTTTTGTTGATATTAGCTTTAACCCTTCATACGAATGATGCCACTTTAGACCCGTTTTTATGTGTAATGCATACGAACGATAATTTGGCAGACCCATTTTTATGAGGTTGAGGGCAGCTTTTATTAACTTTTGTGGTACTGTCAACATAAGGTTCTCAACAGAGTAAGGGGCATAAAGGTTCACCTATTAGTTCGTTTGTTTCTAATTTCTGGTGTTGAGGTTTGTTTAACTAGATCTCAAGGCCCACAGACTGATGTTCATTCTCGGTGAGTGAGTTGATTGGGGACTTGTCCTCCGTGGTGTCCAACAACGAGTCTTGCCTCGCTCCATTATTAGAACTTTCGTTCTAGCCTTCTGAAACCACGGAATCTTGTGTCTAGACGATAGCACCTAGGCCGCATGTCCACGGAGCTTCAAAACTTTGAGTGAATTTGATATAAGTAAATTTTTAATCTCAAAAGAAAACTTTTATGGTTCGAATTTTTGAGATATATAAGAATAAGTATGATTCTACCGGGGGCTGTATCAGTCTATTGCACCGTTATCTCCTCTGCTCCACGTACCTTGAAAATTGGAACGAAATTTTTAGTAACTTAACTAGGGATACTTGTAAATTTGTGTGTTTTATACTTGTAATCTTACTAATATTTTCGTTGGATATATAATATACATACATTCTATTTTTGCTTTTCTTGTGAATTCCTTGCTTAAACACCTGATCTTTTAAATTTCAGGTACATGAATGTCCAGTTGGTCACGTGACATTAGAGGCCGTTTGTATCGAATTGGAGAGATATACGATCTAGAGTTGCTAGCAGCTCTACGTCAAGCACGTTCACCATCGCCAGAACATCAGTTTGTATCTCCCACCTCATCACTTTTTGATAGAAATTTCGTTGCATCACCATCACCATTTCCTTCAGAAGCTTCGTGTGAACTTAATCCTTTGTTTTACGAAGATCCAGAGTTTGAGCTACTTCAGAGTCCCATACCAATTCAATATTTGAACTTTGATTTACCTGATCCCACATTCAAGATGACTGCATTGAGAGAAGAAAATGGGCAAGTTGATGCGCCACAAGGAGGGGCGGCAAGGCCAAGCAATGTCACATATCCGGTAGTTGCTGCTGGCAAGTCAGCTGAATTTGAGTTGAAAGGTGGATTTATTCACCAACTGTCGAAGTTCTATGGACTCAGTGGAGAGGATCCTAATCGCCACATTCACAAATTCGAGTTCAGGTGCGAGTCTATGTGCCCAACTGGGGCAGATTTACAGCATGTGAGGATGAAATCATTCCCATTCTCACTTGAAGATAGGGCATCCGAGTGGTTCTATGCGATGCCACCTGGCAAGATGACGTCCTGGGGGACAATGGTCAAGGAATTTCTCACCAAGTATTTTCCATCATCGAAGGTCACTCAGATAAGGAAGGAGATCACATCAATCAGACAAGAACCTGATGAAGCTTTTGACGTGTACTATGACAGGTATAAAGCTCTGGTGGCAACATGTCCCAATCATGGGATACGTGAGGGACTTCTCCTACAATATTTCTATGAAGGCTTGCGCCCTTTGGAGCGTCGATTTCTTGATTCAGCTGCTGGAGGTTCGTTAATGGAAAAGAGCAAAGAGGAGGTTAAGAATTTGTTGGAGATGCACTTTACTAATCAACAACAGCTCGGGTCTACTTCCTCAAGACGAGTAAATGAGGCTAGCGGTTTTGAAGAGTCGACTGCGGTTAAGGAGCTTAGGGAAGATATGGGAAAGATCACTCAGATGATGTCCCAAATGATGAAGAAATCACATGCCCAAGTCTGTGGGGTGTGTAGCTTGGAGGGCCATACAACTGATAGGTGTCCTCAAGTGGTAGCAGGTGATAATTTTGAGGAAGCCAATGCGGTTGGTTTTCTAGGGCAACAACGTCCCAACACATTCACCAACTTCAACCCCAGATACAATGATCATCCCAACTTCAGATAGGCTAATAATGACAACGTGCTTAGGGCGAATGTTCAACAGAATGCACCCTACCAACCTAGGGCAGCTGCACCCTTTTAGAGACAACAAGGGACTTATGTGCCAAATCAATCCATGCAACCCATGCAAGCTAAAGCGCCACCAAGCAATAACAATTATGACGCCATCATCCAATCTCCCTCGAGTGCCACTCAAACATTGCTAGCTGGACAACAAACCACCAACAAAGATGTTGCTGAACTTAAGAACCAAATGGGCCAAGTGGTGGATTTTATGGGGCAGTTTAATGAACAAGGGAAGCTACCCTCAAATGTGATTAAGAACCCTAAGAACGAACAAGCACAATCTATCACCACAAGGAGTGGAAAAACCACACAAGGGCCGGCACCCAAGAAGGGAGAAGACGTGATTGATCTTGAGGAAGAAGAAGTGACACACGGCTACAAAGAGGAGCCAAGCAAGGAAATGACGCCATTAAGGAAAAATGATTTGGAGAAAGACCCAACAACCTCCAAGAAGGAGGCACCAAAGGTAACAAATTCTAACTCAACAGGTTTAGTTAAAACTAACCAATTTTCGTGTTTGCCTTTTCCCTCCAGGTTTGCAAAGTCCAAGAAGGACAAATCTGATGAGGAAGTGTTGGAGATCTTCAGGAAAGTGAAGGTCAACATTCCCCTTTTGGAATGCATCAACCAGATTCCAAAATCTGCCAAGTTTCTGAAGGAGCTTTGTACAACAAGGAGGCATACAAGGGAGGAGCAGGTGGTGAAGATGAGCGAAACAGTTTCTGATGTTCTACAACGAAAGCTTCCACCGAAAATGAAAGACCCAGGCAGCTTTACTGTGTCTTGTAAAATCGGACAATGTTATTTTGATAAAGTTTTACTAGATTTAGGAGCTTCCATCAATGTAATGCCTTACAATGTGTATAAGTCCCTAGGTCTAGGAGAGTTGAAAAGAGACAATGTAATTATTCAACTTGCTGACAGGTCTAACAAATATCCTGAGGGGTATATTGAAGACGTTCTTGTGCAGGTAAACACTCTGATTTTTCTTGCAGATTTCTATGTACTACACATGGAAGAGTCGCCCCTAAATTCCACTCAACTATTGTTGGGGCGACCATTTATGAGGACAGCAAGAACGAAGATCGATGTTGCTGAGGGGAATCTCACCATGGAGTTCGATGGTGAAATGATTAGCTTCAATGTATTTGAAGCAATGAGGTATCCAATTTCTGACCTAAAACCATGCTATGGTATTGACGTAGTTGATTCTGTTGCGCAGGTTTTGTCAGAAACTTTGGATCAATAGCAGCTAGCTATTGAGCGAGGGGCAGGAATTGACACACATAGGGAGATCATTTCAAAGGAGGCATGGCTTGACCTTGAGCCGTGCATTAATTGCACTTGTAGTTGCCAAGCTAGAGGCAACACCCCACTTCAGGTATAACAAGTTCATGTCAATTCCCATTTCCACTAATAAAATTCTACCATTTGTGGAACAGGCCCCTAAATTAGAACTGAAGGTGCTTCCCAACCATTTGAAGTATGTATACTTGGGAGACGATGACACACTTCTAGTTATTGTGTCATCACAGCTGAGTGAGCAGCAGGAAGCAAGTTTGATTAACGTGCTTAAGAGGAACAAGACCGCCATTGGATGGACTTTGGTGGATATCAAGGGTATTAGCCCTACAACTTGTGTTCACAGAATCTTGCTCGAGGAAGGACCCAAGCCTACTAGGGAGGGTCAGAGACGTTTACACCCCCCTATGATGAAGATTGTCAAGGACGAGGTGATCAAATTGCTGGATTGTGGAGTCATTTATCCTATCTCAGATAGCCAGTGGATTGCACCTGTCCAAGTTGTACCCA
The DNA here is from genome assembly GCA_963682095.1 of Potentilla sterilis. Classification (NCBI taxonomy): domain Eukaryota; kingdom Viridiplantae; phylum Streptophyta; class Magnoliopsida; order Rosales; family Rosaceae; genus Potentilla; species Potentilla sterilis. Next base: position 34,028,439 of record OY821757.1, on the reverse strand, counting down.
AGAAGAGTGGAGTCACAGTTGTGAAGAATGACAAGGATGAACTCGTGCCACAACAATTGGTGACAGGTCATAGGATGTGCATCGACTACAGGAAGCTGAATGCTACTACTCGAAAGGATCACATGCCTTTACCTTTCATGGACCAGAAGTTGGAGAGACTAGCTGGGCACAAATTCTATTGCTTCTTGGATGGGTACAGCGGTTACAATCAGATATGCATTCACCCAGATGACCAGGAGAAGACGACGTTTACATGTCCCTTTGGTACGTTTGCCTATCGACGCATGCCTTTTGGTTTATGCAACGCACCAGGTACATTTCAACGTTGTATGTATTCCATTTTCTCTGACTACATTGAAAACATTATTGAAGTCTTTATGGATGATTTCAGTGTTTATGGAAAAGACTTTGATGCATGCTTAGAGAATTTGGAATTAATCTTGGAAAGATGTGTAGAAACTAACCTTGTGCTAAATTGGGAAAAATGTCATTTCATGGTAAAACAAGGGATAGTTTTAGGACACATAATTTCTGCTAAGGGTATAGAGGTTGATAGGGCCAAGATTGATATCATGCTTCACTTACCCTCCCCTACAACTGTAAGGGAGGTACGTTCGTTTCTTGGCCATGCAGGTTTTTACAGGAGGTTCATCAATGATTTTTCGTTGGTGGCCAAGCCTATTTGTTCCCTATTGCAGAAAAATGTTCCATTCATATGGGACAAAGGGTGTGAAGATGCATTTGTGAAGTTGAAGATACTTTTGACAACTGCTCCCATTATGGCGCCACCAGACTGGACCATACCATTTGAGATCATGTGTGATGCTTCAGACTATGCAGTTGGAGCAGTTCTTGGACAGAGAAAAGAGAAGAAGCCAAATGCTATTTATTATGCTTCTCGAACATTAAATGATGTTCAATTGAATTACTCTACTACAGAGAAAGAGTTGCTGGCTGTTATTTTCGCTTTAGAAAAATTTCGATCATATCTTTTTAATTCTAAAGTGATTGTTTTCTCTGATCATGCAGCCCTCAGGTACCTAATGAAGAAGAAGGATGCTAAGCCACGCTTGATTCGATGGATCCTCTTACTCCAAGAGTTTGACATCAAAATCAAGGACAAGAAGGGAAGCGAAAATGTTGTGGCGAATCACTTGAGCAGAATTGTGAAAGAGGAGGAAACATTGCCACTTCAGGAAACTTTCCCAGACAAGCAGCTTTTTCGTGTGGACACAAAAGACCCTTGGTATGCAGACATTGTAAATTATTTAGTAACTAAAACTTTTCCAAGTACATGTTTGCAGGCAACCAAGACGAGGATCAAAAAGATTGCAAGACACTACATATGGGACGATCCCTATCTTTGGAGGAATTGTAGTGATCAGATCATTCGACGTTGTGTCCCACAAGAAGAGCATAGGCCGATCCTAGCATTTTGCCACACTGAGGGGTGTGGAGGACATTTTGGAGCTAAGAGGACAGCCTTTAAGGTATTAGAAAGCGGATTTTATTGGCCCACGATCTTCAAGGATGCATATACATTTTGCATGACATGTGATAGGTGCCAAAGGACAGGTAACATTAGTAAGAGAGATCAAATGCCCCTTACTTCTATCATAATTGTTGAAATTTTTGATGTTTGGGGGATAGATTTTATGGGACCTTTTCCTTCATCTAAGGGCTTTCTATATATCTTGTTAGCTGTTGATTATGTGTCTAAATGGGTGGAAGCAAAAATCACAAGGACTAACGATTCTAAAGTTGTTGCAGATTTCTTGAGGACTAACATTTTTTCCAGGTTTGGAGTACCTCGTGTGCTTATAAGCGATGGAGGTTCTCACTTCTGCAACAGAACAATTGAGGCTTTGCTCAAGAAGTACGGAGTCACCCATAAGGTATCCACACCTTATCACCCTCAGACAAGCGGAATGGCGGAAGTGTCAAATAATGAAATCAAGGGCATATTGGAGAAAACTGTGGGCCCATCAAGGAAAGATTGGAGTGACAGACTTGATGATGTACTTTGGGCTTACAGAACGGCATACAAGACACCCATTGGGATGTCTCCATTTCGTCTCACCTAGGCGTGCCATCTACCAGTAGAGTTGGAGCACAAGGCGTGGTGGGCAGTTAAGCAATTCAACATGGAGCTAGACAAGGCTGGACTTCACAGGAAGTTACAATTGAGTGAGCTTGAGGAAATCAGGAATGAAGCATACGATGCTGCTTGGATTTACAAAGAGAAGACGAGAGTGTATCATGACAAGATGCTGAGAGGGAAATCGTTTCATATTGGTCAAAAAGTCTTGTTATTTCATTCTCGTCTTAAATTATTTCCTGGAAAATTGTGTTTTCGTTGGGTTGGACCTTATATTGTTACTAACATGTTTTCTCATGGTGCCATTGAAATTCAGAGTATTGAAACAAGCAAAACGTTCAAGGTGAATGGTCATCGACTAAAGCTTTACTACGAGCCTTTTGAGGAGCACACCATTGAGGAGATACAACTTAGAGACGCACCAAGATCCTGTTGAGCATGGAGAAGAGTCTAGGCTAAAGGACTATAAACAACTAAGCGTTGCATGGGAGGCAACCCATTTCAACCAAAATTGTGAAGGAGCCATCAACGAGAGTTTGAATTTTCTAAATCCCTAAACTCTTTTTGGTTGAATTGTATAAATGTGGAACTTGTGTGATTTATCATATGCTTAGAAATTACAACATAATTTTTGTTTAACATTGAGGACAATGTATTTTTCTAAGTGTGGGGTAGGGAATATATGTTTCACATGTTTTGTTTTGTTTTGAGTCATAAAAGAAAATAAAAAATTAGAAAATCAGAAAATAAATAAAAAAATTTCGTTGCTTTTAGTTTGTAATTTTTGTAGGTTTTGTTTTGTTTTTGAGTCTTAGGTGCCCCTTGATAGGAGCACAATGTGCGACGATATTATATGCTTATGCCCTCGTTTATGCTTTGTTTAACCCTTATTTGTCTAAGATTGAGTCATAATGTAGTTAGTGTCAATTTTGGTAGAGTTTTGTGAAAAATGGTTAAGAATCCGAAAAATGACTAAGTTTGAGAAATCTGGAAAATAGTGTAAAATATGTCTTTTTCGTGATTTTGAGATGAATGAAACTATGATCTATCCTTGTCCAAATTCTATGAAATTTGGCGTGCTTAATATTCATATGCTGAGGAATGTTGTGTTAAAATTTCAGATCAATCGGAGTTCGGGAAGTAGCCCAAAAGTTGGCTGCAAAACGGCAGTCCGAACATTCCAATCCAGGGGCTTCCAGGATTTTCCTGGGACTGTGTCACAACTTCGAAAAATCATTCCCGTCGACTCACAAGGATTTTTATCGAACTGTTTTATGGGGAGATGACCATATGTGTTTAGTTTATCTGAGACTTGGAATCGCATCAATCGGAGCTCCACAGATGGAGATATGCCGGAATTACTGCAACAAGGTCAAATCTGCCGATTCCAGGAACCTACTGCCCCCTTTTCGTGTTTTCTGTTTTTGATGGACCTAATGGTGCACAAATCCATATGTGAAGATGGTTCAAGCCTTATGAAGGGAAGAGGAAGACACTAGGCCATGGCATTGAAGAAAAACTTGAAGAAAGACGTTCTCCTAGTCACACTAGGAGAAGCTGCCGAATAGAGGCAGATTGTATGCCTTTGTGTGCTGCCGGCAATTGGGGTATTTTTCGATGGACCAAGACATGTCAAATGAAGTCCAAGATCATACAAGAAGTCCATGAAGATGTGAAGTCCAAGCCTTGAAGAAAAATTCAGAAAAAGAAAACCTAATTGAACTATGAAAGGAAGGTTGCAAAACCTAATCCCATGAGGTTTTCTGAAATCTTTGTGCAATAGGGACTGCCGGCAGCCTCTCTCCCTATCCTCTATATATACCCCCACTTTTCATTCTGAAAAATCATCTCATCTCTTGCAAAGCACTAGCCAAAACTCTACCAAATTTTCCTACCAAAGTTCTAATCCGAAACCCTAAAACACATAGTCACCGATTCCACCTACACCACCACCACTCATCACCGATCCCAATCCCTTACCTCAGCCACTGCCGATCCTCTTCCACCACACCAAGACGAAGCTCTCCAAGGTTTCTAAAGTGTGATCCATCCCTATGCCTTGTGTTTTTAATTTCGGTTTAGTCACATATTGTTGTTATAAAAATACTTTGTTTCGTTTGGTTTTGTATGATGAACATGAGTTGCAATTTCCATTGAAATTTATGTGATGAATTTTGCAAACAATTGCATGCTTGAATCATATGTTAGATTAGGGCAGTAACATGTTCTTGTATTCTTTAGTTTTTATTCGATTAGTTCTTGAATTTGTGCATAAAAATCAATGTTTACATGATGCTAGGGCCTTAGTACTTATGTAGATTGCGGTTTCATTCAACTTAATAATTTGGAATTGAGTTAGGCAACGATCGAACTGAATTCTAGGTTGTTAAAATCAAGGTTATTAATTCATGAACTTGCATGTTGATAGGATGAGTGACGCCATACCTAAAGATATGTCTCCAATTTATAGACTCTTGTGCGTAATTACTCTTTGTGTTTGTCTTCGACGTTGAGTGTTTTCAAACATGATTAGTATAATTTTAGGATTCTACGTTGAGTGTTTTCTAAATATTTAAGAAAGAGTCTAGTGATTAGATGACCGTTGAGGCTCTAATTGAAATTGGAATTGAATAGAGTCTAAGAAACTTGAATTAACACTACTACAAAAAACTCAATACACAACGGTGCTGCACCGTTGTGTAAGTTCGGAAAAACCGTCGTATATCTCGAGCTTGTGTGATGAAACGTCCAACGACCAACTTATAATTTCTGTTGTACAACTTATATGCCATGCCATAGCTGGCTTGGCATTCGCTGCACTGACATGTCTAGTTCATACAACAGAATATACATACTTTTATGTTGTGTAAGTTTTAAACATACAACAGAATATTGCAATTTTATTCTGTTGTCTCATTCGCACAACAGATTTCATCTCCCACTTATTTAGTTGTCTGATTCAGACAACTGGTTTCGTTTCATATTTATTGAGTTGTATGATTCTACAAATCAAACAACAGATTTGAGGATTTTGTGACACAGGTTTGATGTGGCTTTTAGTCATATTGTACAACACATGATATTTACAAAAACATAAACTGTTGTATATCAAAACCTGAAGCTTTACCATAAAAATAGTATCAGCTAGCCATTACCATTAAAACATTGCATAAAACTTCCATATCATTTAAGTAGCATGTGTACACAATTGTTTCAAACATGGCATACAGTAATTAGCCAATCCTAAAGTAAGTAACTATAACTAAGCATTCATACAAAAGGTAATGCAAAATGTGCGTTCTCAATGCCTCTCAAATCAGCTGCCTTATAACCAGTATATTCTTGCAGTGCTGGACACTGAAATGATCAAATTAATACAATTCAGTAACTGCCCTTCATTATATAGAGACCAGCAGTACTACCATTAGCAAATCATCAGAACACATACCCAAGGAGCATTGAGCACTGCAAACTCGATTGGAGTGCTTCTTTTGATCCTAAAGAACACTTTGTTCCCATCCTGCAATAAAACAAGGACCAGATACTAAGTTTGATGACAGCAAGTAATATTACTTGTGAATAGACACAAAACCATCCCATAACAGGAAAATGCTAATATAAACCACACACTGCACCCAATGATTCCATGATTTTAGAACCAAGAACTTCGCCTCAGATTCCATTACAATTATGGAAATTCCCAAGAAAAAAAAACACAACTTGGGTCAGAGTAAGCCCGTGTTCATACCCAGCAAGGCACCACTATCATCGCAGAACATACCATAAGTATACATTTAGACCAAAAGACCACTAACATTGAACTTTCAGAGATCAATCAGACCAGTCAGGAAACATAACAAAATCAAAATACAGAACACAGTGGAACAACAACTACAACAATAAAATAGTGATATGATATTCAGCATTACAGCTCAATCAGACTTTCAATCCTAACTTAAAAAAGAACAAGCCTTTACCCAATCAACTACTCTAAATTTTAATCAAAATTTAAATTCCAAAATTAAAACACAGAAACCCTAAGAAACACAGATGATCAAAATTGGGGAATTGGGGAATTGTGGAAGAGAAAAGACCTGGCCTTTCACTTTGAGGTTGATGTGAGCACCCTGATCGTTGGGCTTCTTGTCCTCCTCTCCAGCTCAGCAACAACACCGCGAAGCAGCCCTGCGCCGCCCCCGCCCATTAAGATCGGACCTCGATCACCTATGAGTTTGAAATGGTTAGTTGGTATCACTTGGTCGAGGCTGAATATAAATACAAGTAAAGTCATTTTATAGCTACCTTAGAAAGATATTCCATCTCTCGATATTCTTTAAGTGTCAACCCCTTCTGTGTTGGTGGCCTCCTCTTTAGAATCTCTTCTTGCTCTGCCTGCAATTATGAATATGAATTTCAATTTGTTAGATTTCAGGACACACCAAATCAGACGATATTGAACAAAATCAGAGAAGCACAATTTTCACAGACAAATCAGTTGTTTATGCAGCCAACCAGTATCTACTATATTTATTGCAAATGATTAACTTAATCCAATTGGAGCTCCAAGCCAGGATAAAGTACACAAAGAGATACAAACATCCATACTCTAGCAATGTAAGACACACATATTAGGATACACAATTCAGTGTTACCTTCCGAGTTTCCGTCATTAGATAGGCTTGACATTTTCTCAAATATATATGGATTATATCAATGTGAATAGAGTATGGATTAGATTGATGCAAAGGTAAGCTAAATGAATCAGAACATCATAACAGACAAAATGAAAAAAAAAAAAAAAAAAAAAACATAACCTAGAGTGACTTGTCAAAACTCCAGTACCTTGGCTTTCTGGAACACTTCCGGGTGTTGTTGTAGCAAAACAGTTGCCCACATCATGGTATGGCCAGAAGACTCATGGCCAGCAGGTTTTCCTTGGATGTTGCACTTATAGATCATCACTTTCTGAGCCAGAAATATCTTCTCAATTGGAATTTCCATCCCGAGATCACCTCGTGCCACCATGAATGCATCTGAATTTGCAAGGATATCATCAAAGTTTGCCACTCCTTCCTGATTTTCCACCTATCAATAAAAAGGTTTGGGATTAAAGAAAGAATAAGCAATACAAAACAAGTGAAATTCACCTGTTAACAGTATCCATATAAGCAAGTAGAGTCCCAGTGCAAACAGTCTCATAGTGTTTAGTGATCATCTCAAAGAAAATCCAAAGAATTGTATATGAACAATAATTGGATCCGCGCAATTGCATACTAAAACACACCAATAAACAAGAACATAGTTCCATTTTAGATATCCAGAGAGGTATAAAAAGTAAATCGACAACTAGTTGCAATATGTTTTAAGGAAATGAAGATACCTTTGACATGAGAAGGATGTTCTTAGCATGCTTTCCAAGGAGCTTGCGAACCTCCAGTAGGTCTGAACCTTTGCGAACAAAAGAGAGAGCAATCATGTCAATCTTGTTAGGAATACCCCACTTGAGAATGTCTTCCTTGTCCTTTTCAGTCAGGGTTGGGAGATCCACAACTCCAGGAAGATTAACATTCTTTCTCTCACCAAGCATGGCAGAGTTCTCACATCGGCATCTGACGAGGCCCTTGTCTTTGTCACAAGATAAAGCCAAAAAGGAGATGGTACCATCAGCACAGAGTATCATACTACATGGCTTGACATCGTGAGCCAACTTTTTGTAGCTCATGCAAATCGTATTTGCATCACCCTTGATGCTGTAGTCGGTGGATATGGTGATTTCTTGACCCTGTTTGAGCTGGATGGGCTTGGCATCCTTGAGAAAACCAGTTCGAATCTCGGGACCCTGTTTCACAGTCAGTGCATAAGAAATGAAGAATCAGACAAAGCACACCTACGCTGTTGTATACAATACAAGTTGAGTTGTATAGAGTTGGATTGGAATATGTCTAGTATGAACAATTGGAATAAAACAGAGGGAACAGTTGCCCACATCATGGTAAGTTTCGTTCCATCTTCTTCTTCAACAGCCAGCAGAGCGTCCAACATATCTTTCTTCTTTGTGAAGAAATTTCCAGCCTTCTTTTGAGCTCTGCGCTCATCTACAATAGATTGAAAAATGGCAACAATCAAATTCCAAGATGGAATTGAACTGCAGGACCGAAACCCCCAAATTCATAGTTCCAATTCTAAAACCCTAAAGCAGAATCAGCAGAAGCCCAAGGGAAAATTACCAGTGCATTGAAGAGCACCATGTTGTTGACCTTCTCCTTCTGCTTGCCTTTGCTCCACTTCTTCTTCTTCTGCTTTCCTCCGCCGGACTTGGCCGGCTTCGACAACGGCGGCGGTGCCTTCTCCTTCTTCGGTGCCTGAAATTCAAAACACGAACCGGTTAGTTAGTTAGTCAGAGAAGAATGATGAAAAGAAACAGTGAAGGAGCCATTGAACCGGTACTCACCATTGAACCGGATTACAGTGCGAGCACGAGAGAGAGAGAGAGAGGCGCAGAGAGAGCTGGGAAGACTTTGGAATGAGCCGGCTGGGTTTGAAAACTATTGGGATATTAGGGTTTCCAATTTGAAGAATTTGGGAGAGAGAGTGGGGAGAGACTGGGAGAGAGAGTGGGGAGAGACTGAGAGAGAGAGGAGGAGCGGGCCGGTTTCAGAGAGTTTAGGGTGATGGGGAGAGACGGAGAGACTGAGAGAGAGAGAGGAGGAGCGGGCCGGTTTCAGAGTTTAGGGTGATGGGGAGAGACGGAGAGACTGAGAGAGAGAGAGAGGAGGAGCGGGCCGGTTTCAGAGAGTTTAGGGTGATGGGGAGAGACGGAGAGACTGAGAGAGAGAGGAGGAGCGGGCCGGTTTCAGAGTTTAGGGTGATGGGGAGAGACGGAGAGACTGAGAGCTGAGGCCAACCGAAATAAAATGTATCAGTTGACTCAAATGTTTTGCTAAAAGAGGGAAATCTGCCGCCAACCAAAAATTTGACAAGTTTAACATGACCTTAGGTTTAACCTTCATACAACCAAAAACTTTTAAACTGTTGTACCAATTTCTTTTTCTTTACACAAGGTATTCCATAGGTGTGTTCTTGTAGAAGCTTAAAAACAATTGCACAATAGAATAAAAAACAGTTGTTGTGAGAATTGTAACACATGTATGTTTTCAAAACCAAAAAACGATGGAGGCAAATTTCCCGCTTTGAGAAATGCTACCCCCAAGCCATTGGAGCCAAAATGAATGTGGAGAATGACAAGCAAAACAAGTCATACAACAAAACTACGAAATTCTGTTGTACAAGTATTTGTCACTTTGCACTTGGTGACACCTAATGCAGGATGTGACATTATCACACAACACAAAACAATAACTTTGTTGTCTGTCCATCTAAACCTTGCCCAAATTTGAGTTTCAATGTCGGAGGGAGTTCTGCCGCCAAGATTTTCATTAATCATACAACAGAAAATGTGTGTCAGAGTTGTGTGACAAAATCTGGAAAAATATTTTTCAGAATATGGAAAATGTGTACCATCATACAACATAAATTATTCACTTTAGGTCGTCTGAAACAGTTTAGTGATTCACACAACATGTAACTTTCAAAGTGTTGTCTGATTTGTGTTGTGTATTGAGTTTTTTGTAGTAGTGTAAATTGCCGAGTCTTGCATGATTCTTGTGTGTAATTTGTGTGTTTTGTGTTATGTGATGCGTGAGAGATGATGATCAAACTTGTAAATACTAGATCTAGGATTTTATTTTCTGTTTTTATTGTTGCCGAGCCTAGCAATAGGGCAGCTTGCTGCCGTACCATCCATATCCCCCCATTGTGACGTTTTCTTGTATATATGTGAATATGTTTGTGTCTAACAATTTCATATCTCAGGTACCCTTAATCCCCGGCCTAGAACGATCCCTACTTGCTTATACTACTAACGATCTTTTGTAGGGTTATTATTGCATGCGAGCTTCGGCTCCCGTTCACCCCTAATAGTCTATGATGACTATATCTTTGAGTACATAGATGATGGTTTTGCATAATCATGAGAATTAATTGTGAGTTTCATGGACATTGTGATTGACATGAACATTTGAGACTTGGATTTATTTGTGTAATAAACATGCATGTTTGTGCTGATTTTGTTCCATAATAACCTATGTGAGCTTTGATGCCAAATGCTTTCTTCATGAGAGATAAATATAAGAAAAAATGGGCAGAATTTTTCAAAACTTCGTCATTCTTTGATTATTCAATGACTATGTGCCATAGCTTTTAATGAACTCTAGAATGCTAGAACTTGCTCTTGATGATTTTTGAGACTATTATTCATGAAATGCCTTGATTTTGAAAAGGATTGAAAAGATCATGTTAGGATAACCACCAATGCCAAATAAAGCATATGTCTAATTTGTGCCCATCGTGGGACTCCTTAGTTTTAACCCCATTGAGCCAACATTGAGCCATTTTATTTCATCACCATGATACACATTCCTTGAGCTTGGAATAGTTTATTCTAACCATTGTTGTCAAGACTTGGTAAAGTTTAATTGGAATTTGTTATTTGAAGTGATGATTTGAAGCAAGTGTGGGGTAGTCGATCCAAGAGTATATATGTTAAAAAAAAAAAAAAGAGAGAGAAAAATCGGCGAAAGAAAAAGAAATACTTGGGTTGAGTTGTGAAATTAGAGTTGTATGATTATTAGAAGGTCTAAAATTGTTATACTTGACCTTTGTCTACTTTCACTATATTTTGGGGAAGAAAAGAATGAAGTTTGGGTCCAACATGATGAAACTTGGCCCTTGAAGTGATGTCATAAGGACTTATTGAATTTTGCCAAGTCTTGGTGACATTTTATCACCATTACCCTAAATGTGAATGCCTTATGCCAATCCCCATTATCACCTTCACGTTGATCTTTTCATGATTCTTAAAATAGGTAAACTTTGATTTGTGGAGATTTCGTCAAGAGTTGAGCTTATGGTTTTGGTTCATTGGTGTACATAGTTGTTACATGAAGTTTTTCCAGAAAAATTGATTCACAAAGTGCTTTTATTTGATGAAATATGCGAGCTATTTGTTGCCTTACAATCTGTTGTCTTACATATACTTTGAGTGAATTGCCATATCATGAGTGAAAAGAAGAGAGTATGCCTAGTGAGGAGTATTAAATCAAATTAACATGTCATTGCTTGTATTTTCATTTATGACTTTTTCATGCCATGAAACATGTCTATGACACTTGGGATTATTGTGCTTACATTTAAATGCTTAACTTGAAAGCTATGTGTTTAAAAGATCCTGAGACAATCATTTAGGGACAGTAGTGTTGAGTCTTTTTGTTTTGTTTTGTTTTGCTAAGGGACTAGCAAAAGCTGAGTGTGGGGTAGTTGATAGGAGCATAAAATGCGACGTTCTTAATATGTTTTTACCCCCATTTATGCAATTCTTAACCCTTAGTGTTGTATTTTAGAGTCATTGAGTCGAGTCTGGAGTCTTTGGCAGAGTTGGTATGCAAATTGAGCTTAAAATGCATAAATTGTCGGAAAATGTGAAGAGTTCTAGTTTGAGTAGGAATCCTTGTTGGACTAGGAAACCAGTTTGGACTAGGAAACCTGTTGGATTAGGAATCTTTATTGTTCGTCGTTTCTATAACATGTGAGGAAATTTTAGAATCCTGTTGGCACTAGGAAAAGTTCTGTTTAGGAAAGTCCTACTTGAACTGTGACTGTTATTCCGTGAATTTCCTATTTCGATTTTCCTATTTTAGTAACTTTCTCGATTTAGTAAGTTCCGTGATGTGAATTGGAAACTTTCCTAATCTGATGATCTTATCTATTACATATATGTCTTTTTCAGACAATATTTATCTAGATTAGTATAAGTTTATTACATGAATTAATTCTCTTTTCTTTTCTTTATTTTTAGAAATTGTGTGGAGATAAAGGAGGAGATAAATTCTAATATTCAAGGGATATTATTGCCGATTTGCCAAGGAGAAATTGATGGGATTCAACTGATTTTTATCAAGAGATAATGGAGAATTTCCATATGTGTTTTGCCGTGAGCTTTCAAAGAGAGAGTGATGGATTGGGACTCTTCATCGCCGGCCAAAGAGAAGGAGAGAATCAAGCTTGAACAAAGACTGAATGTGGACCATTTTGTGCTCAAGATTCAAGATAATATTGCTGAAATTAATTCAAGATTAAATCAAGAGATATTGTGAAGATTAATTCAGCCAATATTCAAGGAAATTCGGCAGAAATTAAAGAGAAAGAAAAGGGATGCATGTGGAATTGTTTTGATGCTTGGTTCATGACTTGTTGCTGAAATTAATTAAAGATAATTGAAGAGATAATTCAGCCATTAACCAAAGTGATTTTCGGCAACAACTTTGAAGAAGAGAAGGGAGGCTTTGCTGAACTCAAGAGAGAGATATTTCGGTTTCATTGGAAACCCTAATGCACCTAGCTTTGCGGAACCCTAGCAGCCCCTTACCTCTATAAATAGCATGCCATATTTTTCAGAAAAAAGATCTTCTCTTCCTCACTTTAAACTGCCAAACCTCTACCGAAATTCCACCAGAAAATCCTATCAAAGAATTAAGCTGATTCCATCTCCACCATTCTTCCAAAAATCATTCCATTCACCATCACCAAATCCTCTTGCCGAATTCTTCATTGAAGGTTTCTTGAGTGTGATTTAATTTTTCTTTATGGCTTTTGTTCTTTTGTATAAGTACAATATTTTGTCTATAAAATTTGTATGGATTCATGGTTGTAATTTCGATTTCTTGAATTATTCTTTGGATTTCCGAATTTTTGTTATATGATTTGGTTTTCTTTTGGTTTAATTTTCGAACTATGCATGTAATAAATTGAATTTAGGTTTTAAGGGCAGTAGGTTTTTACATGAGTTCTTGGTTTTATTTGGTTTATTTTCTGAATTTGTATGCATAAAAATCATATGCATGAGGGTAGCCTCGGCCATGGCTAATCCTTGCGTGTTGGTTTCACATGCCAATTAAATACAAGATGAATCATACGCGAAGTTGGTTTTAATTTGTATTTATCCAAGGGCTAGAATAATTCTGAAAATTTACATGTTGATGTGAGATGAGTGACGACATACTTGCTAACATGTTTCCAATTCGACTTATTGTGCTTATGTGCTCTTTGTGTTTAATTTCTACGCGAAGTGTTTTTAAACCAATTAGTACCATGTTTAGGATTACACGCGAAGTTAATTCTAAATACTTATGAAGTTTTGAATGATTAGATAAACCGCGAAGGCTCTAACTAAATTGGAACTAGATAAGATCTTGAATTCGATTTTAGCTTGCTGCCCCTATTTCTTTATTTAATTTTGTTACATGTTTAGAGAGTTTTGTGTTTTGTGTTTTGTGCTCTTTGTGGAAGATGTTGATCAATTGTATATATTAATTTAGATTTTATTTTTCTTTATAATTTGCGTAAAAATCAGTAGGTTATTTAGATAAAAACATCAAACCCCCTTTTATTTGCAATACTTTGTGTGATTGAAAGCCCTAGATTTCCCCGGATAGAACGATCCCTACTTGTTCTTACTACAATTGACACAAATAGGGTAATATGTGTATGAAGTTGTTTTGCAGGTACAAATGTGCTTGAGAATAAGCTCCATCATCTCCAATGAGTCCTTGTATCTCTTAAAAGCGTTGACAATATGCTTACTAGCATCACAATCTCTGGACCAGTGATCTGTCGATCCATATTTGAAACATTGTTCAGTGGTCCGAGTACGCTTGGCAGGTGGCTTTCGAACCTGTGATGGGCGGCCACCCTGGCGACGGCGCCACCACTATCTCGCCTCCAGACATTGGCACGTCCCTTGGGGGTGTTTCCGTTCCTCCTTATGCCATTGTCATGGGGAGGGTTCCTCCCTCGTGTCGGCGGTGGGACGCGTGCATTCCCTCTTGATCTAGGGTTGCTTCCACCATGAGCCTGATTGAAATTAATCTCGGGAACTTTCTTTGTTCCGGCAAGCGTTGAATTGGTAATTTAAGAGAATTTCACCATGTCGCTCAGCTATTTGAAGCATAGTTATGAGCGCAGGAAAAATAGTGAAATTCTTTTTCCCATACTCTAGGTAGTATTAATTGGCGAGAATTCGAGCCGCACTAGGGAAAGGTGGATATGGTATTCTGTATCATGTCATCGTCACTATTGACAGTACCACATAAGCTGAGTTTTGCCTAGAGATTTAACATATCTCAATTAAACTCTTTGATCGTCTTATAATCAAGTAACCGGATTTCATCCGACTTAGCTAACGATTCTACAAAACAGAGTTGTCTGAACTTTGTTGATGCGTTCTTTGAGCGCATCCCATAACGGATATACTGCATCTTCAACGTGCGATCAATATGGCGTCTAAGGAACATAAGAGCCTGCGACTAAATTTTTGCAGTGGGCTTTACAACCTTTGGGTCTGGAAAAATAGTTGTGGTAAGATCCTTTGCAATAAAGGTCTGTTCCACATCAGAAACCTATCTATGGTACTCCTTGCCTTGGGAGTCCAGAGTCTCAAATTCAAGATGAGTGAGTTTGTTAGTCATCTGACGATGAGAGAGGAGGATGAATCTAAGATTCAAGATTTGAGATCTATAAACCAAGATGCGTTATGGTCTTAAAATTGATGCTCAATTTTGAAGATACCTTTATCACATTATGTGTCCTCGTTTAAAGTAGTGAAGATACCGTTATCACTACTGTTGCCCAAATTTGGGTCAGGTACCTGCAAGAAGAAAAAAAACGGATATAAACTACATGAACTTTGAAAAACTACCTGTACTATCTGAATGCCAGAGGTTGTTGTCTTCTTGAATTGAGAAAACAGACCTAAGGACGTAAAAACACTCAAGCTTTTGAGAGCTAAAGTGCATGATAACATGTTTAAGGAGAAAAGTAATAATAGAGAGAGGGATGAAATGAGATCATTTTTATTCATCAATATGTGCCTCTATTTATAGATGACTACAAAGTATGTAGTAGGAAACCTATGACTATATGGAATGGTAAACCTAATACTACACGGAACTATGGTTCCTATTCCTATACTGAATAGACCAAGGCACACACATGTGGAATATCCTAAAACATTTACAAATTTGTTCATAAGATTTTGGTAAATCTTTATGCTTTTTCTGATACAAAATTTCTGCCCAACCTAGTGATGATGCATCAATTTCGACTATTTTATAACTAGTGTATTAATTTTATTCTAATGGTAATGCTAAAGGTTTAAGTTGTGTAATTTCTTGTTTAATTTGTTGAACAAATTTAATGACTTCATAATTAAAGTATTCCTAAGTCTAAAATAAAATTTCTAGCATAATTTAACAATCCTAAAAACGTTTGTAATTATTTTTTATCCTCTGATCTATTAGAAAATTCTACAGCTTTTTTACCTATATGTTCTTGTAATTGAATAGTTCCTGACTTAATATCAATACCTAAAAACTCTATGACTTGTTTTTTTAAGTCTACTTTACTCTTGCTAATAATAATATCATTATGTATATATTCTTGCAAAATTATTTTCAAGTGTTTTCTATGCTCATTTTTATTTTTGCTATGTATTAATATATCATCTACATATACACAACAAAAACTATCATACTTTTTATAAATTTGATTCATTTTTCTTTGAAAAATTGAAGGTGCATTTTTTAAGCCAAATGGCATGAGAAGCTATTCAAAATGTCCTTATGGACAAGTGAAAGTTGTCCATTCTATTGATGCTTCATCTAATCTAATTTGCCAAAAACCAGATTTACAATTAAATTTACTCAAATATTTACTTTCTTGAATCTTATTGATTAGCTCATCTTTATTTGGTAATTTATAACTACCTTCATGTGTTATCATTTTGGTTCTTATAATTATAAATTATCCTAGCCTTACCTCTTTTGAGCTCAGAATGTTTTCTAACTATGAAGGCTGCTGACCTATGTCTAGATTTTGAAGGTCTAATTACTTTAAGATTCAATAATTCCTTTATATGTGGCTCAAATTCTTGTTCATCTAATAAATTGCTAGGCATGTCTCCTGTTTTTATTGTTAAATCTGGATTAATTATGTCTAAATTTGCTAAATTTTATTTTTATTCCAATGAAGTTGTGGGTCTTCACCTATTATCCTAGTTTGTTATGCTAATTGTATTAATTCTTCTAAAGTTTTTGATTTATCTACTTGTTTTAATTCTAATGGTGCTCTTTTTCTTAAATGTGTATATTCAAGTTAAAAAATTGTATCATTCTTCTACAATATGTTGCTCATCTAAGTTTTTTTTTCTTAGTTGTTATCTTCTATATCTTGTATTCTATTTACTCTTAATTCTTCTATACTAATGTTATTATATGCTTCTATTAAATTACTTTGGTCAGGTGTTGTTATTCCTATTTGAAAGAAAGTTATGTTAGGTTCTACATATAAAAATGGGTCAACTACCAGTAACTCAGTAGTAAAGGGGGATAATTTCTGGTAACTCTCACATTCTCCTAAATGTCAAGAAGACCCCTACATACAAAGACAATCAACAAGACCACTATGTGACCACCTGCAGCAGAAAATAAAAGGCATGTCCCTTTCTTGGTTGTAGTGTTTTGTATCATTACATTTTCAACTTTTAATATTTTGTCTTGGTTTGCATGTATTGTAAAGAGTGTTGCTCTTTGTATCTAGCCTACGTGTTGAAAGAAGCTTAAAATGTGTAAGCATACATGAGTTTATATAAAAGGAAGGGGAGAGCTGAAGTGAATCTTCATAAGAGAATCAGAATAGGAGACACCAAGAGAAAGTTGAAAAGAGAAATAACATAGCGGAGTGTTGAGTGTGTAAGAGTCCGTACTCTTTTTCCTTCATCAATATAAGTTCAATTAGCATAAACTAGCAACACAATATTATCAAGCAAGTGATGGAATTATTATCCAAGCACCTTGTACCTGCAAAATAACTTCATACATATATTACCCTTCTTGTATCGATACTAGTATAAGACAAGTTCTATCCGGGGAAATCAAGGGCATTTAATCTCATGAAGTATTACAAAATTATATGGGGCGATTGAAAATTGTATCTAAATACCTACTGAAAATTACGAAAATAAAAACCTAATTTAATATATACATATGATCATTTTCTTCTACACATAACATTATACACAAAACTCACATAATATGTAACAATTTCGCACAAGATAATAACATAGCAATCGGCAAGTATTCAAAATTTGTCTTAGTTTTAATTTAATTAGAGCCTTCGTGGTTCTTCTAATTATTCAAAACTCCTTAATTATTTAGAATCAGCTTCGTGCGTAATCCTAAACATAGTGTTAATCAGTTTAAAGACACTTCGTGTAGAAATTAAACCAAGAAACACATAAGTACAATGAGTCGAATTGGAGACATATTAGCAAGTATGGCGTCACCTCATCTCACATCGATATGTAAATTTTCAGAATTACTCTAGCCGTTAGAACCAATACAAGGTAAACCAACTTTATGCATAATTCACCTCATGTTGTATTCTGCAAGTGAAACCAATACACAAGGTATGGTCATGATCAAGGCTGCCCTCATGCATCGATTTATATGCGTATCAATTCAGAAAATAAACCAAAATAAAACCAAGAACATAAACCAAAATAAAACCAAGAACACATGCAATTTCAACTATATCATAAACCATGATTAATTTCGTTACACATCATGAACATAACCCGAAAATTAGATAACCAAGTAGCAAATTCGGAAATCCAAAATAGAATTAATAAAACCAAATAAACATCTACAAATACATACAATCTTCATAGACAAAGTATTGTAATTACAAAGAAAATATAAACCCATGAGAGAAGAGTGAATCACACTTTGTAGAAATCTTGAAAAGAATTCGGCAATGGTGTGGATTCGGTGGAAAGGTGGTGCGATTTAAGGGTGGTGGTGTTATGGGATTTGGCTGTATTTTCTTTGGTATTGCGGTGGTAATTCGGCAGAATTTTGGTTTGTGAAAGTATGAGTGTAATAACCTGGTTTTTATTCGGGTTTATTATATAAATTTCTCGTAATTATTGGAAGGATGAATTACGAGAATTGGAGAGAGGATTGGAGAGAATTGGAGTGTAATAACCTGAGATTGTTCAAGAAACCAGAGAGAAAATCTCAATTATTCGAGAGAGGATACGAACTACTCAGAGTAGGCAGAAGAGCTACGCTGATTTGAAGAAAATGTGGTTGGAGTTTGAGATTGGTGACCATGTATTCTTGAAGGTCTCACCTATGAAGGGTGTGGTGAGGTTTGGCAAGAAGGGAAAGTTGGCGCCAAGGTATGTTGGACCTTTTGAGATCCTCGAGAAGGTAGGAGAGTTAGCCTATCGGCTTGCCTTACCTCCTAGCATGTCTGGAGTGTAGAATGTATTTCAAGTTTCGATGTTGAGGAAGTATGTACCGAATGAGTCGCATGTGATCGATCAAGGCATTATTCAAGTGAAGGAGAATGCGACATTTGTTGTGAAACCAGTTCGTATTCTGGATAGGTCAACCAATGAAGTTTCGAAGGAAGGAGGTAGAGTTGGTCCAGGTGCTGTGGAGTCACTACGACGAAGGTGATGCACCTTGGGAGGTAGAGTTCGATATGAGGGCTGCGTGCCCCTAGTTAATTGTAGAGTAGTGTGTTTGAATTTCGGGGCGAAATTCCTTTAAGGAGCGTAGAGTGTAATAACCCGGTTTTTATTCGGGTTTATTATATAAATTTCTCATAATTATTGGAAGGATGAATTACGAGAATTGAAATTTTGTACGCTTTTATTTAGTCGTCACGCGACGTCGGAAGTGTGTCCGAAAGTTAAATTCGGAAAACGTTTAAGTTTCAAAGGGTCAAAAGTTGACATTTTGATCCGTTATGAATCTCGGAAAGTTTCCTTCACAAAAGTCGTAGAACTCGACGATACGAGTTCGCAGACACGCGGCACGCGTGAGTTGGACGTCGTATGAAGAAGTTACGACCTGTGGAAGTTATTTCATTTTTCGAAAATTAATTATAAAACGTGGAATTTTCGGGAAAAAGTCAGAATTTCCCATTTCATCCGTTTACCATTTACTGTTCATTTTCTCTCTCCCCCGATCCAGTTTTTCTCCTCCGTCGATCTCTGCCGCTCGGCCGCCGCAGCTTGCGCCACCCCCGCGTTGTGTTTTTCTTCCTCTCCTCTTTCGTTTGAGCCATGGCGCAGCCTAGGGGAGCACCGATGGACGGCGCTGCGTCGACTTGAAGAACTGCCACTGTGCGCGGCGGAGCACCAGGCGTCGTCGGACCAAGCGCCACCCATCGATCGATTGGGTTTCTCCTTGCGGTCTTCTCTGTGCTAGTGGTTTCCGCCGTTTCAAGCTCCTTTGATCGAATAGAAATCGAGCTTCTCAGCCGACCCGATTCCACTGTTCGACCCGACCCGACCCCACCCACGTTGACCAACCGGACTGACCGTTGACCACGTTGACCGTTGACCGGATTGTTGGCCAGACGTTGGTCGTTGACCGGGCATTGACCGTTGACCCGACCCCAGAACTACAGTGATTCAATCCGACGCGATCCTGCAGCGATCCGACTCGACCCTGAACGGATATTTGCCATTTCTGGTGAATTAAGGTGAGTAAACCTCACTGTTTTCGTATTAAATACGAGTTAATTACAGTATCGTTAATTACAGTTTATGTATCATTATATGCAAAATGATTTTTTTAAAATAATATTTGTTTTAAATTAAATGAACTTGATCAACTACGGTTCATTGGTAAGTATAATGATTTTATTATAAAAATGATTTTCAAACGTATTTTACGATCAATGACTATAGTTGGTATTAGTGGGCAGTTCCTGAGCGAATACCTACGTATATATATATATATATATATATATATATATATATTTACGTGATTTATATGTGTTGATTGAAGTGAATGGGTGAAAAATATGTTTATATTAACGGTGTGCTTTGGATGATTTATATTGTTGGGAAATTGTTATGATTGTGAGTGTGAGTGCTTTGGATGATTTATGTTGAGAAATTGTTCAAATTGGAGTTTATGTGAGTTGTAGGATGTATGATTGAGTTGGTACGGAAACCAACAGTCAATGTGAGATCTCGCCAAAGTGGTGAAAGAGATCTTACATGTGTGGCGGAAAGGATATCACCAGAGTGGTGAAAGAGATCCTTATGGTAATTAAATCGGGAACCAAGCCTTTGGCCGGGTGATTGGTTACGATCAGTTAGAGCTCTAGTCTGTCCGCATCTGTGTGGTTTAATGTCGGTGTGGTTTAATGAGGAATGACAGTGGTCATTGCGCTCGAGTTTTGTTCTTTGGGGTTATTTATGATTTGTGGTTTGATTTGAGTGCGGTGGTTACTTTTGGATTGTGATTATTATTTGTGGGTTATGTTACATTATTCTGTTTCTGTTTGTTTACTCACACGAGCTTTTAAAGCTTACCGGGTTCTTTATTTACAACCCAGTGCACCAACCAATGATGTAGGGGTTAGACCTACAGGTGAGAACCAGCAACCAGGAGGCGGCGTCTGAGTTGGGTAACCAGGAGGTGTGTTTCTTGGTTTAGCTTGTATTCTATTTTAGGTAGTGAGTGTTAGTGGGAGACTCTATTTTTACATTCATGTTTTTTAATGATGTAATAATTCGAGTATTGGTGCCATGCAGTGAACTCAGTTGTTATACTTAGTTATTTATATAATAACTTTTAAGTATTTGAGTTTAATTGTATTTCTCACACTGCCGAATTCAGATATTTTTTATTATCCGAAATTTGGAGCGTGATAGTTTGGTATCAGAGCGTAGGGTTACATATTTAGTGGTAATGGTACTTTCGATAGATGGCCCGACTGCAGCGGTTCACCATCATGCTTGCTCGTATTGGTATATCACTAGGTATGTGAGGGGTAGGGAGTTGAGTCCTAGTATAGAGCGTTGTCTCTATAATGAGTTTAGGTGATCCTTGCGCTTCTGGTTAGTTTTATGACCTTGATTAATGCATGCCACTTCTAACTTACACTTCGGTTTAAGTTTATGCAACTATTAATAAGTGTTGCCATGCTTTGTAGGATGGATCATAGAGGAGGTAGACCGAGAGGCCGAGGTAGGGCCAGACGGGGTAGAGGCAGAGACCGCCCTGTTGAGGAGTTCTACGAGGAGGAGCTGGAGGTGCCAATTGTTGTTCCGCTTGTTGCAGTTGTCGTGGTTATGGCGGATGCCATTCGCACATCTGCATTGTTGAAGGAGGTTCTGAAGCTGAAGGTGGAGCCCTTTCTTGGAGGTACAGACCATTTGGCAGCTGATTAGTGGATCGGGAGTTTGAAAAGTTGTTTTGAGATTGTTATTTGTACTGAGCTGGAGAAGACGAGGATAGGTTCCTTCCTTCTTAAGGGTGAGGCCCAGGTTTGGTGGGAGGGCGTGAACCGGGCTGTGGATGTGACCACCATGACTTGGGAGGAGTTTGAGAGACGTTTCAAAGACAAGTACTTTCCGTCCACAGTGCTTGAGCGGTTGGAAAATGAGTTCCTTGCCATAGTCCAGGGGACCATGGAGGTCAGGGAATACGAGGCTGAGTTCTTCAGATTGTACCGATTTCTGAGACCCTGGGATGAGTTGAGTCTGGCCAGGAAATTTGAGCGGGGGTTGAAGACTTCCTTGAGGAGATTGGTGGCTCCTTGGGAGTTACCTACCGCAGAGCAGGTTGCGAGGAAGGCTATGACCGTTGAGCTGGAGGCCCAAGTGTATCAAGATGAGCTGGCAACCTCGAGAGATCCCCAGGGGAAAGGGAAGGTAGTTGCAATGAGCGGTGGTTCAGGTCACTTAGAGGGACCTTGGATGAAGCAATGAACTGCACCGCATGCTCCAACCAGGGGGGCATGTCCACTCATCAGAGCCACACCTATTAGGCAGGTTGCACCTTTGCGATGCTTCAATTGTGGCGAACTGGGCCACATCTCCAAGGAGTGCGGGAAGCCGAAGCCTAGAGTATGTTTCACTTGCAATCAAGCCGGGCATTTTACTAATGAGTGTCCTCGGAACCAGCCAAGAGGGCAGCTGGATCAGCAGAGACAGTTGCCGGCAGGGCAGGCCAGAGTGTATATTATTGGCCAGCAAGGTGCCGGGGTGGAAGGTACTTTATCTGTTTTAAGTTACCTTGCTAGAGTATTGTTTGATACGGGAGCATCTCATTTATTCTTATCTAGTTTTGTGGTTGAGGTGTTGGGGTTGGTCCCTACGCCTCTTGTTGGATCCTTGTATGTCATAACACCTTTGGGTGTTTCTCTTGAGCTTGGATTGTTTGTGAAAGCTTGAGACGTTGACGTGTACGCCTTTCTTACATTGTAAGTGTCCAGCCATGTGGTATTCTCACTCAAGTCCTTGCTGATTTGATGTGGAGACAATTGATTTTGTGGTTGGCGACCCATGGTAAATGTGAAATATATATGATTAAAGTGACTAATCATATGAATATTGTTTGTTTTTTTTTATGTGACATATCAATTACGATGCGGCGATGAATATGCGACGACAATTTGGAGTCGGAGATCGAGCAATGGTATCATATGCAGTTTATTTGGCAAACTAACAAGTAAGATCTAATTACAGTTATCATTTTCATTAAATCGTTAATGATATAATGCTCAAACTGATCTTATTATATTATGACATATACTTATGAAATTTGAGCATCATTATATGTCTATTTTATTATGTTAAATAATTACTTTTATTTAACATGTTATTTAGTCTGAGCATTGCCATGTTAAATGCAATTTCATGAGTATTGAAATATAAAGAAAAATAGACAAACCTACTACTGTGAAAAAGCATATTCACGAAGTAAGAAAAATATGACCATTACAAATTTCGGTCTTGAGATCCAATTTTTATTTCTTGAAAATTTTTCAAGATGGATATCTTATTAATTGTGTAAAAATCAACAATAATGGAATTTCATTAGCTTCACATGCAATGAAAATGGAGAAACCAAAATTTTACAGTGATAACGTAATTTCACAAAGCATCGGATTTACCATAATGTATCTTGGTTTATATTAGTTGTCGTGAATGTCATTTAGACCGCGAAGCTAATACATTTTATTCTTCCTATATTTTACAGATGGTTTAACCATCACAGTTTGACTTTGACACATTGGACTCTGAAGAACTTGAGTACCAACTTCCCCTATTGAGCCAACTAAGGCTTGAGCATGGTATATTTATGCAAACTGTTTTATGTAAATAGCTAAGAAATAATTATAATATCTTCAATGACAATGTAAGGTCTGAGAAAAATAAATTTCCTGAAACAAATTATGCAAAGTAATGCAACAACCCTAAAACAAAGGGCAATGACGATGTAAGGTCTGAGAAAACAAAAGGTAATGACGATGTAAAGTCTGAGTAAAAAATTATTTCTTGGAACAAATTGTACAAAGTAATGCAACAACCCTAAAACAAAGGGCAATTACCATGGACGTAAAGATTTCTATAATCATCCAAAGCAAGTGGAGACAATGTACCATTTGAAAAGATGACATAGGGGACATGTCATGTGCAATGAAGCACTCTGCCATTGTTGTAAATCAATGAAGTATTGATACGTATATTACAAGCTAGTAAAGAATTAGCTGTCACTTATAATAAGTATAAAGAATCATACGAGTACGCGGATTTCGGAAAAGTATCTTCAATATCCAACAAGAACATTGAAAATGAATTTTCAACTAAATGCATGCCATATGGAAAGAAGGTGTCAATGACACATCTCATCATTGCAGCTATTAAAAGAGCCAAAAAGATTTGACTCCATCCAAGAAAGACTTTGATTAGTCTATTTTTAAATTTCTAAGATATGCTTATAAAGGCTATTACGCCTAAATTAGACTTTTGGTCTTAAAGTTTCTATTTTTTAATTGGACAAGACTAAATGTAATCGTTGGCATGCTAATTTTTGAATTTTTTCTAAAGAAATTGAGATTATTCAAATTTTATTCATGATATACATGATTCAATTTTCTGCATATAACTTTGCAAAGTATTGCATAAAGTAAAGTAACATATCATAATATAGGCATGACACAAAGAACCGTGTGCAAAGAAACGCACCATGTAATCCCTAGAATAATAGTACTGAAGGACAATGATATTAATATATCACAAAAATAACACAATAGTACTGAAGAACAATAGTACTATAATGAAAATGATAAGGATCGGTATATCTGTTCATTTGAGATTCATAATGCACCTGCCTAACTGGGATTACCATAGTTTTTATTACAATCCCCATCGAGTTACTCTAAAGAACTTGAGTTATGTTTCAATGTATATATTGAGCATATGTCAAATTGACAATTTATATGATAAGAGAAAATTGAATTTGTTCCACACGTTAAAGAAATTTATGCCACGATGTTCATATAAAAAGACACAAGTGAGAATTCATTTGATCTCATTTGCATTACCTCTAATGACTACGGATGTAAACGAGTATTAGAGAAATTTATATGTCAACTTAGTGGGTTATATGTAACCGCTAATTGAATCCAAAGGCATAAGAAAATGATCTTTTGGAATTTTGACATAGATTGGCTTTGATATGGTGATCCGTACATTAAAGAAATTACTATGGACACCCATACTTTGGATGAATAGAAGCAAATACCAGAAAAATATGGTTCACACACGAAACCGAGGATGACCAAAGAACATTTTATCCTCAAATATTGTTTCGACATAATCCATGTAGGGTTGAAGACGTGTGTTCAATCCCTAATTCCACCGCTCCCCTAAGGTGGTATTATAATATATTTGATGCACAAGTATATGCACTTATACCCTATTATGCTTCTGACATCCATCGTGATTTTATGAATAAAAATACATCATTCAAAGCCTACTCGTAAAATTATGATTGACACCATCATATGCAAAAGAAACATGTGTTCTCATTATGTGCTTATATTGAATCCAAAGATGATTCAGTGGACTGATTCAATCAACTTGCGGACACCTTAGATATTTTATGGTGTTGGTTGTAGTGTCGACACGCTGGTCACGTGTCATGACACCATCCACAATTAAAATTTATGCTGTTTATGCTAGAAAGTCAAAGCACCTAGGCCGGGTTAATTTCCGTAGGTGTAATGATATTATAGCTTATTATATGGGATCTGTAATGGGCATCATATTCCTATATAAAAACCCAATTGGTCTCACGGAAAACGACTACAGTAATAGTCTTAATATTGGTAAAGCACACTAATACTTCCGTTTTGGGTTATGCAATTTTTGCATGCAGCGATACTTATTCATCTATGGCCATCATCATTGAACTAGTTTACACCACAGCTAGTGACTGTGTGTGATGATTTTAAAGGATTTCAAACGAACTTATAATCCTTGAGCTCTTTTGGATTGACACGGATCTACAATCCTTGAGCTCGGTTAAATGTTTTTATGTGCCAAAATTGCGCCGCCACAGCGCACAATGATGGGTTACTTGAGATGAATAAATATTTATGCTGGATATGAACCTCCAGCTATAGTCCGCTATGTCAAAACCTTGACAGGCGATCTCCTCACCGCTAGATTTGCGGTGTGTCACTTTGATGAGACAGTCTTCCCGTCGTTAGGGGGAGATAAGAACAAGCATGTTCAAGTGGAACGACAGGAATTGTCGTGGTTTGTCCCCACTGTGTCTCATCTCGATCCCCAAAAGCACACAAAGTAAAGTGTGCAGATGTCTTATACATTAAAGTGACGAGATCATATAAACCTACTGCAAATATACCTGCAAGGATTGTGTTTTATCAAAAGGACATGGTACCACCCAAGAAGAATTGGGTATCACACTACCACCATGAATGGTGGCATGGTGACGCCATAAGTGGCATAAATGGTGTCACAGGCCGTGGCTCTCCAAGGAAGAGGGGGAGGCCACCTTAGGTTCGATACATACTTGTATAAAGGAAGAAAACAAGTTTGGCACAACCTTATGCATTTACTCAAATCCGTCTCATGAGAATATTTATGGATTGTGGTTATCATTGGGGGACGCCTCAAATGTTAGAACCAATCCTTAAAGTATAGAGATCTCTATAAACACATTACACTAGTGTACATGAGGACGTGGAATAATGAGTCTACTATCGAACCATACTTCGTTGAAAAATGTCAACTTAGTAAACTGGCCTAATGGAAAGAAGCGATCCAGTATAAA